>BSDF01000013.1:7232517-8432517 GCA_027925045.1 Hypotaenidia okinawae | reverse complement strand
AACATTTATGAAATAACTTGGAAGCCATCCCTGAGACAGAAATACATTTTCATAGGGCAAGGTGACACAGTGAATGAAATCTGAGAGAGTTTTATTATTCCAGACCTCACTGGACACTTCAATAATTAAGACAAGGAAAAGCTGACATTGCATCAGTTTACAATGAAAATAACAAAAATTCTGGGTGCTCCTAACTTGCTCTTTTCCATGATACAGCAGCAGAAACTAGAAGATGACAGTATCATGCTTAGACCTGTCAGAAATAAAATGGCTGGCTGAAATAGTTCTTCATCTTCTAGCACAGAGGACATGAAGATTGCTTGTGCTATTTCTACTCTTTAGAGAAATACAGATCTCACTTATCTAGCTGCCAATACATTGGCTTAATAACTAAAAGAAGAAATATGATGACTGCTGACAGACAGAAATAGC
Source organism: Hypotaenidia okinawae (assembly GCA_027925045.1). Lineage (NCBI taxonomy): Eukaryota > Metazoa > Chordata > Aves > Gruiformes > Rallidae > Hypotaenidia > Hypotaenidia okinawae. Next base: position 8,432,085 of record BSDF01000013.1, on the reverse strand, counting down.
AGGGGAGAGCCATGTTCCCTGCAGGCCACCATCAGCCACGTGAACTGCATCAGAGTAAAGACACAAAAACCAGCTGGCAGGACCTCTTCAGGATCACAAAAAGCCTTTGACAGAATTCCTCAATAAAAGTCTGCTAGAAAACCCAAATAATCATGTGATAAAAAGCAAAATACTTGGCTCAAAACCAGAAACTGTCCACAGGCTAGAAATCAAGAAGAAATAATTGGTTTACTGTCAGCATGGCTAAAGAGTGGCAGTAATACCTCAAGATTCTGTACAGCACTGTTTGCTAAAGCAATTTCATAGAAAACATGAGATTTTCATAATTGGCCAGCTTGTTCAGAAAAACCAAAACCAGATTGTCTGGAATAGAGTTAGCAAGCAAGATCCAGAGACAGGGATTTGCAGTTCCATTAGGTAGATTTAACCATGTCCTACAAAGGGAAAAGTTGTTTGGCTTGTTCCTCGAAAGCACAAGGGGCTGTGCTGTGGAGTTGTGCCGCTGCTGCTGAAGAGATTCTGACAAACTTTCTTGGATTGCCATGGCTAACATGTTCCATTTCCAAGCTGCAAATATGCTGACTCCTTTATAGATGCATTTATACACCTTATCTCCTGAACAAAGGAAATGTTCAGGTATTTACAGCTAATTTATCATAATCACAAGATGAATTTTAGGCAAACATTAGGTTTCCTATCAAAGAAGAAAATTACTACTGTTCTTTGTGAAAGAGCAAGGTCATCCAGAAGGCATCTTTCACCTGCTCATCTTCTGAATCACAGCACTGAGTAGGGTTTGTTTGAATTCACAGACCACTTCTTTTTTTAATGCCAAAGCTTTCCATGTGCATTTCAGCATGAAAGCCATAACACTCCCTATTCTTAGCACTGATTGCAGCATTTATCTAAGAGAAACATCTGCTAGAGCACAAATACTGCAGAATAACCTTCACTGGTATAACGTTCTTTATTGCCAATATGAATGGGGTTTTTTCTAACCAGATAGCTATAGTAATTTTAAATCAATCTAAAGTCCTCTGATTAAATACTATGATTAAATAGAGAAAATTAAGCTAAGGCCATAGAGACCTCAAGATTTCTGCTACACTCTTTCCCTGTTGTAGGTGCAGAAGGGGGGACTTTTAGTAGATGGCAAGAGACTGAAACTTTTCACAAAAGCCAGGAATATCAAAAAGATTAGTTATGGCCTTGTGTGCAGTAAATGCAGCTTTTCATTACATGTCAGTAAACTGCTTTGCACTGTGTTGTATGCAGATGAGCTATCTAAACAAATGATTTGGTGAGTTTTTCCAAGATGCTCACTTCTGCCAGGCCTCTTCCCAAGGAAGAAGGCTCAAAGTCTGCAGTGGGTGTATCTATCCCTTCACTCATTTTCATTCTTTTGCTCCATCAGAACTTGCCCTACACTTCACTTGGTATCTCCTCCAGTGCAAGTAGTATCTCCATTAATAACATTTATTCCATGCAGCACACTGGCATGCCTTTCCCTTCTGTGCAATAATTTGAAAGACTTAATTGTGTCTTCATATATGAAAGCAGCTTTGCAGGTGACTATTTTTTACATCTGCCCACTTTTCCTGACGTTCTCACCTTGATTTTGTACACTTAAAAAAAAATAAATTAGGATACATCTTACAGGAGGGGAAGGAGCACACACAGAGCACTAGTACTCATGACATCTCTGCAGTCTTACCCACAGAAAAGACTGAGGTAACTTAGAGAACTCGGGAAGCGTTAAAGCAGAACACTCACACAGCTGAGATTTACACGAGTGAAACATGCTGAGTGTTTCCCAGTGGAGCAGTTTACATGAGGTTTAAATTGTTTGTGTAGAGATGTTACACCAGCATGTTTCCCATCTGAAGCAAAATGCAACAAAATAGAGATCTTCTCCCATAGGAAACTAACAAAATTAAACCAGCATCCTTTGCCTATTGCTATAGTAACCAGCTGCAGTCAGTGCTTTGCAGAAATTTCAGGCACAGGCTATATGAATTGTTTATGTAATCATATTTTATATGCAGACATATTTCTGCCTTAATAAAAAGAAGTCACTGTATCACAGGAGAGATGTGTGCTTTACTGGCTGCATTAGCAGAACAGACGTAACACATGACCAGAGTGAATAAAGCACGAGACCGAATTTACACTGTGAATTTTTAACAGTTATGGCACATTATTACTCTATGATGTTTCTGTTCTTGGACATGACATAGAGCATTCTGTCATTAAGGCTGTCAGTCAAGTACATCAGCCAGCATTAAATTCATTTGTAAAAATCTAATTTTGTTTCTCTTATGCAGTAAACATTTCCCCACATAACAAATATTTGTATATAATAATAAAGTTTAGAGAAAATAAAAGACCTGTTAGAGGGACATCTACAATCTCAAGTGAAATGTCAGGAATGTCCTCAGAATATATAATGTTCACTCAGATATGACTGTTGTGTTTGTGGAAAGAATTTGAAACCTGAAGTACCCTATGGATATCTTGTTTCCTATTTTTAAAAGTTGATTGCTTTTAAAAAGGGATATATTCAAAAGCTCTAGACCTGCTGCTGCTTAAATCTAAAGTGATGCAAAACAGAAAGTTAGGGCTGTTTCCCTGCACCTGAAATGCAGCATTAAACTCTTTTCAGCATTGTGGGGATTTAAACCAATGCCCATCACAAATAAAACACCTAATTTGAAAACATTTAAGCAAAAGAACTTATGATTTTAATCTATGTTAATTCTAATCACTTTACTAACTCATCTAACAATATAATCTCACACAAGCACCCCATGTATAGAGCAAAAAGAGAAAAAGCATGTGTAGCATTCTGGTAAGCTATGTCACAGGAGTTCTGTGTTCATTTTTTCCCACTTTTGGCTGAAGCATTTCAGAATAAAATTAAGAACAGAATTATTCATACCAGGCTAAGCTTTATCCTTAACTCTTGACAATATTTGGCATTACAGTAATGGATTTAATATAAATTTAGATCAAACTCTTCAAACACTTCACTTTCGAGACAGTTCACCCTCTTATTTTAATTCTCTGCACATTTGGTGGGATAACTTTGTTTCTATGACTTTTCTTTCACTCCCCACCACCCCTCCTTACTGACGTACTTCCTGGGTTAGAAGCTTACTGACTGTTAATGATTTCATAATCTTTCATTTAATTGTTTTTCATTTAAAAAAAACAAACAAAAAACTATTGCCCAGGTCAAAAGGTTGTCTTGGTCCTTTGGTTCACAAGAACATGAACTCCCCACAATCCATTAGTGGACTCCAAGTGTTCTCCATTCACCAAATCATCCCTAACTTCCATTGATATCAGTGCATGCGAGTGTGCTTAAGTACATTTATACTTAAGAAGGCCCATCAGCTTGCTTTCAGAATTTTTCCCAGTTGTCTGCTATTCTTGTCTGACTCTTTTGTCCATCTCTCTAGTGAGATGTTATGGGAAATCTGTTTAAATCTATTTTTTTCTACTCCATTTGAAAGCACCAATTCTTTTCCCTAGTCTCTGTCGCTAAGAGGTGGAATATTGCCAGGAAAAAAAGAAAAACCTGATTTCTCCTGGATCTCATTGTGTTTGTACCTCTGTAAAATACTCTCAGAAGCTTTTTGTCTGCATTTATGTTGAATGACCGGGGTGTTTTTTCTCCCTTAGTTGATTAGCTACTTTCTGCTCTGAATAATAATTTTTATGTTCAGACTATAAATATATTTATCAAAAATAAAATTATCAGAATATAACTCACTTTGTGAGGTGTTGGCTCTCACCTTTTTTTAGGGAAAAAGATAAAATATTTTAGGGGGAAAAAATGCTGATAATTTTGAAATCATCTAAATATCCTGTGGTAAACTACTACCCAAATGTCTTGGAGGGGAGATAAAGGAAACTGATGTTAGTGACAAACATTCAGTGTGTTTCCAATGAATTTTTATTTACTGAAGCAGGATCAAAATTTGCAAAATTGTTTTAATACAACGTTCTCCTTTCTGAAAAGCATGCTAACTAGAAACACAACACCAACATAAAGATGTGTTGAAAAGCAGAGGAACCTTTTGTGAAACTTGCGTGGGTTCTGCAGGCCAGGGGCAGCTTGTGTCTGGCACTGTCAGAGTCCTCCTGTGGTGGGCCCTGACTGCCTGGCACTTGGGGGACCATTGCACTCCAGCAATCATCAGCCACTTCAGGTGCCCCTTCCACCCTTAGCATCAGCTACTGCAGGAAACCTGTCTCTGCCAGAGGAGGAGCAGACAAGTCTTCACTGTGGGCTCCTGAACATAGCAGGCAGAGCCACGGCAAGGCAGTGAACGGACATTGAGAGGAGCCATTCCTACCATAAAGTCGACAGCACTGTGTGTTTAAAACCACAGCTTCCTCCCTATAACAAAACAAAAAGTTTTCAAATATATATTCTTTTGCCAGTTCCCTACGTGGGTGTCTTCCTCCTCACCTGGTATGTGGCTCTTGCCAGCATCCTGCTGTTTTGTACTCTGAAATGATGAACTAGAAATTGGTCTGATTTACTCCTGAAAGAAGAAATTGAAGCTCTGAAGACAAATACCCATACATTTAAAAAACAAATAAACAAAACCCCCACAAAACAACAAAAAAGAAAGAACCCCCCCCAACCAGCTACATTCACCCTACTTGCAGGATTGTTGATGTGTAAAGGTAGGGAGAAAATACTGAAAAACCTCATAGCTATGTTCTGCAACAGCTTGCTAAGGAAAACAGCCTGGTAAAATTTCCAAATCAAGTCAATGGCTCTTCATGAAATGTTGCAATCAACATCATGTTTCTGCTCACATGGCACCATCCTCCACTCAAACTGGTGCATCCTCAGAACTGGCCATAAAGACTGAAGATCACAGATCACATTAACTCATGCAAGAAATACTATTTTTTTACTTCTGACTTTTGCGTACTGTTTTTTCCTGTCCAAACAAGACAAGTGTTTTCCTTCTATACCATTGTTTTCCTCTCATGCTTTGCAATTAATCTAGATTAAAATACTCTTGTCATCCCTTCCAAGTGTTTCTGGTGAAAATTTATTGCAAGATCCTTCTACATACTGAGTTTAAAGTCCACTCTTCTGTCCCTCATTTTCTTCTAAAGTAAGATTTGATCTTATGTTGCGGAGAAATGCAACAAATCTTTACAAGGTATTTCTTGTAATTTAAACTTCACCTTTGAAGCAATTTTTATTTTTTTTATTTCTAACCTTTAAAGAGTATCCTTCCTTCCTTTAAAATTTGTACCTTTCTGCCTCTGGTAATTCTAATTTAAAATTAGGTTTTTAACTTTTATTTCACTGCATGAGCTTTTCTCCCATTACGTTTTTGCAAAGTTGCTATAAAAGTAGCATAATCATTCATTCTCACTTCAGATGTAACTTCTGAACCACTTGACTGGCTGTAGCTGGAACCCATGTTTCTAAATAATTCAGGTTCTCAACTCTAATGCAATTGCATTTTTCAAAAAAAAAGCAATATGATAAAGTAAGGCCAGACTGCCATTTCTGTTAGTGGCCAACAGCAAACTCAGAAACAGAATTAGCAATTTTATGCCAAGTTCTGTAGAAACAGCATCATTACAATTGCAAAATGAAGAGTATGTTTCCTTGCTATATGATACAGCTTAAATTAAGCTGGTTATCCAAACTACAGTCGAATTATACTCTAAGAATCCAGACATTACATGAAACATAATACAGGGTGGATTCTGAGAACACTTTCCACATTAGCTATTTCTGGAATTAGGTTGGAAGAGAAATGGCAAATTTCACCGTAACAAAGGGCCCTTATACATATTATTGGTCTCATCAAGGTTTTTATCACAGCATTTTATGTACTATAATACACATTTATCAGAGTGAAAAGATAATTTCCTCTATGCCTTTACTATAATTTCCCCATTAGATTAGTCTCAGACAAGTTGTCTCACTAATACAGTAATACAAACTAAATTCTATATAGCACTTACAAAATAATTATTGGTTTGTTCAAATTATTCTCAGTCAGTGAAGGAAGAGAGACATAGGTGAAGTTTAAATTAAAAACAGCAAAGTAACATCCTTAAACAGTAGGAATGATCAAAGTTACCTTGATTGAAATGTTGAAATTGATTTGTCATTAGGAGTAGAAATACAAGTACTTCATATACCTAATGGGAAAAAACAAAAATCAGTGTTCATCTGTGTGAGGTTTGTTTTTTGGGCTTTTTTCTTTGTAAATTCTTTATCGATTTGAAAGAAATTGCAATTGGAAAAGTCAGAGAGAGTCATTTACTGTGTCACTTAGCTATTACTCAGAAAACAGCAAAAGGAAGCCTGGTGTACATGGCCAAAGAGACAGAATAAATATTATCCTAATGGAATGCCCATACATAAATGGATACACTGAAATAACCATCTAAATCAGGTTAATTCTGCTGCTCTCTCTGAGTTTAATTAGAATAATTAAAATCATCAAGTATCTACCTGCCGTGAGACAATTACGGGATTGCTCCTTCATAGCCAAAAAAAGGGGAAACTTCACAATTGAAAAGCAAACTATTGCTACAGGATACAATACCAAAAAGAAAAACAGGATTGCCCATGATACACCCCCCAGCCCCACAAGAATGGACACCGAATAGAAAGCAGACGTATTTGAACATATATACTTGAGGCAGCCTTTTACAGTATGTATCCACCTAATCAGCACAAAAGGACCATAAAGACCAGACGAGCAGTGAGATGCAAGTAAGACAAATGCTTTCACACCTCCTATCATCCCATTTTAAGGCCAAAAGGTATCTTGCTTTTTATCCCTATATTTCAAACAAGTCTAAAAAAAAAGATGAGATCCTTTTGTGCTTAAAAAAAAAAAAGAAAAATAATCAGTTCTTTCAGGTCCCAGAACAAGCAAAGAATGACACCCTCTTAGAGGCTGCTTCGTAATTCAAGATCCACTCCTGCAATATCTTATTCTTTTTCTGCATGTCCTATCTTGCTTTTTTGTCTTGTATCACCATGAGCACGAGGCAGTATTTTTTTTAACTTGAAACAGAATAACAGTACAAAAGCTATGGGTCTGAGGTAGTCTTGAATCCCAGAAGTGCATGAATATGAGTTTGTAAACAAATATCAAGACCTGTGAACAACATCAAAAGCATTATCCAGAAGACTTACACAACCACTGGTATAGCTGCTCAGATAACTTCAACAAGAAGTCTCACCATCACATCTTTGAGTACATTAACTACATTTTCACATCACCTTCCACTGCCTATAAACATACACCAATTTAAGTGAAGCATGAAGGTTTATTATGTCCAGCAGATATAACGTTCACTTGGTACAAACAGTAGCAAATATTCATTGCAGATGGACTCAAAGAACGGGTTAGAGGCAGCCTGAAGAGAAAACTGAACATGAATCTTATTTTAGAAAGCATTTCTAGAAAGAAGGACCTGTCTCAAAATGACCAAGTCCAAAAATCCAGAAGCTTTTAGATAGAAGAATGTGAACTACAGAAAAAGTGGAGATGCTAATGTAACATCTGGCACCCTACACAGAGAAAAATAAAGGTGCACCAAGCTTCCTTTTTATGCAAGTGCATTTGCTCACAGGCCAGAAGAAATACAGCTTGAGACACAGTTATGCACAAATCTACACTGACAGAGATGTAGGCAGGACCCAAATAGACTCAGGTATTGGAAATACCTTCCTAGAATCATGAAATACTCTTTATAGTTTTAATACCATTATGAAAACAGTATTTTAGTCATGATCTCATTTGTTTTGGAATAACAGAAGAGGGGCTGGAAAGCTTCAAAGCACTGAGCATCAGGCTGCTTCATTTCAGAGACACAGCACAGTGCCAGCCAAACGCCAGCTTTAACCCGCAGTATTTCTCTCCCAAACTGCAGCAGCCACATCAGTGAACAAAATTTCCTGTAAGATTGCTGCACAAGGGTGACTTTGTGAGGACTAAGAACGTGCTAATGTGGTAAATATCTGTGGCAAACACACTTCAAGCACACCAAACCTAGAGAGGAGTGCTTGAACGAAAACACGTTTTAACGTAAGCTTTGTAAGGACAGATCTGAAAGATCCTTTGAGGACTCTCTCATCAAGTGGTACTTCTGTAGTACTACTGCTTTCAAGTTTTAATTTTCTGTTAAGGGATTAAGGTCTTACTAGAGTGGCTGAAGACCAAATTTACCAAACATGACACGAATGCATTGTACAGTGAGACTCAAACGGCAGCCTGCAGACCACACAACGTGCCAGCAGGCCTACAAGGGAGTCAGTGAAGACCGACTAGAAACAAGCACTGTGAAGTAGCTGAAATTAGTCTGAACACTTCATTGTCATTTCTGTATAAGCCACAGGGATGAAAGCATTTGTGAAAATGAGGAAAGGGTAACTATTCCTGCTAGAATTGGAAGATCAATTCACTAAGTAAACTAAAAACTCTGCTTGCCTGCAGGCACAAGGATGAACTGTGAGTCGAGGAGCTTTCCAACACCTCCAGCCTATTACCCTGCACATGACATTGGAAACAGCATTGCAGAGTTGCCTCAGTAGCTATCAAGGTCTGGCCTGTTACATATTTCAGTGATGTGAGCATTGTCTTGTCAGGCATTTGTAATATTACAAGTATTTGGACAGTGATGTTAGGAGCTCCATTAAAATTGTATCTACCAGGCATATTCATTTCCATTTCCTTTTTTTTTTTCTTCCAATGAATGAATACATTGGTTAGTTTTTATGGCATCTTCTAACCCAGCAAAATTACTAGGCTTCTCCGTTTTCCTTTCTTACCACCCTTTCTTTCTAACTAGAAAGAACTGGAACAGGGCAATCACATTTTGTGATTGTTTTGGATGCAATTGTGGCTGAAGCTTTGGCCTTTTATTACAAAACCCTGAGTTGGAATAACTATCCTCTAAATGCAAAGGAAAGGTTGATATTAGAGGGATAGTATAAAAAGGCACAATTTGGAACATCATGACACTAAAATGGTTAAAAGCAAAATATTTTTTTCAGATCTTGGCTTAGCAGAGGCAGAGGTGCATCTAGTAACAGCTCTAAAATCTTCAGCCATGACGTTCATTTTAACAGCAACAATTACCCCTACTTCCAGTCAGGGTCATTTTGGCATTTCCCACATCTGCAGCTTTAGAACCTACGTTCTAAAGAGTTCAGATACCTACAGCAATGTAGCCACATGGCAGAGATCTCTGTGGCCTAACAAGATCAGTCAAGGGCACTGGGTATGGAAACAGTAGCTAAACTGCTGCAGCTGCCCTGCCTACATGTACATTAGAAAGCAAATATAAAAACTCCACATCCTGTAATTCCACATCTGATTGCTCAGTCATCAGCCAAGGATCCTTCCTACATGTAGCCTGGCACCTATTTCTACTTGCAGTGAGAGTCAAGCTGCCAGGAATCAGGTAGACCACTCTCTAGGCCAGCTCCTACACCCCCCAGGTTTTCTTACTTGCACCTAACCAGAAAGGAGAGGATGGGATGCACTGTTAACTTTCTAGAGTAGAAGACACACTGCTATTAACTGGTGTAAAAATGAGTTCAGCTAACCCTTAGCCTCCTTATGTTCCTGTAGGCATTGATCAAGTCCTTCCTTCTGTCTGTATTACTCGTATTCTGCCTTACCTAGTTCAAACATGAGTCTAAAAAGTGGACTTCCAGATACACCAAAAAGTCTTTAAGAAGGCATGATCCACCTTTGAAAGCAAGGCAGCTCTCCTCTTAGAAAATAACTGGCTCATCCAGAACAACATTTGCTTTAAAATTTAACACATCAGAACACTGATCTTTCAACTTCACTACCTGGATGGTAAATACTAGTTTACATTATTACTGAAAAACTTCTACAAACCTTTTTATCAAACAACAGTTTCAAAGGAAACATGCTGAACAATTTCTAACTCTCCAATTCAGTAAATGGTGCATTTGCAAAACAAAATTGCATGACCTTCCTTCAAATTGCACCATACAGAAGCTATAGCACCCGACAAAGTGTGAAAACCTGCCAATTTCATTTCAGTTCCCACATTTTAACCTTCAGTGTTTTGCATATAGCCCACAAAACCTATGCTTGCAAACAAAAGCCTACGTTAAGTAATTTCAGCAGAAGATAAGGCAAAACATTATTCTAGAAAACCACACTGGCAAAATTCCTTTGCACTGGAAAAAATTCTGACACAATAACATGCTGCTGCTGGCAAGTCTGCTGCAGTGCAGTACTGAATTATCACTCTGACAGCATTCTGATGTCATTATCTCACCTCACATAATAAAGGAGAGACCCCAGACTTACGTTAGTCCTCCTTTCTTTTAGAAAAAGGCGCCTTGCAGCACTGATTGCTCCTCTAATTGAGCTGTGGTTGTTATACTGCAACTTTTTTCTTTGCTCCTAAAGTTCATTTTGTTGAGCTGAGTTTTATCACTTCCCCCTCACTCCTCCAAGAAGATATGATATCTGGGCTCATACTCTGATTCTTCTCCGGTGAAAACAGGATAAAAGAAACCTTAAAGATAACAGCATACATTCTCAGAGGCATTCCAGAAATAATCTTTTAGATCCTAACTTTCTTTTATGAAAATTTTATGAAAAGCATTTTCAGCTTATTTACAGATAAAGTGCTGAGGTGAAGCACACCAGCTTGAACATATTCTGACTAGGACACTTGTGAAGTAACAGAGGTTTAAACAAGAAATTCCAGAGAAAGAACTGAGGGAGGGGGAACTCTCTGTTCCTGCACAGATCCCCTCCCAAGGGTGGGGGAACAGGCACAGTGAGGACAACATCCAAAAGCAGAGAACAAGACAGACCTCAGACCAGCCAATGGCACTAGAAGCAAACCACTCACATTGGACTGACATTCAAGTTCCACTTACCTTCAGATTCAAATCAGACCAGCAATTGCCAAAGCCCTTAGCTGCTCACTCCCAGGCTAAGATATCAGTCTCTTGCTTAAGGTTTCTATTTTGTATAAATAGTTACATATTTGCTGGAACAGAGATAAATGTGACACTCATGCATTCTAGGTGAACACAATAACCACAATTTGGACCATTTTGGAAACAATTTATTTTTTTTTGTTTAATACTTCTGGCTTACTAAAACAGACTTGTGATTTAACCACATTATCAACAGGAAAACGTGAATGCTGTAAGGCATAGATACAATGAACAAACAAAAACAATCCTCCTGTGATGATGAAAGTAATAGAGAAAGATTGCTAGTATTAAAAATAAAATTTTACTACTTGACATATCCTTCAGACCAGGAATACAGGGCTCTCTACAGTAGCTGGCTGGGTAACACCCCAATACTTTTGAAACCAGCCTGAACAGTGAGGAGCAAAGGCAGGTTGCTATCTGTAGCAAACATAGAGCTTATCTGAAGCTCTGCAGTTCCCCTCCTTACTTGAAGCACTGCAAGGGGCACACCGATTGATTACAGGGAATGCAGGTAGGTAGTTCAGACTTGGCTTTGCACCCCCTGATTCACCATGAGGGATTTCTTCCTGCTATAACTCTCCAGAAGCCCCAAGGACAACACTGCCAGTAAAGCTCATCCCACTATAAAATAACTTCTACTGTAGCAGCTTTTCAGTTGAACATGGTTAAAAAATGTTTGGGGAAAAAAGGAAAAAAAAGGTGGTGAGCTAAAAGTTATGACAGAGCTTGCAGTATGTCAGCATTACTTCCCATGTGTTCTTTTCATTAAAATACAACTCTTAACTGTTTGAACTTGAAATAATATACAGACAGCTATTAACTTTGCTCAGATGAATCATTTGCTGAGTTTGGAACTAGATGCTCTGACTCAACTGATTTGCTTCAAGAGTTGTTACGTGTATGCCAGGCTCACAGCTAGTTACCTACATAAAATATTTTACCTAGAATGTATCCTTTTAATTAACCTAAATAAAGACATGTCAATATCAAGGATTAATTGCCAGAATCTGTACTGCCTAGGTATCCTTTGGGAAAAGTGGATTCAGAAAACAAGACTAGAGATCCAATTTGTTGTCAGAAGTGTGGGATTAATACAATTTGTCATGCATTATTGTACAAAAAATATTTAAGAAAAATATTTACAGAAAATAAATTTAATTTAGAATTTCAAACGTATAATCTGCTGACAAAAATGCTTTGTTCCACATTGAGTATACAAACCTTGTGTTAGTTAACAGCTCTTTCTCTTTATTTAACTATTTCTCCTTTTGCACTTCAAAGGGGAATTAAAGCTGCAAAATAAACAAAATTGCATTTATCACATAAGTGATTGGAAGGACAAAACTCTGAGAGGAGAAGGCTCCATGCAAAGCTTAGTCTCTTGAGGCTCAAGCATCATCAAGAATTTAACCTCAATTTTATCATACAATTCCTGCACAAAGGAAACTGCTGGAAGTTGTACTAGCAGCCTCATTTTTTCCACATTTTTCTCCTTGACCTACTGCCAACCTGCACAATGGAATCAGCAGGAATCTGGTACTGGAACAGGCAAAACTGTGCTGGTATTGAAAGCAGAAGACTTACGGTTTTATTGGTATCTTCATAAACGTAAAGCTGAATTTTAGAAGAGAAAGGTAAAAGGCTGTCAAGAGATAAGCCAAGCTTAAAATGAGGCCCAAGAGAAAGAAATGCTACCTACACATCATGAAGGCAGCTCACTCAGAATTACAGTTTTGAGAAGATGAGAGAACCACAAAATTAGTTTTTAGCCCCAGTCCTTTAATAAGGATTACACTTGGGAAATAAAAGTGTAACATCAAAGCATGAAACATGGCATGTGGCCTGATGAATAGCTTAAGATACTAAACTACTGCCAGTCTTAGCATTAGGCTTTCACTTGACAAGTATTTCTTGCAAGTCACTAAGCAGCAAATATTTATGGGCTTGTGCATGTGGAGATGCTGCAATGGCATTTCTGTTCAGCAAAATGCAGTTTTGTACTGAAGTCAAGTGCCCTGAGCAGAATAAAACCTGAAGCAGCAGGCTAGAGGAAAAGTGTTTGCAAATTACCCCTTTCTCTTCTCCTTTCTATCAGCTGCCCACACTAAAACAAATCATGTACTAAACTGAATTTTGATTGTCATCTCAATTTGGCTGGACTGAAAGTGAAAAACCTGGATCCAACTCTTCACATCCACTTCTATGCAACACATTTAATCCTAGTGAAGGCATACATCTGCTAAGCCACTTTCAGAAATTATTCCAAAGTTAATTTGCTGGCATCGTGCTTTTTCCTTCTTAACACCCTATTTGATTGTTTCATAGGACATCCTGAATCACTTGAGTTAGCATTTTTCTCCATACATTTCACACACTGGTTCAAAAACCTGACCTATAACTCTTGCAGACAGTGTGAAGTTTCAAAAAGGAATCTGGATTTATAATTAAAAAAATCAGAGAGGCACGGAGAAGGAAGAGTCCTCAAATCAGGCATCTTTCCAATTTTTCCCCTCAAGTAAAAACTATTGTGCAACAGTGAAGTGCTTTGTTTTACTGAATGCTCCACAGCTGTGGGCTGATAAAATTGCTTAATAAAGTATTTTTTAAATTTTCCATTCATTTCCAAAACTTCAGCTGCTATAAATAACAGTTTTAAAAGTTTTAGAATAATGCACTGAAAGGTACAGTATGAATACCACTAAGACAGAGACATCTATTTTGATTTCTCTTTATTCATATTAGTGGAGGTCAGTCAGATGCTGCCCTCCCTAAGGAAAAGGTGCACAGGCACGGGTAGCTGTTGGAAGTAAACAGCTGAGCACAGAAAGACACAAGAAGCAGAATGATGCTACTCTTTCAAATGCTGTTTTCTAGAAAAATCCTTGAGTATGAAGCATGGCAGCCAGCCACTACATTGCTAAGGAAGAGAGTATCAATCGTTTCTGTTCAAGGTAAAAAAATGTCAACCTCTTATAGGAGTCAGCTACAGGCTAGTGACACTTCAAAAAAAATGGAGAAGTACAACTAATCGCTGCACATTTGTTGTCCACATCTCTGATGAACCCTACACATATTCTCTTTCTTTAAATATTTTCTTTACAATGAGAAGTTAAATACATTAAAAAATTCAGAGAGCTGGCAAAGCAGCAGCACAGCTAGCAAAGATTAGCAGAATACATGCACAGTCTCCATGCTAGAGTTCTGTTTTCTATTTTGTTATGCATATTTGCAGCAAGGAAGCAGAATTTTCACATGCAATATATATACTATTAATAAATATTTGTCACATTTTAGTTACATTAGGTATGGCTAATAGAACAGGTTACTCCTTGGAAAGCAGCAGGAAAAAATAATAGCTTGTGCAAATCTCTTACTGCAATTCCATTAGGAGTCAGGACAGTCAGAAAACAAAGGTACCAAAACTTCCTTTGCCATTCCATTTGAACTGATTGCCCACGATAGAAACAAACACTTCCTGTGACATTAAGTTGTCATCAGCTTCTGTGATCCCCAGTTCACTCAGTCTTTTCTTGCGCATCTGGCTCTTCTTCACAGAAGTCGCCCCGAGTTCATTTGCAATTTCATAATTGCCTTCAGTTTGTTCAGAAACCTCAGCTGGCTCATAAAGCTCCAACTCCTCAGTTACACATTCAGGTAATTCTTCTTGCCTGAAACCCTCTAAGCAGGCTGTCCCATCACCTGCCAGGGGAGGCTCTGTCTTCCCTAAGGCAAGAAACAAGAATGTCATCAATTACCACACAAAACAGCCAAATCATTTAAAAATCCTGGAATTAAATTTTACTCAGGCTTAACATTTTTGACCTCATCCCAGTCACTTTTTGGATAACTACTTGGTGACAGTCTCATATTCCAAATACCGTGTAAGATGCTTAAGGAAAAAGTTTCTTCTTGAGATGACTTCAAGTTATCAAGTAATAGTGATACTAGAGTAAACCACTCCAGTGGGTTTACTTCTTGAGTGAGGCATAACATGAGAAATACAGGTGTCACATTTTACTTAGTGCAGAGAATAAATTCTGTGCTGGGAGCATGTCTCAGCACTAACCCATGAAAAAGTTACTAGAGCATAATCATGAACCCAAAGACCTGTAAGCAAAGCCACATCTGCCTTCTTGCTGGTCACACTCCTGCTCCCGTATGGCCCAAGGAGGCCATTGGTTATACAGGATTTGCTTCATAGGAAGCACAGATCAGGCACATAAGGACTTCACAGTGGAAGTGCACACATACCATAAAGCACAGACTTTCACAGTATTTCCCTGCAGCAAGTTGACCATTTTGGAGACCCCAGTGTTCTGATAGTTGCGGCACCTTATTTCAGCTCAATCAATCTGGACATTGTTAGAAACTTTACGTGCTTTAATTATGAATTATGCAATCCAACAACCTGGATATAGCAGACTTGCTTTTTAAGGAGTTTCTTCTAGGATGAGAAAAAATACCTTTTGTTCTCACTGCTGAAGCATCCTTTACACCGGAGGGCATCGCTGGTCTAACCAGGACCACACCATATCCTTCGTTATTGTGGATCATATTATTGCCCATGGTTATCTTGGGGATGTCATAATGTTCATCTAAAAAGTTCTACACAAAGAAATGGAAATCCACCATGTTATTTCCAGCTAAAGGCATGCAAAATATTCCAGTTTTATGTAGTTCTATGTATTGGCTAGAATTTATTATTTGCCAGTGACATTGTAAAAGGCATCTTCTTTCTGGAAGAAATAAAGCAAGTACATTGCTTTGGTGGACCATCCCAAGACAAACAAGTACATCATCATCATACCAGACAATTATATAAGAGTTCTACCATAAGGCAGAAAGGTTATAAACCAACCTAAACACAAGTTAATTCATTAATTCTAGTAGCTATAAGCTTTAGAAAAAACAAGAACACTCTGCCTTGAGCTGACCTTTATAAGTATTCCCTCCTTGCAGTGGTGTATGCCATTGTTTAATAGGCTGCATGTACTACCTGGGTATATTTCCACACCAGCACCCTGCAAGATAAAATTGATGACATTTCACAAATAGTTCAGGCACATTTCCAATTTAACTTGACAACTCTACTGCAGATCTTCGTGCTCATCTACCAGTTGGTGCAATGCAAAATTGTGCAACAACTCCAGCTTCATTGCTTTGTCAATCAACTCAAGCAGCAATACCCACAGCAAAGGGCCCATGGTTAACGTTATTTTCAGAGCTTCTATGGGCTGGTGGCAAAGACCAAGTTCAGTCTTACATTATTTTCCTGTTCTTTAGTCATCCACCTTGATATGCAAAGGCCCATCATTCAAAATACCCTAATCAGAGTTTCATTCTATGTTTATTATCCTTCTGTAAGGATCAGTGAACAAGATGTCCAATAAGGACATTTCACTTGCAGAACAAGTGCAAGGTTTAGTGAGAAAATTATTCATGGACACAGGAAACAAAATATAGTATTGTAGGAAATTAATCAGTCCAGCAAAGCAGCAGCTGTAATTTCACAGGTGTCCCATGTCAGTACATCATTTTCATACCATCACACACCAATCAGGATGAGGCGCTTCACTAGACACTATTGGAGGCTATAAGACCCCTGGGACAAATCTCTCAAACCCAATAACATGTAGCTGTCCAAAATGAGTTAGAAAAGGCTCTCTCCAGAGTGACAGAATTCACCTCATTGCTGACTGCATTATTCCCAAGCAGAAATTGTTAATTTAGGAAACAAGCAAGAGTTCAGAATTTGTTTGTACCTTGGCACCATACAGATCCGAATTCTTCATTAAGAGCTCAGCTGATGTTCGTATTGTTATGCCTGTAGTTTCACATTGCAAGACACAATTCTCCAGGATGGTTTTCCCATGATGGACATCTACATACATAGAAAGCAAATCTTGTTAAAGAAATCAGTTACGTAAAGACAAATCCTTCCAACAGAGAGATGCAAAAATGCTACTATTCTAATTTTATCCATTTCAGGTTAATTTTACCCATTTGCTTATCCATAGTTTGAACTCATGGTATGTTTCCAGTATAAGCAGGGACACTACTGCTAGGGAGCACTAGTTAAATATTTGCCTTAAAGGGTTTTTTTGCAGTTTTTGAATGCAAAAGCAACTATTCTCTTCATTACAAGCAACTCTTCATTACAGTCCTAAGAGACTAGTGTCTTCTAATTCAAAAAAATACATGTATGCCCTTGTTAATAAGTGTTCTAACATGCTTAAAATCAGATGTATGATGAGGCAAACTATTAATGAGCACCTTCTGCAAAGACAGAAGGCCGTGGCCAATAACCTCATTGGATACAATGTAGGATTATTTGAGCCTCAGTCTGACTGTGCAGTCAGCAAAGTTCTACACTATTTCTACAGCACACCATTCCTCACTGGAGAGCTGGCTGGGTTCAGCTACAGCTGAAGAATGCCTTAGGGGTTGTTCCGCAGAAGGAGGTATTATTTCCTTTTCCAGGTAGTCTGACATAGGCTGTGCAGCAGCCAGGCAGGTTGTCTGAAAAAATTATCAAGTGAAGTGATCTTATCCAAACATAAGAATAAAACACAAAAGCCACAGTAGCTTGAAAGTTGAAAAGTAGAAGTTAATTTTGATGTCCATATTATAAGCAATTTCTTTTTTTTAAAAAGGGGAATC
Organism: Hypotaenidia okinawae; assembly: GCA_027925045.1. Lineage (NCBI taxonomy): Eukaryota > Metazoa > Chordata > Aves > Gruiformes > Rallidae > Hypotaenidia > Hypotaenidia okinawae. The sequence goes on along the minus strand of BSDF01000013.1, from coordinate 8,414,420 downwards.
CTTGGTATTTATACCTGTAGGGCTTCTCTCTATAAAAAGTAAACTCTAACACTAGTTCCCAGTTTTAACAGGGAAAATTAAGAAGTGCTCACAAAAAAAGTCAAAATACTTTTATACTTACTTAAGATCCCCTCCACAGCATCATGCTGAGCTAACTTCAAATTGGAGATCCTTATATTGGCTCCTGTACATTCAACAAAGTTGTCTCCTTTCCCTTGTTTTTCAATCACGATATCATCTGGCAGGCCATAGCCTTAAAGCAGAGGTGAGAGATGCAAGTTTGATTAATAACTGGTAACAGTCAGGAGCTCAGTACGTAACTGACATTTAAATTAAATATGGAGATTTAAAACTTGAGGTCTAATATCACAAATAGTATTTTCCACCCAGTGGCCAGGCTATCTCTCCCCTCCGTACCAAGGCCCAGGAACCCAAAACCTAACTCAAAAGTTACCTTACTTGAATGGCACACAATAAAACACAGAGCTATTTTAGGTAGTTAAACAAAAGCATAACAGCTCACACTTGTCAAGGCCAAAGTTCTCACTCCCAAAAGTTACAGAGCAGGGAGATGCAGTGACTGAGGATACACAGGCACCTGCAGTCTGCTTTCACAGTACAGAAGTTCACTAGAGGAGGTGGAGTTTCCAAAGAGCACAAAGCAAAAACAGTCACCACCACAACACAAAAAAGCAAGTGCAGAGGACATGATGTTGTTAGTAAGCTTCACTCAACTTCTGTATTTAAATGAAACTTGGGTCAAAATTTAATGTTTTTATGTTACATGAGCTTCCAGATTAAAAAGAAACTTTCACAAGCATATGCCAGCATTGATTTACTAAGCCATCCACAGCTGTCAGCATTCAACCACTTACAGGGAAATTTATGAGCATGTAAAGCTTTTATTGCTTGTCACAGACAAGAATCATGATAAGAAAAGCAATAATGCAATATCCATTAAAGCAGCATGAGTCCTATCCTTCTCTGAAGGCACGCACAAGCTTAGATAAGAAGTGCCTGAACAGGATGCTAGCTTTTAACCAAGTATATAAATAAAATACTGGAATGTGCAAGTAGAAAAGTTTTAAAAAAAAAAAAAAAAAAAAGAGCAGAAAAAACCCCTTGAACAGGAGTTACCAGACAGTTTTAAAGACTGGAGGTTTAGTGCAAAGTTAAGAGACTGATACTTCACTACACTGTACTATCTAGAAATTTTTTCCCCACTGCTACTGATTTGTGGTCACCCCTGGAAAGGAGATGGCACAGGGCAGTCTACTTCCAGCATGTAAAAAGAGAGTACCACAGGACAGCAACTAGCAGAGCTAGTTTAATTTCACATGACTACAGAGAGATTTTATCATCCGAGGTGAGAGTTTTAGGAATAACTGTCCTACAGACTGCCTGCAGTTTTCCAAACTATACTTTTGGCTTATTTCATATTTCATATCTAAAGCAGCAGCTCTTACAATAAGGAGTCAGCCAGCGACAAGAAAAGGAAACACTCACCTGCTCACAATGTGGTCACAGCCACGTGCCCTGCCTGGAAGCTAAGTGACTCCAGAACTAAAGGCAATTCCATCCAGTAACGCTGACCACAGGTATCACACTACAGGTTCCCATCCAGCCTGAACAACTACCATATAAGCAGAAAGGAAGTTCTTGGGCACCTTTGTTACCTGTTTTTGTCAAGTGTGGAAAAATTATCCTTACCATGATTTTCTGCAGTTGCTACTGCTTTAACCTTAATTAGTTCTTCTAAGTTTTTATTTATCCCTGACATAATAATCCTAATACTTTCAACCTCAGTACTGACTTGCACAGTGATTGGGAAAAAAAAAAGCAGCTCTAAGCAGCAAAGTGTCATTATATCTTTAATGAGTCTCCCCCTCATCCCAAGAAAGCCACCAAAACAGCCAGCTGCTCAGATTAGTGCCAGCAAAAATTTTCTTGATGCTGCTACTTCAAGTGGTTTTGGCTGGTACTATTGCTATAAAAGTTTCTCTAACAGGAGTCCATATAAGAAGATTAAATACCTTGGTATTCATTATTCAGAGAGGATACTCTGAAGATACATAATTATATGCCTCGCTCCTTAAAATACAGCGGCTCATCCTTTGATAAGTGTGCTACTGCACTATTTATATTACTGGCTCTTCAAAGCCAGGAAAACAATTGTCAAATACCATTGCACACAATTTTAGAACAATGTCATTCTTGCAGATAAGGCATTGAGGTCCTTTATCCTTCAGGTGCACACACACCTATATGTGTCAAATGCACACGAGAGAAGGGTGAGAAAGGAAGTGACACTCATATAACAAGAAGGGCGAGAAAAATAAAGTCCAGAACAGCAGGAAATTAAACTCTCAGCTTTCTCTCCATTAAGAAGTTTTGACAAGATAAGAACACAGCTAAATAAGTATCTGAACAGCTGCACAAGCCCCAGTGATATTACAGACAACAGCATGCAGGCCTACAGCACAGAAATTACACTGAGAAATCAAGAATTGTGAGGAAGCTATAGCAACATAGCCTAGATAAGACAACTATTTCAAACAAATACTTTGCAAGAAAAATAGAATCACATATGCTACATCTATTTCTATAGAACAAATACACCCCTCAAGTCAACAGTTCCCTTCTCTCCTCACGTACTTCACAATGCAGATTCACACTGGCAGCCCACACACACACCACTGACATGCAGTAAAGTGCCATAACAAGTTCTAATAGCACTTGGTTCTCTCCCTCTGTATTCACCAACGCTATACTGGCAGGGTCTCTTGGAGCATGAAGCAGATTAAGACATGTAAAGAAGAACAAGGACATGTCTCAGGTACTCTTGTGGCACTGGCTCTAAAAATGAACACCTCAAAGTTACTTATATGCTCCCTAGAGTTTAAAAAAAAAAAAGAAAAAGAAAAAAGCCCACCAAGTCCCTCTCTTTCTGTTGAATCCTCTCTATTATTTATATAATCAGGATTTATCCAGATAAACAGAAAATTACTGTTCTATTAATCAGCAAAACTTGGAGCTTATTTGCAGCAGTAACTATGGCCAATGAAACAGCTAACCCTATACTGCATTAGGCACAGCTCTAAAAGCAGAAGTAGGAACACTTCAAAGAAAAAAGCAAATGCTCCTTCCAAATTCTGCAAAACACAATTCCTTATGTAGGGCTAGGTTAAAACATTCACAGTTTACTTTGGGTTTAGGATGCTTATGCTAGCAAGCCTCTACCTTCTAATTCAACTGAATCAGCAATGCAGAGCACACCATCCACAACATAATGACCAGGACAGATTATGACTGTATCTCCTTCATAACATGCATTTACAGCTGCCAGTGGATCACTGTGAAACTGTAAAAGACAAAAAAATATAATCAGTTCCAGAAGAATGCTGTAAAAATGGATGCATTTATGGTCTTAAAGCTTGCTTTTCAATCAAATGTTGCTACTTTTGCTTAAAATAAACCCTTTTTAATGGCACAAACAATACACAATTTCCACTTTGAATTCAAGACTTATAGCACTCATGGGGGAAAAAAAAAACCAGCCTTAAAACATTCCTTTGATGTCTGTGTCATGTTCATCTCCCCCATCAGGAAACTGGGGCAGAGACAGATTGAAGAGCATATGCATCAGAAAGCAAACCTTAATATGGCCTTGGTTCCAGGCCAACATTTGAATTGTGCCTCAAGTGACTTGCCAAGAATTACTAAATAATTAGATGACAGAAGGTAAAGAAAATTAAAGCCATGAACAACTCGGCAACTAGATTTGACCTGGTCTAAACACAGACATAACCTTTTGCTCCTGTTGCAAGTCACCCCCAAATAGGATTCAGACATTACAGCGGGAACTATGGGGTCCACATGGTTCTTTTCCTTGCCCAAAAAGAGCAGACTGATATCCTTCACAAATTTTATTGGGGGATTCTGCATTATAAAATAACACAGAAAAATTGCACATTTAGTGCTTCCCAGGAAATGCCAGGGTTACACAGAAACCATTTTTTAATTGTCAATTCAGAAAGCCTAATTTATAGCCCCAAAATTTAGTCCAGAACCTTCCCTGTGGCTTCATTTTACCTATCTCAAATTTCATTTGGGCCCAAGGAATCTAGATTGTTCTTAACCACTGAAGTGGGAAGCCCTATCTAAATTCACTAAAACTAAACATACATGTATTTTAGAGCACTTATCTCCTACGCGGAACTAAAGCAACAGAACAACATCTCTTTCTTCAAACTCTCAATCAGTAGCATCAAACACACATATTTCAAAACTAAACATATGTATTGCGCCTTACTATGTTTTCTTGTAGAATTATTTCCTGCACACAGGAAGGAAATTGCTTGCATTATACACAGCAGACAAATTAAAAGAAATTATATGTATCATCCAGTCTTATCACTTTTTTTACATCACAGTGTTTTTTGAACTGACAAACATACCTCTCTGTGAATGTAGTATCCTGCACATGATAAATTAACTTATTTTTCTATGTTGTTTCTCAAGGATAAACACACATAGACACAGACAGACAATTCCTGTTACTGTACCTGTATTTCTAGTTCTTCACCGCAAGACTCAGGGCACAGTTTGTCCCTTATCAATGACTGCAGCAGACTTGACATCATGGTTGAAGATACAACATGAGTGATCTTATTACCCATTGGTCTTTGTCCTTTAGCTTGGAGACCACTGTATTTTTGGTAACCAAACACATACCTAAAACAAGAGCAACAAAGCCATCAGTTCTTTCTTCAATAAAGAACATCCCCATCAAGCTTCCCATGCGATCCTCCTCCTCACACAAACCCGCAGAAGTACCTCAGCAGAGGATTCTCAATTAGTTTCAGCTTTTGTTTTAGGTGCTCTATTTTCTCATATAACTTTAGTCCTTCCACCATGGAGACATTTTCTGCTTCCGAATCTGAATCGCTGCTCGATATGCTGTTCCTCACGTTTAAAAACGTCCTGTAAAGCTCTTCACATTGCGACAACAAGTTCTGGTAGTCGGCTACAAGCCCAGAAGGCACACGGTGTTCAAGGATGTCATAATGCCTGCAATTCAGAGCAAGGGGTCATTTACAACTTTAAAAGATCAAACACAAGCCCAGAGAACCTGGGGAGTTCTGTATCACTACTTTAGTCAAAAGTCTCTGCAGCCTATATCAACACCAGATGAAGATGTGAAAGCACTGCAAAGTAAGTTTTCATGATTTTAAGAGTATCTTCTACATACAAAATTGCAAGCCAGAAACATCAGCCTGAAGTTGAATTGCTACAATGAGAAAGACAAGTACATCTGCCAGCTAGGTGGTGCCAAGTCCAAGGCCAATCATGTGAGACCAATCATAGTCACTACAAAAGAACTGGACAGCAAGTAATGACATAAACCCAGACTTCATTATCTCACACCATTTTTCTAGGGAATTTATTAAACACTGTATAATAGCTCTATTCAATAGGCTACTTGAAAGAAGGGCAAAGATGTTCCCTCAGCATTCAGAGGTTATTTTTAAAGTGTGCACTTAAAGCACACTGTAAAGAGCAAGAAAATCTGTAGCCAGAGCAGTTAGCACACACAGTTCCAACACACAGCGTATACAGAAACACAAAGAGCCTCACAAAACTTTAGCAATTGGATTATCAGAGGCACAGTAAGTCAATACAGTGTGATTAACAGTGGAAGAATTTATAGCAATATAGAAATATAAACTATTTGGCAGAAACTGAATGTTGTGTACAGTTTGACCCTGAAATGCATCCTCTATATTTTAGAGCTGGTCACATCAAACTAATTGTTTTTTCAAGCTTTAGTTAAACAGTTCACACAGCTTTAGCTGCCCCAGAAGACTAGTACAACCTAATGTGCTATGTAAAGTACTGTCTGTTCTCATTAAAACAGCACACACCAGAAACCTGAGGAGTTTATAGCATCCTGTTTCCATGCATTGGAGATTGTAGTTTCTGAGCTGACACATCACTGCTTATATCACAACACAGGATAGCACCAACACCAGCGTAGCTTAGGCGACATGCTTTCTATTAAGCATTGTATGGGAAAATAAGAAAGGATATTTACTTCTTTGCTTGAAGACATCACTTAAGCATTTTGGATTCTTGCTAAAATGGCTGTAAGGCCACATGCATTGTTAGAGAAAACAACAAAAACATTACCCCATTACACATCATTTCATTCTGGTTTCATTCCATGTAAAACCCCCACAGGGTTTCAAAAACTCAACAGAAGAGCCATTTGCTGTGGCATACCAGGATAAACATTTCAGAAACTCATACAGTTTCCATGTGTAACACTTCCCACTAATTTTTATGATCTCAGAAAACTACCAACATATCAGAGTCCTCAAAGATCATTTTGTGTCCGGTTTGAAAGAGGCCAAGAGCCACCTTTATAGTGGGAGCAATGATACTAGTTCTCCTTGTAAAGCACTTGCTATATTCTAGCCCATGTAATGCTGTATTATAAATGGCTTTTCAGGGTAGCTTGTAAATATTCACTGATGTAGTTCCCCAGAATCACAGCAGTCTCAAACCTGAATGACTCAAGCTTTCTGATACCCATGAAGCTGTTATAATAAGAAAAATAATTTAAAAATAACTCTTTCATGAAAGACATAATGAACAGATACTATGTCAAATCTCCAAGGAAAATCTGCAGTGAAAAATCACTTTTCAATTATTTTTTCCAAGTATGTTTTTTGATTATGTAGCACTCTAAGATACAACTAGACTGTGTCCTTGTACACTGCTTCAGTTCCACATGGGTGGGCAGCATTAAAAACCCACCTTCAGAAAACCTAATGCTGACTAAGCCCACTAGGGAAAGAAATACACACATTCCTCCTTCAGCATGACCAATTTACAAGTTTTTATTTACATTCAGTTCCATTCTGGTTCTTATTCTATGCCCAGAGGTATCAGAGCATCCCACGCTGGCTTTAATTAGGTTCACAACTCCTACGCCTGCAGATTGGAGGTTATAGCTGGATTTGGAGCGCCATCTGATGGGAGGTCAAGGCTTATAGGGAACAGCTGGGTTCAAAGGAAAGAAAAAAAAATATCAAATGGCAACCTCAGTGGCCCCTTCTTTCCCTACAAAAATTTGAACATCAGATAGTGGATGCTGCTAGAAAAAAAAAATCCCTTTGAATTACTAGTGAACAGCTGGGGGGGGGTGTTAATTTTTTTTTGTCACACAATATCAGAGGTGCTGTACTTACAGTCTCAGTCGAGGCTCAACACACCGCACAAAGTAATCAAAATCATCCTCCTCCTCCTCATCCCAGGTCCTCCAGATGCATTTGTAGAAGAACCTTTTGAAACAAAGCAAGCATTTAAACACACAAAGAAGGCCACATTTACCTAAGCAGATGTAATAGTACAGGAAATATGAACATAATCAATTTGAGAATTCATCTCAAAGCATCATCACCCCAATTCCATGTTACTGCCCTGCAAACTATTTCACATACACAGAAGTTCTTTCTTGACAGTTCTTTAATTGCATGGAAAGTTTTATTTTGGTTTTCCAAGTTCAAAACTCTCAACAGCCTAGGTCCCACTGCCTTTTATCAGAAGACGCTGAACAGCTAAAAGCTGGATTTGAAAACAAGGCTTACACACTCAAGACCCTGTGACTTTTCAGGTTATTTTGCTTTTGGCCAGGCATCCTTCTGATTAACTTTCTTTTCTGCAATGAGTTTGTCACCTTCATCATTCAAGCTTAGATCTATACTACTGAGCAATGCTCCACAGAATGAGTCTCCTCCTCTTTTCTGCCTGCACCTTTATAAACACAGCCCATTTTCTAACTGGAAGATCATTCCTCCTATTTTAGCTTTTTCAACATGTCCTACTGCCTATTTGTAGGGAGCTTTCAAACAGCATGTAGTACATGAAAGCAAGGGGGATGGAAAAGACACAGAGAGGTAATAAAGAAAATAGAAGTAGTAAGATGCAAAGAGCCATTTGAAGAGCAGCAAATTTAGCAGAGAAGGCAAAATGCATAAAAAGGACAACGGAGACAGAAGAAGGAAAAAAAATCCATCATAATATTACAGAAAAAAAAAAAGGAGCACTGCACTAGGGCCAGCAACATGATACAGCCCAAGGAAAACTGAGGTGGAGAGGTGAAGGATAGCAACACATACTTTAGCACCACCACCCCCAGCTTCTGACACAGAAAGCAGACCAGTGATAAGCTGCAGCTATTGTTTTTATTGTGGCTCTTTTTTTTAAAAAGGATTTATTGTTGTTGGGTTGCTTTTTTTAATTGTGATTGCCTTTACCTGCAAAGGACACCACAGATTTTCTTTGTGACCAGTCTCCTTATAGCACCAGGCAACAGATTTACTTTGGAAAGCTTGGCTTGAGGAGCTGACAGCATGACAGGAACTCAGAGCACCACCCATTGGATACTGACAGCACAATTGTTCAAGACAAAAATTAGACCTTGACCATTTTCTTACCTGACATGCTCTACCGCTAGTGCTGTCTGATCAAACTCTCCTGACTCATCATACACAACCCACAGCTCCTGCAGTGGTATCTGATACTCCTTCAGCTCCAAGAGTTCCTGTATGCACTCCAAGGTAAAGGTGCTAACCCGTGGCTCACACAGGAAAGGCTCACTGAGTTGCACAACTGCTTTCAGAGCAGAGTATTCCACATCAACAACCTGTTGGAACAAATAATTCTTAAGATGTCTCTATGCAGAGCCTTAGATACAGATGAGGAAGGCTAACATGGTATATGAGTCAGCAGGCCATACAAACACCAGCTAACCCACACAAACTGATGCATGCTGCATACTATAGCAAAGGCTGTCTATTCAGCTGAAGTGACAACCCCACAATTAAGCTTCTCAGAACCTCACGTGTAGAATCTTTTCCTCTTTCAAAACTTCATTCAAATCCTTCATAATACTCATACAAGGCCAGTAAGCTGCCTCCCAGAATTTTTTTCTTTTGTTTTGTTTTTTAAAAAGTAACAGGAGAAAGCAACATCCTCAGACTCAAATAAATCTTAAAGTTCTCAGGGAATCACAAGACAAACAATCCAAAGAAGTAATCTGGGCCATTGAAAATTATTTAGTTATTAATTGGGCTGAAAAGCTGAGGAGTGTACAAAGTCTTGCCCTCTTTAAACACATAATGGAACCCCAAATTTGAACACCAAGGTTTGCACAGAGACACACAAGTCTGACATTGGGATACCTAGAAGGGGAGTATCCCAAACCAGAAATCCTCAATGGGTCTATGACAGAAGTATGCAATGTGGAAGAGCTACTGTTAGTACTGAGCTGAGTTAGAAGGAAGATTTTTTTTCCTGATTAAAAAAAAAACTGACAAATGATCAGAGCTTGATATTTGAAGAGTGCATTACAACAGCCAGCCCTGGACCAGCTCTTATCCCCTCCACGCTCAGAGTTCTACCTCATGGCACACTCACACTGATTTGGTGTTTGGCCTTCCCATTTCAAGCAAGGAACCCTTTGAAGATACTGCTTTTATTTAGGTACAGTCCTCTCACCAAAATACTCAGACTTCAGAGAAAGTGTCCCTAAAATTAGCATACGTGGTAGTTTTGCTGCATAACTTCCACATAGGTGAAGTTATATAGATTCCATATTGCCACTTTTGATTGAAAAATCATTTTCCCATTACTAGAGAAACTCAAGTAAAGGCAAGTGATTGCACAGTGCCATAGCACATGGAAAGCTTATTAAAGCGCTGTATAAGCTTTTGCTGCAGCACCAATGAACCAGTGTCACAAACACAACAATCACACGCTTTGCACCCCGCTAACAAGTCAAAAGCCCAGAAGATCACTGATGACAGGCTGACAGTGTCAACAAAACAGAACCAAATCTCTCATTTTCAAGATAACACCACCACACTATGGGCATGTCAGAAAAAAATTAAATTCACTTGCCCTGCTAACAACGCTATAATTCATCAGCAGAATTTTTATGTAGAAAGCAGGCAAACACCAACATTAAAAAAACTGCATAAAGCCACAAACAGAAAGTCTACTTGGTGTGTGGCTTTCCAAAGCTGTAATATGTGCTGCAGCCCTGAAGAGCCAACTTGAGTAGTGCCTTGCTGCAATGACAGCCACATCACACTCCAACACAAGTTCTGGGCGAAGGAAGCACACCATCACACAACACAAAGTGCTTTAGAACAATGCTTCCTTTGAAATTCTTAGTGCTCCAGCAATTAGACATGAATACGTTACTATTTTCTACCAGCTCATAAACTTCATAAATTATTTGTCTGTTACAGAGGTAGATGAAGTTAATTGGAGACAAATGCCTGAACAACTGCATTCCATTTACCTCAACAAGGACCTCAAACACATTAGTACGCCAGACTGCCTGCCAACCACGAGGTTCGAGGACCTTCTCCAGGTACTCAGCTGTGAATTCTTTCACCTCAGAAGCTTTGCAGTCAGCTAAGAAAAAAAAAAAGAGAGACAGTACATTTATGCAAGAAGAGACAGTACAATCCTCAAGACCATTGCAGAATAGTCACCACATTTGAAGTGTTCCTCTACTGTATCTAAAGTTGGACTTCATTGTCTTTTGCTCATAACTGCCAGCATTTTTGCTGCCTTTCACAGTACTTAAGACAGGTGAAGAGTCACCTTGCTTGTGCTTCTCTGAAAGAGAGCCAGTAGTCACCCTTCCAGGTACTGAAGGTTTCAGTGCCAGCAGTATTACACAGCTAACCTGTGCCTTATCTTAAACAGACTCACTAGACAGAAAGAGTTCTGGGAAGCTCAGTTAAAACAAGGCCCAGAATCCCACCTTTTATTTTCAATCAGTCAGACTCTATTGATTTATATTAAAACCATCTCCTTCTGGTCCATCAGCTAGAGCAACTGAGCTTACAGCATAAGTGATAGTAGTACACTACATCTTCTCTAGTTGCTGTTATAGAAAGCATGTCATAGTTTAACTGGAGTTAATTCCATGTTGAACTTGATCATTTAAAGGGTCATTACAAGAAGCCTGACTATGTGTTCTTTTTCTACTAAGAAATTACTTACCCAAGATGTAATCCTGATAGGCTTTAAATCGCTCATAAAACAAAAGATTGTCAGTGTGAAAAATATCTGGAAAAAGCACATTGCCATCTGGCACAGTCCTTCCTAAAGCAGTCCCTGGTTTGTCACGACTGCCATAATCACTACAGGAATCATCATCTTCCTGAAGCACATCTGGAGAGACAAACAGGAACAAAGCAAACCCCACAGTCAGTTCAATGCAATCATCGCTCATTCCTCTATTCCCAAAGAATTTCCCTTCAGCCCAAGATCTATCATTAACCTGCTTTCTACAGCACATCTCAAATTATCCTTGGTGAAGGGGCTAACTTGCTCTTTTCTTCAAAATATTCACCCTGCCCCCAAAAGAGGATCTCCCTCATTATTTCCTCCTGCCCTTCACTACAGTTACATGCCAATGTATCCCATTCTGTATGCAAGATCTAAAATCTTTTCAGCAATAAATTATCCATTCCTATACATACCATGTCTGGGAGATGCAAATAGCATACTAACAAGGCAATAATACAAATGATTTATGAACACATATAAAAATCAGGTGATATCACACACAACTGATCCAAAATAATGCACAGAATGACTCTAAGCAAAGATCAAAACATTAGTAAGACACATCATAAAACTGCAGACACTAGCCTCAGCTGCAGATACATTTTCCCAGCTGCATTTTCCTTCTGGTTTTTCCTATTCTTCAGCTTATTAAAATACAGAAAGTCTTTTTGTCCTAACAAGTAATAATGTCACCAGATGCAAAGTCTCCATGGAGATTCCAAGCAACATATTTAGACAGAAGAACTATAACATTGTAATTTCTGGCCCACTTAGAATGGGCATAAGCTGAATCTTTACTTTGAAGGTCATGATACAACAGTAACAGCCCTTTAGAAGTCTTAAAAAAGATGTCTCCACTTGTGTTCCCCTTACAAACCCTGAGCTCGGTCACTGTGGGTCTCTCAGGATCTCTCTGGCCTGGTTATCCATAAATTCAGAAAATATTAGCGATGACTGCAGTAAACCAAGGGTGGGCAACGCCACTCAGTAGATACTAAAAAAACCAATATCCTGCTACTAAGGCAGGGCAGTCACTTCCAGGAAAGCGGTTTTCCTCTGTTAGTATTTCAAGCTTACACGCGTTCCCGGACGCTGATTCAGCCGCCTGCAGCACGCACCGCGTACCATCAGACACACGCCGTACGTGCACAACAAAAAGGGGGGAAAAGTTGACTGCGTTTATACCCCAAGACGTCCCCGCGTCCCTTGCGGGGCACAATTTCCAGCCCTGTCCTCACCCGCAGGTGCCTGGGGACAGCCCTGGGCACCGCAGCCTCCGTATCGGCACCGGCATGGGGGCGGGCTGGATACAAGACATGTTTTCCCCGAGAGGACGGCTGAGCAGCGGGACAGGATGCCCGGGAGGCCGCACAGTCTCTGTCCGTGGGGGTATTCAAGCGCCGTCCGGAGCAACTCCGAGCAGCCTGGCCTGATCTCAGTCCCTCGCCCCGCTGCAGCCGCTTGACACAGAGGCAGCTGCAGGCCCGCGCGCCCCTGCCACACTACCCTGATGCGGGGCTGACGATGCCAGCGGCCCTGCCGCGGCTGACCTCTCCCTTCCCAAGTCGGTAAGGTCACAGCCCCACTGACGCACCCCGCCCGACGCTAGCCCCTCAGCACCTCCCGGATAGCCAGGAAGGGAAGCGGGAGGCGGCACCGGGCCGCGCCCAGCCGTAGGAGACCCTGCGCTCTTCCTTCCCTGGGGGCGGCCGCGAGGGATAGGGAGCCCCTACCTGGCTTCGCCTCCTCGGCGCGTTCCTGAAGGTCAACGGTATTCAAGGCCGGCGGCAGCCCCTGACCGCAGTCCTGCGGCCCCTCCACCCCCTCGCTCCACCGCAGCTCCGGTCCCGGCTCAGCCATGCCGCTCGCCCACCCCGCCCGCTGAAATTTCAAACTGGCCCGGCAGCTAACCCTCTGTAACGTCACGGGCAGCGACCGCCCTGATTGGCTAGCGGCAACCGCGGGCGAGCCCGGACGCAAAGGAAGGGCGGGCAGCGCCGGGGCCGTTAGCGCCGGGGCCGGTGCGACAGTCCCCGTTGGCCGGGCGTGGCGTCAAGGTCCGGCGCTGCTCCGCCGGGCGTTCTCGTTATCCTCAGCACCGTGACCCGTACACTCCCGCGTTCCAGAGGGGTGGCCTGGTTCCCTCTGGAGCAGGGTGGCAGCCGTAACAGTCGGAAATGGGCTGTCAGTCGTGGCCAAACCAGTACGTTGGGACTGTCCTTAGCAGAGAACACGCTAAATCCCGGCCCGCAGGTTCCACGGGAAGCCCAGTTTTGCTTTAGCGGTCACCGGTTGCTATACAAAAGGCACCTGATCAAAATTTAAAGCACACGTTTTATTCCTCCTGAACTGTCTCATCCATCTTGCCATCAGCATCTCTCATTCCTGCCTTGACATCTCTTCAATTCACCGTGTTTGAGCTCTGGTGCCACAAGTGCCCATGAGGATTAAAGTCAAAATTACGCAAGGCTGAGCAAAGCAGTTGGAGGACAATAATATTTAACTGCGTAGATCTTTCGCAAAGACAAGGCGGCTGCAGGTCATTATGGGGCCTGGGGACAGGCAGGAACTAAAGGAGGAAAAACAAAAATCAAGATGCAGACTGGGCGAGCTCAACGCTGTTCATGTACCATTCCTCTGCCAGCGCTGAAGGCAGTATGCCTGCCAGGCACTGCAGGCCAGGCTTTAGAGAGCTGCTCCTGGCAACTCAATCATCTCACATCAATGCCACACAACTATTTTTGACCTGTATCAGTCCCACAGGTTGTTGGCCTTATCAACACCTTTATGGAGTGTAACAGTACACAGTGCAAATTTTATATCAGGAAACATTAATTTCTCCTCCAAACTGGTTGATTTTAATAGAATTGTGAAACACCCGCGTCAGCACATGAAGGGCCACGAGGGGGCTGCCTTAGATTGTTGACAGCACGATTAAACAGCTGCCACTTTGGAGTTTTCTTCAAAATATTCATTAATTTTGCTGCAGCTGCACAATGCCTACAACACAGTGTACACATTCAGAGTAAACCAAGAACCCTATTCATCCCTACATTACACAAGTCCCGGTTGCTATAGGCCCACTGAAATCAAACCTTGCCCATCCCAACCCTGAAGAGACTATCTTAGGCCCCAAGACTCTACTGCAGTATGCTCTCAAAATTTAACCATTATACTTGGTATACACGTTTAATCATACTCATGTATTTTTCAACTATGATCATTAGTTACAAAATTATAGTAAACCACCTAAATCTTCCCCAAAAGGTTTTTTGATTCAGGGGGTTCAAAGCAGACTGTGTTTGTAAATGAAGTGCCTGCAAATTGCTAAGTTTTAACTCATTAAGAATTGGGAGTTTGTCCCTACTAAACCTGCAATACCAGTGAACACCCCATGTTTAAAGAGTGAAGTGACACAGTTATTCACAGAAATTCTTTGCTATAAATCCACAGAATTGAGATTCTGCAGTAGGCAACACACGTTTGTTATATTCACACAGAAGAATGTCTCTGATATGAGCCAGTTAATTCAAATAAGGGTTTTGGATCCAACCCTGGCATCGTGTACTAGCAAAAATTGCCATCGGGCTGTACACTGAGTCAGAAGGAATAGAGTAATGATCAAAAAGAGAAAAATAAAATAATAAGAACTAGTCTAATGGAGAGGAATGATAATGGAGGAACAGCAATAAGAACTTTGGCAATAGGAATGGTAAGAAAGGCGATGTTTGGAAATGAACTGGAAAAGCAATACTCCACCAAAATGAAGGCGGACATCTTTCGGCACTTAGGTCTAAGGTACCCTGGTGGGAAGTTCCTTGTCTTGTACTTTTTTCAACACCTAAAATAAAAAGAGACTATCAGCATGAAAGGACAGAAATAGCAAACACAACAGGAGAAACAAATCAAGAAAGGCCAAATAAAAGGGAGGAAAAGCAGAATGCCAAAGATAGCCTGGAAGATGCATGAGAAGCCAGAGTGAGTCTCTGAAAAAAACCAGGAAATGTTTCTGTGACTATAGGAGCACTTGAACAAGCTTTTTTTTTTCCTGAACAAAGGAGCTAAATAAAGGAATCCATAAAAGCATGAGGTGGATACAAAAGGAAAGAAAAAGGATAGCAAGTGAAGAACAAGGCAAAAACCCCTAATTCCATTATATATTTCAGATACCTGATGCTAAATCTCCACTGTTACTTATGTATATAACCTTAGGCCAACAGTCTTGCCTATACATATAATTTTATGCATAGACTAACTGTATAACCATAGTAACTATATAATTCATTCCCCAATTACTTACATGTTTAGATTATTTTTTTTTTCTCCTCTAAAGAGATACAATGAATTCAGGGGGTTATCAGAGCTCACAATGGTAAGGTCAGTTCTTTTATACCTAGGTGAAACACTGGCACAACATGGCCAACAGGACAATCCATTTATCCCTTTTCAGTTTTCAGCATAGCTGGGGACAGAACATGTTCTACTATCTAAGGCAATTCCACAATATCCAGTTAATTATCCACAGTACTTGCAATAGAGCTGTTTTACTTCAAAGAAACACAGGGACTGCAGCTGCAGGCAACTAAGTCATGGACTGATCAAGTTCCACTGGGTTCAAAAGCTCCACCACACGTTTCCTTGCCCTCACATTGGAAACAGAAACTCAGCTCTATTACTTTTGGAAACCTACTTTTGGAAACCTACTTTTGGAAGAGTGCTAGCATGCAGAATTCAGACTTTTGAAAACTGACATAACCTTCACTTAAAAACATGATATGGTAAATATAGTGTGTGAATCACAGAAGACAGTTAATTGCTTTACAAAAATTAATGCAAGTTCAGCTACCTAAACCTAAGGAAATGCACAGAGGAACTAGTGTCTTAGTACTAAAAATTAATTTTCTTTTAGTATTTCACTAATGTTAACTGGAGGAAGACAAAGGTAAAACTGATCCCATATGTTGGATTTGGCCAGTCTGGGTGTCCTGACAGCACACACATCAAGCCGTCAAATTACAGTAACTCCAATGCAGTGCCACATAGGCATCAAGACGACTGTGTTGACTCAAAGCCCAGTGGTAACCCACAGCCCTGGTTAAGAGACACAGAAGGGCTGCTGAAGCTTGCATATGCAAGTCAGCCTACAACCCCTTGTGGAGCAGGACTGACGAGCAATGGAAAATCACTGCTGTGTAAAATTATGCTGCGCTGCTGCTTCCGCTCTCCATAGTGGAGGTCTGATGGCTGCCCATTAAAGATAAGAACATGCAGTTCACAGGGTCAGGGTAGCCTTTCCTTTTATATTTGGGAAAAAAAAAAACCAACAAAACCAAACTCATCTACATAAATATGTGTAGGATAACAAACTTACTCAATTTCTCTAGACCAGAACTACATTATGTGCCACTGATTGCACTGGAGCAATGTCTGTTCATGCCAACTGAAAATTGGATTTCAAAGTTAAAATCCTGAAGAAAAATATCAGGGTATTTTACTCACTGTTCCTATTAAAAAAAAAACCCAACCCATAAATCTTAATTCTAATTCACCGCTGGAAGATAAACCCTTTGATATTAGTCCTCTTTTATGGACAAATATATATCTCAGTTAAGAGCACAGGCTATTTCTGCTTTAAGATGTATTAAAATAACATCTTTTTTGTCATGTCTCATTACAAGGCAACCTTAAAATACTAATGGAATCAAAAGATTAAATTATTTTATTATATATAATGAAAAAAATTTGTTAGTTAATATAAGGCTTGCAAATTGGAAAATGTCTATCAAATGTGTGGAATAAGCAGTTGAGACAAGTCAGCAGAGATATAATAGTAATAGGAAAGAAACAATAAATATTCACAAAAGACCAAAAAAATCTAAGAAAGTGCTACTTAAGACTAAAAAAATTCTGTGTACTTTTCCTTGTCTTGACACAAATTTTCTTTGTTGCCATGGCAATCACTTTAGTCTCTCTAGGCCTCCATTTGCCCAGTATAAAATGCAGATAACATTTTTTTACTGCATATGTTTCATTAATTCATTTGCAAACCACCTTTATGTCTGGGGATGAATGGTACCATAGCTATAGATTGCTGTTAATTAGTTGGGTTATTAGCTATAACTGTTCTGTGACAGGTATTTCATCAGCTTTTTAGATTTCCTTTTATAGCTGCATAAACTTAAACCACTGTAAGCCTAAATAAATTTAATCTAACCAGAAAAGAAATTACATTTTTGAAAACCTGTAGAGTTTAATTCCTTCAAAAAGTCAGATCTAGTTATTTTTTATGAACTATTTTGGAACTTCATGCATGAGTTTTCTCCTCATCCAAATGTCTACATTTATGAAAGATGGAGCCATATCACTGAGATCAATATATCTGACTTCCAGAAATCAGAAAAATTGAGCTGGAAATTACCTGCTTGCATCACTGCTGCTCTCTCTATTAACAGAGTATGCTTTCTCTAGTGTTTAGTGTGACTTGAGTAGTTTTCAGAATCTTCTCAACATTGGCTAAGCTAACTGGGTGGCCATAGAATTGGTCCAACAGCCACTTTACTCTTTAAAATCCCAATAACAGCATTGATTATTTGAATGTTCATAGAAGGAATCTCAAAGATCATGTAGATCCAGAGATTCTCCAGACCCTTCTTTTCTTGCAATTCAGCTTAACAGCTTCCAAGATAGTTACTACTCTGTCTGCTGAGTGTTGAATTTCTCTTAACCACAAACATGCCTAGTATTGCTAACTCTTTTATTTTCAGAAATGCGAGTTTCAGCTGGCTGACCTTGGAAACTGAACCTCTGCTCCTCTTACCAAGGAGTTAGTAAAACAGATTTTAGCCTTTTTGCTCAATCAAGAGCATGCTGCAGTACTGTTTTCATTTACCCCTCCACATGTTTTCAAGTTCCACTAAAGAGCAGGCAAGATGTTTGCGTAGAACTGGGTCCAGGAGGATTTTTGTTTGGTTTGTGGGGTTTTTTTTTAATTATTATTTCACATTACCAAGATGTATCTGCCTCTCAGCCATGCTTTCATCTCAGGGAACACAGGGTCTAGATACTGACTTACAGAAGGAATCTACACAATGACAGAAAATTCATTTCTATGCAGATTACTTGCCTAAAATGCATCTTAAAAAACAGTGGTATTGTTCATGCTTCCTCAGTATTGGGTAGGCCTTGTCTCCACTTACTCTGTTCTGGCAGAAGGTCTGAAAAGATCAGCAGGGTTTTTTTAAACTTTCAAAGTTGTCAAGATACACAGACGGACGGACTGAGCATTATACAAGGTGTTCCTCAGCTGACTGCAGAGATACCACAGGAACACAGCCAATAACAAAAGGTTTTATTTCTTTGGAGACAAACAATAGGCAGGCAGATTTTCTAACAGATGTTAAAACTGAAATGGAGTGGGAATAAATAGAGAGTTTGGGCAAAAGTGGAAATTGTAAACAGGCTGCAGCTTTATGACTAACACCGTGAGATTTATTTATTAGCCATTGTGTAACAGAGCAAGCGCTGTATTTTGCCCTATTGCTGTCAAAATTTTCATTGGCATTAGTAAGAATAGTCATCATTGCCATCACTAGCCCCTTAACCTTCTGCCCCCCTAGAGCTGCTGACCACATCTCTGAAAGAATAGCAAAGATGCACTGAATAAAGACAAGGATGAAATCATGACTCCTGCAGATGCAGAACGCAACAAATCATTAGGCATAATTATGTCAGGAAGAAGGGATGCTTGAAAAGAATGAAAATTGCTTGCACTAGTGATTTTGCATGATCATTGCACCTCTTCATTCACTTAAACAAAATAAAATTTACTAATGATGCAAAAGAATGCAGCTGTTGGTGATGGGAGACGTTGTTTTGATCAACACTTCCTTTCGTTTCAGTTACAATTTAGAACATGGCTGTTTAAAAGCAATTCTCCTATAATTTTGTGATAGTTGAAGTGCTTTAGGTTCTTTTTTTCCAAAGGACAGCTGTGCCGTTACCATCTTGACAACTAATGTGTAGTAATGAAGGCTCTCGGGTCTTAAAAATTATCTACTGAAGTGTGTCAGAAAAGAGATCAATTAGCATGAAGTGATTTCTGACAAACACTTGTCAGTGGGCTTATGATTATGTCTTAACAGATGGTAATTTGAAAGGTTCGAACTAACTGAAGTGTGCTACTTTGATAGTCAGAGCAGGGATAGGCAGCCAGTTCATTCTGGGCATGATAACCCAGAATAAAGGATGCACAGGCACACCGGACTCTGCTACTTGCTTTGCTGTTGATTTGCTTCTTTGTGCTCTGCAATCTGCAAAGTAATTCCTCCATAATCCAAATCATTTTACTACATAGTACATAAATGTGCATATAGAATACTGGTGCAACATACAACTACATACATATTCCAATTACGAGGTCAATTCTTTTTCTAATGGAATTTTTAAATATTTTGGAATTCTAAAAATATTTTGAAAGCTTTTCAGGAAAAAAAAACGTTTCAAACAAAAGACAGGTTTCCTGCTCAGTACAACAGTCTGTAGTTTATAAACAATAGCATATGTGACCCAGTGACATCTAAAACCCACAATCTATTAATCTAAATAAATTTTTTATCAATCTTACTTTTTATAGTTAGAATGGCATGTATGTATACATAGGTATTCATAGGTGTACACACTTCCAAGTCCTCAAAAAATCTTAGTAAGAAATGACGTGAATGAAAGTCATTGTTTTGTGTGGTTACCATAGTTTGCTGCAGTGGGGGCTTCTTTTTTTCTTTCTTTTTTAGTAAATGGAATTCATTTTATGTAATATGGAACTTCTGGGAGACCTATATCACTCATAAATTGGATCAAATTCAATTAACAGAATGGCTTGTATCAAAAAGAAGCTTTTTCCCCCAAAAATATAAAAATATATTTTAGTTATTTAGTAAAATGTTTTAATTAAATATGACAATGAATAGATGTATTTCAACCTGTATATAGTGTCTTCAGATTATACCTAAATGAATAATGATTAAGTAGTCTGAATCTAAAACAAAGTATTATCTTTCTTCTGAATGAACTCTCTAGTTTTACCCAAACCGATTTTTCTTCTGGTGGCTCTTTCAGTGGCTGGAAATTTTACCTTTCAAAACCAGGGCCTTATTTACTTACAAAATAAAATTGATACATTTTAAAGTATTTGAAGCCACTGTATTTCTTTCCTTTGTACACATCACCACTCTGTAATAGTGTCTGTAATGTAGAACAGATTTCCACTGAAATGGAAAATACACTGTGTCCAGCTACCAAAAAAAATTAAGTAGTCCAAGATCTTGATGTTGTTTGTATGTCTTCTTTTAGATATGCCATTTTTGGATATACTTTTTTTGTTTGTAGCAAAGGAGAACACTATGTGCTGATGAGAATCTGTTGTTATGTCTGTACAGTCAGGCTTCTTCACAAAATGACTAAAGATTGTCCTTAAATTAAGTCTACTGCTAATGAACTGTCCTCCTTACTAGCTTTCCTCCTATCTTTCTGACACAGGAAAAACACATTGGAGTTTTATCTACCATATACAGCCTCTGGCACTATGCAACAATGCTTACAGGAAATGCACAAGCATCTTAAAACAATGGCAGGTCCATCCTTCTTACACCCTTGTGGGGTCTGGAAAATCTTCTTTGCACAGAGGACCCCGTTTCCCAGACTATCAAACGCTCAAGCTCCACAGTCTCAACTATTAGGGGCTTTGCTCAGGTAACCCCCAAGAAGCATTTCAATAAAACCAAATATTTTCAAATAGAGGATTAAAAGTTTACTCTTCCAGTTCTGTATACTTTATGTGATCATTTGCAACTCAAAAGAAGATGGACGGAGACAGCTTCAAAGCTTCTGCATTCCTCAAAATCGGATTGACGCATGAGTTGAGTACTTTAGATTATACCCAAGGGGAATGGACACTGAAATGGCAGATTAAATGCCCTAGTGACAAACAGAATGGAATGTTGATGAAAAGACAACTGAGACACTCAGATGCATTAGTGTTTTTTGAATAAAATGTTGCCACTCTACAAACCAGCCTCAAAGAGCAGCATGTCTGCAGAAAGAATGTGTGTGCAAGGAACAGGACAGAAAACAACAGGCAAGTTTGTGTGTTCTTACATACACAGAGGTCTGCAATATCTGTGGTTTGTTAACCACATATTTAAAAAATTAGGGGGAAACAGAAGAGATTATTTCAGTGCGTGACCAAAGTGAATTAGGGTCTGGAAAGACTTTGAACCAAGAGAGACTGAAATTGAGCCTGTTAATTCAAGCATTAAATTGTTTTAAATCATAAACTTAATTAATGACTTCTTCACATGCATAATAGTGCATTGTTCTATGAGAAGCTGGTCCTGTTTTCTGAAAGACAGATAACTGTGATGAAAAATACATTATCAAAGAATTTACAGCCAGCTCGTGAGCTACAGAATGTCACTTTGGTATTCTAATAGGAAGAGTTATCATTCAGATTGTTTGGCTTTGTATTTTGCTATTATTACTGCACTTCCATTTAGAAACAGAGCAAGATCACTAAGAATAATTTGTTCTCTCACTTCTTTTCACTAGCATAAAACAGAATTGCTCGCCTTCAGCATCAGCTGCTTTTGCATATTGCTGCAGGAAATACTGCACTTGGTGTTTCTCCACTGGGAAGACAGATACTGAGGGTACCCAGGGTCACACCAATCTAATTCTCCAGCTGCTGACTGGTGCCCTCAGAGTACCAGGTAGCACATACCACTGTGCCACAGCACCTGAGTCGCAGCTTACTAGTACAAAAGGAACATTAATAAATAATGGCAACCCAGCATGTTTGCTGCTGGTGAAAGGGTTGCTGACAGCAATAGGAAGTCCAGCAGGAGGCAGCCACTAGTGGTGTACCCCAGGTGTTGACAGTGGGGCTGACAATGTTTAACCTCTGCGTGACCTGGATGATGGGCAGAGTGCACCCTCAGCAAGTCTGCAGATGAGACAAAACCAGAGGAAGTTTCTGAGAGATGGAAATGCTCATCCTACTATATGCTTTCAAAAAAATTCTTCTCATGCTGATGCCATTTAAAAGAACAGCAATATAAGAAAAAATACTTGCATTGTTAAAGTTCTATTAAAATACCAATATTAATAATTAGTATTAGATAGGTAAAGCTCTTCATTATTATAGCTTAGCTCTTTTTCTTTTACTATTTCCTTTCATTCCCCCTCCTCTACTATTGACTAGGATAGATACCATGCTATTTGAAACAAAGGGCAACTTAAAAACAAAGATTGCTCCTTAGATAAAAACCTCAGCCCTATACATGGTAGCTCAGTGGTCCCATCTGTTGTTGGAACAAAGCTTTGGGGAACCAAACATAAAAAAAGTCCAATTAAAGCTGCAACAAAACACATGCAGTAGAGGGTGTCCTAATTCCTGCAGCTCCCAGGCAGTGCTGCTCTAGTGTACTCAGCACCTGTTCAAAGAGCTGGTGTCACAGGGAAGTATGCATGTGCTCAGCAGGGTGGGAAAGTGACTGGCAGCATGGTGTTCTCAGTGGATGAAAAAATTTGTGTTCATGATGATGCTGATGAATAAAGGCTGACTAACAGCATGCCCATGTCCTGCCTCATCTTTAACATACTAAATATGCAGCTTCCTGCTAGACAGGTAACACTCAAGCACTCCCAATCTTGCATACAAAAACATCTTTTACTAACTTTCCTCTATTGGTATCAACCATTCTTCAACACTCATAACTGTACCTCTAGCATGTGCTTGTCACTGATATGTTATTCTTGTATTATCTAACTCCATTTAAAGCAATACCCAAGTTCATCATGCCGCAGTGAAAACATCAGTGGCAACGGTATGTTGGTCCCCAGTACTACAGTGCCCTGCAAGGCACACGATCTCTTTTTCCTGCTGAAGTCTGGAGGTCTGAACCTCTTTCAGCAGGCACTGAAATACAGCCAATGACCCAAAAGCCCTTTGCAGGTGTATCAACAATACACTGCTAATAACTGTGCTCAGTAGGAGAACACACTTTTGACAAGACTGCAGGTAGGCTTCTCTCAAAGACGTCCAAGAAATGGCACAGCTGTAATTCCCTGTATGTGGGAATTCATAAAGGTAATGTTCCCATCTGAGAGAATTCATAAAAAGACTATATTGTCCAGGGCTTAACACTGGTACCTAGCCAGACCTATCTCTGAGAAGATTAGGCACGAAGAGAGAATGCTTTTGTTCAGACCTCTGTTTCTGAGAACAGAAAGAGGTTTTCTCTAATTGTGTCAAACAAACCTGGTCCAAAATGGAATATCCAGTATTTACATAAATTTGCTTTCTTTATGCCTCATCAGTCCTGATCTTTCACTATTTCCTTGAGCTTATCCAGCCTTATTCTGTATGGAATTCTGCATAATACCAACATACAACCAGGCTTTTCAAAATATATAGTAGGACAAAATGCAATGTCCCAAATATTCCACCGGTAAGATAGAACTAAGACACTGTACTCATTGCTTGCCAGTTACCCTGGTAAAAACCTGTCACAACCCATTGCCAGGAGAATGAAAAAAACCCCACCCAACCCAACCAATAGCTCTTAAGAAAAGACCAGCACTGAATCTGGTTATTTTTGTTCTCAATCACACTGCAATCCCATTTATATTGAGCTGCAGTACTGCATGGGAACTAAAAAGGCCTGCAGAAACTTGCATAGCCAGGATAAAAAACTCAAGGATAAAGCACACAAGTGGGGCTGAAAGACCCAAACTGTTGTACAAATTCAAGCACAAGCAGTGACTTTTAAGGGAGGACATAAAAAGTGTTCTCTCTGTGTGTGTGTGTATATATATATATATATATATGCATGGAGACACCTTACTTAATCTAGAAAAAGACAACTATAGAAAATACTATAGCTGCAGCCAAAAAAGCATAAATTATACAAATTCACTTATTTCTTAGGTACTAGAAAGAAAAGTATAGCAAGAATTATATCTGTGGATAGAAAAGGCTTCTGGGAAAGTCAGGTTAGCCTCAATGCTGTACATGCATGGTATTTTCTTATGCTCTACTTACATTACTCATCTAATCTTTCTGAGGCCTTAGATTTCTCCACAATTAACTTACAAAGAAAGAAGGCTCAGTCCAGCACCACTTCTATCTTCTAAATCAACTCTTTTCAAAATAGCTTCTCAGCACAGTTCCTTGTTGTAAGCATAACAAGAAGTCCAACAGTTCACAGAATCTCCTGAGTTGGAAGGGACCCATAAGGATCACCAAGTCCAACTCCTGGCTCCACACAGGGCCAGACAGGTCAGAGCATGGGACTGAGTGCAACATCCAGACATTTCTTTAACTCAGTCAAGCTCAGTGCAGTGACCACTTCCCTGGTGGTGGACCATGAACTTTTCGTATAAGTGAGAACTTCAAACATACAAATACCTGCTCAGAAACAGGAAACCATGCCCAAATTACTGTTTTACATAGTTTGGTCATCTCATGATCCAAATTTTTTTAAGTCAGTTTAGCACATCCTGTATGGTAACTAGCTTCATTTATAGTGAGGTGTCATAACATTTTAAAACTGTATTAACTCAGTACCTAATGTAAAGTACAAATGCACTGCATCAGTTCATGTCTGAGATGTTATTATTACTGCCTAAAATTAACTTTATGTTGCCTACTAATTTAGGATGATATATAATTAATCAGAAGACTGCTAAGAAACAGTATGTAATGAAAGATATGAATGCAGCATACTACAGAAGAACACTAATAAGGTCATCTTAGAAGCATAACCAAGTGATTTATCCCAGACCTCATTACGTGTTTTATCAATCATAGCATTAGAAAGTTTCAGTTAATACCTAGACCTTGCCTCTTACTTTAGTGACAACTGAATGTCCTCTTGTCCACGATGCTCAAATTTTCTTTTTACACATACATAAAACGCCAGCAGTACTGTACATTTGTTTGTGTCCTGTGCAGAAAGCAGCATGCCTGAAAACTGCATTGAACACTTCCTGCATTTTACACTTGCCTGTCCTTTTATTTAGTTCTCTGACTAGTCCACTTGAAACATAAACACTGTATACTTTCTTGTTCTATCTCTACTGCTAACTGTCTGGTGTTTTTGGAAGTGACTGTGACTGGGTATTAGGAGATTGGCCCTAGACTTCTTGGCACCATCTAGTCGGCATCTTAATTTTTCTGACTTTGGCAATGCAACTTTGGGCTGGTGTTCCTGGCCTGAGTATTCTTTGTACTCCTGGGTAATAGTACAAAAGACATTGTGCAGTAAATCCAACTGTGGCCAGCAGTGTGACTGTTCCTGGAGTGAAGAAGATGAAGAAGCCAGCCTGGAAAAGGCAGCCTCTGCAGGAAACAGCCATTTACTGAAAAGGACATATTTTTGAATTTTATTCCTAAAGTAATAAAGAAATTGTGGCCACATATAAATAAACACTAATAGGCATTGTCCTCCAAGTTATCCAATGTGAGGAAAAAGAGTAGCCAGGACAGAAATTCACTAATAGGCCATACACCATGTCACACACGCCTTCTTCAGCTATGAGATGAAGGCTGTCTGCAATAACACTGCATTGCCAAGCCACTGATTGCATCGCTGAGACACCCGTTGCAGGCCGGTAGTTGGCTACTGGAAGCTGTGAAGAAATGAAAGGATGGAACTCTACAGCTGAAGAAGTTCATCACCATAACCAGACTGCCTCTCCCCTGATGTGCTTTTAGTACAGTTATGCACACAGTTACCTTTTTCTTTTTCTTGTTTTCTTCAGATGAAAACCTTTATCATTCAGCATTCCAGTTCCATGCAGGTTAAAAACAGAAAGCATCAGAAGTAACACTTGGTTTTTAAGTGGGATCCCATCTCACTGGCTTATCTGAGGACAGAAGTAGATCCTTCAAAACATGAATGTTTTGTTGGAACCAAAACAGATGGGAGGGGCACAGACTACTGAAGTAGCAGCTGGAAAAGGCAGCTGGTTCATTTAAAGCAGGCAGCATCTCAGCTTTTTTTTAGGGAGCCTTCTGAAGCTGAGAAGAGCACAAACTGTTCAGGGTGTGTCTCTCCTGACACTAGCTTAGGAGAAAAGTTTGTGCAAGATTTTGAGTAAGAAAATCAGGCTGCTAACAACATATCAAATGATGAGACCAAATTAAAAGCAAAGACTGTGGCCATAGAGAAAAAACAAACAGTTACTTTTCTTAGTTTCACGTCACAGATAAATAAGTGGAAAAATACTTTAAGATTACATCCTCTGGTTGGTTTTATTACAGCTGGCCTCCTGATTGCCAAGAATCCCAACCATTGTGCACCTCTACTTCTGTGGAACGTTCTCATGCAGACATAATCTTTGCATGATGACTAAAGAAAAACAAAGCAAAACAAACCCAAAGGTGCCTAACTGCCACACATCCGCAGATGTTCATGAATTACATTGTAAGCTCTGAGAGCTTTTCCTTATGGAGTAGATTCTGCTTATCTTACAACCTCCTACTGTTTAAACAATCCTGTTAACACTGAAAAGAAAAGGGTGGTACACAGCCTGAACGGATGCATCAGAGCTCGACTCTAACTGTAAGGAGCCCTTGAACACTTATCTAGTCGAAGAAGAGAATCTCACACAGGAAAAATTGACCAGAATAACTATTATTAACAATTGCAATATCATTTGGCATTTACTGTGGTGCCACCTCTCAGACAAACCACCACAGTCGTAATTATTATTGGTTTGGGTACAAAAATCTTTGAGTACTTTTTCTCAGGTTAGGTCCTCACTGAATTCACTGCTGAAAGGTTCACTAGTAAGACAGAGCAGACAAGGGCAATTAGAAATTGGCAGTGGAATACTTAAGAATACTTTATTCTAATAGGTGACTGGAGAGAGAAAAGGAGAATATTTTAAGTATAGAGAGAATTATTATACCCTTTTCACCTTGAAATTTTCCAAAAATTTTTTCACCCTGTCCTTGGAATACGTAAAGGTATTGCCATGTCAGACAAATGCTTCTGAAGGAATAGGGTGGCAAGGCACTGGAACAGGGTGCCCAGAGAGGTTGTGGAAGCCCCATCCCTAGAGGTGTTCAAGACCAGGTTGGATGGGGCTTTGGGCAACCTGGCCTAATGAAGGTGTCCCTGCCCATGGCAGGGCAGTTGGAACTAGATGATCTTTCCAACTCAAAACATTCTATGATTCCATGATCCAATGGAAAAAACCCCATTAATCTCTATGATGAGCTGACAAGTTCATCACATGGCTAGAAGTGCGGCACATCCGTTTCAATTTTATTCTTTGTACACATAATAAGAGCTGAACTCATCATCAAAGAGCAGTAATACTTTCTTCAATCTACCATAAAAGCTCGTTTTTCTCACTGATGTGAGAAAAAAATGTAGAAGCAGAGAAAATAAGGCAGATGCCTGAAAAAAATCAAAACGTGTTACCTTCGGCATTAAATTATCCCTCCAGACCCAGACTGTATTTGCATATAAATTCAGCACAGCATGGGGGCATGGCTGATTTTGTTAATTAACTCCATTCTCTCCATGTAAATCAATGTATACCTAAAGTATTTTGTCAAAAAGGGGATAAACAATTTGTTTATCTGAGTTATCTGAGTATACCTACAGGAATTCCAGATCATCTTTCACCCTAAGTACTTCAATATGAGATCACCTAGATTTTGCAGAGAAAAGAGGTATAGGAAATGCCATCTTATTACTGAAGGGATGTCTGCAAATTAAAAAAAAAAAGGTGTGTAATTTCAGGATTTTTTTAACAGAACTGCGAGAGGTCATCCTGAATGTGGGATATGGGGAAAAAAGGAAAGAAACTGGGAAAAGAATAGAAAGCAAGCAGAAAAAGGGCCTGCACTGTTTTTTGGGTACTGTGAAAGACATTTGTATTTTTACCTCAAAGCACAGTCTTCAGCAGAATGTACAATTGTGCTATCCCTGCATGTAGCTGGCACTTGATTTTTCATGTGTGTACCACATGCTGCACTTAGGTGGTTGTGGCCATGCTCAGTGTCACAGAAAGCTCCAGAATTTGTCATGTCAGTGCACATTTGTGGATTTTAACTTTCTCAGCCCCTTCTAATCATAAGATTTGTTCAGAATTCTAGCAAGTTTTTTCTATGTAATTTTAAACAATGGTTGAACTGGGTAATTTGGAAAACCTATGAAGTAGATATGTCTCCATTTCTCTATTATCAATTGCACATTTCAAGTGTCCCCTCATTTTTCTGGTGGTTTATTTTGTCTAAGAAACATTTCTATAGCTGCAGAAATGTAAACATAACAATAAAATATCTTATCTGCTTGATTTCTATTTATTTTGCCCTTAACTTAAGATGAGGTTTATTACCAGAATAAGTGTGAATGTTATCTTAAGAGACCTTACAACATGCAGCAAAGAAAGCTAAGTGTGTGAATTTGATCTATGACTAGACTAGATGTGAATGAGGTTCCCATTATTCAACACACCAAGTTATGACAGTGTGCTGTCACACTTCTTGTTCCCAGTCATCATGAACCTTATCAAGACAGCTCACACTTTGAAAAGAAAAATGAATATAGATTTGACTTTCGTATGGCTCTGGATACAAAAACAGCCAAAAGCAATCCAGCTGCTCAACAAACATGACCCTAAGATTATATATACACTGGCAAAACAAAATCCCTGCTCCACATTTGCTAACTGAGACTTCAAGCCTACATTTGAATATGCACAAACAGGTTCCCATTCCTACTTAGAGCCTACCACATCAGTGGGAGTGTCTATCCAACATAATAGCATGAAATCCATGGAATATTATCCCCCAGTGTCTTGAAAGTCACTTTCTTGTTCCCCCAGTTATACTTAGGCCTAGTGTGTTTTCACCTTCTCTGCTCTTCAGATTCCTTCCAGCTACCAGACTGACAATTCCCCTCTTCCTGGTACAGAGCACTAGCAATGGCAGTAGTCATGGTCTGTCTATCCTGCTGAGACGGAATGCCATATCATCTCCCAGGAATATATACTGGACAATAACCGAGAAGATGCCTATCAAGTTTAAAGACCACAAATCTGCTCGGCACTTAGAGAAGAAACTCAGAGATGACTGCCACAAACCACAGATTAATTTGTTGTCCTGTGTTAAGGCAGCAGGTTATTGAGCTTCTCATTAACACCACGGCCATGCAACAGTTATTTCAAAGGCTTAACAAATTACAGCAGATGACAACACAATATAAGCAACAAAAACTACAGTGTAAATTTCTGATCATGAGGCATGATCAGTTCCATCTGGAAGTCAGACCATGGTTTTCTAAAGCCTTGAACATAGAACCAGAGAGAAGACTAAAAATCCAAGTGCTTTTTTTACCTCCAGCTAGCTGTATCCACTTCTAAATTATACTCCTCCTCTTCTCCACTCTGGTTTGCCATATCCTGATCCATCTGGGATACTACCTGAACGCTCTAAGTGCCATCACCTAACTGCACACCCCAGTATCTTGGAAGAACCATCAATGGAAAGGCATTCCCCAGGGGCTGTCCTGGGAACACAGTACTGAAAAGGACTCAAGTCATGGAGTAGTGCTTCCAGACTTCATGGGTAACTGTTATGTATATGCCCCAGCCATGACAGTGCATAATAGTCTCTGAAATTCACTCTTAGCTACACACAAGCTGACAGGAGAGGAAGCAACACTTTCAAACTCCAGTTGCTAAATTCCCAGTTTTAGAATTTTCATCAACAAGTAATTTGTGTTGCCAGGATTGTGCATCACTGAGGGGCAGCCTTAAAGAGTGTTGCATCCCCACTGTGCCTAATTAGCAAGTCAGCACTTGAACTTTGTTTGGCTCAGATGTGACTGAATATGGAGTTTAAGGACACAAAAACCCAAAGCATATGTTTATATCTTAGTTTTATGGCTTTTATTTTCCCAAGAACACGTGTTCAACTTTTAGTTATCCTTTCAACTTCAAAAGATTATCTCAACAGGCAAAATGGAAGCATTGTTATTTCAACCATGTAATTTTGTCTGAGGATATTAAAACAGATGTCCACTAAGTTGGCACAATTACGGACATTGTCCAGGAAACAGGAAATATAAGACTACATTGCCAAGAAGGCAGAGATACATTAGATTCCTATTCATTTATTAACATTCAAAAGCTCACTGCACAGAAGTGCTTAAGGGCACACAGTACATAAGTAAAAACCTCTTAATCTCTAAAAGGTAAAAACTTACTGAACAGGTAAATAATATGTGTTCATTCCAAAGAATTTACTCTGTTTCCCAACAGCAGTGTTTTTCATGTTATTACACTAGAATTATGTTATTAACCTACTACAATCTAGTTGGTTAAGATTTTACTATTGTCAGGGAGCTGCTTCTTACACTAAGAGTTATTAAGGATTATTTGTATCCTGTTCTAAAGGAATTACGCTCTAAAACTTAGCACAGCAGATTTCTCATCATCCTGCTTAAAAGCAAGATTAAAAACTAAATTTGATGAATCCACACCGTGTCAACAGTCCCATCAGATAGGCATAGTTGAGCGAGTATTTACAGTAACCTCAGGCATCTCATTGAAGTTGCAATGTTTAAAGCCTAGGTCACTGGATAGGCATCTCATTGAAGTTGCAATGTTTAAAGCCTAGGTCACTGCATAGGCCTCTCAGAAGCACAAAGCACTAGCTGGGGTGTCCTGATTAACCCTGAGAGGCACCTAATTTATAAACTCAGTTGGCAGAATCTGGTAATTTACAGTAATGTCCCTGTAGAGCAATAGGTGAAACCCCTATGTAATTCACTTACAGTTTAGACTGGGATGTGAAGCTATGCAAAGACAACAGATAATTCTCATTGATTTCTGTAAATCCTAGATCACTTTCTTCTTCTGACCATCTCTTAAATATTTAACAATCAGCACCAGACAAATAATCCACTCAAATCTAGATTTTGACTCTCACAGGCTGTATACACAGGTTGCTGTGATGATGAGTTGAAGGCTATGAATATGCAGAGCAATGTCACAATCTGTTTTTTATGAGTCAGACATAATAAATGCATGCTCATTAAAAGGTCAATCCTTTAATTTCCTGGTTGAAAGGTCAAAACTTTTGTGAAAGATTTAGGAATTTTTAAATTTTTTTTTAATAAACAGAGTGAGGTCACTTGGCACATGGAAGGAAGCATAAATCAAATCAAGAGTTAAACCAAAATGTTAATATTAACAGCTGAATGAAGATAAAAGGGGATGGAATTCTCATTTTTGAGTTGGCACTGAAGGCTGGTTCAATGATTATAAAATTCTGAGAACAAGATAATCCTCCCTGACAATAATTACCAGGTCCTGATACTAGCAAGAAAAGGGCATTTTTATTATTACAGCTATGTGTACCAGAAATGTTATTACCTATTAAAGTCCTCTATTATTCTGCTGTCTGTTACCCTCTGTTAACGAAGTCTTTATGATTTGACAACTCATTTGTCACCCCATGCTAACCTCTAGTTCACAGCCACATTGTGAGCTGAGTTTTCATATATTATACATATTATGTACAGAGTTTTCTAGGCTTTCACCTTTGGTATGATCTTTATCTCTCTAAGTGACATTCTTCTACAGAGACAGGACATGGCTTCAGAGAATGCTTTGTGGAGTGATCAATTACATTCCATGTTCTTTTGACAATGGAAGACTATCCTTATGATCAAGCATCTCTATAACCCTGAATTTTGCAAGTCTCCACTGAGACATATCAGTTCTCACATTTGGCATTAAGAAGGCTTTAATGCTAATTATCCTGCAATTCCTCAACTTTCTCTCAGAAGTAGCTTTTAAGATCCCATAGCTACCAGCTCTCTAGCCTGTTCCTGTGCTTGGGAGCCCTTTCAGTGAAAAAAAATCCTAATATCCAATCTCCCCTCACATAACTTGAGGCCATTTCCTCTTATCCTATCATTTCTTACTTGGGAGAAGATACCAACACCCATCTTGCTTCAACCTCCTTTCAGGTAGTTGTAGAGAGCAATAAGGTCTCTCCTCAACTTCCTTTTCTCCAGGCTAAACAACCCCAGTTCCCTCAGCCGCTCCTCATCAGACTCGTATTCTAGACCCTTCACCAGCTTCACTGTTCTTCTCTGGATGCACAATACATTTGTAAACATATATTAGCCATCTTGCCTGTATTTATGGTTAGGAAGGAGGCCTAAGATACTCTGTGCAAGTCTGAATTCTGCATGTTTCACAAGTCCAGAACAAGGCAGGCAAGGTGGAAATATCAGCAAACAGGTGACCAGGGCTGACGTTTGGTCTTGGTGGGGGATTCTTAGTTTGTTTTTTTTTTTTAAATAAATACAAATAAATCTATTATTTGATCTATGATTTCATAGATAAAGGGTTGAAAAATGTGGTTTATTCATGAATCTTGCATGGCCCTCCTAACTAGATTAAGGTCAGAAACTGTAGGGACCAATAGGATATGTCATCTCACTATGGACTATGTTACAGAAAAGACTGAAGTTAGGAGCAGGTTTTAGGAAGAGAAAAGAAGTACCTTGATCTTGCAAGACTGAGGTATAGCTTACTGCTGGGATTCTCTTGTCTATAAATGAGAGGATGAGAGCTGGATACACCCCTATTTTCTGTTGACATTTAGCTCTAATGCATATAACATCAAAATAAAAGAAGTGTAGGACAAAGTTTGGATAGAGACACTGTGTGTCATTCATTTAGAGTAGGCTTTATATTATGGCAAAGATTTGGTGGGGGACAGGGGAGGGGAAAATGTCAAGGATTTCAGGTTATTGCTGACACCTGTACTACTGTCAGGGCAGAGATAAAGTCTAACATCATCACAAAAATCAGTTCACCTTTGGCAGCAGTGCCGGTTTTGCTCTCTTACAGTTTTTGGTGATGATTAGGGCTTACAGATGGAGGAAACAAGATGGACTGGTCTATGTGGCTTGTAAGGCTTGCACAAAGGCTTACAACAGAAGCTTCCACACCAGCTGGGTTAGTGGTTTGCCCAAGGGCACAGTCTCTCTCATTCTTGCTTGCCCTGTAGATAAAACAAAACACAGTTACACCTTGAAGAAAGAGTTCAAAAAAGTCTATTTTCAATGCTAAAAACATAAAAGCAGGCTTTTTCAAAACCTAAGTTTGCTAGAATAGAAAGGCCACTTTCTATTCAGTTTTATTCTTTGTCTCTTATCAACTAAAATTTAAGTCATATTTAGAGGCAGACAGGGAAGAAATATCAAGAGACGGATCAAGATTAATTTACTAAAGCAAGAACCAAATTTAGGAGGAAAACAGTCAAACAGAAGAAAACAATTTACAGTAGACTTTGATCACAGCCTCAGTAAATGAAGGCTTTTGCCATTTACATAGACCCAGTTATACAAAACTGCTTTTTCCCAGGACTCATGACATCAAAAAACTCACCTCAGCACAGACCACACCCTTTAAAATGGGCTCATACTGCAGAGGCATTGGCTCGCTAGGCTCAGGTCTTTCATGGAGTTGAAAGCATCTCCAAGAGATCCTACTCTAGAGTATTCCCTGGGTTGCAATACAAATCAGCTGTGTTAGCAACAGCCTCTTCACCCTGCCGCTGACTCAGGAGAGGCTAAAGCCACTACTCAAGAAAAGCCAGTATCTCTCTGAGTCTAGTGGCAGGTTTGCTTTAGTGACCTGGCTGTGCTGTATGTCAGCAGATAATACCTAAAGGCTGTATATGCCTATGTTAGCTTTTACTGGTGTAACAAGGTATGTTCTACAGAGTATGCTGCTGCAAGCATTCTACATTACAGATATCACTGTCACAGAGTACCTGCTCACTGCGCTCATCCCTGCACTCTATTCCACAATGTTATTAGCTACTCTGATAAGCAAAGCTGCTTCTCTTTTCAGTGGCTAAGAATGACGTTGTTTTCCAAAGCTGAGTGTATGAACTGAAAGTCTGATTCCATTAATATTTCCATGCAACCAATGTGGGTGGACTTTGACAGCTCTATAAGCCATACTGATTCTCCCCTTTGAACATGCACAGGGAGCAACAGCGTGTGAGCAGGAGTGTCAGGTAACTGGTGCTCTTTTGCAGTGAACCACTTTTATTGGACTTGATAATGGGAAGAATACAAATCGGCCTATAACAGAGCTGAACAACAGCCCAAATCTATGCTGTATTTTTATCAGAGAAATGAATTCTTTAGAA
Organism: Hypotaenidia okinawae; assembly: GCA_027925045.1. Classification (NCBI taxonomy): domain Eukaryota; kingdom Metazoa; phylum Chordata; class Aves; order Gruiformes; family Rallidae; genus Hypotaenidia; species Hypotaenidia okinawae. The sequence continues at coordinate 8,380,012 of BSDF01000013.1, read as the reverse complement.
ACTTCATTTCAAAGCAGTACGAGATTATTGTCTCTAATAAGTACAAAATTAAATGAGTTCACACTGGCGAGATGAGATTTTTTTTTACTGAAAGGAAGTGCATTAGTAGAAATCAATTCCTTGCAAGATGCAGACCCTTGAACAAACAGCTCCTTAGATATTCACAGCAATCGATGCACTGTTTTGTAAGCACCAGAGCAGGCAGTGGAAGCCTGGTAGCTTGTAGATTCCCCTCTGTTCTGATTAAAATACAGTTACACTCAAATTTAAGAACTGGGTCCCCATCTGACTGTGGGAACTGTGATAATTTATGGTCATTCTCCGCACCTTCCCCTGTTCCTCTGGCTGTCTGTATGTTGCTTGCCAGCATACGCCATGCATGGGTGACAATCCTCTGTCTATACAAGAGCAGAGGAGTCTAACTGGAGTGTTCAGAGCTGACTCATCCTTCAGGTTATTTGCTGAAGAAAGCAGAATTGTGGAGACTATACGAGCAACATTCACCAGACAGTAGCTTTTAAAAATTAATTCCTCCTTCCATTCTCTCCCATCTGAAGAGAATTTCCAAAGGTAGCATTCAGATAACAGGTGGCATTCAGATGCAAGAATTTTTCTGCAGAAAATTGTTCTTTCTTTGCTTTCTTATTCCCATGCTTGAGGCCTCATTAACATATTTATCCCCCATTTTCTTTTTTCTTTGAAGTATTTATGTGAAAACTCCCTTTCAAATTGAAAAGCTTACACATTTCATTAAAAATACTGCTTTCTAAACACGACATTCCAACACAGAAACAATTCCCCACTTTTTTTTGGTCAAAGCTGTATTTCAAATATTAACAGACTGTCCTGAAAAAAAATTCTGCCCTTACCCCAACTGAATTATTTTATGAAATTCACATGTACCAATTGTGCCCAGATTTTCTGGCATGGAGAATCACTGAAAAAAAAAGAGATCCAGATTTGCTCATCTTTTTAATTGTAACGCACAGAACCAATGGTTTTAGTGCCTGTGATGTTGAGATGTAGATGTGGTATTTCACTAGCACATAAACTTCAAGCACATAAGGAGTGTCAATGACTTACTTAAAAGACCTAATGTTTTTTTTTTTAATGAATGATTAAAGGCTATAATTTCCTCTTAATGTTCCATAGTTGGTTATTTAACTCCTACTGACACTAATGAGAACGGCCTGCTTAATCACTGCATTGCAAAGATGAATATATCTGAACATGTGGTGGGTGGAAGCTGCCTTGCCTATTGAGTTTATCTATAAACAGAAAAAGGATATGAAATCTATTGTTCTGCTGACATTGTTTTATGAATCTCTCTAACAATGTGGATTTTTAAAGCCTTTGCTTCTAGAATATATTCTCAAAAGACAACTTTGAAGTACCACATCCCATGTGAGAATATTGACACACAAAATCCAGGGGATTTTCTGTGACCCCAAATTTACAAGTTAATAGCAGAACCAAGAACAGAAAACTGGTTTCTACCTCCTACTTCTCTGCTGTAATGTTCCCTCTGCAATTTGTTAAAACTGATCCTTCTATGTTTTCCAGCAAAATGCACAATTAGGGGCTGACTCAAGTACACTGAAGTCAATGGAATTCTATTTTAATTCAGTGGTTTTTGGACCACTTCATATATATATTTCATGTAGCTCCATCTCTTTCACAAATTGTTGATTTATGGCTTCAAAGACTGCCTATATACTTGTCATTGTGGGGTAGAGCTGGGAGGGGGAATATAACTGCACGTGCACTGCTGAAGTTTTTCTCTCTCTGTAGTGATCCTGCCCAGGAAACCATTGTATATAAAGGAGTTAGAGACCCACTGCACATTTAACCTGAGCAGGCCTAGACCTGGACTGTGCTGTGGGAACAGCTTGGCCTTCAGGCCAGAGTTGGGCCACACAATTTCCTTGGTCACGGGATAATTCCCAGGAAAACCTCAGCTGGCTCCCTGTAACAGAGAGGCCTGCAGGCAGCACACACTTTGTGCTGACCTGTGTGCCTCATCTTTACCCAGAAGTATAGCAAGAAGTTGTCACATGAATTTCTCTGTTGTTTATAGTAGAAATGATGAATAGAATTCTTTTAAGAAATTCATATAATAGCTCAGAAGACCCAAACGGAAGAACTTCTCTTTGCAGATAGTGTCTGCACAGCATGCTGTGGGAAAATCCAGCCATGGTCTGTCCAGTGCTGTACAAATACAGGGTTTCTGGCATCTATTAAGATTTACTATCTATATTCCTCTTTTTATTCTATCTTATTAGAACATCTATTTTATTAATACAGTTGTTGGGTCTTTCCTATGGAGATCCAGAAAGAACCCTGCCAACTGTTGATCTCCTTCTCACCTCACAGAAAGTATCTATAGGAAATCTTGGGTTTGGTAGCACTAATTTGGACCAGCAACCTACTTCATTTGCCTGCACATGTGTGGTGGTTTAGCCCTGGCTGGAGGCCAGATGCCCACCAAAGTCAGTCTGTCACTCCCTTCTGTATTTGGACAGGGGAGAAAATACATATTGAGAGGCTCAGGAGTCAAGGTAAGGACAGGGAGAGATCAACCTGTCATGAACGACATGGGCAAAACAGGGAAAGAAAACTATCTAATTTATTACACCACCCGCTCTACCATGGGTTTCTCCACAGGCTGCAGGGGCGTCTTTCTCTCTGGCACCTGGGGCACTTCCTCCCACCCCCTCCCTAGTCTTGGTGTCTGCTACAGCTAGTTAAATCTCCTCACTCCCTTCTCCAGTGGCAAAATGCAGCTGTTTCCATTTATTTTTCTCCTATATGTGATTCTCAGTGGCACTCTGGCCAACACCGATCAGCTCAGCCGCCACTTTGGCCTTGAACTGGCCATTGTTTACAGTCTGAGGCTGGCAGAAAACTGTAACTGCTGCTTACAAAAACTGCCTTAGCAGCACAGCTACACAAAACTGCAACAACATGTTGTACAACTAGTAACCTGATTTACAGTACCATTTCTCATAAAGACTTGGACCACCACTTTGCATCAAGAACTTTTGCTTAAGGTTTTCCACTGGTCATAGACATAATATGATCTGCTCAAATTGCTTGTGCAGTCCTGAGCCACAGGTTTCTACGTCTGGCTGTGTTCCCAAACTATTGCATTAACTTACTTCTGCCTTAAATAATTTTTTTTTAACTGAAAAATAAATATGCCATAAGGACCATATCTTAAAGACATGAAGGGTTAAACACATAATTTATGTAGACTCGCAATAATCTCCTGTCAAGCATAAAATTGAGGATAAATCATTGTCCTAACTCAATTCACAGCAGAATGGGTGTATAAAGGGCTAGGATCACAAAGATACTGTATCAGAGATAAAACATTAAGATACACATTTTCACAATGACCCACTCTCCATATGCCCATCTACTACTGCCTCGTTGAGGATCTCAGTTTCTTTTTTTTTAATTTTGGTTATTTTTATTTTATCATAACTTTTCCCTAATTGTTTTTTTCTTGATTTTGATCTTCTGAGGCAAGAAACGATCTTTAAAGTGTCCTCTCTAGTTGTGGGGTTTATTTTTTCTTTTTTGCAAGTTAATTTGTCAGTTATTATGTAATAAATCATGGCAATTATTTGGTTTCATTAAATATGTTGGGTTTTTCTTATATGAAATCACTTCTTAATTTCACTTTTTCTTCTTATTGAGGAGAAGCCTGAGAAATAAATTACATGGGGAAGCAAAGTGGTAAACTGATCCTGATGGAATTAGGTCTCTACAGTCCTCAGCTCAATGCTGTTGGAAGTGAGTTGGTCTCATGAATTCATATACTTGCAGACAGAAGCACGGCTTCTTCATTTTGTCAGGAATGCATCTACTTTGCCACCTTAATGATTCTATGGTTCTATCATGAAACATCCTTGGGAATTAGTGTGTGGTGGTCTGCTGTCCAGGTGGTTACTGAAGACTTCATTTGTGTTACCTTGTTCCTGCCGTTGGCTGTCATCTTCTCAGTAGTTGGTTATATTCTGTGCTTCCTGCTCTTAGTACTTCATGTAGCAGCAGACAGCATCTTTCTTGTTTTATCCAAATCCATCTTTTGTGGTCCTCTGAAATTCTGAGTTTAAAAGATAAAATGCAAACAAGCTAATCCTGGCGAGACTTCATCAAAGCACAGCAGTACAAAAAGGAAGAGGCAAAGGTGTATCTAATTACACTCCTCTGCTACCTAAGGATTAATTACTGTCACTGTTCTCAGGGGTGCACCACTAAAGGACAAGAGACAGTTTATTTTATAATCCAGTTATAGGCACTAGCTGCAGCAAGGGAAATTTACATTAGAGAGAAGAAACATTTTTTTTATTGGAGCGGTGGCCTAGCACTGGAATGAGCCCAGATGGACTGCAGAGTCTTCGTTTTTGGAACCATTCAAAACTCAGCTGGACTGGACCCACAGCACCTTTATGTAACTCCACAATTGACCCTGTTATGTCCATAGATCAGGGGTCTCTTTCAACCTATACCATTCTATGATATTGTCTTTATTTCTGAGTTTTTCAATGTGCTTTAGCATCTAGTTCCTTCAGCAACGGACTAAACACATTACTGCCGGCCCTTTAAAGAAGGACACAAGTTTCACCCACCCAGGAAAAGTTCTGGATCCCTTCACTATCTTCTTTTAGAACTTGTGAAAACTGAAGCCCAAATAACCAACTGATCACCTCCTGTCTGCAAGATAAAATTAAGAAAAAGAAAACCCAAAAGCAAAACCAACAAAAAGCCCCAACCTAGAACTGTCATGCTGCTATATCCCTTCCAATTAAACTGCATTTACAAATCTAGTGAACAAATCTTTTGTATATGGCTACATAAATGTTACAGCATCACAGGTGACACGGAGAAAACTAGTGACAGCAAAGCTGTATTACAAACCCAATTCTCTGCCAACAGTCTAACTGACACTGATAGAGCAATACAACAATTTGCTCTTCAGTTTTTGTCATTTGGCCTCTAACTACCTCTAACAGACATGATGCAGGACCACTGAAGAGCTATAGAAAATAAGGCTGGAAGGGAGGCTGTGAGGCTATTTAACCCACTTCTGTGTCCAAGGCATGCTCAGTCCTTTCTACATCATTCTTAATAAATTTCTGCTGGAGAAAAATATTTTTGATCTCTATGATAGAGATTTCACAGTAGTTTCAGGCAGAATATCTCATTGTTTCACTACTATTAGACTGTCGTTTTCTTAATTACTATTAGACAATTGTTTTCTTAATTTCCTTTGCTGATATTTAAGACCCCTATCTCTGTTCTGTAAACTATGGACATGAAAACCATGACAAAACTACAGTAAGAGCCTTACAGATATATCCTGATAGAGAAATTGCATAATATTCAAAGGTAGGAAAGAGACAAATAAGCCTGAATATAGCACAGCAGATGTTTGTTGAGTTTCTGCATATAGTAAGAAAAGAGATATTAGAGAAAGAATAAAAGTTTGAAATAAGGAAATATGAGTCCCTTCATTTTTCCTCTATAAGAATTTAAACCCACCCAATAACATGAGGAAACAAAAGGTATCTGCTAGTATCAGAACGATCTGAATCTGCCCCATTACAAAGCCTACGTGACAGTAACTGGGTCACTGATTAGTAACAATGATGAGCCATGCTCCCTAACAGCACTAAATTCATCTTCTGATGGCAACACATTCATATTTGCCTGAAATATCACATCCTGCTATTGAAGCAAATAGTCATCAACTTCCCAAAGAGACATGGACATTAAGGTCACAGTGCTGGGGACTGCTACTCCAGCTGCAAATCAAAAATGGACAGCCCTGAGGAAAAAAATAATGCTCATTCTTAAAGCTGTAAAAACTACAAGACATGCTGACACAGCTTCCACTGATACAGATAGAATGCAAGTTTAGCGATGCTGAGGAGAATATTCTAAATCTGTGCTTATCATCAGCTTGCCACAGACATACCCTCCTGGCTTGGGTCAGTGGGAGGCACAGAAAGCAGAAACGCTTCCAGTTTATTCCTGGGGAATGCCATCTACTGGTGGACAAAAAGCACTGAGCAAATACATCCCAATACACAACACTTTCCCTACGATGTCAGCATCACTCTGAGTGCACTATGGTAAGTGACAGAAGAAAATGCATCATCACTAAATGGTAGGTAACACTGTGTACTCTGGAGTGGATGCCTTTCCAACAGAACAGATCAAAGAGGTGGTTTTTTTCTCTACATGTGCAGGAACAAGAGTTATTTTGAAATGTAAATTGTATCATATACATGGAGACATCTACAGAACATTAAACAAAACCCTAACTGGTAAAGGGTGTAAGGTTAATAGGAAATGATCATAGCAGAATTTAGTTTCCCCATTCATTTAACTAGGATCATCTCTGCCTGACAGCAAATTTGATTTACTGGTTGATAAAGCCATGTATACATTCTCTCAGACAGCCTAAAAATCATTCCTTTTTTTCCTGGCCAACAAAGCTTTTTCTCTGTCAAATACCAACCACTCATAGCAACAGCACAGTTGAAAACAACCTCTAATTATTAAATAGGGCTATTAGCAAGTAAATATTTTGTCAGAAATTTGCAAGACCACTAGTGAATAGTTTCCTTTGTGCAAGTATGTGCATAGTCCAGCTTTCATATGCTTTCATACACCCCACTGTAATGTGCAACAACTGCCCTTCAGTTCACTAGGGAGCAAAGCTCTGGTACCAGACTGCTTGTGGTTCACTGAGAGTTACCCTGTGTGTGAAATCCTGGGACTAAAATTACATATCCTTAACAGGAATAAGCAGAGGAAGAAAAAATACATACAATATGTTATTTGATAAAAGATACAATGATTTAGCTTTGAGTTCAGATTCAGACAAAGTTCCAGTGCAAGTGTGCTTGCTTACTACCTTACTTAATTGTACTGAACAAAGATGTACTGAACTCTACAGCCAGCTGGAGTCTACCCATGTGATTGCCCAAGACTATTTGAAAGCTGAATTCGGCCTGTTCTGGGAAAAGTGTAATCTGTCTAGGGTGTGGGAAAAACATTCTGTTTTTCTATCATTTCTGTAGATACAATCACTGACTTACACTAGAGTCATGGGAAGCTGCATGACTCAGCTCTCTATTTAAAAAAAAACCGCTGAAGGACGTCTTATGGAAATGAAAACAATTATCACTAAAGAAATCACAGGGAAAAAAATAACATTTCGGAACACATCAGTATTGACATGCCTTGGAAAACACTGCATTTTTCATCATTTTATTGACCTATTGTCATTCCTCTTTACCAATTCTAATCAATTACGTCTCTTGTTCCAAGGATTAGATGAAGATCAGCAACAAAATATGTTTTCAGAAGTCTAAAATTCAGTCTTACTTCATCATGCCAGCATCCATTAATCAGTATTCTCCCTCCAGGAAAGACTGCTTGAACAATGGGTATGATCAGGTATAGCTTTCTTCTCTTCCTTGTGTTCATGTTATTTTTTTTTCCCAGTGTGTGCATGTATCTACAGCAGCATAACATATATTTTGAACTAAAGTGAAGCTCTTCTCCAAGAATTAGTGTTCTTAAAAGAAAATCCACATAGTAACTCATGGGATATGAAAAAAAAAAGTCCTTTTTCAGAGAAAAAGAAAATGCTTGAAGCCTGGATTTGTAAAACCTGCTGTTCTGAGAGTGGTGGCCACCTTGTTCACACCTGGATTTGTTGTCTGCAAGGGTCTTTGGACAGCACTAGTAGAGCCTTCAACACTAAGTCCCCAAAGTGCAGAATTATAGACTGTGGCTTCATGCTTTTAGGAACAAAATTTTGTTAAGAGTTGCAGTCATCATGCCTTGTCGCAGCAGCAGTAATGAAGGAGCATCAGAAGACAGTAAAGGTGGTAATTATGGGACTTACTGAGAATCTCAAGCCTGCCAGTGGTAATACACTACAAAAACTACTTCAAGGACAGTATACAAGCACGCACACAACTCACTGAGCTGCTGTAAAATCACCTTACATTAGAGAATTTAAAGAATATAGCAATTATTTGTGAAAGAATAAATGATTGCTCCCATGTTTTCATGGTGATTGAGATTTATTTTTTTTCTTCTGTCTCTTGGCTGCCTCTCTCATCTTTTATATTCCACAGCACAATCAGATAGCAGTAATTATCAACAAGCTTGATCCTGCCCAAACTGAAGTGAATGGAAAACTGCCAACTGGGCTCAAAGGGAAGTGAAAATGAGCCTTCAAATTAGGCAATAACAATAATCACTGTGATAATAAGCTAAGGCTTCAGTGTTCTTGTGACTTTGGCTTTGTGTGGCTTTAGTTATTTGCTTTAGGGAGATAATGATATGGGGGCATGCAACAAGAGTGTTTTGCACAGACACATTAGACATGCAGCTGTCATTTCTGTCTCTAGACTGACAGAAATAGAAAGGTCATATTGTAAGTGCTGTAAATTACAAAATCTCCATGGAACTATTGGTTTGTATGGATTACCTGGCCTGGAATTTGTACTTCCACCCAGTGGAAGGCTTGATGCTTTCCTCTAGGGAAAAGGCGAGTCCAGCAGTACCCTGAGAATATATGCTCAACCTCAGACAAAATAATAGAGATAGTCTTAGGCTGTTCTTGTCTTACCTGATGTCCATATGAATAGCTTGCTCTCTGTAGAAAGCCACTGCAATGGCTTCTGCATTTGTTATTTCAAGCAAATCTGCTGTCTTCATGAAAGAGTTTACTAGATATGAAATACTGGCTGGTTTTGAGGAAGTTTTGTTTTCTCTCAACAACAAAGGGCCCATACTGAAGGTAGGAAGTCCCAAACTGCTTCTAGTCTCTAGGAAAGTCTGATGGAAAGGAAGGCAAAGAAACCCATCAATGGCCACGTATTTTAAGGCAGATGATGATCCAGTGTGCCAGACCATGAGACTAGAGATAGGTTGCATTCCTCTCTTAACTGAAGAGTAACTTTTGTCAGACTTCAGCAGCCTTTGCAGCTCATCCAGTGATTGCTGTGTCCCACTCCTCCACCCCAGAGGATGGTCAGCCATCTTGCCAGAAGCTGAAAGAAGTGTTAGGCCTTTGCCAGCTGCTCACATTTGGATTCTGTATTAAGCCTGTCTTCAGTGATAAAACCAACACCAGTGTCATAACTTGCTTTGAAACATTCTCTGAATTTACTGCCAGTTTGGGAAAGAGAGGTCTCAGAAATACTGCACTCCTGCAAGTTTTGTGAAAACAAGCAGCCAGGCATAGCAGTGAGACCGTCCTGGTGCTCCCACAGATGGAAATAAAGAGGAAGCTCTAGCCTTGTCTACACAGCCAGAGACACAAGATGGCCATCCAGCACATCGCTACACCGCTGGCTCTGCTGGACAGACTATCTACACATGGCACAATGCAAAGATCATTTGAGGACCTTATGGGCCGTGGGAAAATGCTGCACATACGGTGTCGGGCATAAGCTTTAAAAACAAGGCAGGCAGCTGAGACAACCCAGTCAGTGAGAGTACATCAGGAGGACACTGGGAGACCCGTTGAGAGGGAGGGCTGGCAGCCGCTGGGGAGCCGTTAGGAGGGCGGGCATTACTTCACGGCGCTTCACAGAACCTGCTCGTGAGGGAACCATTCTGAGGGGAACGGGGCCCTCCAGCCCACAGCAGGACTCCATAAAGTTTGTCCAGACCGCCGCCGTCCCAGAACGGTCCGGACCTGGCGTAGCCGGCTCGCACAGCCGAGCCCACCCGCCCCGCTCCCGCCTCACAGCCCGCCGCGCCGCGGTCGATCCCTCCCTCCGCCCGGAGAGGGCTGTGGCGGGGCGGGGGTGGTGCCAACAGCAGCGCGAGGCTGGGGTCAGAGGCGGGCTGGCCGGCAGCAGAGAGCGGGGAACGCCACGGGCTCTCCGCCTGCAGCCATGGGTCAGGACTCGCCGTGGCTCAATCACTCCGGCAGCCCGCGGGCGGCTGGCAACGCCTGTGCAGCGGACGGGCAGCACGGCAGACCCTTCGCCGCCGCCACCGCCGCGCTTCTGGCCGCGCTCATGGGGCTACTGGTGCTGGTCACGGTGTTGGGCAATGCCCTCGTCATTCTGGCGTTTGTGGTGGACCGGAGCCTCCGTACGCAGGGCAACTTCTTCTTCCTGAACTTGGCCATCGCCGACCTCCTGGTGGGTGAGTTTCAGGGTGCCGGGAGGGGCAGAGGGTGGCTGTCCGCGGTGCTACACGTGTGCACCGCCAAGCTCTGTCTGCAGGCAGCTTCTGCATCCCCCTCTACATCCCTTACGTGCTGACGGGAGAGTGGAGACTTGGCCGGGGCTTGTGCAAGCTGTGGCTGGTGGTAGACTACTTGGTGTGCACCGCCTCGGTCTTCAACATCGTTCTTATCAGCTTCGACCGGTTCATCTCTGTCACCAAAGCGGTAAGGGCTGGGTGAGTGAGTGTGCTGCAGGGGTTCCACAGCTGCCCTTTCAGGGAGGATGGGCTGCTTGGGGCACCTGGCTCTCACATCAATCAAATACCATGGGAGACAGGGGGACCAAGGCAGCTGCCCTGTGCCCTGGAAATATTTCTGGGGTGATTAGCTTTGGCAGACAAGACAATTGATTCTCACTTGAATATGGGAAGAGGTACTCTGGTTTAGAAACAGGTACAGTTTGTACATGCCGCTGTTCCAGCTAGAAGGGAACATGGTGTACTTATTTCCTCCCCAGCCACACTCTGGATAAGCTTAAGTAGTATTACCCAGCTGAAGCAGACCATGTCCCTCAGAACATGGCAGCACACCTGGTGGCAACTGATAACCCAAGCCAGCCTAGCTGCATCCTAGCAGAGAGGGATCTCTTTGCAATGGGTATCAACCCCTCAGGGAAAGTTAGATGTATATAGCTATGATAATTTATATTCTGCTACATTTGAACTAACATGACCATCTTTCAAAGGTCCCAAATCCTATTTCCATGTAACAGCTTCAGTCATGCAGTATAGCAGTTGTGGAAAAAGTAGACCATTCTTGCCAAAATCAAAAGATAGCTTCATTTTCACCTACCTCAGAGTATTTTGGATGGTACAAAAAAACTGCTAATAGGTTTTACTCTTCTACACACATTTCTTGCTTATTCTTCAGCCCCTTGTTCCACACACATACATTTCCTTAAAACATTAATTTACCTTCATTGCTCAATCACACTTAAGAGGAAATGATACTTTTTTGGCAAAGTATTTGCCAAAGAGAGGCTGCAATATCACTTTAACAGTTTACATGCAACTCAGTGTTTTACCAACTTTTTCAAGGAAGAGAAATTAACAGATTCATTCTTAAAATCACCACAATTCCTTTATTTTCTAGGTTCTGAATCAGCTATGAATTTTGCTTTTATAAACCAAACTTTCATGACTATACACATAATATAAATATATAGACTGGATGGTTTCAGACACAGAAAGGGAAACCAGTCATAATAAATGAAAAAAATGAGCCACTTGAAACTATGTCCAATTAATCCTCCGTACAAAAATCCCTCCCCAGGCAGGAGCACAGAAACTGCCTGGTGGGTTATGGCAATATACAAACATATGAACAGGAATATATGAAGTTCTAAATTAACTCGATGAAAATGGTAATTCTCCTACAACGCTGCTCCTGAAATCATTAGTAGCTTTGTGAAGAATTGCAAAATCAGACCCAACTGAGGCAAAGTGAAGATGCCTCAGCTGTGTGGGTATTCTACCGGAGCATCACTGGCTGTAAGGATCAAGATCCACAGATTAGGGCAGTAAACATGAATCCCATACAGAACTCAAGGACTTCACATACCAAAACACTGTGGCCAGTATAGAGATGCTAAGTTAGAATTCCAGTTCACTACGTGAGCATTGTCCAGTACATCAAGGAATTAGAATATCAAAAATACAAAATACTGATTTTAAAATTCTATTGAATTCAATTCCTGATACAGTTTACTGACTTGGTATTACTGACATTTTTGCCCCTTTACTTCCTCTGTTTTCTGAATAAAGGAAATCAGTGACTCTTCCTGTAATGCACCATACTCTGTCTACACATCTGAGCTGCAGATAAAAGTTCTGCAAGTATTTCACAACAAGAAATTAAGGATCTTGAACAGCAGTAAAAGCTATTATCCACTGATTTATTTTGGGGGTGTGATTTTTACATTAAGAAAAAAGGATATTTATCTACAAAGCAGAAAGAAAAGAGCTTGCATGGGTGGTGTAAGAATTCCAATCCTTTTATGTATTTTACATTATTTAAAAATCCTAAATAAGTTAAGGGCCATGGTTCTAGCTTTTAAGTTCCAACACATTCTCAGAACATATCTTGTCAACTTGATAATGTTTGTTGGAACGATTTCAGAAACAGCTTCTCTGTGGTACCAGTAAGCTTGGTATAATCCTCACTCACACCAATATATTATCATGGTCCTCACAAGTGACAGAGAGGGCCATGTTCCAAGGCACCCACATAAGTGGTTGTAGATACTAGTAACATTTGTGATTTAACTTTTCTCTCTTTTAGGTCAGTTACAGGGCTCAGAAAGGGATGACCAGAAATGCTGTATTGAAGATGATCACTGTATGGATTGCTGCTTTTCTTCTCTATGGTCCAGCCATTCTCAGTTGGGAGCACATTGCCCAAAAGAGCATCCTCCCTGAAGGAGAATGTCATGCAGAATTCTTCTACAACTGGTATTTCCTAATGATTGCCTCTACTATTGAATTCTTTACACCTTTTATCACTGTCACATACTTTAACTTAAGTATTTACCTCAACATCAGGAAACGCACATGCCTCAGAAACGAAAACCTATCGCCTGGGCAAGAGGACTGTGAAATGAGTTTCCAGGGGAAGAAAAGGGAACACACCATATTTTTTATAAAACCTACTAACAGACACAAACATGAGAAGAAGAGAGCAAGGAGCCTTTCTCCCCCAAAAAGGCTTCAAGGCTCAGTCTACATAAGCTTGACAATCAGTCCTTAAATCTGAATGTCAATCAAGACTTTCCACCACTTCAGGTGGAAGTCAAGACCAAGCCTCATAGGAATGGTTTCTACAAAGCTACAGAAAACATATGCAACACCACCAGCAGAGTGGACATTGCTAACACTATGGCAAATAGATTTAGACTTTCCCGGGATAAGAGAGTAGCAAAGTCTTTAGCAATTATTGTCTGTGTGTTTGGTTTGTGTTGGGCTCCATACACGCTTTTGATGATCATCAGAGCAGCTTGTCATGGGCAGTGTGTGCAGTATTCACTCTATGAGACTTCCTTTTGGCTTCTGTGGGTGAATTCAGCCATTAACCCTGTTCTGTACCCACTGTGTCACGTAAGCTTTAGGAAAGCCTTTATAAAACTCCTATGTCCAGGAAAAGCCAAAATTCATCCTCATATTTTTATGTAAAAAAAGCGTGAAGTACATCTTGCTTTCAGTGGGAGCATAAACTTGCTAATATTCACCTTCAAATATTAAGTGCTATGTGCACTAGATAATTTATTGAATACTAGTAAGTAGGTACAAGTGTAGATGAATGCATAGAAAGACAACCATCTATGTAGCTGAAGAAATCACAGCAGTGAAAAGAAAGGTAATTTCTCAAAGCCCTTTGAGAAATTATACCAGCAGTATATATTCTGGTAATGGTGCACTAGCCTTCAAGCACTGAAAAGGGAATACAACAGTCATGGCCATTAAGAGTTCAGGCGTTCACTGTTAATAACTCTTAAGTACAATTGGTAAGGCATTTCATAAAGTGTTAACCTTGGATCTGTTGTATTTTAAACCCTGTCCCACTCTTAAGATACCAAGTGTCTCAGCTGTTCAGCATTGCATGCTTTTTTCCTCCTGTAGTGGCAAGCCAGTCCAGATCACAGCCAATGGAAAAACCTAAATACCAGTGTCCAGGAAAAGCACAGGACAAGAGCTTTAGATAAGCTTCCCTTACAGTAATTAAAAAAAATATTTTCAATTAGACTTTTATTAATTCTAGCTAGTTTGGAAAGGAAAAAAAGATGTTATTTTCCCCTATGCTACCCATGAGATCTGTCCAGGAAGTCAGTGGTTAAAAAAGTATTATTCAAAGCATTCAGACACTTGCACCATAAGTATTTATGCACCATGAAGAGCACAGGCCGAAGGCTGTTCAATTTACAGCCTTGCTATTGACTATTGGTGTGAAAAACAAGAATGTAGACACCTACTTACTGTTTCTGCCTCTGCCACAAGAGATGCTCACACAGCTAGATCTAAACATCACTAATGATAACGTTTGTTTCCACCACCATAAGCGTGTTCTATGAAGCTTAACAGACACTTTGCTGACAAGAGCAATGGCTATCACTCTTCTGTTACCCATTGCCACAGCCAAAATGCATGTTAGTACAAGTGAAAATTTACAGGCAGCATTTTGAAGTCATTCCCTTTGTCAAGTTTCAATAAAAGTAATTAAGACCTGTGCAAGAGTCATAACTTCAAGTGGTACATGGAAAAAGCACTAGCCTACAATATTTGGGTAACTGCAGTTGAAGCTGCAAAACTATTATTCAAAGACAATTCTTAAGTTATAAGGATTGAACTTGAGGATTAAACAAACATGATTAGCAAATATTGCAAACTAGAAGGACATATCCCTACTATGGGTGTACCTACATGGACGTGATCATCATGTTCTGCTAGGGGTTTTTAAAACAAAACGTTCAGTTGAATGGGTCTCTCAAGAGGAACAGCATCAACAGATCCAGAGCAACATTAAGAGTGTTTGAACAGCATTAGTTATATCACTGGGCAAATAAAGCCACTGGATTCTCTCCCCATTCTTCCTCCACTCCAAGTCACACTTACACATCAGTACATTAATCATCTAATTGTTGTCTATGCCACAACTCTTTCCTAGGATCGTACTTGCCTTTTTCAGAAAACAGGCAATTTATCAGTCACTCCCACCAAGGTTCCATTCACTATCCAGTCAAGCCAGGACAATTTTCTCAACTGTGATCCAACTCAATCAGTAAGCAAGTTCAATCAGATAGCTTTAGAACATTATCCAGGTAAGATAAAACAGACACTTCAGTTTTCAGCAACTGGGATTCAGCTACAGCCTAGGACAACCTTCATGGGAGCTGCCACTGGCAATTGCTCTACTGCTCCATTTCCTAGAGCTTTGTCATTTAATTGCCACTCACGTCTCTAGGACAGACCTGGAATCTAGTAGGATTCTCCACTACATTCTCAAGTTATAAAAGCATTATGAAATAGGAGCACACATGATCTTCAGCAGCATTTGGAAAAATACTGTGTTGGAATGACAAAATTCTACACTAGAAGGGCTAGCAGCCTCCCAGCTTGTCCAGAATAGGTATACCTTGATTTTTTTGTCTCTACAAAACAGAAGATACTTTACTTTTATCAAAAGATTCAACATTAGCATTGGGTTCAACAGTGGGCTCTGAAGAGACATGAAACAACAGGTGTTAATAGCAACTTTATTGTTTCACTGGTGCAAAATCATGATACTGAATAAACTTGTGTAATGCATTTTCCCCTAAATTTACAGTAATGAAGGTTATACATATCTATATAGATTGCAATTTCTCTATTTTTATACTATTTGGAACAAAATTATCTTGATAAATATGCCCTGTGCACAGTACTGGCCCTCACTGAATGTCACAGAGCCTTAATATGCAAAATATAACTTCTGTTTTTGAACATGGTACTTTAAAACTCTCCAAACATGCATTAATATATTCTAGATTTTAGGGAAAAATATTACACTTAGTCTTAAGTTGCATTAAAAGAAAAGCACAAGCAGAATCTGACATACATTAATCCCAAAGATCTGATGCTCTGTAAGGATCAGACACAGTTTCAGATGACAGTCACTGCCCATTTAGAACTCTAATGCTACAGAAGCAACAGTGAACAGACAGAAGAGAAATCAGAACTGGAAGAGCCCTACCATGTCACATGGATTCAGCCATGCTAACTGATGAAACCTGTAGTTGCTGGTCCAACCTTTCAAACTTGTTAGAGTACTCACAGGTGTTTGAAGTGCCAGACTGAACACATGAATGTTAACTTAAATTGACATTTCTGAAAGGCACAACCTATGAATCTATCTTAAAAAAAACGTAAGGTATGTAAATGAAAAGAATTAAGTACAGTGTGTCTCTTCCTAAAGAACAAGACCTTCATAAATTGGCCCCTCAGACTCTGGTGATTCCCTCCTCAGGCGCAAGTGCTCCAGTGTGTTGTGAAAGTGTTTGTTAATTTGTTCTGTTTCTTCAGTAGACTCAAGGTTTGGGAGATCTTCTCTTATCTTCTGTATAAGCTGATTCAAAACCTGAATTGTCACCTACAAGAGAACATCAAGATCAGCAAGGCCTCCGTATAAGGGAGCAGACATCAGTTTTAACAGACTTGTCTTTAAACTGCTGGTTTTTGGACAGTTCTTAGAAATATTGGTAAGCCCACTGGAGACTGCCTTCTCTTGTTCCTCATTGGACCATTCTGAATTTTGCAGAAGCTTCCCTCCATCACAGCAAACATGACTAATCCTAAGTCATTAACCTGGTAGCTTTAGAACTTTCACCACAGCATTTCTCTCCAGTTTGTTCAATACAAACTTCAAAAGCTTTAAACCAGAGCACACAATCAGATTGTCTGTGCACTCTCACATAGTCTGTTTCTTGTAGAAGTCAGTCAGGATGGCAGTATCAACTTCAAAGTTACTTTTAGTGACCAAACGAAGTTATGCTTGGCAACCTAGGAAAGTACAGCTGGCCATGATTCCAAGCCCAGCACTACACAGCACACACTGCAGACCACCACTGCAAGTTGTGTTTTCACCTCCACCAGACACAGCACCTCCTATACTAGTGCACTACTATAGCAGGAAGACAGTTCAGTTGCTGCAAAGTCAGCAAACTTCTAAAAATCTCTTCAGACATTCTCTGAAGAACTACAGGGTATTCATTAACACTTGTTCTTGATCAGATGACATCAGATGGGACACAGATGTCTATTTGACCGAGCAGCTTTTACAAATTGGATAGATTTACTAGTTACGTTCTAACAGAAAATGTATTAAGTAAATACCAGATTCCAGATGCAGAATTTAAGCTGGCATGGGAAATATATCTTGAAATTAAAGCTCACAACCAACCATTTGTGGCACACCCAGCAGTCACCTTGAACAGCAACGTAAATTTTCTTTCCCTTACGTACATATTAAGTAAGCTACCTCAAAAGTGAGAGTCTTACTTTCTCATCTAAGTCCTAGTAAGTTTTGATCTAACAGATATTTCAATTATCCAAGTCTCAGAGTATTTAAGTTCATAACTAAACTGCAAAGGTTTGATGCTTTCCCCCATGTAAAAAGTTCTGTCTAGAGTGTTACTAGCATATCAAGAATTGACTACTCTGTCATTACCAGAACTCATGCCTCTGATGAGAGGCTGCAGAACAAGCTGAAGAGGCATGATTTTGGGTGTAAGTGCAAGCGAACAGCTTAATGAAATGCTCTTTAAAACAGGATGCAATAGATACATTTCCACTTACTGCTTCATTTTCCTTTTCATAAAAGTAGATATATCTATTGAGAATTTCTATGAAAAGTTGGACTTGCAGAGAAGGGTCCATGCACTGATTTGCTATCTTCAGAGCCTTCTTTAGACATTCCATCACTCTTTTTCCTCCATGAAGCTAGAAGAAAAAAGCCAAAAGTTACAAGAAATAAAAGAACCTTAGGGATCTCCAGCTTCTCTTCCCTTGGCACATGTACAGCACTACCTGGTAATCTGTCATAGAACCACACCACTAGACAAACTGTACAAAACTGTCATTAAAAGCTTACCTTTCCTGACTGCCAACAGTTTTACTAAGTTTTCTGTTAAACCAGGCTATAACACAAAGAGCTGTTGAAAGCCTTTCATTCTGTGATATGCACACCAATGCATATTTTGAGAAAAAGATTTTTAAAAGCTGCTCTTTAAATTTCAACAGTTTACATGACAGGCCCTGAAGAACAGTGGTTTGTTGGGTTTTTTTACCTTTAACTTCAAAACCTTGCATCTTTAATTTGGAAGTTTAGTAGTTCACATTCAAACACAGCTACTGTAATAAAGATCTGCAAAATAAAGAATGTACCAGTCTTAAACTAGTTGATGCTCAGAAGTTCACACGGTTCTTGCGCTCTAAAGTTTTCTCCCCTTCTGTATTTATGCACCTACACTGCAGTGATATTTAAAAACTTCATATAATACAACACATTCCAACCAAATCTACTTCCTTAAGTAATATATACACTTTAGATGTAAACAACTTCAGAAGAAAGGTAGAACTAACTACCAAAGTAGGAAATGTTAGAACTGCTGCTGCTTTTTTCTTACCTCCTCCCCATTCTTGTCAGTGTTCCGGCCGGACCAAAACAGGTGGGCACAAGTGCTCACAGCCCGGCATTGGTCTGGCTTCTTAAGGAGCTTAGAGGCTGCCAGTGCACACTGAGTCCTCAGAGGCTCATGGTTCTCCTCGCTGAAGCACTTCATCCTCTCAAATGTCCCAATTATCAAGGTGATTGCAGCCAGTTGTGCTTTCGAATCACTGATTTCATCTTCATACAGAGAGAAGGCCTAGTCAAAGGGGAAAGCAAGACTCAGTCAACTGCTTTAGAACACATCACAAGAAAATACACCTGCTAATGGCA
The DNA here is from genome assembly GCA_027925045.1 of Hypotaenidia okinawae. Classification (NCBI taxonomy): domain Eukaryota; kingdom Metazoa; phylum Chordata; class Aves; order Gruiformes; family Rallidae; genus Hypotaenidia; species Hypotaenidia okinawae. The sequence goes on along the minus strand of BSDF01000013.1, from coordinate 8,361,270 downwards.
TAGTAGGAAAGTATCCAGTTTTACATTTGTTAAAAGCATCAGGCAGGAAAAGATCTTTAATTAAGAATATCAAAAATCAAAACCATAGGCTGGACATAAATCTTGCAAGAAATACTTCTTAAGTCATCATAGTAAGCAAACGTAATCCTACGTATAACCTGAAGATATGAGGTTTTCCTCATTTTAAGGAACTTCAGTAGAAGTAGTCCCTGAAGAGGATTTGGTTCTTTAAAAGACACAGAGGAGTACATCAGAAATTGAGTGGTAGACGTCAGTGACCGCAGAGTAAGAAAGAATTTGCACTGCTTCTGCATGGATGAAGGGCCTTGAGAGAACACACAAGGTTAACAATCTTGAACAACATCTCTAATAGAAGGTACACAGTTGTCACACTGGTCTCACCTTCAGAATGGTGGTACAATGATACAAGGCAGTGAGGAAAAGCAATGGGTTATCAGCAACACAGTTTAAGAATGTGCATTAGTAGCATTTGTAAATAAAGGATAAGGACAAAACCTGCAATATGGGTAACATTAAATCCATTGCTTCTTTATCTGATGTGGAAGATGGGAAGACTTTTGCAAAAGTAAGGCTTAAGACCACTTTACAGGTTTAAGTGAATTTTCATAGTCTAGAGTAGGTTTCAATACAAGGATTCTAATTAGCAAAGCTCAGCATGACAGTTGTGAGCACAGCGCATTTTAGAGAACTTCCAAAGAGAGCCTGTGGTCAGGGCACCACCAGCCAGGTCACAGGAGCTCGTAGACAGTCTTAGAAGCAGCGAAGAAGCATTTTATATCAAGAACACTAGACTCCTGCCAGCTATGTGAGTAGGAGGCAGTTACCAGATCAAGTATTCAAATAATTAATTCCACATGCTACCTAGTAGCATAAGCTGTCATTTTAGATGTTTTAATCACACTGGATGGCTTAGTGTTCAAGAAATCCATCCAAGCCAAATTTAAGTTAGTATAGGACAGTGACTGCAATAGTTGGACACTCACCTGGGACATGAATTCATAGGCCACAGTTTCATGGTTCTCAAAGCCAATCTCTCCTGCAGCCAGTGCTCCTTGCAGGAAGAGCCGAAGCGGCAGCTCTGCCAGCTCTGCTTTGATCAGAGCACTGATGGTCTGATGAGCAAACGAGAAGATCTTCTGGCATTTCTTTTCCCATTTGTCATCCTAGGTAAATGAAACAAGTCAAACCTTGAACACAACCATTACTATAAGGAAAAGGGTTTCTAAACTGTAGTAAGTTCTGTTAAGTGCTCCAGTCTCTTATCTTAAGTCACTAGAGTGGCAAGTAGTAGTACTGCATGGCATGACACAGTAGTACTGTGTTGGCCTCAGTAGGTCTTCACAATGTATTTCTTCCTTTCAAAAAAAAGCAAACATTTTCCCTACCACTTCATAGAAACACTTCTCCAAACTCTACACTGAGCTGTAGTGACCACACCTATGCTTAGAACGTAAGTAATTAGGCTTTTGTTCAGTTAAGCAGAGAAAAGATTCTATTCAGTCCTTAACTGCATTTAACACATTCATTTTGAAGAGTGTTTTAACAAGTAGCATTTTCCCTTACTGTGAGGAAATAAGTTTAAAATACCTACTTAAGCTATCTCCCTCAATCAGAAAGCATTAAAGGGACAAAAGGGATCAGTGACTGTTTTAGTGTGCACTTATGAAACTACCCGGTAAGTTAACCTGCGAAGAAGCAATTGCTTCTAGAAACATTAGAAAAGTATAGCTAAAGAATTAGAAATCTTGTGGATTTCAATATCCAGACTTCACTCAGTTTCATTCCATCAGTTGCAGTGTAGTTCTCTGGTATCCATGTAAAAACATTATCAGTCATCTTCAAGATTAAACACAACTAGCCAGTTTCTGCCTCAGGATTCCTCAAGCACTTAAGTATGAATTGATAAAACCCCTTATATTAGAAAGCATTCACACCTCAAGTAAAAATCTGCCTTGAGGAAAACAAACCTTAGCATTCTGTATCAAGTTTTAGCCTACTGTAGCCAGCTGAAATTAATTTTTAAGAAAAAAAAAAGAGAAGTATACAAGAGTTACCCAGAGATGAACTTACCAATTTGGAGTTCTCTTTGTAGCGAAAAGCAAGCTGGTACGCTGCAAAAACCAATGGTGGCAGTGTAAAACGAATACGCTGGTTCCCACCAGCGCCAAAGTGTTTCCGAGCAGTGTTTAGGATCTAAAACAAGAGCACTGTAAGCTTACAGAACCCTTGAAAGAGGTGTGTTATTTGCATCTATAACTTAATCTACACTCTAAGGAATAAGAGCATCAGACAGACACAGAGTTAACATTAGATAAATTAAGCATTTTGAGGAGACACAAACAAGTCGCTTCATTTAAATTTCTGCGGTATCTGTAGCTTTGTATGGGCTATTTGCCAGAACTTTTCTGGGTGCTTAATAAGTGTTAGGCAACACTTGTTGTGCTACATTAACTGCAGATATATTTTGGATTTTGCAGTGAGACAGAAGTTGCCTGAGCTTGCATTTGATAATGACCTCGGACACATTCTGTTCTCAACCTGATAGAAGCTACAAAAAAAAAAAAAAAAAAAGGAGACTATTCTCTCTTACAGTAGCCTGTTAGAAAGTAAAAGTACAAAGCCAAGTTCATAAAACTAAACTGTAAGTCATTAAGGCTTCACATATTCACAGCAAGGCTCTGGTGCCACACTCTGGTAGCCACATCTGCCTTTTGCCATTTTTTCCTGGGTTCAGTTTTTCATTATGCTTACTAGTGACAGCTTCTTTTACTGCCTTTCTCAGGTTTGAGTACAAGCTGCACACACAACAGGAATGTGGCAGTCTCAGAATAAGAGTATTTCTATGGATATAGTTAGTCTTGTATTCTCATAACCCAAATTCTCAGGAATAGCAAGAACTCTGGGAACTGGAAGAAAAATTAATTGGTTCCAAGCAAGCTAAACATTGCATTGCATTGCTGTGTGTAGTGGCCTGACACCCTTTCGAAGGGGGCAAAACCCAGAAACGTCATATTTTACACTAAAACTTCTGAAATGAAATTTCAGAAAATTTCACACTACCATGAAAGATGTCATACATAATTTTTTCTACTGAGTTTGTAATGCCAGAGCACTGATGACCCAACTACATTAAATCCTTGTATAGTAAATAATGCAAGAATTGACAGTTCAGAGAGCACAGGCATTCAGAAACACCAATCTCCATACCAAATACTGTTGGTCAGGGTCATCTGAACGTAAAAGATGAATAAATCTTCCCACAAGACTCTGCTCATCAGCAAAATCCTCAGGGTCAGGATCTTCAGCAGGCTGATCCGGTTGATCTTGGATCAGTGTGGATACCAAATTCATGATCGCATCAACCTGTTCAAGGCAATAAGCTCTGTTTAAACCAGAGTAGCCTATAAGCATAAGTTGACAGCAACTCAGAACATCTTTACAGCCATCCACAGTGCTGACAAAGCACAAGGAAAGGCTATTATTAACTGGTGGTACTTCAGGACACATTTGCCTTAATCCATAAAAAAGGGTCCCTCTTAACAAAAGTGGGACTACATAGCAGCACAGAGGAAATTCAGATTTCAGAGGTACTACCCAACCTTCTTTAGGTAACAGGCCTAGTTTCAAGGGGATTCAGGGTCTTTGTTCAATTCTAACAGAAGTAGCCTCTAAGATAAAGGTATGTAAAGCATGCAACAGCAAGATAATTCTTCCACTCATGTTCTTAAGCCTGGGTTAGTAAGATGGGGAGGCAAGGGCATGCAGGTGGGGAAAGCACACCTTGCATGAAGCACTTAGTACATGTTTCCAAGTCTTCAAATAGTACTTTAGATACTTAGAATTAACTTATGTCATACCTGTTCTTGGGACACAATTTCAGTGTTATAGTCCAACACATTGCTAAGCACATAACAACTCATGCTCTTCCTGGACTCGTAATCAAAGTATTCAAAGAGTGGGTGAAAGTGTTTTAGTTTCAGAACTGTCAGAATGTTGTTGTAAGTATCAACAGGGATTTTCAAAAGTCTAGTCAGCTCCTTTGAAACAGCACTGCTTGTTGCAATACTAAAAGAAATATAAACAAAACAGTTAATCAACAGTCCACACATGCAGACAGCTTTCAAGTCTGCCTCAATACCAATTCTGATGTATACTACAGCATCTAAGCAACTTGTTGCTAAGGAGATAGGAAATAAAGTATCAAACCAAGTCATATCATGCTCTTTAGGATGTACAGTGAGAACAGCACATTTTAAGTTGCTGATAGCAGAAGCATAGACTGTAGCTGAAAATTCATCAAGAGAACTCTAGAGTGCTCTAAGGGATGAATAGATAATGACTACACACAGTGTAGCATACACATCATGTAGCTGTACAGCTATGCAGTAAGATTTATGCACAGGTAAGCAAGCCTGGTTCAGCAATAATTAATCATGATCCCCTCTAGCTTGGCCAAAGAACAGTAATCTTACACATCCAGAGCATACATCTCTATCCTGCCAAGTGTGGTGAGACGTAGAAGTCAAGATTTTATAGCATTAATTGCCACTCCAGAGACAATGCAAGAGACATTTACTTACTGTTCCAGATTAAGTTTATTGAATATTTCCACAGTTGTCTCCAACACCTTATCAACATAGTCAACACGGTCTGGGTAGCATTTCATAGCCAAGTTAATGAGAGAAACTTGCAGCGAGACCACATCCTCTGAGGGCATGTCCTGGCGAGACTGAAATTTAAGACAACATCAAGTTGATTAAAAAAGCATGTGGCTTGGCAAATCCATCCCCAACTGCATGCAAGAATACACACCATACCTGTATAACAGTAGCAACCTGCTGTGAAAAGATGTCAAACAGTTTGATATCTGCTGGAATACCAGGTCCATCTTCACGATGTGCAAATAAAGCTAATCTGGTAACAGACAAAGGAAAGCAGCTTGGTCAGCAGAGTTTTTCCACTCCGCAGATCAGGCCAGAAAGAGACATTGGCAGAGAAAGCAAGTCCTTTAGCTCTACTGGTACACTCTGTTACAGGCAAAAGGAAATTAATGGAAGTCAGAAGACTTAAGAGCAACTGAGCCCGGTAAACATCACTCTTGTAAAAGTGTTGACAGAGACAGCAAGATGAAGAAAGAGCAAGGAGGGTGTTTCATAAACCATGTTCTTCAGCTAGCAGCAAGTGTTCTGTTCTTTCCAGCAGAGAAAGAGGTATAGCGCAGGCTGATGGAAGAACAGGTATCCTGCACCCCATCAGTAATACTACTGAAGCCAGACATCCAGCAGCATTCTCTGCAAAACAATCTCCAGAGGGAAAAAAACAACCCACACCACAGAAGAAAAGTGCCAACTTTATTATGCTTTGTCTTCAAAGACAGACCAATGTGCTTGGGACTTACACTGTTTGAAAAGACCAAAATACAAAGTAAATTTGAAGTGGAGAAGAATACTTGAGGTGGGGAGGAGGGAAGCAAGAGATTGCTAACCAGCAAGCATCCCAAAGCTGTTAGACATGCTCTACAAAATGAGAAAGTCATGCCAACCACTACATCTGCACAAATCAGACACAAGGGAATCATTGCAGGAAGGCCAGCAGTTTACTAAAGCTACAGCTTAAAAAGTTCAGTATTGTTATCTGTGCTTTCTTACTGTTTTTTATTATACTCTGACTTAGAAAAAGACCTGTAAAAATTTTAGGACAAGGGTGCCTGATCAAAATTTTGGAATTATTTCATATAGTGTTTCTAAACTTCAATTCTGAATGAACTCTGGGTCTGAAACAAAGATGCAGGTAAAAGGTTGAGGAGGCAAAAAATACTTCACTGCCAGGAAAACCAGACACTGAACTACTAGGGTGGTAACAAACAGACTGTCTAAAGCCAGGAACAATCACTGCCTCTTCTCAAAGGAAGAAGGAAGCTTTTCTTGGCAACTGCTCAGAGGGTAAGGCCAGCATGCTACAAAGTATGATCAAGTTGCAGGCAGATGGCAGGCGTCATAATTAAAAGCCATGAATGGTTTAGTAACACAGGAAAGATCCCAAAGCAGCAAGACTATTTGCAGTTAGATTCAATTTAAAGGAAAGCCCCAAGAGATGAAGGAATAAAGCTTCACAAGCTTCCTCAGCAGTCACTGACGTGCAGTTTCAATTATCCCACACCAGCTGAAATATGCCGACAGGCATTACCTGCAAGGGACAGATTCACACCTTAACTACACAGCACTGAAATGTTCCGAACAACTCTGACCCAAACACAAGAGCAGCATCTTCCCTCCACACAGGGATTCCAAAACATGATCCACTCATACCTTCCAACAGTTGCTGTAACATCAGTGAAAAGCACAGTACATGCTGCTGTACTGTGAGAAAGATTATCATCACCCCACCACCCTTGTCCTGCAGCCAGATGATAAGGCTCTGGAAGACACTACAAGTGGCCCAATAACACAGTAGCAGTTAAGTCTAGGGCAGCATCAGTTCATTGCTGTTGTTCTGTAACAGCAAGAGGAGAACTCTTACTGCACAGGTAATACCAGAGCTGTTTAGGTTCTTTAAGTAGACATGACAGCAACAGCTATATGAGGAAAGCCTTCTTGCAAGAACTGCATTGCTACACACTAATGTAAAAGACTAGCAAGAGATCCTGTGCCTCTGATGAAAATCTTGAGATGGGCAGTCTGAGAATTAGATTGTTAAAAGCAATGCTTCTTGGGATTTTGGGTTTTGTTCCTTTAAAGCTAACACAATTATGAAAAAAATCTTAGCCATAGCAGCAAAATAAATTCCTATGAACATCTCTGGATGAAGGCAGAGCTGCTTCTCTGCCAAATGCAAATACTGAACCAAGAAAACTGAAGTCCTGAACAAACAGATCTGATCTAAGCTGAATAAAACCTACAGATTTATTAACTCAGGATCTGGAATGTTTTACTTATTATAGTCAATATAAACTCCACATCAGGCCTACACATTGCTGAATGCCAGTGGGACTCAAGATCCCAAGCCCATGCATCAGTACATGGAGCAGATATACAGAAGTTCAAGTGAGACTTTGAGGCTACAAAAATCCATGTACACGCTCTTCCTTTCGCAGTAAGAAAGTGCCAGTACTCACTGATATTCTGTGCTGTTTCCCTTCAGGATACAGATCTTCAGTTGAATTCTTCTCATGAGTTTGAATTCAACACAAGCAGTTTTAAGTAGTACCACCACAGGAAAAAACACACTTTGAGGAGAACAAGCAGGAAGCTAGTGGTAAACTAAGAATTGAAAAGGTGGTTCCATTTCCTAATGGCTCTCTTCTGAGGAGGCATGCATTACATTCTCTGATCAAAACTGCAAGGTAAAGTATCCTTAACATACGATTTAGCCATTAGGATCTTCAAGTTTTCGAAACGTACCTGCGACCAACGTGGCTGTCAAAGCAGAACACTGCTGCTACCTGAGTTCAGAAACATGAAACTGGCCAATACTAAATAGGTTGTTTCCTGGCTTAATCTGTTCACAAGTTTTAATCAGTCCTTAAAGCAGGTTTCATTGGAAGATGTAAAAGCACAGTCCAGAGAGAACAATCTATAAAAATATTCTTAACAGCCTTAATTACAGCTGATAGAAAGACACAGAAACAGTGAAGTTAAATGATATTACAAATTGAAAGCTTCCAAATACTAGAAGAAATAACATCTGCTTGTGCACAATAAACTTAAATGAGCCAATTTCCACCCCCTTGGTCACTCACCTGTCAATTAAAGCAATAATTATATTTTTCACATTCACATTTTGGTGCAGCTCAGCACAGGCTCTGAGAAATGGGTTCAAGGTTTGGAGGTGAAATTCATCTGGGAAAACCTGAAGTTTTAGATCAACAGTCATCAAGTTATAATCTGAATGTGCCCACTGTTTCACAGCAGTAAAATGCAACAGAGTAATTCCAAAGCATACAGCCACATAGTAAATACTGTCTGGCCTACAAATGCTTTAGGGACTGACCTTGCTGGGGAAACACACAACGCAAGAGATACAAAACAAATGGGTAACTTGAAGGCCCAGCTATCTATTACAAGTCATACAGCAGACACTGCTGCTCAGATGCTTAGAAGCTCCTGCAACAGGAACAGGAAAGGGACTTATCTCCACTCTGCCCATTTGGTAAAAAAATAAAATGGGACAAACGACTATGTAAGAGTCCCAGTGATGAAGTTTTCCAGTTCATGAAGGAGGGGTGAAAAGTAGCTCCTATACTCTTAGATTCAGGCAAGTGTCCCCGTGTCCCATTACTGCAACTGAATTTAGGCAGCTCACCTGTATGATGCACTCCATGAGGTACTCCTGAGCTAAAGCATCTCTACAGTTTACAACTTGCTCCAATATTCCCGGCAGAACAATCTAGAACAGGAAAGAGTCTTGCAGTGATTTTATAACTACTTTTGAAGTTCAGATTTACACATGTGCATTTAATCCAAACAAGACAGTATTTCTAACATTTCTCAGCTGCTTCTTTACATTAAGGTACTCCCATAAAAAGTCCCATTTTTCAGCAGTTCCATCCTTCAGACAAAAAAAGGTACTGGTGTCTGACATCTGTCCCTTTTGTACACTGAGCAACCTACAAACTTTGATTTAGTAAGTCAGAGCTACTACCTTTACTGGCACATATCACTACTCAGGGACTCAGCAGTACCACTCAAAACAGTTTCCAGCACTTATCTGGTAGAACTTGGAAGGAACAGACTTCTAAAGAATATCTCTGCTCGACTGTCATTTCATGCAATAACAATTCTCTTAATTGAAGCTATGGTTCCCAAAGCAGTGAACTTGTAACGTCTATCACAGAACAATGTATACCCATCCCTTAAACCAACTCATCATTGTGTATGTAAAATGGGCATCAGGAAAGAATGTTTTAACATTTCTTGTTAACATTACAGAGGAAAAACACAGGAGTCATGTCCTCAGCCTCACAGCACATTATGCAGCCTTATTCCAACCTTTTCCTCAGATGAAGAGTTTGAGAGACACAAGATTACTAAACTTTTAGCACAGCTGTAACACTTCAAGCTGTTCACCTCAAAGTCCAAACTAGTTTCATTCAGGAAAAAGCAACATAAGGCAGAAAGGATGGGCAGATCTCACCTGCTTATATCGCTCCACATTAACACCTTCCAACTGACTGAGACGAACCAGGTTTGTTCCTACCAGGATTCTCAGCTCCTGCCTTTCTCGCTCCCTCTTCTCCCTGTCCCGGCTGTGGCCCTGGTGCTGCATTCGCACCCAAAGTTTGTTCATCTCAGCAAAGTTCAGCAGCACAAAATCCATCGAATCGCTGATGTCCCCAGTGGTTTCTTCACTACAAGTGAGAACAGGAAAAGGTTGTCAGAGGTATTCACCCTTCCATCCACTGGTGAACATCCAATTTTTAATAAGGTAGGGGGATAGGAAAGCATGTGGTGGGACATAGGTGTTCATAAGAAAGGTTCATATTGTCACTTGTGAAAAACCTTAGCTCTGGAAGGGAATTCCTAATGGACAAAACCTGTATGTAGACCTGTTGTGTCTACATACTTCCAACATATCTACTTCTCTCAAACATTAAGTCATACAGAAAATTTAAATATGTTCTGTTAATTATTTTTAAAGTTACAGCCCATCTTTCTTACTCTGCTTGCTCGCCTTCATCTGGTAAAATATTCCTGGTACACTGCAGGAGATAGTTTCTAAGAAAGAGGCCTCTAAGAGGATGCTGTACTCCACGGCACATCTCCACCAGGTCTTTCAAAATATCTTTCCTGGACTGTGGAAATGACTTGACATAGACAACACCCACTGTTATCAGGAGATACCTGAAAAAAGCACAGAATCAAACAGTAAAATGTGAAGTAACAGTATCACACCTAAAGACAACAGTTCATTTCTTACAGCAAAGCACAGAAAGCAATAAAGTATCATGAGGTCCCATCACTTTGGATATGTAGCCTTTCAACTCCTATTCTCCTCAGTTACAGAGCACAGCAAGTCTGAACAGACACTTGACCTCGTTGCTCTGAATGTTTAAATGCTGAGCACGCACAGGTTCCGAGTGCTCTCAGACTGGCTTGTCTATACTTCCAGCACCCCACTAAGCTGGAAAAAAGCTCTGGCTGTTTATACAGGTAAGTAATCTATTACAGTGAAGCATTAAGCCTCTTTCACACTGTAGTCTAGTAAGACAAGCATGATGCTCTTCAGAAAATCCCCAGGCCTCCCTTCAGCATCTCTACATGAAACAACTGTCAGGCAGAACATGCAAGATGCAAAGAACTGGTGCTACAGTATACCTGGACTCCCCTTCAGCTTACAGGAATATATAATGCTTAGAACCTTCACATACTTTTAGAGACCTCAACCCTCTCCACACATTTCTCTGCCTCATGCATGCATGTGCACAGAACCTCCATGAAAGCACGAGTGTTCATCACAGAGAAGCAGAGTCTACATCAGGCAGGCAGGAAGACAATTCAAATGATTACACAAAGGGGTAAAGATATTGTGGAAGTCACCAGCCAAACTCCAGAAACTGCATGAGGACACAGCGTAGTGTCTCCAATGCCTCTACCTGGCATGAACACAAGGTCAGGTATTCCAAACTGCAGCATTAAAATCTGAGACTTAAGTCTGAATACATAGAAGATCTACTCCAGCCCAATGGTCACATATTTAAGTGTAAGACTTCCAATATCATCTCTACCATGCTAACACACAGCCAGGACATCATACTAAAACCTTTCTGCTTCTGAGAAATTAAGTCATAGAAATGTTTGGCTTCCTTCTCACATTTCTTACTTTCCAAGTGACAGATGGTTACAAAGCATCAACTGTGTATGAGAATGTAAGACCCAGATCCTCGGGTACAAGTTCATTAACAGATAACAGAAAAAGTTAATAAATGTGCAGCAAATTTCACTGGTCAGAATGCAGTATTCTGTAAATCTTCCACTAACCAGCTCTTTACCCAAAAGCCAACTTTATACCAAGATCAAAGTGCTTCCATCTTGGTCATATGCAAAACCAACACAATGGCAGGAGTAACTGACCTTCTGTAGCTACACTCTTGGCCAAAATCTGAGTCTCGTGCTACTCACATCTCACTCAAGATACACTGAAATACTATTCACCACCACAAACAGAATTCTTGTATCAAGCAAGAATGCAGTCAATTGTTCTCTGAACACAGAGAGCAACCACTATGCACCAGTTTAAACACACAACACTAACATATACACACTTACAGTCTTGGAATAATATTCCCAGCATACTGCACTAGCTCATAAAGGTCTGCCACCTTCCGTCCTTTGGCAAATTCGTCTGTCAGGTAGACTTCCAAGTAGTGTAGCTCATCAGAAATTGCCATGTCTTTCTCACAGTTAAGGAGTTTAAGTAAGAATGTCTGAAAGATTTACATAGTAGTCTGCTCATTCACACCAAGGAGGAAAAATGCTGTATGAAATCTAGTCATTGCCAGGTAGGTGGTACTCTGAAACAATACTCACTATTGTGGTAACTGCAAAATTAGCCACAAGCCTTCAACTGCCATTTTTAGCATGTCAGAGAAGCGTAAAAAAAAAAACCAACCCTAATAAAAGAGTGATCAAATGAATGTGATTGAACAGATTATCCTAAAGTAAAGGCATACTACATGCCACAGAATATCACCCACGCATGAAGAAAGTAGCATTTAAATATATCAACATTCTATTCTCAAGTGGCACGAAAGGCTCCCCTTCTTCAGATACCACAGTGTGCAACAGTAAATACTTTCTAACCATAAGTCAGTGCCTTGCTGTAAGGTAATAACAAATGGGGGAGAAAAAAGAAAGGTTTTACAGATTTTGGGGTAGCATGTTACAAGCAGAGAAGTTTTACAGAGCTGCTATTTTTATAGAACTAGACTCTTGAAATCTCCCAGAGGAAGATGTGAAATGCATTGAAAACCTGCTTTACACCAAAGGGAAAAGATGTACTTACAGTGAGCAAGTAAGTTTATATTCTCCTACCATATATCCAGATAACTAAGTACTGAGGAAAAAAGTACTAGCAAATATCTGAGGCCAACAAGACACCACTGTAACAAAGAAACAGATGAACATTTCATTCCAAATTCAGCACTTCAACTCTTTGTTTCCTCTTCAAAGGATACAGAGCTCATAATAGCTCTTTGGAGACAACATAGAGGTTCGCAGCTCACCAAGCATGTTGGAGGCATGCTTCAGAGCATCCATGAGCTTGTTTTTGTCCTTAAGAGGGGAAAAAAAAGGAGAAAAGTCTGTAAGAAGTAATCCTAGGCAACTCTAGTATTTTAGAAGGCTACACTTCCCACTTTTTACCAAAAAGCATGCAAAGATTAAGTAAACATTAGGAAAGCATTAATGCCTATTGAATCAAGCGATTTAGTATCTAGCTTGTACTGCAGTACCCATCCTAATTAGGTGGAACATTATACCTGAAGGTGATATCTGAAGGCAGAGATACAATAGTAACTTCTAATACAACTGGTAAAAAAAACCAAAACCCACAGCAAAAAAGTTTTGCTTATGCAGAAATTTCCACCCCAGCCCAGATTCTATCCAGCAAGCAAAACTGACTCCCCTTCACTCCAATCTGGGCTGTTGTTTTGCTTAGATCTCAGGAGGGAACCTCGAGCAGACAGAGGATACGCACTGTCAGCAGACAGCTGATAGACTTAGATTTCTCTTCCCCTATTTCTCACCCAAGAACAACAGCTCACTGAAAGCCAGTTTATGAGGCTGCACATAACTTACACTTACAATGTATATAATCACCTGGCATGACACGATACAAGACAAACTAGTAGTCTACCACCTGTACATCCTTGTTCAGTTCACTACAAGAAGCAGCATTAAGTTTGGGGGAGAATGGAAGGAACTGCTGATGTGATCAACATAGCATGTTGTCCCTCAGTCACACGTGGCAGGGAAAGGGTCAGCTGCAGCTACTTCAAAGATTTCAAAAACATTCCACAGAGTGTAAAACTTGAAGAGGTGTTACCTCTCCTACTACTGTCATCTGGCTGCAAATCCAGCTTGGCTAACCATGTGAAAATATACAGCAGTATTTTAAATTTTCATTGCAACTTTAAACAGTGTCTCCAAAGAAAAATAGGCTTCTAAAACCCAAGAAAGCTATGCACAATGACATCCTCTGTCTGCATTAGCTGCAACTTCAAGATAAAGATCTCAGCACAACCCTAGCCAATGGTGTTTTCCAGTCACAGAAAAAGTCATGCATCAGTCCACAATTAGCCACTACAAAATTTATCCTATACAGCAGGTAATTCTTTATTAGCCTCATCATCTGTGGTTCATGCCAAAAAAAAGACAAAAAGATCAGCATGTTGAACATAAACAAGAATAGTTTCTCATCACACAGTTCCACATAAAATGACTTTGAGCAATAACTTTCTCATGTCAGAGAGCAGGTTTACCCTCAGTTTAGGCTTATTAAATGCAAACATATAAAGGTGCATCTTTATAATTCTTCTTGTCTAACACTAGAGCAAAAATCAGGAAGATATATTTAAAGAATACTCAAGGTTCATCCTTATTGAGAATCTGCCTCATTTATTCGCAAAGCCTCTACCTGAGAGATACAAAGGGTTCATTTTTCTCACAGCACTAGAAATTAGTACTGATTTGTTTTATTCCTAGCAGAAAAGAAACTTCACTGCATTTTGAAGTCACATGCTTACCAAGCATCTCTTCATCTGGAAAGACTGCACCTTCACAGCCTGAATGGCTTCATCCAGGAGTTTTTCCTGTTCATCCTGAGGAGATTGCTGTGTTGTTGGCTAGAGGAAAAAACCACAAACATCAAAACTCAATTATTTTTATGAAGCTGTTTATTATTTGATTCCAACTGGATTCCTGTAGTTTGGAATGCAATGGAAGTGACACTGAAGCCTGAGCACTCAGGAACTGTCAGAAATACATAAGGGAGACAGTAGCCTGCAAAAACACAAGGGCAGGGAGGAGAAAGGTCAAGGTTAGCCTGTGAGCATTGTTGCTTCTTGCAGTGCAAAACCGTAGGGACAGAGCAGGATCAACTTTTCCCTTCTAATATTTAGAGATCAAGAACGAGAGCGTCTGGCAAGAAAAAGCTTCAAGAGAATGCAAAGCCATCACTATGCTGAAAGGAACCATTGCTGCTTCTTGCCACAGAGCTTCAAAGCAAGGCTGAGACCGCAACCATTGCAGCTGTACAGATGCTTTCCGGACTCACAAGTCACAAGCTCTCAATTAACTACTATCTGAGCCACACAATGTATTAAGGACAAGTTTTAGATAAGCAAAGGATAAAGTACAGTTGGTGTTTTCCAGAAGGTAGAAACAACTTGCAGAAACCTATAAAATACTGAAGAGAAGCAACAAATCTTCACATCACCTACTTATCCCAGTGACCCTCTTACCTCTCTTCAAAGCAGCATATTCCAGGCTTTCAACCTAAATTTTCAGTATGTTTCCACCTTTCCAAGGATTGCACTGCCTTTTCTTATATTAAATCCATTACTTGCAGCCTTAGGTTTCCACCCAACCCAGCTACAGTACTCCTACTGCAGCTGCTCCCTGCCCTCTAACAGACTGATTAGTTTCTATGAGCATCTTATCCTTTAGGATGTCCAATTTACCTAGATCAGAACCCTTAGCACTCTCCTCAGCCCTGCTCCTAACACCTTACAAGGCAGCACTACTCTTCAACACTTCATTAGTGGCTTCCAGCCTCTCCTAATCTTGCAATTCATTTTCAAATGGCCTCTCTGAACTATTGACAGACAGAAGTGCTGATGCTGTGCCCCAATTACCTCTTTGCCAGTCTTAACAAATATCAGGTACAGTGATTTGCACAGAGCAGGTTCTCTTGAGCCTGAAGCTTCAGTAATTTCTCAAGTCTTTGTACTTGTGCACCTCATCCACTGTCTTCAGAAGGTTCCTGGTCTCTTTTTAACTAAATCTCAGTAACAAACTAGCAGATCATGAATTACATCATCCTAATTTCTTAAAAACGGTATCTTGGGTACCATCTCCTCCCACACAACCTATGCTTGGAGTCCCTGTTAACTATCTTTTGATGACAGATTAAAATAGAGGTCTTTGTTAAAATAAAGAGGGTTCAGTTTAGCAGCAACTTAATAGCTATAGAGCATTAATAGCCTTGGCATATCTGCTTCTCCAATGTGTAACTAGGTTCCTGTTCTGCAATTGGAATCTCCCTAGTAAGAGCCACAGTACCTCTGCCTTGGTTCTCCCCACTCTCCCACCTACAGAAAGCAGTGTCAGGCTATACTGTTCATACCTTGATCATGCCCATATTGGCAGCAAATCTCTGCCCCTGAAGGTTTTCAATCACCCAGCTAAACAAAACCAAGGCTGGTCTGATCTAACATCAATGACAATCCTGCTTCAAGGAGGAGGTTATATGAAATAAAGGTTCCTTCCAACCAACACTTCTATGACTTAATGTGCCTCAGTAACATTCAAACCATGCACATAATTAACAAGTCTATTTTGTCAACAGAAAAAAAGACCTCTTCTAATTAGAAGAGCTGTACCTCATACAAAGTACTCTCTGTAACTAATCACATAAGTGCAGGTCTTCCAAAAAAACCGATAAGCATGAGGACAGAGCACCCATTGCTAGATGACTCCTTTCCCAGGCAATTCAGTAGCTACAAACTCTAGAAAGCCTCCAACTGTGAAGCAAGTACATTCTGCCAGCAGAATTTTGCTGTAATTGCTAAGCTTTATTTATTCCATGCCAGATCAGACTTTCAAGGAACAGAAAGCGACAGTGCTGGGATTAGTGTGCAATAATCAATATCAAAACATCATGTAACACACTTGCTGAATTATGCCTATGCCAGCACATTTGTCTCTCCCTACAGTCCTCTGAACCCATATGAGTGCTTTAGAGAAGATCCATCACTCCCGAGCTGAATGCCATATGCTCTAACCACACTGCAGTGCTCTATAGTAAAGTACAGCCAGAAACAGCAGACTAACATTAACATTAGCCTCAACCTCCTAAACCACCTTAACTTACACAGCTACCAGTCCTTCTCTTTCATCCCCAGTTGTTCATGCCACCACGTGTTACTGAGAGAGCTGTTTAGGCTGTGAAGAATCAAATAAGCTAGAAGACAAGCACAGCTCACCATGCACCTAGTGCACCTCACAACCACATTAGACCTTGCAGGTAGGGGTGCGAAAACAAGGCCTTCAACAGCAACACCAAGTTAAAGCATTTATTGAAACACACAATATTTGCTACAGCCCCAAGATGTGGTTGACAGAGTGCACACACATCAGTTTCCTCACTTTTGATGTGAAAACCACAGGATAAAGCACAATGGCTACTACAAGTCTGACCACGCTTTAGATGATAAAAATAATGAGCTCTTCAGAAACTGAAGGTATATGGCTTCTTATGCAATTTAACCACCCTTTTCTTAGCAGCAGCTGGGGAAATAATGGAATTTGAGCCTTGACTGTTTTCTAGCTTTCTCATTTATGATGAGCCAGAGTCAGCTTTGTATCAAGTTCAGTCTGCATCAACAGAAGACATTGACAGCATTTTCATTTCTACTGTAAATTTAAGCAGCAAGGCCCCACGCTGTATTCAACACTGGGACTGTAATAAGTACATGACTGAATTCACCGATAGAAGCATTTCCATGTTACCACATTTCATCTTCTGTATCTCTTCAAGATTAAAGTTACATTCATATCTGTTCCAATTTGAAGACTGAGATAGTGATTGATCTAAATAAAGATGCCTTTACTACAAGGGTACGAGGCTTCACATCTAAAGAAAAGGCAGTCTCAGCATTTTACAGCTGCACACCCTAGAATGTAACAAGCAGACAAACAAAGCAATCTGAGGCATTGTTTGTAATAGCTTTACTTCTACATGAAAACATCTTAACACCTCTGAACAGCTTCTAACCCTTCCTTTCCGTTTTCAAAGACTTAGTAGTTATCTGTCTTAATATTTATCTTATATTTCTATTTCGGAAAGGAAGCTACTTCCAGCTTCAGACCTGTACAGCATTTCTACATGTAACCTATCATCAAATGATACACAAAATCCTGTCAAGAGACACATGTTCTGATACATATGCCTGAAGTTTGAGGAAGCTGTAGCAAAAAGCAGGTGAATTAAAGCGAACATACAGCAAAAGCCTCCCAATAACTGCAGGGCACCTGCCAAACCAGAAACCAGTTCTTCTGTCTGTATCTTCCACTTCAAACGAGGAACCTAATAATGCAGGACGGTATTTTCAAGTGTTATCAAAAACACAACTGCACTGTTGAGTCCTATGCCAATCTACAAACAAAAGCCTTGAACCTAAGCTTTTCAAGTGGAAGATACTTTGACAATGGAAAAAGCAGCAGTACTCTAATCCAGGCACAGTATGTCCTGCCTTGTCAACAGCACATACAGTAAGGTATAAACCCCCGCATGAACACAAGATAAGCAATTTCTAGCAATTATGCAGCCACTTACAGTTTAGAAATGCCTAAGCCTTATCTCCATTAGATACACTGCCAGTGTTAAAGAAAAAAGGAGAGTTCACATGAACAAGAGTTTTCTACTGTACATGCTCCCCAACCTTTTTCCCCTCTGGAGCCACAAGGAAGCAAGCAAGCGAGCAGTGAAGAAAGGACAGAGAACAGCCTCATTCAACTCCGCTATCAGTTGCTGTACAAGAGACCATCAGCCTTTTTTAAAACCCGGAACTAGCTCAGAAGAATTTTACTGCCTGGCTTATCAGAGTGGGCAATGTAAGTTATCCTGCAGATAATTAGAAAAGCATATTATCACAGCAGCAAAAGTTATTCTAGACCAGGCCTCATAATAGCAAGTGCTCTTGAACATACCAAGTGAACATTACACCTACTGTCTATGACTGACTTACTTTCCAACATTAATTTCTATGAGAAAACTTTGTAAGATGCATACTTAGTTGCACTCTGGAGAAGATTGTTAGTTTAGATCAATGCACTGACTAGTTAAGATATTCCATTTTAAAAAATTGTTAAGTTACAGTACTCCAGAAAAAGAGCTACTAAGTATTGAAATACAGCGGAATTCAAGGCAAGCTCGTGGACGCTACTGAATAGCTCAGATTCTGGCAATACAGGCATCTTGAGTTGGATGCAGGGTATCAATAATACAAATTAGAACTTAAGAGAAATAAAACCTTCTAAATTTAATTTTCATCTAATCTCCAAATGATTAAGTACTTTTCTTTAGATAACTGATGTCCTTTACAGCCTATTCCACATGACTCCTTCTGTTGATTCAAATGCTTGCATTCAGTATCACAATAAATAACCTCCAAGGAGGTTTTTCTACCTCCTCCGAGATGGATCTTATAAGGGCTACTTACTAACCAGTCATCATTGAGACATTTAAAATAAACATTATCCATGAGAGAAGATGGGTTAGCTGCAAGATGAAGCCTGAGTGCACACAATATATTGCTGTAAAAGTCACTGAGCTGTTTGGAATTAACAAATTAATAAGCATTTGATACCACATCAAAAGCATTGCTCCACAATACTGAAGGCGACTCCAGAACTTCTATTGTATCTCAGATTACAGGTGCTCACAGATAAGGCAGAGAGAAAAAAAAAAATTTTCACATGTTTAAACTGGCACTTACTGCCACAGGAAGCCACAAGACATTAAGAAGAATCAAGGGACTGGACTTATTCAGGGAATGATCAAGAACAGAGTCTTCTTAAAACCAGTCTTGTTAAAGGTACTTAAAAATTTAGCTCCAAGGTTTAAACCAAGCTTGGCAATAGAAAATGACAGTGAAGCCTAACTTGGTAGAGGGGATTATCCTGTGTTTAACAACTACGTGCTTAATTTTTCTGAATCACTTAATATCAGCTATTCTTAGAGGATGCGAGACCAGTCTCAGGCTGGTTCCCATGGAAGCGACAGACAGAGGGAACATTTGGTCATTCTTGAGTTAATGACGACCACAAAGTATTCTGTGGGGCACAGAGACTTCTGCCTAAGTAGATCTAGTCTTTCTCATCACCCAATTAAATAGCTTCCATTCATTTTTCAAGTTACATCACAGGTGTTGCCCCCCCACGCTCCTCTAGATGATATACTATTGAGCTTATACCAACACGCACAACACTTTAAAAAGAAAGCCTGTCCCAAAAGCCTAGGAACTGTGCAACCCCTGCTTTATAAAGCACTTGGGTCTCACCTCACTATCTAAATACTGTTTATACTCCAGTTAGGCTAATAAACACACTGCAGCGGTTACAGCAAGTGCCACGTAAAATGGTATTGAATAGTAAATACCACAGAAGACACACACTAAACCAGCTGTCAGATTTACCAGGAAACTTGGTTGTTCCCTTATTTTTATTGAAAATTTAAAAACATTTCTCAACAAGAGCTGTTTTCAGACTGAAATGTCAGTTTGCCTCTCTAAACAACATCAACATTTGCTGCTAAACAGCTCCAGCACCTGAGCCCACCAGCACACCGCCACCTTTCCTGCGGGCACAGAAAGGGGGGTCGCTGGGAAAGCCTGACACAGCAGCCCAGGGCGGTCGGGTATAACGGAACAGCACAGTCACAGAACGTCAGGAGTTGGAAGGGACCTCGAAAGATCATCTAGTCCCACCCCCCAAAAGCAGACGGCAACGTGGACAGCAAGCGCACACACGCTCAGCACTGGAAGTGACATAACCCCGGGTTTACAACAGAAGCGGCACGCTAAAACACATTAAACTCTGACCGCAAGTCCGGCAGCGGCTCCCCAATAAAAACATCTACCTCCGCTGCGCCCCTACGAGCGGACCCGGGTGAGCCCCGCAAAGCGGCGGCCCGCGCTCACCCACCGCAGCAGCGAGGCGCGGGCAGCGCTCACGACCCTTACCGCGGACACAACGGGCCCAGCCCTCACCTCAGCCCCACCCGGGCCCGGCCGCTCGCCGGCCTCCAGCCCCTCCGGCAGGCCAGGCCTGCTCCCGCCGCCGGCCGAGCGCAGCCTCTAGCGGCGCTCCGGAGCGGCAGCGGGCAGAAGCCCCCGGGCCCAGGCCGACCCCAGCCAGCCGGGCCTGCCGCTCAGCCGCCGGCGGGTGCGGGCCGGACCCCTCCCACACAGACCCACACATAGGGCGGCTGCGAGGACGGCACCAGCGCCGGCTCCCGTGGGCCGGGCCGGGCCACGCCACGCCGCACGCCACCCCACAACAGCCGCCAGCCCCGTCCGCCCCCGGCTGCCCCCACCGCCCCTCACCATGGTCGCGCCGCCACCACAAGTCGCCCCCACCAGCAACACCCCGCAGCGCCGCGCACCGTCATGTGACTGCACCGCCCGCGCTGCCCCGCCTCACTACCTTGCCGCGGCCTTTCCATTGGTCCATTTCGAGGAAGTGGTTCTCGCCGGGCCGATTGGTGTAAAGGGCGATGATTGGCGGCGGAGCCGACGAGTTGCCTATCGCGCGTGGCGGTGCGTCAGAGGGCCGGGCGCTGCGGGGAGGTCGGGCGGGAGCGGCGGCGGTTGGGCGGCAGATGGAGCGCGGTGCGGTACGGCGCCTGGCCGCGCGGCTGGGCCTCACCGAGCCCCGCGTCATCAGGTACCGCGGGCGACCCGGGGGACATACGGTAACGCGGGGCAGCTTCCCCTCGGGGGCCCGGCTCTGGGCTACGAGAGGGGTGTCTGCCTCCGGGGGCCGTTATCGCGAAGCTGGTGTGGGGGAGCTGCCTGGGGAAGGGCCTGCGGGACGTGCCGCGCTCAGGGTGAGCGCGCACCGGCTCTGGCCGGCTGCCCCCGTGTTCCGCGCACCGGCTCGGCCCGCCCCCTCCAGCCGCCTGGCCGGGTTCTCCTTTGCCGCCCGGCCCGCCTCGGCTCCCCCTCGGGGCGGCGGGGCTGGGTGTGCCTCGGGGCAGAGTAGCTGGGTGGGTAGCGGGACGCTGAGCTGCGTGTTTTGCAGGAAAGCTGAAGAGTATCTGCGGCTGTCCCAGGTGAAGTGCGCGGGGCTGATGGCCCAGATGACGGCGACAGGCAGCGCTGTGATGTGCCTGGACCTGGCAGCGAGCTTCATGAAACAGCCCGTTGACAAAGTAAGGTACCGGTACATGACCTGGCGGGCTGGTGCGTTCTGCACAGATCCTCTAACATCGCTGTTGGGTGCGGTGCCTGCTGGGATCGGGGAAGGGGGAGTAGTGACGGGCAGTGCCCCAGAGCCAGGGTGCTGCTAAACCGAGTTAGAGCTTTCACTGCTCCGAGCTTGAAGCAGGGCGAATCGAGGTCAGGGTTGTAGTCACTTCGCAAATGAAGCTTGCTTTGTTCTAATTTGTGCTCTTTTAGTAACAGATACACTACCGACAAGGATGTTACATTTAAGGTCTCTCCCTGTCACTGTGGGAGGGAAGCAGCAGCCCCAAGGAGTCCCCCTCTGAGGTGGTACCTGTAAACCTCAGTCTGTAGAACTGCCAGGCACCGAGCAGCCAAAGCAACACGGTATAAGACATTTATGATTGTCCATTCACAAACAGAGGAGGATTTAATTTGGCTTGACCCCGCGAGAAGTAACATGAAAAGATTGTTCAACTCTTCAGGTTGCCCAGATCTTGGTTACCTTTGTTTGTAAGCACCTTGTGATAAGAGGGTAAACCTCACTTCCAATTAATGGTCTAAAAGCAACACTGCATTTAAAGATGTGGCATTCCTGTGTGGTTAATCTTTCCTTGTGCACCATTCGTGGCACACATTTGTTTAACATAGCAATTGAGCTGTATTTCATGGCAGTGTGTAATTTCTCCCTGACCTGTTTTGATTGCCTGAGTAGGACGTTGGGAAGGAGTCTTGCTAATTCTTGGTGTTTGTCTTTGTCTTCTTGAAAGAGCTATTTTGTTAAACTCTCTGGGTTGAACAAGATGACATACCAGAGCTCCATGAAGTCTTTGGAGTGTTTGCTAGAGGTGAACCCCAGGCTGGGAATGCGAGACTTGGCTGTGCAATTCTGCTGCACAGAGGCAGTGAGCACTGCTTCAAAACTACTGCAGAGGTGAGGAAGCTCTCACGAGCACACTGGTAACCATGAGCAAGATTCTCTGTTCATTAGATGTGTAACGAGAGTGATGGTTTGAAGGGCCAGCTCTCTCCCAGTGACTGACGTGAGTTCTTGGCACCGACACTCCAGCCATTTGTCTAGGCCACCTTTTAGAATGTGTCAGAAGGATTTAGCCTGTGAATCTCAGGAAGTCATTGTCTGAGTCCCCTTCAACTGGGAATGGTATAAAAGATGTAGGCCTCAGTCCGTGTATTTGTCCATAGCATCACCCTGTCTTCCACTTAGCTGCTGACCATGTCAGAGCTCAGAAATAATGCTCAGTAGAAACAAATCCTCCCTTCTGGAGAAGCCAATCTCTTAAAATGCATGTAGAAACAATAGGTAGAACACTTCAATGGAGAGTCAACCAATATGACTAAAATTATGCACTCTGCAACATCTACTTTAACAAGAGCAGACGCTGAAATGCTCTGTTCTGGAGTGCAGTCACCCTGATACATGTTTAAGTGCTGTGAGGTCAGCAAACCATCTGTGTGCTTGTAGGTGCCTAATGCAAACTAAAACAAACAAAATAGCTTGGGGACAGGTGGACAATGAAATAAATCCTTTAGTGCTGCACATCCAACATGTATTTTCTGTATCTAAGCCTTCATCTGTGTAATACACATATTAGAGGAATCAAAGAAACTGTAATTCTACTCTCTGTTATGGTATGGTTTTATGTGAAGCATCTCATTTTATCTTTTTGATGTAATATAGAGATAAGAGCCCTGTGTGGATGGGGAGCACAAGAAATAGATTTTTCTGACATGCCTTGAGCTAGATCCCTATTTTTCATTCAAAAAGGAGGTGATCTCAATCCCCTTCTTTTCCCTAGTCTCTTTTGCTGTTCCCTCGCAGTAGCTTGAGTGGGTTGCAGAGGACCAAGCATCCCACAGGAGGCCTGTTCAACAGCTGCTGAATGCCATGGGACAAATTAATTTCAGCAGCCTTGTGCATTATGTAATTACCACTGTCATTGTTGTTTAGGTATGAATCCAGCCTCTCAGAAGCACAACAAATGGACCTTGATTTCTCAAAGCCACTTTTTCTAACAGCTGCACTATTCACTGCATGCAGGTGAGAACAGCTTGAGGGATGTTTTATGGGCTCAAATGCCCAGTGAGACACCAAACAGAAACGGCACTTACAATATAAAGGGCTGATTCACTGAGTATGTCTGAAGGGTCTTGCTTAGCACATTCTGCTGCCCTGCTTCTTGAAATGGAGACAGCTGCAGCAAACCAGGCTTTTCCTTACAGTCAGGTCTCCAACCTACACTGTATTTGCCTTCAGGACAAAGCAGAAGTATCAGCTGTGCAGAATAGGATCTTGAGTTATTTATCCTAAAATAAATGAAGCCTGTCTTCCCTGATGTGTAATCGGATGCTGTAGACAATTCCATTAGGACACAGCCATGGCAGTAGCTGTGAAGTGTTTAGCACTTGCCCCTCAGCCTAACCTGCATGACATAATCCCTTAGTAACAAACCCCCCCAGACTGAGTGGGATTTTTTTCATTATCTATAGATTTGAGATGTGTACAAAGCAGAAGTTGCAGGGTGTTTGGTGAGGTGCTGCTCCAGGTGCAAGAATGGCTGCTAGCTTACTTCTGAGCACCAAGCAGCAGCCATTCTGAGGAAGGAAATGGCCTAAGTCCTAATGTTGGGGTATTGCTTTGTACAGAGGTAATTTAACTTTCTCTTGTAGGTGTTTGAAGCTAAAAGTGGACAAAACTAAAATGTTGGCTACATCTGGAGTGAAGAAAGCAATATTTGACCGGCTGTGCAATCAGTTGGAGAAGATAAGCCAGCAGCTCAGCAGTAAGTTTTTGACTCTATCCCTGCAGCACACCCATCTCTTAACTTTACAGCACCCCATCCTTTTCCATTGGTGATTTCATTCTGATCACTTAACTGTCCCCAGCCAGCCAAACCTGCCCATCCATTCCAACTTGTTTCCAACAGCCCAGTTCCCAGTCCCAGTCCCGGTCCCAGCTTCTAGGGAAGTCACAACGGTTTAGCATGTGGCAAGGCCAAAAGAAAAAAAAGTCTCTTTTCTCAAGTTCTCAGCTCTTTGCATTTTCTGCTGCTGCAACTTATTCCCTGATTTCTCCCATCCTGCCTGACTTACCTGGAGTCCTCCTTCTTGCTTCCTTTTCGCATCCTGTTAACATGGCAACATCACACACAAGCTAACATAAACATCTAACTATCTCTCTTGCTTCAACTGACTCACTTCTGTGCTTTCCCCTGCTGCAGGATTAACCAGCCTAAACCTCGCTCTTCTGGTAGTAATACCTGATAATCCTGCCTGAGCAATCCAGAAGTCTGGTAGTGTGTTCTGGGGTATGAACACAGTGGATCATTGCGGTTAGAAAACCAGCAGCAGTGCTAGTTAAAGCAGCCAACCAGTCTGTGGAACTTGTGAAGTGTCCTGGCACCTCTGTGTGTACAGCTGAGCATCAGTCTGGACCAGCCTGCTGCTCTGACTAGGAGACAGTACTTTGGGAAGGTGGTAGCGCTGTCAAAGAATTGCACAGAGAACACCACCCTTGGGGCCCCAAACACCATTCAGGATTAAAACACTTATTTCTGGTTTCAGATGATGTTCCACTGGCTGCAGAGACACCTGAAAGCTTGCAGACCAACCTGGAGCACTGTGAAAAGGAAGTTGGTAAGTTTTGTTTAGCTGTGAACTAAATTCTACCAGAGAAGTTCAGAGCTTTATTGCTGCCTAATATTTTACTCGTGTAATATGCTGTAGCAGTCAGCTCACAGGAGCTTACTCCATTCTGCTAGTGAAAGAGCAGACAGAACCCAGCAGAAGGACAATGGTGTTTACACTGAGTAGCCCTAGAATTAAGGATAACTAAAGAGGTGACTGTTGTGGCAGGTGAGGGGAGCAGCAGACCACAGGATAACACCATGGCAGACCCTGTGCTTATGTCTGTGCACTTGCTCACTGCCCTGGTGATTCCCAGCAACACTGTCCATGATGGCATGTCATGGGCTTCCTTCTCTCACAGGATCTGAAGATGATGATGAGATGCCGTGTAAACGCCCGAAGACTGAAACAGAGCAAGACTATGAAGAGTGGAAAAAGAAGATCCTGGAAAACGCTGCTAAGGCACAAGAGACAAGTAGGAGTACTGTCTCTGCAGTGCCACCTAGTAGTACAACTGCTGCTTGCTCATAATTTTAACTCTCCCTCTGCTCTAAAAAGTGTTCCAGTAGCATAGGAGTGATAGCTACCTGGTAGCCAGATGACTTTATTTATTAGCTGTTTTAAGTATTTCAGAAGTTATTTTAAGTAAATTACACCGTAATTGAGGTGATTTTACAAAAGCCTGTCTGACCATTCCCCAGGCTGGGGCATGACATAGAGTAGCTTCAGTTCTCTTGCTGCAGGAAGAATACTGTGTTAAGAGTAAATAAAATGTAAGTTTTATACTCTTGGGCCCCTGGCTGGGAGTAGTCAGTGGGAAAAAAAAGGGAGGGGACTAACAGTGCCTTGTTAAACTGCAAAACCAGCAGAGGAATTAAGACATTTCTTAATTTTTTTTTAACTGTTGAAGAAATGTTCAGTCAATGACTTTTATTTATTTTTTATGAACTGTATGGGACCAAAGTCTCTTGTACTTCTAAGGGATCCCAAATATTCCAAGAAGCAATAAAAATACTGTAAGAAAAAGCTCTGGATTATGATATCAGGTTATTTGCAGCTGTCATATATAAAACCCTTAGAGCACAAAATTAAAACATACAAGAGAGGCCTGTGCTTTGAGAAGGGAGATACCCAGGGACAGGCATCTTGTCCAGGTAATAGAGGTTTGTGCATCTCACAGGCAGAACCTGGGGAAGAGGAGAGTGTCCTGCCCTGTAGTTCTTAGGGACACCTTCTGTGGTCCAACTCTTCCATCACAGCCACTCAAACTACAATTGAAAGGAAAACCATTACTTTTAGCAGTACAACACTGCTGTACAGTTACGCTACAGTGTTGTACTGCACTAAATGCACTACATTTCTTTCATGTTTTCTGCCTGGGATGTGCAAAGAGAAGTTAACTTCTATGAACCCTCGTTTCAAAACAACCCAGAAAGCCCCAAGTGTCCCTGTGAACCAAAGTAAGGTCTCTCACATCTGGGCATTTAGATTTGAAACACTGTCCCTGTCTGAGCTTCTCAGCAGTAAATTAATGGCTTGCTGAATGCCTCACTGCTGTGCATGCTCCCTGCTTCCCAGGGTGACACCAGTGGCACCAGGATCACAATAGTCAATACCATTAACTGCTTTAGATAACCAGTGTATGGAGCTGGTTCTTTATGTCATACTGACTTGCAGGTCGCCTGAGGTTTGGCCTTTTAACTCTTCGCAGAGCTGAAAACAAACCGCACAGGACACAGTGAAGCGCTCTGTAAGGCTGCAGAGGCTGGCTGCACTGTACTGCAGAATTGTGTGATGGCTGCCAAATGGGAAGGGACTCCATTAGCAAAATAGTAATCCTGCTGGCCAGGTGCACCTTCTCATTGTAGAAAATGGAGAGGAAACACGTACAAGACAGCAGTGAGAGCCGCTTACAAAAACAGACGAGGGAATAGCACCCACTAGCTGGAGAATTAAACCTTCTGGCCATTTTCCTTTCGCTTTTCCTCCCAATACATAAAAAAGGGAAATCATTTGAAGCAAACTTAATTAGCAGGAGCTAATTTCATTCCAGATGAGAGTTCTGAAACTGAGCTGTAACTGTTGGGGAATGGACTTGAAAACTAATGCTTGATGTGCAAAGTGTTGGGTAATTAACCCACATTGAGTAAGAGCTGTAACAAAGTGTCTGGCATTTAAATACATAGCAGAGGGCCCTCAGGGTGGGAGACAATCCAGCCTTGTATACTAGCATTATCTACTCAGAGATGCTTTCAGGTTGTTTGGTGCAGGGATTTAAACCACAACTGAGGAACAGGCTTATTCCATTTTAATGGAATTTATTAGTATTAATTAAGAAATATACAGACCAATTAATCAAATCACATTTAGCATGCAGAACCACTGTGGAAGGAAAACATGAACAAAAGTGTGCCTTCACAGAAGGTGATACATTGTCAAGATTATTACACTTGATTTTAATTATTCTCCGTTTCAATTATGGAGACACTGTGTCCAGAATTCAGGACTATGGAAAGGGAGAAGCATAACAGTGGAAAAGATGACTAGACTACTGTAAGCCAAGCTTACAACCTCTTTATTAGCATCCAACACTTTTGCTAAATCAAGGGACATGAAAGTCCACAAAGTCAAAGGCAGCTTCACTGTGGTTTGATGCCTTTGCTGGCAAGCTAGTTAAAGTAGTGCTAGATTCTGTGTTTCCTAAGAGCCTGTCCAGCTCATGCTGAGTTTTGCAGAATCTAGAACAGGAATAAAGGAAACCACAGCTTTAATAAATAATGTTGTACTTTTAGCTGAGATATTGTAAGTGGCTCCAAACTCTTTATACATCAGGGAAAAGTTTAAAATACAAAATAAGTTAGTATTGTGAAGAAGAAGTTTAATGTTAAAGATCAAAGTGAGGGGAAAAAAAGGGCTTCAACCTCCTAACTGGGTTAAAGGCAGTCTGGCAACACACCATCTCCCTGCTACTGAACAGCAACACCACCTATTTTGCATATCACACCATACTGACTTCTCAGACTTCAGTAAAGTTGTCAGGAGAAAAAAAAAATCCTCAAACTAAAACTTACAAAATTAAGGGCTGCAGTCACAGCCCAGGAGAAGAACTTGCGAGTTTTAAATACATAAAACAATGTCTGAAAATTTTTTCTGGACAGCATATCTTTTTGCATAGACCCAACAGTTGTTAGGTGATTTTTATTTGTGGCAGTTTCACCTGTCTCCTTCCAAAAGTTCAATTCAGTTTAATTCCACTCAACTCACCGTAAGAAAATGCAGTGATGGACCAACCAACTTAAGTTGCCTCAAGAAAGGATTCCTCCTCTTTCCTAACTGTGCAGTGAATTCTTCAGAGGAGCCAGTAGAATAGGAAAAAAAAAAATCCATCCCAACAGCCCACCAGTGATTCACCTCTGAGTAGTTGCACTAAAGCATGATCATGTTTGGGGGTGGCAAAAATGAATCTTTTTGAAAAAAAAATTAGAAGGGTATCCAGTATCTTTTGTTCTAAGTAACACACACCCAGAGGAAAACTTGTGCCACTGTTGCAGCATCACTCTAAAACTGATGACATACACCAGTCATGAAGAAAGTCTTTAGAGATCCCATGCTTGGTGTGAGAAACCGTAAAACTGACAAAGTGACTTCTGGTGTAAAGACACCAACAATACTTTGCAGAATCAAAGCCCTCAGCAAGAAGTCAGCCCCCGTAGCAGCCATGTGTTTCTATCACTATGTACAAGTTTTTAGTAAACTTGTAAAAACAAAGTAGCTTCTTTCAGAAATTATTTTGGTGCCTCTTCCTCAAAGCACTTCTGGAACCTTAGCACTAACACACATAATATTTGAGGATGACTGACCCAAAACCTTATGTTGTAAAACAAAGGGGTAGAAATTATTGAAGATACTGAGTCCTTCCATGGCTTCATGTCCATTCACTGGGAGTGGCAGATGCTTCATGCCAGCTTGACAGACATGCTCTGAAATCTCTTCAGCCTGTTCGCAGCAGCCACCACATAAAAATGTTTCTGTGAACAAAACAACAGTCCAAGTGTGAGTGCAACTGAGGTAAAGGACCTTCTCTGGATTTTTCTTCTTGGTGCCCCACAGCTTGTGTGGGCTGCAGTGCTGACAGCTTTGTGCTGGGGAACCACCACAGCTGGAACTGTGAACTTCCAGCCACCAAACAGCTGGGATGCAGAAGGGAAAAAAGTGTAAGCCAAAGGGGCTTCACAAGGCGTTACAAGTGTCCTGTGACAACAGAAAATTAAATGGTTCCACTGAGTTTTCCTCAAATTTCCACACGCTTATCTGTAACAAGATCACTCTGTTCACCTTTCAGGATCCATCACCCAAACTAGTCTAATGGGGGCTCCAACAGAAATTCTTAACTATCACTTCTTTGTATCAAATTTAGTTCTGAAACTAAAGGTTATCAGAAAGGTCCTGAAGAGGTCTCTGGGTGGGTTTAACCCTAATTTTATCTTCTCCCACACACTTCTCTCTGCAATGGGAGGCACAGAACTGCCTTATGTTGTATCCCTACCCCACAATGACAACAGAACAATGTAACTTATCAATGGGGAAAAAAAAGATCACATAGTACAAAGAGAAAGAACATTTACTATAAGCTAGCTAGCATCTGAAGTCTCTGAACTTGGAAAGAAAATAACGTAAAAACCTCTAAACATCAATCAGGAGGAGTAAAAATTGAAACCAAACTTACTAAAAGTAGAAGCAATATCCTTCTGCAGGAGAAAACAATTCACCACTGAAAAGAAACTTCAAAAAACTGATGTCCAAGACAGAAGCCTGTGGGCAAAGGCGAGCCAACATCCAGAAAAGGAGGGAATAGCTCTGCCTGCACAGGGCTGATTTGCTTTCTGGAAGCAGATTTGCCAGGCTTTATTTACCTTCCATTTCCTGTGAGCCATGTAACTCTGCAGCAGCAACTGGGACTTGAGGCGAAGCTTGGATTTCTTGGCTTTGGCAGGCAGGTTGTTCAGCCACTCGTGCTTCAGGCACTGGGTTGCACTCATCCGGCAGCTGCAGGAAAGGAGATCCCTGTGAATCTGGCTACCCCTGTTGCCATTTGCTCAGTGCCCTGTGCTCCTCGCTTGCTGACCAAAGAAACCGCCCCGGATGAACCAACACAAGGGAGTGGAGATGCTGCTTACCCAGGGCACGGGTTGCTGACAGAACTTTAAGAGAATCAAGGCAGACAGCACTTTGTTGTGGTATCTGTCTGTCCTGACTCCCACACTTAACACACACAATTGTCTATTCTCCCTAAACTTGGATCAAGCTAAGCATACAATATATCCCAGCACTCACCAGCGGGCCCAGATGTGAAGGCCTACCCAAAGACTTCAAGAAAGGTGTTAAGAAAAGAAGTATTTTAATTTGCCTTTCTCTACCCTGAAACAAAAGCCTGTTCCTGACTCCTGAGCCTTGTCTGAGCTGTCACTGAGATGATGATGAAGACTCCTGCTGGCACACACCTAATTTTAGTAGCCAGGGAAGGTAGGTAGAGATACCGTAGATGGCTAGAGCTGCTGTCCCAGCATGTCTGGGTGCCTAGTCTGTAGGAGAGCACAGGCTGTCCTTGTGAGCAACCAAGCCAGCTCACTATTGCCCTTAGCATGTCCCTGACAATACTCTTCTCTTGCACAGTCTTTTCATTCACCAGACTTTGCATGGTGTCCCTCTGCAGTCCATTACACAGAAAAACTGAAGACTGCCAAGTTTACAATCCCATCATCGCGGTATCAGTAAAAGCCTTTTAGTTGTCTCCTGCTGGCAGTGTGCTAAAGCTCAATTTATTCTTAGCTTTTCATATGACTTACTGTTCAAAATGCAATTAGTATTAGGACCGATTTGTACAATTAAGGTGCTTTGGAAGTTGTTAGTATTCTAAGCACTCCTCCTAATTCCCCTCGAACACACAATCTGTTTTCCCATATGCATCACCGTCTGTTTCGATGAGTTTGGTATCACTACCCAGCAAGACCAAAATTTCTCAACTCACTCAACCCCACAGCCATGGTCTGACATCAACACCACCCTCATTTTCTCCCACTGTTTCATATGTGCAATCACTTTTTTATTTCAGTGGAGCCAAGACTGCGAAGCAGAGTCAAGTCCCAAACGCTCCTTAATATCTACCAAATGCAGGTAAACCACTTCAGAAGAGAACAGTGCACGGTCTCACAGCTGCAGCTTCCATTCATCCTCCATGGCATTCACAAGACACTTTTTGCAATTTGTGTCAGGGCTTGTGAGACTCTGAAGTATCAACAGAAAGAGCTTTTGCTCAGAGGAAGAATACTGAGGACAGATTCCTACACAGCAAATCCTTCCAGACTTGCTCTGTTCTGCCTGTATTGATGCTATTGTGAAAAGCACTTTCTTCGGCCAGGGTACCCAGACGTCTTCCATTTAATCTGGGCTTTCGAATCACTGAGGAACTGCCCAGCAAGCACAGACAGTGTCTGTGTCACACAAGTGTCATGTACTGGGTCCTTACTGCTGGTTGCAATGCAATTAGTTGTCTAGGAGGAACCTAAAGTTATTAGGTGCTCCTGTCCTCACAATCAGACAAAGAGGTACCTTTTCTCCTTCACCAGCAGCCTGGAAATAAAGTCTTTAGCTTCCTCTGAGAGCTGTTCAAACGCTTCTGCATCAAAATCCCAGCTGCAATTGACTACATAGTTCATTGTCTCTGCATCAGTCTCTCCCAGGAATGGGGACAAGCCACTAAGCCTTAAAAAAAAAAAAAAGAAAAAGAGGGAGATAAGTAGTTATTATATACAGGATGCGTTTTTCCTTCTATTAATCCTCTGCTTTATAACTGTTGTTAGCTTATGGAAAGACTTTCTGCAATGGGGGGGCTGTCTATTTCTCAATCCCTGCCAAGATAAGCCAACAGTCTGGAGCAAGAAAACACTGTCAAGTTAGTGTTCCCCTAGCAGTTCACTCAGCTACGTCAGGAACCACTTATTAATAGACCCCCAAGGAAATTAATTCAGTGGGCATCTCAGTACATCCTGCAGTGTTTCCCAGTGAGGAATGCTAACAGGATTCAAGACCTTTCCTGAGCACAGGCCCATGCCCACCTATGGTTGAATTACACAGAACTCTCAACAGCAGCATACTTTTTTCAATTAGTGTCTAATGTATCCAGATTTATTGCTTCAGTTATTTACTACTTTGTTCAGTTGGGATTTGGCTAACAGTTTAAACCAGAAATGTAACCAGTTAACAGAAAGCATCTGTGAAAGATTCTGGGATGCAAAGTAATCTGATCAGAAGCAGAGATTTTGGACAAACAGACAGTCCAATGGCTACCATCCAGATACCAAAGTTTTGGCTCTATCTGTGACATTACATTTTTCAGACTCCTGGCTTAACACCCAACACTAATTCCTCTGCGCAGATGCATACCAAGTCCAAGCTAAGAAAATCATGAAATTGCAAATTTGAGGATTAATTCAAGCCTCAAAAATGCAATCAACATTCTGGAGTGCTCTGGGCAATTTTTCTGAGTAAAAAGCCTGAGCCAATTTACCTTGCTAAGCAAGATGGTAAGGGAAAACATTCACATATGTCAGAAGGACTCTTGTTTAGACACTTTGTATGCACTGAGAGATGCCTTTGCATTAAAAGCTGGCTTTTAACAGGGTGAATTAGGAGTGACACCCAGACAGGCTCAGGGGTTGCTGCATTCCTGCTCTGCTGATACCCTGCACTGGTGTGCTCTTGGGTTGCCTTTGGTGCCATTGCCGCGATCCCTGGCAGGGTTACTCACAGCATGTATGTGATGACGCCTACACTCCACATGTCCGTTGGGAAGGAAACAAAGTCATAGTTCACCACTTCAGGAGCCAAAAACTCTGGAGTTCCAAAATTAACCTTCAATTTCTCACGTGGTTTGTACCTTCACCAGAAAGAGATAGACAACAGTACTGAGAGCAAGCCAGGGAACACATCTCACACTTGTAAAAATCAAGGCATGGCTTTTTGTCACGCGAGCGTGGGCAGAGCAAGACCAGCAGACTCCCCAAGCAATCAGAACAGCATTAAGGACTTTAAAAATAAATTGGTGCGTTTTTCTGTGACTTCAGGTGAATATGCCCTTTGCCAGAGCAAAGTGAGAAGGAAGAACAATGGCAATAAAACTTGCAAAGGCTTCCCTCACAGAGCAACTTTACTCTGCCAGGCTCCACAGGATGCTTTCCAGCAGATGATGTCCAAGATAAACCAAATAAACAAGCTTCCACTGAAACAGATTCCGGGAGCATTTGCTTAGTGGGATGTACTCAGCTACAGCTCAGGGTAAGGGCCTGTCTAACAGATATGAGCACAATACAACCCCTAAGGTGGCACTCTGAAGAGGATTATTTGGGCTTGGCAACAAGGCAAATGGTAATCCATACAGCTACATAGGGAGAAAATGATTGTTTCATTGCTTAAAAGAGAAAGAATAGGAAAATGAACCAGTAATAACTGTCATTGATGGCAGCTGGAGTTATATCTGTGTTGAGACAAAAAAAAAAAACATTAGACCATTGCTTTTCCATCTCTATTCCTGGAACATACTGTTTTCAAAACTGCTTTAGTAAAAGTTTGTATCTTTATCCTCACAAATTAAAAAAAACCCAAACAAAACCAAAACAAACAAAAAAGAAACCAAGCCAAATGAAATTCAGTGTAGCCATTTCTGTTTACAGAAAATGCTTCATAAAGAAAAATGTCCTCGAACAGACATTTAGATACCCATAGGTACATCTATGCACGAATGTACCAGGTTTTGGCTTAACAAAAGCCTTGAAGGTTTTAAAAAAGAAATAGAGAAACATTGGTGTTCTTACTGTTATACTACCAGGAGTCATTCCTTTCTGTTCTGGGGGAATTGACTCACCGTTTTCCTTTAACAAACTCCTGTGACTGAAATAAAAGAATGGAGAACAGTCCGTATTTCTCTGAGGGTTTCCTGTTCCACATGGGATGGCTCAAACATGATTTTTTTCCCCCTTTAATCAACTTATCTACATAAAGACTTTAGTAGATAATTTCCACAACTTGAACCTGCGCAATAAAGCCCAGCAGTCAAGAAGTCTCTGAGAGCCTTTGTGGAGTCTCTAGAGTAAAACTCTACATGGGGAATCATTTTGAGATAATTAGAACAGTGGTATAGCTTTATCCAACAGAAATGTCATTTGACAAAGTAATTAGATAATTAACGCACACAGCAGAAAACTCATGGCTGCAGCAGTGTACTGCTTAGTTCATTCACACAGCCACCAAAATGCATAACCCCTCCCTGCCAAGAACAACCAAAAAACACATCAGAGGTTTGTGGGGTTTTTTAAATAAATTCATAACTGAACTCCCTTACCTCCTTGCTAATCCAAAGTCAATAATTTTAATCTGGTTTCCTGTGCGATTTACACATAGGATGTTTTCAGGCTACAAAAAGAAAAGAGGATTTTTGCGTCAATTGCATGACTGTTTCAGAAAGATCTAGGCAAAGAGTATAAACGTTTCAGAGACTTTAAGGACCGTTTTTAATATCATACTTTTCCTTTTATTCCTATCATGGGGGGTGAAAGATTTGACTGGCATACAGAGCCAGTGAAAGGTTTGGGGTTGGACATCCCATAAAGAAGTGTAACATCTGGTCCTGTACAATATTCCTGTGTTTCACCACAGATACCAAGGAGATTTTGAACTGGAAAGGCCTGCCTGCATAAAATGGCCGTCAGTCTGGTGGCTGAGGCCTACCCACTGAATTTACTCGAAGTATAAAAGTAACTCCATAAAAAGCCACAAGAAACATGTCAAACACCTCCTTTGGTTTGCCTACAAAGACAAAAATTTGTTTTCCCAATGAGGATGTTTTTCAAAGTGTGGATGGGGCGATGACAGTGTCCAAACTTAACTACAACTGCAGACCTGTCTACAGGGCAGCCAGGTCTAATGCAAGTTGCATGAGGTGCTGTATAATCAAGCAGAAAAAGAGGCTCAGGTGGGTTTTCTGTTAAAAAAAAAAAATCAGTTAAAGGGCCTCTAGGAAAACACTGTTATTTTACTGCAGTTCAGCTCCAGGTAGTAATTAACAAGTACAAAGAATAGAAAGGTGACCAAATAGGGATTTAAACACAGCTGCCAGTGGCAGGGGGAAGCGGAGGGAAGATCGCAGGCATTTCTCGCCAAAGAAGGGTTTGGGGGTGGGTTTTCCACTGCTGTCCAAAGGTCATTGTTTTATTCCACAGAGGCTGAAAAGTTTCTGACTTGAGAGGCAAAAGCACAGAATCCTGTTCACTGTTCTGAGCAAGTTGCCAAATGAACACTGGAAAAAAATGTAATGAATGTCCAGAGTTCCCCACTCACTGCAGCTACTGAATTAAATAAGTCTATTTCCTAAGTCCATGTTAACAAGTAGCCCTTGTAATTAGAGACTCTGTGGTGGTCCAAAGCACCATTGCTAAATAGCAGATCGTATGAGCTACTGACCTTCAGATCCAAGTGGAGAATATAATGCTGGTGCAAGTAGTGGACTCCTTCACAAATCTGTCTGGTAAATAGGACTGCATCCAGTTCAGTTAGATGGTAGTTTTCATCTGTGATCCGATCAAATAATTCACCACCATCAAGACTAAAATTTTGACATAGGAAAGTGTTAAAAGCCCCTAAAAATTCCTCATTAACTCGATTTATTTACAAGTTGAGATCTTAGGGTCTCTAATTTAGCAAAGGTCCTAATAACACATCCGATATAAAGTGTATTAGTAGTCTCAATGACTTTAAAAGACTTGTTTGAGTGGGAAATTAAGTATCAACCTACAGAAAAATACTAATAGAAAAGCTGTCAAACACTGGAGTGTAGGGAATGTATGTAAAACCCAAACTTACACGACCTAGTGATTTGATGGGGACCTGGAGAACCTACA
Source organism: Hypotaenidia okinawae (assembly GCA_027925045.1). Taxonomy (NCBI): domain Eukaryota; kingdom Metazoa; phylum Chordata; class Aves; order Gruiformes; family Rallidae; genus Hypotaenidia; species Hypotaenidia okinawae. The sequence goes on along the minus strand of BSDF01000013.1, from coordinate 8,325,489 downwards.
GGGCAGCATCTATTCTTTGCTTATCTTATTAGTCTAGAGATCTAAGTCTTCAACCTATGAAATGTACTAAATGAAACTTTTAAAACTGAAAGTTATTTTACATGAGCTGACAACTGGACTCAATTCTGCGCAGAAAATTAAGAGAAAATTACATCAAACATATAGCTCTGGTACTTAAAAGTATGCATTTCAAGTATTAATTTAATACTTGATACTTCAGGTATTGATTTCAATATATACACTTAAAATATATTTGTATTTACTGTTCTGTATTTTTTTCTTCATGTCATTAAAAGTTAGGTCTGTACCCGAAATTCAACTTTTAGGTTATAAAAAGTCAGGGTTTTGTGTAGCGATAGGCATGACACAGAAAAGGCAGATGCTGTACATCATGAAATGTCCTTTTTGTGAATTCTGTATTTGATATAGATCAAAATTCTTATTTAGACTCAAATGGGGAGGCATTTTTATTAATCCTAAAACTATTCAAAATGGACAGGCCATACATATAGCTAATCACTTTCCTATCTTCCCCAAGTATTTTCTAATTCTACTCAAAACACTTCATTCCTTTTTGTCTGCATGTCTCACCTTCATTCACTCCCTAATATAAGATTTTATTTACCAACCACATTTTTATGTCATTTGGTAGGTAAGGACAATGTGGGGGCCTGTAAGTTAAATGAAAAGTTAAACTTAGGGAAACTCTGTTCATTAACCATCTTGTAATTTCATTCATACAGTTGGAGACAGCTGCCCTTCTGACCATTTGTTTAAACTATAAGCCTACCAAATATACTTTTTTTTTTTTTAAACCTGAAGAAATTACTTGTAAAACATGTATTTTTTCCTTCTGAAAGTGAAATCAAGTGTGTCTCAGGCTGGGAAACCACCCAGGTCTTTTTCACACCACAATTACTGTTCCCCATTTCTTTCAGTGACCTGAGTAAACCCAAACATCTGAAAATTCCTGAGATCATTCAAACTTACTATTCCACAATCAGAGTTATATTGTTTTTGGCTTCAAAGGCATCATAAAGCTGGATCAGATTCACATGATTTAACTGGTTCATGATGTTAATTTCATTTTTTACTTCCTCCTGAAAAAAATAACAAATTAACAAAGAATGAGCAAAATATGTTCCTTAAATTCCAATTTATTAAATTACAATTATTTGTAAGGCCCAGTAACAGCTTTAGCACAGGTCTCACATGGACAGACGGTTTAATCACAATCACAGATGACGACAAACAGCCACACAAAGTCCAAGCCGCTACTCGCTCCAACGGATCGTACAGTATTTGGCACTACCCTACGACAGGTTGACCCAGGGTGGACAGAGGAGAGTGGTGTTAAGGTGCTTGCAGTCAGGCTGGGTTTAGAGCGTGCTCACTTGCGTTCACAGCAACACAGTTACCCGCTCTTTTGCTCCTTTCACTTTGATGATCTTGGCTGCCAGGTTGAGACCAGTTGATATTTCTGTGCACTTATGGACTTGCCCAAAACGTCCCCTGTTGACACCAAACAAAAGATGGGAAATGGACTTAACACAGCTCACCACAGAACCTTTTCATACAACTATTCTTATCGTCAATTAAAAATAGAACAGTACAAAGTGAACAGAATCAGGTGGCCAGCAGCATGAATCTCCTCTTTCTCTCAGCTTATGAAGGATTAGTTTTATCTTTCCAGCCAGTTGTTCAATGCTTACATTAAAATATTATGCCCCCTTCGTATTACTACATTTCACTGCGGTATGATGACCTGATGATATTCTTTTTCAGCTCTGTAACTGTACCCGCTTGCTGTCCTTCAGTGATGCGTTAGTGGGTATATTAACAAGGATATTTCTGTCCTGATCTCATAACTTTTTAAATGACTTTAAGACCGGTAACTGTAGCTACTCCACAGGCTGCATTTCTTGCGTGTTGTAAATTCTCCCCCATGTCACCCAGATACGCTAATGCCCCTTGGGACAATCTCTGAACACCATCGTTCTGCTATTGCATCATCAGGCTTATACTTATTAAGCCATATTTGTACTTGGATCAGCCTGTAAATCAAGCCTTCTTGTCACATAAGTAAGGATACAAGTATACAAAGGCTGAAGCAGCTGCCGACTTCCTATGGCTGAAAGCTAAATGTAAAATCAAAAATAACTATTACTTCTCACTTAGTTTTCTTTAACACGCAGTTCAGTATGGAGAAAATGGTTTGGAAGGTGCCCAATCTAATGGGCTTTGCTGACTTCAAGTGCTCTGAATCTGTCTGCCTGAATGCTGCAGGTTTTTCTCATGACACTGGCTGTGGCCAAGAAATGCCAAAAACTAATGCAAAAAAGTTATCCAAGATCACAGACAGGTGTCTGAAAATGAAAGCAGTCATCTAAGGGACACACACCCCCAAAATCAAGTCAGTTGATACAAGGAACACAGCAACTGTGATAGCCCAGGCGGCCTCAAGGATGAACCTGCTCCCTCTGGCTGCAGAGAGTTTGTAGATGCCTCACCCACGCACACCTTGGAGCTGTCTGAAGAGGACAGCTCTAGTTCTCCAGCTATCTGCATTCTTCTATACCATAGACACCAAAAGCAGTACAGCATTAGGGACCTGGAGACTTACCCCCCAGTACTTCATGACGACACACTGAGTAGCACGTTGTCACTTCTGTCTGCTTGACACTCACTATGCGATGTTCGAAAGGAGCTGGAGGAGAAGGGCTGTCATCTGAAGAGGAGACAAGCAGACACTCAGAACTTTACACAGCACGCTACCTCCCTCCTGTCTCTTCTCTTTGCTTCCCTTTCCTCTATCGTACCATCATTTTTTCTTCTACTGCAATTCCAACAAGCACTGAAGTATCTGGGTAACGTTAGGCGTGCAATTCCCTCACTATTTTTAGAGTGGCACTACAAGTAAAATAAGGATTGCATTTGCAGCTAGCCATAAAAAGGGAGGTGCTGAAAATACCCAAAATCTCCCTGTTACCTCACATGAAGGACTTGTACTGCTAACACTCTTCTACAGACAAGGAATAAAGGCCGAGAACTGAGCACAGGATCCCACCTCCTGATTTTAACCCTGTTTTTTAACACAGTAAGCCCACTGGACACATTTAGAAGGTCAACATCTTAATTTATACATTAACAGCAGAGGTCACCCGAAAAAAATACCTTGAAGTTTGAAAATGGCACTTCATGTTCTTTTAATCTTTATATGGCAGCTGGAAAGACCAGCAGAAATACACAGCACTGAGAAACCACCACAGTTACTGTTAAAACCAGAAGTTTCTCCTAGCAGCAAGATTTTTGCAGACAATGCCCAAATTAAAGCTGCAAACGTTAGCGTTACAGCTGTTAAGTTTAATTGGTTTCTGTGAGGCTAGATCAGTTAGCTGTGACACACAAAGTCCAAGTTTTTCTATGATAAAGCTTCCATTAACCCACTCAAAGCAATTTTACAATTAATCTCCAGATATCACATGCTGCAATTTAGCATGTATTAAACTCATCTCCACTCACTGTGGAAAAAGCCAGATCCAGGTCAGGACATCTACCCATGTATGTACATTCTGGGATACACATATTTATGCAGCCAGGAGAGAGTTCTCCCTGAAACAGTGCAACCAAGTATTCACACAGTAACTGAGAAGTCATCTATGGCCAACACAACAAAGCCCACAGCAAGATACTCTTCCAGCAGCATCTTGCTGCTCTGGGGACCTCCAAGTCCACAGTTGCTGAAGCATACCTGGTTTGCATACTCTCTCTTAAGGAATAAAGGCTTCATCTAAAGAGAAGGGATTTTTTTTCAAAATTACTCATACATCTGAACACACACAAACTTCACCCAATTTTATTTTAAAGGAACTTTTTCCCCCCAAAACACACTCTGAAAGGAAAGTTACCATTAAAAACTTGTACAAATTCACTTGCTGTTTACATAGTCAAAGGTACCCATGGCAAAATACTCTTGAACACAGCTGGTCTACTGAACACTGCTCCAGCTATTACTATATACGTATATAACACAAGTAGAACAAAAACTTAAATGTAGAAGTTTGAGAGTAACAACAAGCAACTTACCAATGACTATTTCATCCTGTGTTGGAAGCTCTTTGCTAGCATCCAATGATTTAGTCTTCTCTGATGCCACTCCTGTACAGTGATGGACATCATTCTCACTTCTCCCTGAAGGTGCAGACTCTGATTCTCTCCTCTCAGAGTTAGTATCTGTTGGAGATTCTTCTGCTTTTTCTGCTTCTGCATGGATTTTCACTTCTACCCCAAGATCTTTCATAGGCTCCTTTGCAGAGGTATTCTGTGAGGTTACAGGCTTGCATTTTAATTCTGATTTCTCTTCAGCCTTTTTACCTGATTTGGGCTGTTTTTTCCCTGTTTGAGGTGAAAGTTCATTTTTCTTGTCCCCTTTCACTTCTTGATTTGGCTCAGTGCTGGAGTTTTTAGGACTCTGTTGAAGTTTTAATTTGCCAGGCAGCTGTTCAACTTCTGCTTCTGCTGATGTGGAGGATGGGGGTTTTACTCTGTGACTTTTACCTCTGTGATCATTTAAGTTGCCTTCCTTGTTCACCTCAATCTTTTCTTTCATTTCAGCCATATGTACGTTGATGGGTATCCTGCAGAGCAAAGAGTTGACATTTTATGCAGATGACTAGCCCCGCTTTTGTAACTTTTGGAAGAAAGAAAGAAAAAAAAAAGCTTCTGGAACCACATATTTCTAGAGGATTAAAAGCATTTAATCACAGCAGTCCTCTAAGGAAATATGAAACCAAGTGAAAACCACCAAAAAGCATGCTGATGCTCCTTCTGTGTCCTTATCTGTGTGTGTACCTGCCTTCTGCTCAACACAAAATGTCTCTCTCACTGCAGCATTAATCCTACATTTGAAAGCTGACCAGATTTTTGAATCTGTTACAGTTGGTCTAGTAAAAACCCACTCATCTGGGCCAAGAGGGGTTAGTGGCTGCTCTCACAAATTACAAGTTATCTAAATGGCTGACTGTGCAAATGGCTCTACAAATCCAATGGTTTGCATCCATCTCAATCCTCTTCCAGCTGGCTGACATGCACACTCAAACATCTGTGTTTGCATCTTGTGATAAGATATCATTCTTTCCACAGCTTTCTGTAAAAAAAAAAATATTTAATTTTCATAAACTCTCACTCCATTAGCACTATCTTCCTCGGCATTCTAGCTACTGGAAAAGTTTAATTTCTTGTTTTCCTTGTGTTGCCTAAAAAGAATGTGGGTTAAAACCAATTCTCTCCACTCCTAAAATCCATCAAAGGTGTTCATGTGATAATGTTTTAGTCAGCTGTTACTGCTCAACTGTCATGAGCCCACAGGCTGATTTCAGACAGGCTGAACCGAAACCTGTGAAGCTGTAAAGCAAGTTTTATACAACAGCACTTACAGAAAATTTCTGATGTCTGAACACACCTCATTTTCCCAGAAGTTAGTGCCTCTTTCAGTGCAGCTATCTTACTACAAAAAATCTTCTACAAGAAAATGTTCCCACTTCTGCATAACAAGAGTCGGAACCTTCTCGTTTCCAGCATGTGTAGTGCCCTTGTGTTGTGCCATGAATCTCAACTGCACCAGAGCGAGCTAGCAGTGCAGCAAGCACTGCCACTGCTATCCAGACAAGCCTGAACCCGGCAGGATGCTCGGGCATTTCTCCAAGCAGGGGAACACAGTGTTCTCTTGACACTCCTGTGTGGGCTTATGGATTTCATTAAGAGTTATGTGTATTTTAGAGAGGTGTCCACCACCCTCCTGTGATTCAAGCACAAAAGCTTAACAGGTGCCCTGTGCAGGAAGGCTGGAGCTTCCCCGGGATTACTCTAGGTTCTGCCTTCCAGTTATCTGTCAGCCTTCCTCCTCCTCAAGCCAAAGTCTTTGCAGCTCAGACACTTCCCTGTCCAAACCCTTCAGAAGCTGCTCCCCATCCCCCAGTTCACTGTCTGGCACATCGTGATCAACCAGCATTGACTTCCAAGGGGTAACAGCAACTACTCCTCACTGCTTCACAATGCCTTGCCGCCATCCTCTGAGCGCAGTGCAGGGGAGTGCTCCAGCCAGCACCCAGGACCAGGGTGAAGCTCCACCTGTGAAGCACAGTGCCTGGGGCTCACCAGCCAGCGCCAAAAACCCACAGGCAAAATACAGGGAAGGTCCTTTTTAATTAGTGCTCTTACATTGACCAGTCTGGAGGCCACAGTATCTATAGTTCACACACAAAGTTGCTCCTGAATGGTTGAAAAGAGGCCACAGCAGTGAAGGCTTCTCTTACTTCATCCTGCCACTTCCTTACACAGCCTCTTAGGAGAAAAACATCCCAGGGTGCCATCCTTCGCAAGGAGCCACTTGCCCCACGAAGCCCTAAGTGCTGACATCAGGACGACTTGCATTCATTTTGGTAATTTATTTTTCATTTACCTTGTTGGTTTTTTTTTTTTAAACCTGGTAATCAATCCCAGCAGACAGGAAGCACCCACTGCACAGGAAGATTCAAGTGTCTGTTCTATATTCACAAGTGTGGGGCAAATTCCAAGTCTTCAAATACAAGTACACAGAAGTAGCAGCACATTCCTGCCTGGGCGTCAGGCTGCACATGGGAGCACAGGGGGGAATTTCACACACCAGGTAACATACACACATGTATGGATGTGTGAGCGTATATATCTGAGAAACAACTTTATATCCACCAGCTCAGCCAGAGAAGACATGGCAGTCAACATCTGCCACAGGATGTCCATCTGTTGGGGTCTGGTTGATAAGGGCTTTAGGGTTGTTTGTTTTTACTGTTTTGTGGGTTTGGTTTTGGGTTTATTTTTAATTTAAATAAATGGTATTAAATTCAAGACCTAATTAAATAATTCAAAAGGAAATTGATTATGAGAGGCATGTAAAAGACACCGATACAAGGAGATTAGGCTAATGGATATTAATAAATGAACAATCTTATCATATCTTTATGCGACCAAGGCATTAAAAATACAGACATCAAACAGAACAAGTTCTTTGGTTTTGTCATATACTAGTAAATGTCTCATTCCTCTCACCCCACAGTTATAGGAACAGAGGAGTCAGAAGGGTGCAAGTGGTATATAAAGGTACCACAATTTGAGCTACACTAGGGTGGTACCTTCCCATCTCCAATGTGTAGGAGCCCCAGTCACATAAAGATCTCCCATACATCTAGCCTTCTAAGTTCTTGGCTTGATAGACAAAGTGCCCTTGCTGCCTTGAGGTTTTTTGCCTTAACCATTTGTAAGGTCTCACTGTTCCTTTCCTAGTGTGGCTGGTTTTCCCCTGGACATGCCCCCTCCTTCAGTGACCTGGCTTTCTTTTGTTTCCTTCTAACACACAGGATGGTTTCAGATCACACAGAAAGCTACCAACAAGGCCATTACCTGGTATGTGTCACTTCACACCCTGTGTCAGATATAGCCTGGGATGTGGAGGGCACAGCTTCCAATGATACCACACTTGATGATGGAGGTTTGTTTTCATTCTCTCTGGGTTCCTGATGAACAAGCTGCCTGTGGCATGCATCTAGGTGTGAGGCTCTGTCTGTATCGTGTACTTTAGCAGGAACATTTTGGCTGCCATCATCTTGATTTACGAAGGGAAGACCGTTGTGTTGACTCAAAGCTTTGACACCAACATCCCTTTGCTGTTGACAGCTCTTAGAGTTGTGTGTTTTGCCAGCACCTTCCCCAGCTTGCTCCTGTGCAGTCCTCTCCTTAACTTGCAGTTTGGAGTCAGCTTTGTAGGCTACAGCACTAGAAGCTTTCTCCTTCTCACGTTCTCCCTTGTTTTCATCCAGCTTTTTCCTGATTTTTGTCTCTGAATAAAAGAAGCCATTAATAAATGATCCTTAACAAAACCGACAACCAGAGAGAGTAAAATAACCCACCATTCAAAATAATCTATGCAGTTACATACTTCTGAAAAGTAGCAAGAAACCCCCCAAAAACGTTTAAAATCCTTACACCAGCAGGCGTGAGCGTGCCATTATTAATGGTCATGGCTTAACCAGAAGTTTAACTGCTTTGCTAGCTTCCAGCAATGTTACAGGTTGAACCTAGATTGCCATAACATAAAAAGAACACCTGCAAAGCTCAGCTCACTGCTTTGCAAATCTGAAATCACTCTTCAGGCAAATGTAATGAGTGGTTCAGGCACTACAGACCCATACAGGACCCTCCTAAACCCAGCATATCCACTACCAGACAGAACAGCAGAAATGCATGCAGGAGGACTCAAAGGGATGCTGGAGGTGGAGACAATGCTTCTGCATTTTCCACAATAAGACAAGAAAGTTCTTCAACGCCTTCTCATGACAGTGGTTTTGAATATTAGCAGTGGAAATTCCTAGGATAATGTCTTTTTGGGTTCAGCACGCAGAGTTCACTAGCTATGGAGATTAGTTCACAACCCTGTGTACCTTCCGAGTCAGAACTGCGACTGAGTGTCTGCATTATTTTTGTCTCTTCCTAAATGGTGAAGCTAAAAAGGGCATCATCTGTAATTTAAAGGATTCACTGACAATTTGCAAAGACAACAGCATGACAGGCCCTGCTCAACATCACATTCACCCCTGTTGCAACTCCACGGGCATTAATAATGGATACAACAGGGCAATGTCCTGACAGATACATCCAAAATAGGAATCTAGCCCTGATACAGCAGTGAAACTTGCTGATCAAAGAGATATTCCCAATGTCAACATGTGACTGGTCCAGGGAAGGGTAAAGAGGGAGGGCTGGTTCAGATGTATTGAGGGAAGAGAATTCATTAGGTTTGCTATGTGATATTGCAACTACCTTCGTATCTCCAAACAATGAGCTCTTTCAATTCAGCTCACTGCAACTTTGAAGGAAAAAAAAAATAAAATCTGTGCAGCTAAATAAAGGTGCTGCTTTTTTTTCTTTATCTTCTAGGGTTTTGTTTGGTTCTATCTGAAGGACAGATGTTCCTGCAGAGGAGGTGAGAACATTTCTATTTTCCCAGTACTGGTGGACAAAGTTACTCAGTTGCATTCGAGTAATTCAGGTAGCAGGAAATAGCAGGCTATTAATTTCCAGTTTGTCTGCTGCACATTCTCGAGGCAAATCTTGTAGCATGCCTGGAGTGATACATACCTTCCAGAGGCTTCTTGCTTTCAGTTTGGGTTCCTCTGTTACTAAGCACATGCTTCGGTTTTGCACCGCTCTCCTCAGGCTTATCTTTGGCCTAAAAGCAGCAGGGGAACACAAAAATAAGAGTTATGGCCAAGAGTGTTTATTTCCCATGAGGTTCCTCCAACTAAGTAACACAGACACCTGTATCCTCTGATTTTTAGGTACTATGTTTACTCCCTTCTTTCCGTATGCCCCTGATTTGCAGGCAGAGAAACCTCTAGAACAAGATGACCACCCCTTTCCAAAATTGTGACTGACGGATTTTGCCTCCTGTCATCTTTACTCATACTGCTTAAGCACCACGACATGTGAAACACAAGAGATATTAGAAAAACACCACCACCTTTCTGGTGCTTTTTAGCTGGAGACTGCAAGATAATCAGTATCTTCAGAGATATGGCTTATCGTGTTTTTCTCAAGGCATCTAAAGACTCATGAATTCAGCTATAATAGAGGCGATACCAAAAAAGAGCCTCTAGCTTTATGGTAATTCTTGCGTGTGTATACTTGACACTCCACATATCACCTTTGGCATGGTTAAAAGCAAACTGACTGCCTTGTAGTCAAGGATTTTTATTTTTAAGCATGTTAAGAACAGGGATATTTTATAACAGCACCACTAAACACCTTAAATAGCAGTACCTTTCTAATCGAAACTAAATAACTAATATTTAGCAAAAGGCAATAGATAAAATAGAAAAAGGCATAACTTCTTTATTGGTTGGCATGGAAAATTTAGCAGTGAGCAGCCTCTTAGCCTTACTTGTACAAGCAAATACACAAAACAAAGTATTTCTGCAGACAACTCTGCCTACAAGACTGCTGCAAATCACCCTCCTCTTCTCTTAGTAAAAGTTATTAAGGATTAAGTTTTTCATGCTCCAACCATATGGATTCCAAAACAGAACACATGGACACACACCCCCTTCCTGAAAATCAAACACCTGAAGAGTAAGAGTAGTAAAAAAATCATTACCATTTTTATTACAGCTCTAAGCAAACCTGCAACAATGACCAGGGGAAACATTCTTGTAAAATCCTACGTGCAGAGAAAGCCTTGGAGGAGTGACAGTTCAATGTTCCTGGGTTTTTCCGTCTGTTTGGGTTTGTAAGTAAGTTAGAGGTTTGGATGCTGTGAAGCTCAATTCACAGTCTTTTATTAATTTGACTCCAACCCCACAAAACTTCTTCCATAAGCATTCCCGTGGCATCCCTGGAATGCTGTCATACCATCACCAAACAGCTTCACTCTGAAATGGAAACAGGGCCTCCCTGCTCCCCTCCCTGCACCGAGCAGCCTTGCTCCGAGGCAGCTCCCTGATAAGCAGCACGCGGTTACACAACAGCAAAGGCTGGAAAACACAAACAAGCAGGTAGCAAATTCTCTGTGTGTGCAATCCCCATGGAACTGGGGAGCCCTTTGGACACGTCTGTACCACTATCACAAAACAGGCTGCAAATCTGGACCAAAGTTAGCACATGGCTCAGCACAAGCCAATTTGTTTTTAAAGCCACTCGTGCTTTGCTCTACGTTACCCCAGCTTGGTCACGCACATACACAGCCTCACTAATTCAAGCCTAGTTCAAATATCACTCAGCAGCCTCTGATCAAAGTATAGGCACATCTTAAGGTCTTATAACTGACCTTATGCTCCAATTTCAAAAATGGCTCGTGATGAGAAGCAAAAAAGGAGAACAATGATGGTCATATTGCAAAAAGCAGAGTTAGTCATAGAACTCTCTGCTTGCCCAATACACATTGTCTGTTCTACAACCAAGGCAGCGGTTCGAGCTTGGGACAAAGACCTCCAACCCATCCTAGTCCATCAGGTCACCACCATCAGGTCATTTCACCTCTCAGTCTCCATCTGCCTGTCCATAAAACTCAGGTGAAGTTCTGACCTCTTTCAACCTCCTCTTTTGCAGACACCGATGAGGAGGCAGTGCATAGTGGCTAGCTGCCAACTCATCCTGACAGTATGCTAGAAGTCCATGTGAAACATTCCTCCAGTATCCCTCACATTCTCTCCCTTTATTTACATCCCTCATTACTGCTCATTTCACTTAGAAACTGACAATCTGGAAACAAACTTAGTTTATCACCTTTACAGGCATCTTCCCCTGGCCACTGACATGCTGTGCACTGCCCAGCTCGAGGTGCCAACCCTCAGAGGGCTGGATCATCTCTGGGCATTTTACAGTGACTGCTGGCAGTGACTTGTAACAATGCAACTTCAATCAAAACAGAGCAAACTTGTCCAGTTTTCCAGTTTTGTTCTGCAGAACTGAAGTGGGACATGCAAGCAAGTACTAGCTTTAACTCTATCCAAAATTAAGGCCAATGCCCCACATATGTTTTATTGTTCTCAACATTCTTCTGTCTCCTAAGAGTCTTTCTCCCTGCCAGTCCCCGGCACTTAAAGAGAGAGACCAGGAGAGCATTCAGAGAGCCTGAAAAGGGATGCTAGCATCTAGCATTGCCCTGTTCTTGTAAAGGTTTACTTGTATCTTACACCAAAATATTTTGGTTTTGATGAACAAACGTTTGGATTAAGATCCAAATGGACATTTGCACCGAAGGTTTCCTTGCTGTAATCACAGCTTTACATACAAGGAGATTCTTGGAATAAACAAACCTATTCCAATTCCTGCAGTTCCCCCCCACCTTCTTCCCCACTATGGGATATAAGCCATAATGAAGACTTAATGCTCCTGTTAGCAAAAACTCATACCAGATGCCTGTAACAACTTTGTTTTTCCAAGCTAATCAGTTCCATAATGCCGTATCAACTACATGCCATCTTGCCTGTTCCTCACTGTCTCAATAATTAAGAAATGCTTAAGAATTGATGCATAGGGACTTGCAAACACAAGAACTATTTGGTATGAGTAGTGAATAATGTTGATGGAGTTGATAAAAGTCACAGTTTCATCATAAAGACGTAGCTAAAGACAATTTATGTGCCTAAGGACATACGAATCTGCTCAGGTTTTAATAACTGGTGGTGTGTCCCAAATTCATGATCAATTGAGAAAACAGAAGCTTCTTCCAATAACAACAAACACTTCTAGTGTGTTACTCAGTTTTCACTGGGGCCTCAGTTTAGTCCCTAACTGGAATGACATTGCTGACCTTCAAGCACTGACAGAAGCTAAATTTTCGTTTTCCTTTACAGTAGCAGTCTGTTCCTTATACTTGTTACAGGATTGGCCTGGCACACTTTGGGAACCTCAGACATAAGACTGCAAGGCACGTTTTGAGCCTCGGTCTCTCTGCCTTGAGAGCCCTGCTGTTCAAAGGTCCCAGCAGTAACAGCAATACCATAACAGCAATGCTGAAAGGAAAACCTGAATTGTATGTTATGCAAGAAATGGGCAGGACAGTGACCCTAAAGCCCTGCTACACATAAAGAAAAATACAAACAATAGCAAAACCAAACCAACCTCAACAGGGATTTCCAGCAGACTCCCCTTCTTCCAGGGCACAATGCCTTTGAGGATAAAGTCCACTACTTTAGAATTTTTTAAAACTTCTCCCACAAAGGTAATGACTTTATCCAGTGTATCGACCTTTTTCTCTATCTTTGCCAGCCTCTCCTTATGCTTCGAGGCATCTAGCTGGGCAGCTTTCATCAGTCTCAACACTTCTGAGCATACGTTCTGGACATCAGTCTGGTGAGTACTGTCCAATACCTTTAGGCCTTTTTTCATTGCATCTGTCTCCTCAGGAGCTGCCCGGGATACTGTTAGCTTGTTAATGCCTTTTTCTACATCATCAATGCCTCTGGTAATTCGCTGCAGTTTGCCTGTCAGATCTTCTTGGAAATGCAACAGTTTGTCCATCTTTTCATTCAAGAGATGCAATTTTTTGTCCATTATACTTAAATTGTTCACTTTCGTAGGCTGTGCCTTGGTCAGGGCATTTCCTTCTGCAAGGTCCAAGCCACCTGCAGACATTCTGGCCAGACAGCAGGACGTCAGATAGATTAGGCTGGATTTTCACGAATCATAAATTAGAAAATGAGGGTCTGAAAGTTCATCTTCTCTAGCTATCCCTATACCAGACAACCTCACTTATTGGAGTTACTAGAGCATATCATGAGATAGCTACTGCACAAAAGATTTATTTCTGTGTTATCTACTTGTTACTGTGTGCCTTCAATGATGGAGGTAATTTGGCACCAGGCTATATTTTCTTGAGCCTCCTTGACGTCACAAAACCATTTAAAATTCTTTCTCGAGTGGCTGTTGATAGGCAAGCATCTTACTCACCAATGCCTGAACAGACCTCTCTGGAGGGGGGAAGGATCATTTTTATGACCAATTTTAGTTCTATGACAATGAATAGAACTTGCTAGAACACTTCTCTTTGTTAAATAGGAAAAATATAAAAGTAAATTTGGTGGTCTTGTGCTAAGGCTTGGAAGAATTCAGCTCTGTAGCACGGATGCTGAGCATCCAGCACAGGGTGTGCTCTTTAGGTTGGCTGGCACTTGAATTTAAAAATAGAGTACAATGACAAGGATCTGAAATACATATCTAGTACCAGCATGTCTTTGTCAACTGAAACTTCTAAAATTAATTCTTTCTCCCAGGCTATGAAAGTGAACAGAGTTTAAAAAAAAGTCTTCATGAAGGCACAGCAGAATTAGTCCAACTACTAGCAACAAAATGATTAAATCATAAATCTAATTTAAACAATTTGCTACTGACTTGCTTCCACTTCTGAATCACAGTGTGTCTACTACAAAAGTTAGTCACTAGAGAACAGAAAGACAGTCACTGCAGCCAGCCTACAGTGCCAGTTCTGAATGCATTAATGAATGTATCCTTACAGTGCAACACAGAACGACATCCAGTCCTCTTCCACAGAGGATGAATAGTGGTATCAGGGCATAAAGCAGTTTGTCCCATGCCAGACATGACGTTCTGTCAAACGAGTGCTTGCAGTTCTCCCAGGTCCCTTTTTGCAGCTGCAGGTACGTGGAGCAAGGGGGAGAAAGCAGCAGGGAAATCCTGCTGCCACAGGAGTCCTGGTGTGACAAAATAATGGAACTACATCAACTCCTTAGGGATTTGGAGGCTTTGGGATACTGAGCATCCCTTCAATCCCTTCCTCATTTTCTGGATGGGATATATAGGAAGAAAGTATACTTTTTAAAGTGAAATTGCTGTATGAGATAGGACATTCTAGAAATTAAAATCCTTCCTCTATGCACCAAAGAATAACAGCAGCATTAAAATTACCCTCTTGAGAAGATAAGTCCTTGATGCTTCTGTAAGACAAGGTTTTATGTTTAAAATAAAAAAGAAAATTACTTTAAAAATATTTTGTTATGTCTGCCAAGGCCTCCAAATAATTCTAGGCAACCTGGTGGTTCTGTGACATTTAAAGGCCAGTAAGTGAGTTTGCAAAAGATACCAAAAGCTTTAATACTTGGACTGCTCATCACCTTCAAGGGACAGTTTGAATACCATGCAGTGACTTTAGAAGAAAACTATGGCCTGTGAAAGCTGATGGGAGTTGGCATTTCATGCCATCTCACATCTCCTGATCACAAAAGTGACTGGTATTATCGCAGTGGTGTGGAATAGTATGCCATAAGTTTTATGATACATCATATAGCCTTATTTTGATAATCAAACCTATAATGCAGTAAAATACACAGCTCCATCTTGAAAATACAGGCCACTGGTAATAGAAGCTTTGCAACTTTACTGGTACTGCATCTAAAAAAAAAAAATCGTTTTCAACCACATGCCTGTAAGTAGTTAATTCTTTCAAGCCTACAATCATATCTGATGACAAATAATCCAAAAGGCCAATATTTTTATTAAATCAAGAGTACCAGCTGAATGTTGTCCCCTTCGGGACATAAGGAAAAAGGTGGAGTTGTTTGGTTGTTATATTTCAAGTTAGACATCCTGCAGCAAGTATTTTGATAAGAGAACCCAGCCACAGAGAGTCATCCCCGGCTGCATACTTAGAACCTGAGTTGCCACCAGCAGTGTGCTATTACAGGCACAGCACGCAGGGTCGTGAGACAATGCAAGTACAAGGAGAGTGCACAGCTGGCCTCTGTGTTTGTGGGCAAATGGGAGTCTTCTGAAATCTTGAACCTTCTTAATTATTTATCAGCTGAGAGCCCAAGGCATTAACATTGCCCCCTGTTATTTGCTACTGTTACTATCTATAGAACCCTGGTTATTTAACCCTCCCCATACAATGGATGTTAAATGGTAAATGCTGTGTACCAAAAAGTGAGACTTGCATGACTGCAACTTAAGGAGCACAAACCTCCTCCAGATGCAGCCACATGCACTGCATGTTCCAGCTACATGGAACAGATTTCACCACCAAATACCTACTCATGTGTAAGATAACACACTACAAAGAAAACTCTTATAACATGCAGCAAACATTCCTTCCTATTGCTGTCTGAGGTACGTTCAACAGGGAAGATGCATCCAAAGTTTCCACCTACTCAGATACAGCTGTTCAACTTCTAGCACTACTTATATTGTATTGTGCATCCATAAGCAACTGCAAAATTACCAGTGGGATAAAGGATAGAGAAGAAGGAAGCATCATTTGGCCCATTGTAAGAAGTTTTAAACGTCTCAAAAGGTTATTAAGGTCAGCTTTTCCTTTAAATTTCCTCCTCTTCTCCCTTTTTGAACTGCTGGCAAACACAGAAGAAGAAAAAAAATTGTTCCAATGGACCTGATTGCATTGCCTTCAGGATGATATTAAAAAAAAGGAAAAAAAAATTCCTTTAGGTTTGAATTACAATAGAAGGCAGTTTTTGTTCAGACCACTGACATAGTGCCTAAAGCCTGAAAAGAACATTCCATTCCACTGACCGTCTCAAGCCTTTCAATACTTAGAAAAAAAGAGAACCCTAAATTTCCAGGCATACCCATCCTTAGACATCACCAAAAAAGTACCATTATTGTAGGAGATACAATAGCCTACTAAACTCACTTTTTCTTTGTGAGGAGCTACTGCTTATGATGACATTTTGCACTTAATGTACTGCAACACATGTGGCTTCGCCTTCAGTACTCCCCAAATTACATCTGAAGAACTTGAAGTGTTCTATGAGTGACAAATACCAGGGACCTTTGCAGGACCTCTAGATTGCAGAGCTATGCTCAGTCACTCCGCGTTGTCATTGGCAAGATTAACTGGTGATCCACAAAACTCCATCATAGTCAAGACCTAACTTTTAAGTTTCTGATGATAGTTGGTCTCCTCCTGTGGATTTCTGCTACCAGGTAAGAAAAAAGGAGCACTGTGATCTGGTGCATGTAGGCAACTGCTTCCATTCCAGGAAGGGCTGAACTGAAATGAACTTCTCAGATACCTTTAAAATATCTCCAAGATATCAAATATCTCAAGAGTGCCAGAGAAAAGGAACACAAATGCTGGAGAACCAGAATGACATGCGACCTTGAACTGATAATGCCAAATAGTCTTCTGTTCTCAGGGGGAAATCAGAGTTTATTCCCCCTGGGCTTCAACCCCCTGAACACTCTCCCAGCTGTGAGAGATATATGTCAGCAAACTGGAGAAAAATTCACATTCAAGACAAAGAAACTATGATATAGCAGTTCAGTTATAATCACTCCCTGCCAGCTCTGACCCAAAGGAAGGGAAACACACAAAGATGGGGTGACTAGAAAAGGAAAAAAAAAAAAAAAAAAAAGAAGAAAAAACCCTACAGCACATACTGAAGTGACAGCAGAGGCTTATATCCCAAACAAGAAATGTCACAGAGGTTAAAACCAGCTGCTCAAACAGATCATCTCATTAGATTACTGCATTGCTTCCAACAACACAGTAAAGCTGGAGATCACTGAAAATATGTAGGTAAATAAAACAAACAAAAACCCCCTAAACTTTTTTAAAAATACTCTAAAAAAAGTCAAAGCTTAAAAGAGAACTTGAGGCCTTTGGGAAAAGTTTGCAGTGGCTGCAATGGATCAGAATTCTAAGGAGACATAGAACTCTGTGTGGTAAAACATCAGGAGCTTACAAAAAGAAAAACCCCAACCAACTCAAAACAATCTGGCAACATCTGCTAAACACAACTTGGGCAAAAAAATACTAATAAATATCCTTCACACCTTGAGAAACCAGCTGTCAATTTTTTCAAGTTTTTGATTATTTTTCCCCCTACCAAATGAATGGGTAACTACACTTTGTTAGGGTAAGTTTAGAACTTTAGTACACTTTAGAAAAAGTAAGCCCTACACCAGTGAGTAATTTCTCATAACCAACATGTTTCCCAGACACATGAAAGGTAACAAATCACATCCACAGAGAAATGATGCAGCAAGAGACCACATCTCATGAAAAATGGCAGCATTGCAATGGCCATTGGCTCCAATCTAGAGAAATCACTTCCAAGGCCAAGACATGCCACGCAGTCTGGATAAATCCATCTAACCCAATAGCTGTGTTTCGTGCTGAGACCAGACGACATCCGTCCGCCATGTTTGGTGGTGTACTAGGAACTGGCCCACACCTGCTTTAGAAGAACTAGAACCTGACATTTAACACATTACTAACCCTGGCTCTTGGTTGAAGTGCACCTGCACTGTAGCAGGGTCTATAAAGACCGTCAGTCTCCCTAAGTGACCCTGCCATGATACACTGGCAGTGTTACTTAGCTCAGAGAAGCACAACGTTACTGTAGTACTCATTTGGCTAAATCTTAACAGTCACTGTATGACACTCCTTTTTCCTTTGCTATATATTTCATGAGAGAACACTGTGAACACAGCAGGTTATGGAACGTTTTCTTACAAGCCCTGACTTCTTCCCCATCTTTTATTTCATTCTTTTGCAACTAACTGAGTCTAAGTATAATGCTCCCAGGCAGCGGCACAGCAAGGGACAGGTTAATCAGAGATCATGTAGTATTGTAATCCATCTCTGTCAAGCAGCTGACAGCAGATAGCTGAACAGATCAATTATGACATTTCACTTACATCAAAGTGATGAGATCGCTAGATAACACGGTTTACCATTTGCCCACATGGCTTAACAAGAACCTTTAAGTCCTTCCTCCAGGTTACTTTTCCTCTCAGGAGGCCAAGAGTGCACCTGTTGCTTATTGCCACCACCAAGTCTGTTACCCACAGAAACTAAGAAGCTGTCCCATTACATTTAATTTTTATTCTTTCAAACTTTAAAATCTTTTGTTGCTGTTTTAAACTCAAGTAACCACTAAAATATTTTACCAACTCGGACCAGAAGAGTGGTAATCAGCAATATTTCCCTGGTGTGGTGGTAAGGATTCACCTTCCCGCTCCACCACACCCTCCAAAGAGCTCTCCTCTGGAAACCAAACAGAAAAGTCCTGATGCTCATTCTGCCTTCCCTCTATCTCAGCGATGTCATATCCAATGCGGTTAGCCCCTTGTAAAGCCTGCCAATTTCAACAGTCAGCCACAACAGCCACCCCTGAATTACAGAAGTCTCTCACTGGCCAGATGCTTTCTAACTGCTGGTAGGAGCTCAGCAGAGAACCCTAAGGCATCTTTTACCCCTGCCAAAACCTCCTGTGCCTATGGCAGTTTGCTCTGGTACAAGTAATTGTAAGTCAGTCGGGATCTGACGTAACACAGAAGAGCAGCCTTGGCTGAGCAGTAATGCCAACAGAAGTAAAACCAGTAAAAGTAAATTCTTGCCACTGAAGTGATGCAGTAGGCCTCTCAGCTCAAATGTATAGGGAACAAATCTGTTCCATAAGAATGGGTTATTTCTACACAGTCAGCTTTTCAGTAAGAAAAAACTTAGGCAATCCAGAGTTCACTCCAAAATACACCAAAACCAGCACAATCGTTCTTACTGGCCTCAAATCATATCCCTCAGCAGAGTCTCTGCTTTGCCAGCACCATGCTTTTGTTGGAGAAGACTAAAATCACCACATTGCACTGTGCTTTGTGTTGTCTTCTGCTCCCTTCCTCTTTGAGATCTTTTCAGCTTCTGATTTGAAAAGTTTCCACAGGATGGACACACAGAGCTGTACTAACTTGCCTATCTGCAACCTTCACTTTCAGGTTCACCTTTCTCAACACCACAATTCACAGTATCTGTAAGAATATATCCAATGTTTTTCTTGGCTTCTCCCCTCACATTTCCAAAGTTAGAAGGCAATAATACTGTCCCCCCAACTACTCTTCTGCCCTTTGTAGTTACTGACTGAAGCGTGATCACCTCGAGCACCATTTTACACTGCAGAGGTTTAAGTGTTTGAGAAGAGACACAACAGCCCCTCAAATCACACCAGCCTGTGATGGAGTGAAGCAAACAGCACGTTCCTGGGTGCTACACAAGGGCAGCCTCCAGGGACTCATGAGCCATCTGACTGGACCTGTGTGTGCCTTGGCTCCTGACACACATGCTTTTGGAAACTCTTCCCAAGTACTTGCAAAAGCAGCTTGTGCCATTGCCTCAGGCCTGGGGCGAGCTGGACTCTCTGGTACTGATTGCTTACATCCAGAAGACAGTTGCAACTGTGATAGAACCAAGTACTGTGTCCAGAGTTCCTGGCTCATCATGGCCTTTGCAAGAACCTAACAATGGGAGGATTTTAATGTTTTTAAGTGAGAATACTCCTTGATGTTGCCATTCTGCACTAATAACCAGAACACCATGTTAAGGAAACTCTAGATAGGAAACAGCCACCTGTCCTATAATGAAGTCTGTTATGTGCTATATTCACCTGATTTAGATCTGACATTTTGCTCTGACATCATTCACAAACACAGAAATAACTTCATCAGTTCAGGCTTAGTCCTAGCACAAACTCTGCCTTGAAAAGGATCCTGAGTAAGAGAATTTGGGTACAGAAGCTGGTGATTTTGCAAACTCTTCTCAGTAATCAAATACTCAGAGAAGCTACATGTATTCCTTTAGGTAAAGGTTTAAACATCTCTCAAAAAAACCTGCATCCATTTCAGATGTGCAAAAGATCTGCAGCTGAATTCAGAATGGCTTCCATCAAGTTTGGAAGAAAGATACAATAAACAAGAAGTACATCATCTACAGAAAAGCTCTTCTAAAAGAAAAGTATACCTCATGCCAGTGGGATTGCAGAGAAAAGCTAACAACACTCATCAAGCTTACCAGAGCAAGGAGTGAGAAGGCCATTTCTTGAGGCTTATCTCTCTAAAGCAGATGGTTGAAGAACAGCTGGGTGTGAATTAGAAGCCTTGAGTTAGGGCCCCAGTGATATGACTAAGCACAGTGATCCATTTTTCCACCTGAAGTTGGCATCTCAGTACAAATACCTAGTAAAGCCAAAATCCACAGCACATTTGGTGCAGCCATGCTCACCCACACAAGAGTAAGGGCTCCATGGTGCTTCTGTCAGAACGTGGGAAGTCTGGCTCCTGAACAGCCTGGCTCCCTAACAGCCAGCAGACTCCAGAGTAGTACTTTTAAACAACTGTACACAAGGTTCTCTGCACTCATAACCAGCTCCTGAATTAAAAATGACTAAATCATCAATTTTGCAATTCTGCTATTAGACCAGTACCAAATTCATCTCCAGATGCATTGTGGAGACAGTCGTGGTGTAAACCAGGTACACTGATAACAGCATTAGACTGAAAAAATGGCACGAAGTCCCGGCACCATGAAGTAAAAGCAGTCAGAGAAAAGCAAGCAAATCACACTGTTGATAAAAGATCCATGATATAAATGGTTTGGATTCCATATTAGTTGATACCAGGTGTAGCTGTCTCTAAAAGCCGGCAGGCCAGTGCCAGCTGCACATATCCTCACAGTGCATCAAGACCTCTTCTCAGTGTGAGAAATGAAGGGAGTAGACAAAACGCTGGGCAAGATGCTGGAAAAGACTGCAGTAATATTCTGGAGAGGGGAGCACCAGGACAGCAAGTCATACCTGGAATGGCTCTATAGCAGCCCACTGAAAATGGTGGAATACAGAGCTCCCTGGCTCTTGTTCAGCCACAAAAGGAAGGCCAGAAAGCTTCTGCAAAAGTTTCTCTAAACCAAATCGAGTGAGTGAGAAGTGGATCTTGATGAACCCTGCATTGACCATAACCCAGTGCAAAGTGTACTGAAACAAACCCAGTGTCCTGCAGCAGTGACTGACAGCTTTCTACATGGCTTAACAATGCAAACCATCACTGACAGCCACGGTAAGAACTGTCTTGCAGAGCAGGATGACCCCTTCAGCCATTCAGTAACTTGTACCAATGTTTTCTGGCTGTAAGATTGATAATTTAGGAAGAAATTCTTTACTGGAAGAAATTCTGTACTAAGAGGATGGTGAGGCGCCAGAACAGGTTGCCCAGAGCAGTTGTGGAGTTCAGCCTCATCCCTGGAGGTGTTTAAGGCCAGGTTGGATGAGACTTGGGGCAACCTGATCTAATGGAAAACCTGATCTAATTCCAAAGGTGTGGAACTAGATGATCTTTGAGGTCACTTCCAACCCAAACCATTCTATGAATTCTGTATAAAGCAAGCCCAGAAACATGATCAATCATCACATTTTTAGCAAACTATTTTTTAATACCAAGAAAGGTCAAGGAAGATGCAATTAAAGCTGTGCCAATTCTTGAAGAGGTGCTGAAAAGTAACCAGGACCCTAAGGCCCCCACAATGGCTTCTAGAGAACTTCATCTGAAACTGGGAACAGGAACGCACCAAGAAAACATCCAGAACAGAGCTATTTATAGAAAAAGTGCATTTCTGTTTAAATCTACCCAGGCACATACAATACCAGTGAGCATGCAATGAGTGCTGGAAGGGATCAGGTCTCTGCACAGAAGCATTCAAGTAGTAAATACCTGAAGTTGGAGGCATGCATAAATAAGCTAGATGAGCCAGAAAGTACATGAACAAGCCTGAACACCAACATGAGGACACAAATGCAAGAATGAAAGGTGAATCACAAATATAGAAGACAACAGCAGGAGGACCTGCTAGCTCCTGCTATCTCAATTCAGTCATGGGAGGAGGTGAAAGCAAACCTGTTTTGTAATGTCAGAGACTATATATAGTTTACTACTCTGGTGTCTGGGATACAAACTGTCTGAAAGGATACTCAATAGAATATATTTAGACTGCAAACAACTACACACTGGTGCAAAATTCAAACTAGAGCATCTGACATCTTTCTCTTGAGTTCCCACAAAACCTGGGGAGACAGTGTTTAACAACAGAGATGCTCACAGGTTTTCCATCCATGCATTTTTCTCAAAGTTCCAATCCTTCAAAATGGCTTACTACTTTCACTAGTAGGGTTGGGTTTTTTTCAGTCTGTCCACCTTTCTGCTAGCTCTCCACAGCAGTCTGTACATAGTCTGCTGAGACTCTGGACCCAAGGGTGGCAGTTTCAAGGCCTCTGCAGTACACAGACTGCCCCAGAGCTGGGGATCCCAAGTGGCCCCCCAGGGAAACAGGAGCCTGAACTGCAGATGTCAAGGCCCAGCTCCATCAGGCCTGTCCCAGCACCTCTGTAACCCAAGCACTAAGTAACGCCACAGAGCATGACACAACTGTTCAGAGAGTCATTAAAACAAAGGTAATTGGTGTGCAGTGCAAGACATTAAAAAAATGAATATACAAAGGTCACAATGTGAACCAAGGGTACCTGAGGAGCTTCAAATAACCCTACACAGTACTCATGGAAGAAATAAATCTGAGCAGCAAAACCAGCAAGATGTTAGCCCCCAGTAAACCCCCATAGTGGTATGCACACTCCCTACTGCACACAAGTAGGAGAGGAGCATCAAGATTAACTTCTATGAAGGACTAGGTGACTTCAGGTATCTTATTAAGTGGCCATATCCTAAAATAAGAGTCAGCTCCACCAAGCCAGCAGAACAGAGTGCAACACTGCCAAGGCTACAAGGACTGATGCAGGTGAACATCAAAGCTGTCAGCTCACAGGAAGGAAAAGCTTCAAGGAAGTATAGGCACCTTGGTCTTCAGACATGCTAGAACACTCCTATCACTGCCTCTCCTAATGCATTTGATCGATTCTGGAAATATAAAATGCCTCATCTTGTTGCTTGAGCCCAGACTACACCCCCCACTGCATATCCCAACAATAACAAATTTCCAACCGATCTGTAAACACACTCTGGCCACTGCTTTCAGAGCTGCCTCGTGTTATGAGTCCTTCCATAACACCAGTATCAGCTGAGCCAGACACTTCATTATAAGCAGGCTGCTCATCAAGTACTGTGCCAGAGAGACTACAGGCAACAAACACACAAACGAAAGGTTCCACGCTGGAAACACTGAAATCTGAAGTGTACATTCACTCATCAGCTCCTGCTGGAACAGGCTCAAACCCAATTCATAGGCTGCCATTGTATATGGGAGAAGAGAGCTCTCACTTAAGCTTACCAATTAGAGCAGTTTTCCCCAATTTTAGCAAGAACTGCACACACGGTCCAAGACACTGTTTATTCTTATATGCTTCTCTGCTGGTTATATCCTCCAAAAATGTATTTGAGTGCTACCTTTGTGAACAAAACAAAGAATGATTTTCCAAGTGATACACATAATGAGCTCAGTAAGCTAGCTGCAGTAATGTCATCTAATGCAAGATGTCCAAAACAAAGTTATTTTTAATTCTTAGCTCACTGAGGACTAAGAAAACCAATAAATCAAACTAAATTTAAGATAGGTTTTTCCTGTGGACCTTAATGTGTTTCCAGAAGAGAAGTAACATTATCACTAGTTTTACAGAAAGGGAAATTGAAGCAATGGATATGAAAGAATTACTCAGTCACCCAATAAATCAATTACAGGGTTAGAAACAGGCTATTCTGCACCTCATTACAGCCTTCATATTCTTGTGAAATACTACCTCTGCTCTGCACAGAGCCAAGCCACACAACGTCGTGTAGACAAGAGAACTGCAGTACTGACTTTTTCCCCCAAGACATGACTCATCCAAAAACCCTGATCATTTGCTTTGATGGCTCTGAAGGCACCTTCTGCAGTCCTTCCTGCAATACCTTTCATTCACATTCCTCCACTAGCAAGCAAAAGAAAGTTGTGTATATTTCAGGCTGTTTCATATCTTTCTTTCACAAGAAGTTGAACAATTTAAACACATCATTACCTTTTCAGCATGAAGAACAGTTGAGCAGTATATTCAATTAGAATAACAGACTATTTTTTTCTTTGCCCTGTTGCCATAAATAAACAATAAATCATGTGGCCAGAGGGGTATGAAATATATCTAAGCCTTCTAAGCCATTCTTATGTAATAAATAATATGCAGAAAATCATATTGTACTGTTTACTATATTAAATTTGTGATATTACATTAATTTAAGGCTTTGGAACAAGATCCTACTTGTTGAAATCAGTAGAAATTTTGTTATTTTGTTCAACCGGGCCAAAATTTGGTTTGCCAGTGTTGATTTAGTCCATTTACTCCATTGTCTCTTTAAAGAAAAAGGTAAACTATTATGAATATAAACTCTTTAAGAAAGCCCACTAGAATTAGCATTGAGCAAAATACATGAGAAAACCATCTTCAACATTTTGAAAGAAACCAGCCCTAAAAAAAGGCCCACAACAATCTGATCCACTCTTTTAGAATGCAACTCTTACATTTTTTTTAATTACTTGAACTGTATTGTATGTAGATTATTTTTAAGGTTGCTTAAGTCTATTTTCTGCTTCTGTCTGGATGGCAATGGTCTTTTCAGCAACTGAAAGAGCAGGCAAATGCAAACAAAATTAAGAAAACTGAAAGTGTGTTTCCCTAGACTTCCTACTGCCACAGAACTGTAGGGGTTGGAAGGGACCTTGAGACATCATTGGGTCCAACCACCCTGCCAAAGCAGGTTCCCTTTGACATAGCACACAGGTAGGCATCCAGACAGGTCCTGAGTATTTCCAGAGCACTGAAAAAGCTCCACAGACAGCATTAAAACACAGTGTGGTTTGATGAATAGCTTATTATGGTAGAGAAGTAAATTCCTATGGTCTCTTCCAGCAGTGACATTTTCATCTTTCTCCCCTTGCACCCATCTGTCCATGGGTGGTTAAGCTTTCCCAGACTCTTTCCATTTGTTTCCTCAGACCCTTGCACAACGGGTTTCTGATCTCACAACTTTTAAGTACTGTCACAGAGCACACATCTGAGGTATTGAGCACCTGGCGTCACATTTGAGTTGACTGCATTGCTTTTACCACAGGTCAGAATCTGGCTTCTCATTGAGTTGCCTCAGTGTGAGCCTTCCCAACAGATTCATTGGCTTACAATTCTCAGACGTAGACAACTAAAAGACAACTAAAGCAGAAAGCTGTAACAACTGACCACATAGTTTGAATGGCTGTCTGGCATCCTATTCTACAGATACACCACTTGGAATACAGGCTTTAATGTGCCAAGGCTCTCACAAAACCCAAGTTTATTTACAAAGGTAAAGCCAGTACTCATCATTTCAGAAACACCTCCTTGACACAGGCAGGTGTTTTGCAAGCCAACTGGCTGCACAACCCAGCCAAGAACGCCAAACACATCCAGCACTTAATAAAAGGCACAGAAACCAATACTGCGCCATCTAGAAAGTTGTTACTTTCACACCAGGCTCACAATAAAACACTGAGGAGTCCCTTACCGTAAACCTCTTTATGTAATCAGAAACACAAAATCCTCCCATGCTCAAACGAAGGGATCTGTGCAGGGAAGACTCTTGGTACAAAGTTCCCATACTGCTTGGCTTGTATGGTGGTCACCCAGGTAGCCTGAAGCCTTCTACTGAATAAAGCTGCACAGCCTCCCTGGATCCTGCTAGAATTCTGCTTGTGAGATAAACTAGGCATTTCATCTTATCTAACACTACACCAGGCATTTCAATCATTTCACGTCCTTATCAGCAGCACTAAGTTCTATCCGCAATCCAGCTGCTCACTTCCTGAATTACTGATAAGAGCCACTGTTAGGCAGGGAAACAACAGAAGATCACAGCCAAATCTCTAGAGTCACTGAAGAGTCCCTTCTTCGCGTTTCTCTGTTCCTCAGCTTATTTTTGCCCAATTTAACTTTGCTTTAGCTGTAACTCAAGGACAGCATGTTTCCTTCAGCCAAGCAGTGACAAGACTGTTGTTTATCTGACTGCTGTTCTTTTCTTCAGTGACACTGATTACTGCTGCAGGGTATTTGCTTTAACATAACAACATGATTATTATATATAGAATGAAATCACAGAATGATTTGGGTTGTAAGTGACCTCAAAAGACCATCTAGCTCCACCCCCTTGTCACCAGCAGGGACACCCTCCACCAGCCAAGGTTGCCCAAAGCCCCATCCAACCTGGCCTATGTATGAGCATTTCTTTTATTTCCAATTTCTAAAGCATAGGAACAAAGGGAACAAAAGAATGGACAAAAAAGGACAAATACACATTGTCCATCAGAATGCACTTATCTATTTATGCCGTCAAGCACCGTTTCTACAGTCCAATGCTACACACACAGAACAATGCACTTTGGTCTGTGAAACACCCTATGAACAAACAAAAGTACTCATACAAGCATACGTTGCGATGAAGTCCATGTAGGCATACTTGAGAACCCCTAGAATTAAAATCTTTATTTTTCTACCTACAGTTAGATTAACACACCCAAATGACGTTCCTCCTTGGGCATTCAGTCCTCAACTAATTAATTTCTTTTTTATTTTGCTCTATGCAAAATAGACTTTTTTAAATTGAATTCTTACCTTAAATTGTGTCAGCTGAGTACAAACATACAAAGACAACAGATAGCCAGATGCTGAATGACCTAAGTAGTAAAGTAAATTCTGGACAAGTAGAAAAAAAAATACTTTGAATTTTAATCTGTACTGTGCCTTCCTTTCCCATTCTGCCAACAAACTGCAGTAAGATTAGTTCTGCTGACTGCTAGCTGCAAGCGACGTAACATTAACTGAATCACATCAGGCACAGGCAGACAAAAGGACAGCCCCTAACTATGGACCAGTGGCCTTTGACCATCCCTGAGCTTAGCACAGGCTTATGTATTTGCCTCTTAAATCAAAATGGATGTGTGTCTTACCACAGGGTGAGTGCATGTGCAGTCTCCCCTAAAGTGATCAAGCAATGGAGGTAAGATACCGTACCTTTATCATCACGGTCTACGAGATGTCAGGTCCAGAAGTGTGAGTACAGATCTGGCTACACCTCTCACAGCAAAAACAAGTGCTTCGTTTCCACTTGGGTTTGTACAGCAAGATAACAAATATGCTGTAAAAAAAACCAACAAAATAAAACCTACATGAGTACAGACAAAGCCAGTGAATTATGATGAATGAGAAACTTTCAGAGGGCAAAAGCCAGGGAGGAGATGGCCATGCTTGCTGTGCTGCAAGTATTTTTTTACTGCCTGGCAGGGAGTATTTTTCAGGCCATTCAACACACAAATGAAAAGGCCAAGGGCTGCCTGGGGTACACGATGGTTTGACCACAGCCCATAGATGTGAGATAGCTCTACCAATAGGCAAGCAGTCTTAACATCCTGGTAAAGGGACACAGGTGACCTGAGGCCACCTGAGACACTGGACTGAGGCCTCCAGAAATGTGAGGTCAGCCTCAGCTGTCAGGTTCCTGCATAATTTCTAACTCAACCTCTGTGCCTTGGCTTTTCCACCTGTAAAACTGTTAACAGAATATTTTCAGAGGTTTAGAATCTGTTATTACTATTCCCCCTTTTAAAGGCAAAACAAACCATAAATCCTAGGTCAAAACTGCCTCCAAAATTTTAAGACACATTGGCTAACTCTATATAGAGAAAAACTGGTGTCTTCCAAGCAGTGAGCCTGCTGTGATCCCTTTTGCCTGGATAGGGTAAGGCTGTCGCAGACTTTGTGGCAACATCTCAAGCAGTATTCCTGGCAGCTGCACAAGGAACACTATCCAGCCTCTCTCCACAAGAGAAGAGACCATCCACATGGGCATCAAGCTCTTGAACACAGCCCTAAACATTTTAACATGCAACCGACTATGAATTCAAGACCCCCGTTCCAGATCCTAAGCAAACAAGTACTACAGCAATTCAAAAGACATGGGACCTTAACAGCAAAGTCAAGACATCCCTAGGCACAGAAGAGGAAAAATAAAGTATTTGTAATACATTTGTAAGTTATTCCAATAGCACAAATAATCATGTTGTTACTCCAGATTTAATAAAGAGATGCTATTACTTAATGTGGCAGCAGAGGCATGCACAGCATGTAAGCACCATGCCACGGGGGAAAGCTTGCATGACAAAGAGAATCCTTTAGGAAATTTGGCAAGCAGTCCGGAACAAGCAATGCTCAGCCTGTGACCTTCCATTAGCAGATCTAAATACAGAACTGTAGTGTAAAACAACACCTTCCTGCAGTATTTTCATTAATTAATACTAAGAGTATAATTATTATGATGATGAACTTCAATGACTTTGTTTCTTCTCCATTCTACCTGCCATTAAAAAAAAAATAAATTGGGCTTTTCATTTTAGATTTAGAATGCCAACTCTGGACTGCATTTTCAGAAGGGCATTAAAAACTAACAAATCAGTAGCAACTATAAAACATTCAATCCACAACATGGAAATACTCTTTTCACAAAGTTAAATGCATTGCTGTGGCTAGAAAACAGACAATGGACACAGGACAATATTTCCTTTAGTACTAAGAGAAAGTCTAATGAATTTTACACATAAGGAATCACAGCATTTGGTGCCTTGCCCTAAAATACTAAGGGCTAGAGAAAAGTGAGGAAAGTGCTCACTTGGAGCATAGGTATTCTGAGACCTCCTTTACTTACAGAATAAATGCAAAGCTTATCCAAAAAATAATGCCAGTAACACTCAACAAAAGAAATAAAGATCAAGGTTAGTGCTTCATCTATTAGAGCAAGTCCTTGAGTCTGCTATACAACTCCTCTTTCAAACCAAGAGAGATGTTCCACAGCTAAACCAGTGCATTCAGAGCAAAAGGCCAAGAAAAGGAAAAAGGCAGCGTTAATTACTACTAGCTTCCCCAGCCAGCTGCAGACAGATATGCCAATTCCTGCACTAACTGCAGAGCAAAATGAACAGGCTTTGCATTTTTGAGGTGACCTCTCATCTCCTAGCATCAGCCTCCATGCATTAGGAGGAGGTGCACTATTCCACAAGCATTTCCCATTTTCAGGGAATTTATAATCTAAACAACATTCCTTAGCTGAAACTGTGGCAGTTACTACAGAGTATACTCCTTCCTGAAGATAAACAAGGAGTCCTTGATACAGTTCTTCTACGCACACTTAAGACTTACTAAATTACTGAAGTATTTCAGAGCCTTTTTGTCATTAATAATCAGGGCAGGGAGCTACTAACACTGATGCCACCCAGTTTAACTCACCATAACTACGCCCAAAGCATCTAATTGTCAGTTCACAGGTCTCTTCCAAAAGGGATTTCCAAACCACCGATAACTTACCCTTTCATTACACTTCCATCCATGCAAGAAGGGAGAACTGAATGCCTGCATACAGGAGTGTTCTGGGGGAAACGCACGCAGAATCAGCAGCCACAATATTATTATCAGAAATGGTCAAAGTCCCCTTCTGTATCTGATCAGGACAAGTATTCAGGAATTTGTGAAGACTTTGACTGATGAGGCATTTCCTAAGAGCAGTCCATTCCTGGTTGTCTCTGTGCCAGCATCAGCACATTTCTAGAGCTGCCCCACTCTCAATGGATTAGTATTAAAGGCCAGGTCTGAAAGCCTCCCCCTTCATGAATATTCATTTTATATTTTTAAAGCCCATTTACACAAGGACTCATCCCCAAGGCTAGAAGCCTCATAAATTATATTCCATTTTTGAACCTGCAGTTTTCACTTTCATTGTTTCAGAAGGAAAGCACTAACAGATACAGCTTTAGCAGGCTACTTCTGTTCAAAAAGGTTTCTAAAGTCTTTCTTTAACTTCATTAGCCCACAAAGATTTACTCTGCAACAAAACCTGCCTGCAAAGCACAAACACAACTGTCAGCAGATTTTCATGCTTTATTCTGCTTTTTGTTCCAGCTGCCAAAGCAGGTGGGCATAACATCTGCAGCTGAATAAATTCACAAAAGGCTGCATACCTAGTGAATGCTTCAAAATAGCTACAATCGCCATAAAAACAAATGAAAAGAGACAGAGTGACTCAGTACCTTTGTCTCCTGGCAAGCATGGGTAGACGATTTTGCATTCAAAGCATGACACATTACACAGCAAGCCTGGCTTTGATGGTCATAAAAAAGGTCCATGGCAGAACAGAATCAAGCCTTTGCTGTAAGGATGGGGGGCAGTTTTGGGGTAGTAGTCTTTTACTTCTCTACAGCACGAAGCCCTGTTATGCAGGTCAGCCCAACAGGCAGCAACAAACAAATCGGGGATCCTGAGGCAGACAGTGGCTGCACCCTTCTGGTCTCCACTAGTGAAGGAATGAACAGCAACAGGAAAAAGTAAGATTATTTTTTCTAGTTTTGCCTTACTCTCCTTTGCAAAGCATTTACTGTAATACAGATTTACTGTTCAACAACCTGTTAAGTTTTTAATATGAAGAGGTAACCTTTCGCAAAAACCTGAAGCCAAAAGAATTTGACATCATTCCTCTATTTGCCCTCAAAAAAGCTCATGGCAGTGAGAAGAGCAGATCAAGTGTGTTTCCCAGAAGATGGCATGAGTAGGCTGTAACTTGCACTGAATGATAGATTTATTATTTTAATCAAACTCCTACTTCACACATAGGAAGTTCATAAACGGTACTGAATTAACTTACACCCTCTTGCCCACGCTGAGGGAGCCACAAAGCCTAACTGGTGGTTGCAAGCTCTCTCATTTCAATAGTCCATTAACTAGAAGACAACATCAGTTCTGCAAGTAAGCCCCATAAAGCACACAATGCTGCAGTAAAGTCTTAAGTCCAATGAACATACATCTAGAAATCTGATTTCTAGGATCCTTTACATTTGAGTTTGAAATTCAGGGGTATTTCAGGTGTATTTTAATTCTGGCAGTCTGGATTACTTTTTTCCTTTGAATCAGTGTTCACTAACTAGGTTAATTCTAGTCCCCAAAAACCTTTTTTACACGATGTTTCCTCATTTTGAATCAACTCTGAAAAACATGCATTAACACTCTTAATCCTATACCAGAAAGGGGGTGTGAGGTGGGGTGGAATCTTGTTCATCTTCCACAACATGTCTCAACCAGTTTCCCACAAGAAATGCCCAGTAAACTCACAACTAAGGATACAGCCAGGGAAGCCCAAACAACAACAACAACAAAATAGTCTCCATGTCTCTGCTAACAGCCGTAACACACTCATCATCATCATTACACCATTCTCCATCTTTTTTTCTTCTGCCCTCACCATTCCTAGCCTGGTCCCCATCTCCTCTTCATGCCTCAAATGAACTGCTGCCACCTTCCAACCCTTTGCTATATAAGGGTGCTCCACTGCTGCTATACTGCTGGCTAACAATGAGAACTGCATGCCTGAAATCCCAGAAATGGAGATTAATGTAACCATTGTACAATAACAATCTGTCAGTGGCCTTTTAAGTAACTGTGCTTTTGAGCAGAACATAGAGTGCAAATTGTCAAAAACCCCTCAAGATAATATAGCTAGATGAGGAAAGCAGCTGTCAACTGACAAGCAGCAAACAACCAGCTCAGAAATAATCAATCTAATATAATTTCAACCCATCTGTTAGTCTCAAAATACCTATATATAATTTTTGTAACTTTCTCAGATTCCCCACGTTCAATTAACCTTCTGTTTCCCAGGAATGCATCTGTAACATAGGCATTTAAAATAGAACTGCTCTTTTCCATTTGCTGTATTTTTATTTCTGATCTCTCTGTGGTTGGTTGGAGCAGGGTTCTGCTCATTGTTCTTGTAATAGATCATCCATCTAATGGAGACCATAAAAGACACAGTATTTTATGGGATGTATTTTCCTCTGCATTGTTGCCATCAGTCTCAAAATGAAAACTGCTGAACAGCGTGAATTGTTAAAGTATCTGTTTCCTGTTCCAAACTCTGTACTCCTTTAACCTTCTTTTTTTCCAGAACTACATTTAGATGCACATGCATGAGCTGTACGTAACTGCGAGCTTCGCTGTTGCTAAGTAACTGTGTGCCAGCAGATAGCACTGCGAATGTTGTAGGCAACATCATCCAAGTTGCCAAGTTCATAATTTGGTCAGCACTGAGAAATGTAAGCCAAATATTTTGGATGAGACTCTCAGATCTTTTTAAAACAGGCATGAGCAACAATGAAAAAAAAATACATTGAGAGGTGACCAGACTCATAAGCAATCCTACACGCTCCGGGACACTTCCCTGTATCAGGACAGTTAGGCTCTTCTTCAGAATGCAGCTATTGGTGTTTGTCTACATGAGGCTGAGTGGAAAGTGAGAAAGCAGCCCCCTTTTCCCTGCTCTGAGGCACTATGTTCAAAACGCTCCTCTAAGTAAGTGTTAAAAAGAAATTCCACCATTTTATACATTCAGTTAAGAGAGCTGTGTGTTTTGGAAGCACCTTATTGAAAACATTTCACTGGATGTCACTGTAAAAAGTCCTAAGAGTAAATTCAAATACTCATCTTCAAATCATAGGATGAATTTGCCCACTCAGCTTGGTAGGGAATTCTGCTTGTATAATTTTAACTACTTTTTTTTTTTAAGTTTTAAAAAGAAGAAACTACATTTAAAAGAAAATCAAGAGGTAAAACTACAGGGTCAAGCTCTGAATCAGTACTTGGTCAAGATTCATTATATCTCAGTATCTTAAGTATCTTATAAGTTACTGTACTGTTTTGCATTCTTTGGAATTGCTCTGTCTTAAAGACCAGGTACTTTTTACTTTTTCAATATGATAGGAAGTATCATCATCCTCCACTGCTTCAGAAAGGCCATGTAAAAAGCAATTATACCTTTACCTCATTCTACAGTAGGATAGGTTCCTTCATTCAAAAGAAAAAAAAACAAACCAAACCAACACCTTGCATTCCTAACTTCATTCATTCCACGTTCCACAAGACTTCATCATTTTAACAAAATCCTCCAGTTGACAGTCTCATGCAAAGTAACAGCTGTTCTTTTCAACACTTTCTTACAGTTGTGCCTTTTCCCTGACTCGTGCCTTGTGTTCAAGACAAAACCTGTTCTACCTTCAGGACACTCTGTGTGGTTTCACAAGCTAGATTTAATAACTAGCACAGCTCTTATGCATATTATGACAACACTAGATCTGAAGATCCATTAGCTATGCTGTTAATAAACTGTATCCTTTTATTTAAATAAAAATGTCGTTTAATACATCAGTATTATTTTATTTGCCAAAGCAGTAAGCTCCATCAGTAAATACTACTTTCAAATACACCACAGACTACTATGCAGCACCAGTAACATCAGTGTTACAACTCTGTATCATTCATTCATTTTACTGAAAACCAGAACTTCTGGTTTACCTCCTGACCCAGCTACTTGAGTGACCTGTTGATAAAACACCAGTTTGCTTCTGCTGAGGATCAGGACCTGGGGCTCAGACCACCTACACAACAGACTCCAACCATGCACCTCAGCATTACACGTGATCACATGCACATCTAGACACACAAACACAATCATTTTGTTCCACAAGTTCTCCAAAGAAAGAACTCAGATCTCATCCAAAGACGTTTCGTTATTAGCATGATATTGTCAATGAAATATTCAAAAGCTCTTTATTTCATGGCAAAACCACTGAGACATAGAAAATTGTCAGACTAGAAGTGCTCGTACTCTTGCTGTCTGGAACACTCCGTGCTCTTAACAGCATTTTATGGTCTTCACCACTGTTCAGGAACAAAAACAGTATTTATTTCTTAATCCTTATGACAAAATTGAAGACTGAAGTTATGACTGAGAGAAAGAACGTCTAGTAGGAGACCAAAGGCAATAAGCAAGCTTTTCTCAGATGAAGCTCGGTTTCAATGTATGAAGCTAAAAAAAACCAAGAAAAACAGACTGTGGGGGGGTGCCTGACTTTTTCCTGGGGGATATGCTGTACAATGACACCATATGATTCACAAGAACTGGTTTTTGAGCTAGAAATTAAACAGCTTCAGTGAATGCAGGTTTAGGTTTTCTTCTGGAGGTAAAAAACCAAACCAATCCCAAAAAACAAACCACAGGTTTATCCATTTCCACTGCTTTCTTCCTAATCAATGTATTGCTTTTTACTCAGCTTGCACATCACAATCAACAACTGGCAACTATAAGCAACCCTTTTTAAAGTAAGAAAACGAAAAAGAACCCAAAACAAAGCACTCCAATACATTGATTTATAGATACTTTAGGTTCATATGAATTCACAATATCTACTGAAATCACGCAGGGTACTTCTGCAAAGTCTGATCAAGGCAACAAAATCGGTCATCCTCAACAGAGAACAAAAACTGCTTCAGGGCAGGCAAACTGCTTGAATTCTGTAACTACTAGTGAGTTTTAGAAGTGACAGCCTAAAGAGGGGGAAAAAAATTATTCTACTGCTTATGATAGTGATCCTACCATCACTGCGACCTAAGTGGCAACCTCCAAAAAGGCTAGGCAATTAACTGGGGAGAACATCATCTTGAAATGCTACAGGATAGACTCGCCAGCAGTTATTTAGCAGAACCCACAGTGAAATAAATAAGCAGGAAGCCTCCTATAAAGCACTGATAATACTGTGAAGGATAAATTGTTCTTACACTCACCTGGAAGTGTTGGTTAGGCTCGTTAACACTTGCCTTGCTGTATTTTCATAATAATCAAGAAGAGAGGCACAAGAAGAAATCTGTGAAGTGAAACAATTGGAACTGAGCACCTAACACCTGCTACAGGTAGTCCTGGTCCTCCAGGACTCCATGTTAAAGGACATCCTCTAGTTGAAGGACAACTTCAAGGTCAATTCTTTGTAAAAGTAATCTACTTCCTGCTCCCCAAGACTATTCCATGATGCAAGCATTGGTTTGCAGTACAGACTATCATGAAATTTGCTTGAAATACACACTCCTAATCCAAACAAAACCACTTGCAGAGATGCACCCAGAGATACAAAGTAGGACACCAGCAATACCTTCACATGTTCACGCACACAGAGGAGTCATTCTGGAGAACAGCAACTCAAAAAGGCTTAAATTAAACAGTGGTTTAAGGCAGCTTTCTGGTTACACTGTTAAAGCACGGGTTATCGGTACCTTAAAGGTTATCAGTATCTTCCAGAACAAAAGTCAAGCACCATGTCCTGTTAGGCAACCAGATACTAAGCATCTTTGACAGTACAGTCCAAGATACAAGGAACAGACACAGTGCTGCTAGTAGCCTACTTGAATCACTGTTTCACTCTTAAAAAAACAAACTAGAAAAAATAAAACAAATGAAAAAGCACTAAGTGAAACCAACCTGAAGATCTCGTTAAGACCTTGTTATTTGAAGCAGTTACCTCAAAGGTTAGTCTCTCTTTCTATAAATCCTTCT
Source organism: Hypotaenidia okinawae (assembly GCA_027925045.1). Lineage (NCBI taxonomy): Eukaryota > Metazoa > Chordata > Aves > Gruiformes > Rallidae > Hypotaenidia > Hypotaenidia okinawae. Next base: position 8,289,738 of record BSDF01000013.1, on the reverse strand, counting down.
GCCCAGCCACGGGGTGATGATAATCTGTAAAGTATTTCTCAATACCTTGCCCCATTTTCAACCTTTTTTAGCCAACTGTAACAGTACTTAGAATGAAAACAACAGGAAAATTAGAGATGTTTCTAAGATTTGACCAAAGAAAAGAACCCTCTTATATACAGGAATTCCCAGGGAGGTGAAGAAGAGTTCCCTTAAACCATTTTTTAGTAAATTGCCAACTGAAAGTTCAGACTTCTTTGGTCTTGACAAATTACTCATCTTTACCAATTTTCATGGCTGAAGAGCCAACATCCCACACAACTGATGAAGCCACCTACTTTCAGTGCAGATAGCCAGCAATGTTCATTAGCAGAATTTTAAGTTCCCAATGTTCTAAAGAAAAATAATCTTTCTCTGTACTTTCACCAGAACGAACACTGTGCTCTTCCTGCTGTGCATTGTGGAACGCCTGCATAGACAGCAACTGTCTTTAGAATAAGGCTGCCATCTAGTAGCAGAACAGAGTAAATGCAGAGAAATCTCAAGCCAGAATTGCAACTGTGGACCTGCTTGATGGTCTGACATACCACACAGAGCTATAAACGCTGGGAACACAAGTTCTTCAGACAAGTGGAAAAAGGAAAGAGGTGGCAGAATGCAGAGCAGGCCAGGAGGTGGTTTGTAAACAGGCAGTTCTCCAGCACACTCCAAAACTATTCAGTTTACAACAAGTTTTTCTAGTCAGGTAAGTCAACATGTAGAGGCAGTACAGAGGTGCAGTGGTATTTTTGTGGCAGATCACTGATACTCGATGATCTTTCAAGTTAATTAAAGAACCTGCAGCCTAATCCACTTTTTCTGAAACACTGTTTATCCATGTGACATCTCACATTATAAAACACAGTGAAACAAATTAAGTTGGACCGAACCACAAAGACATTCACAGGCAGGGCCTAAAATCTTATGCTGGAACTAGAGTGTCACAATTTTATTTTTTCCCATGAGCAGCTCCCTGAAGTGCTACGTATTTATTCTTGCTTCTTGGAAACTGCCTAGTTTCCAAGTAAGTCTGAGCTGCAGTATATAGAATTTTATGCTACCATCATTTAGCTGTCACTGGCTTTGTTTTAGTTTTATAGACAGAGATCCAACACATTTTACAGCTATCATCTGCAATGATTTTCCACAGTGTTTCCTCCATTGATCATATCCAACACAAAAAGAGGTCTTGAGATGCCATCACGTTGATGCCCGTTTCATACAATGCAGACACTTTCCAGTTCAGGCACTAAGCATGTTCCAAGAAATCTATGCCTTTGCATACCACAGCCAGAGTTACCAGGGCTTTGGGAAGCTGCTGAACTGTCCTGTCTATACAGGAAAGAATGGTTTGGTTCTGGCTGACAGAAGGAGAAAGCCAGGCCTCTTGCTTGGACAAGGATCTATGGACAAAGAATCACTCTCCCCATAGGATATTCTCAAGGCCACCTGCTTCCATCACAGCTTTCTCAAAGGAACTGGAAGACAGCAGGGAGAGAAAAACAGGATGACCACAGGTGGGAAAGCTGATAGCAGCAACATGGGGAACACAAAGGGAAGAAGTACAGAAATAGGACTCAACCACCGTTTCAAGAGAGTCCGGCCACCAATGAAGAAGAAAAAACAGTCTGGCACTTTTGAGAGATACAAATGTATTTTTCAGTACTTACAGAGCAGGCACCAATCTAAGTGTGAAAAGCATATGTTAAATTTTGTCACATCTAACAACACTGACTTCAGTCCTCCTCAGGTAACTTTAATTCCTTGTATAGGAGCAGAAATAAATAGATATCAATAGTATCTATTTCTTAGATAGGTTAGACTGCCAACAGACACATCAGCAGTTCCCTTTGTCTCTTCTTACCATGGCAGAGCTCATTCTAGCAACAGAAGCAACATGAGCCTGACCATATCTTAGGTTTTCAAAATTAGAACTTCCCTTTTGAAATTCTGACTTTAATAACTTACCATGCAAAAATATCCTCTATCCTTACGAGTTACTCATCTGTTCTTACTAGTGCTATCTCTGATTGGCTAGTTCTGGAAAGCAGAAGGCTACATGCTGTAGGGAAGTAGGTCTCATTTTTCACAATTCTTCATTTACTGGAATAAAGACAAATGTGTATTAATGGTTTATGTGCATTTCCACATCCATCTCTCTCTCGTCCATTGTTAAGAAGAGCCCCAATTACTCTTTGGCATTAAGAATTAAAAAAACAAAAACAAAAAAAATCCCCACTTTCCATGTTTCCTACTTCTGCTCACAAAGTTTGCATCTGATCGTTTCTTTGTGGCTTAACTCAAAACTGTCATAGCTCCTTCCTTTAACTAGTAACTAATGAACAGTCAGTATTGGATAGTTAAGATTAATAAAAAAAAAATCTCTGCTTCCACTCAGAGGTCAGTACTGTAGCAGAACCTTGCTGGGCAATTCTCACTAATAAAGCAACGTAATACTGTAAAGCATGAGGAATAGTGAAGAAAAATCCATTTAGTTGCATTTCCATTATAAGACTGAAAGGTGACAAAAAGCTAGTATGCCAGACTTTATGAATGCAATTCCCTCCTACACCTCCTTCCTCAGGATTTTAAAGGGGTTGAACACCCCCAACCTTGGCCCCATGCAAAGAACCACCCCCCCATATATTTACTATAGTAAAGAGTTTTGGCTCAAATTGCACTACACAACTTTAAAAAAGTGTTGACTGTCTTCCCCAAATCCATTTCTACCAAGACAGCTCATTTTTGAACACTCAGGTAGACTTCTGCTTTGGTATTTACAGTCAACCGTCCACAGACAATACTGCTAAGAATGGCACTTTTAAATGACAGAAACTAGTGTATTCTCCTTATCTTTTGGAAACACCAGTAGGAAGATGCTAGCTGCAGATCAACATCGCTGATGCCTGCTTCTCTCCCTCTCCACTAACTGATGGGCCAATAAAGAGTATGGGAGAAATACTTACCAACTGGACAAGGCAGGCACCTTGCCAATAGCTGTTATAAAACAAGCACTTAGCTCTCAAGTTTCATGAGTCTGACCCCAAAAGGTATATGTGACTTTTTTAAAAAACAACTCTGTAACAGGGAATGATTTCCTAGAGAGATTTCATAAATAATGTTACATTGTCAAGCAGAACAAACCCCCAATATTAAACTCCTTTGATTTTCTTTCTATCAGAACCGTATCACAACCTGTGAAAATAATGCAAGTCTAAAGTCATCCCTAGGATGAATATCAGATTCCCAAAAGAATTAAACCCAACACCCCCTAGGATCACAAACGTACTTAACTCCAAATTCAATAAAATACTGGAATACCAATTTATTAAAAAGTTATGTGAACTGTACATACGTAAACTGCAATATAGCTGAAAAATCTGAAATATATAATTTTAAAGGAAAATCATTTATTTCTGAAAATACTTAAAATATTGCATTTCTGGCAGCAAATTCAAAAGAAGTGCTGTGGAACGGGGTGCAGTCTCTCTGTGCATTTGTCTAGCCTTTGTCTTCAGGGTGCAAAACATATCTGCTTTCTGATTTCTCTTAGCACAATCTCGTCAACACTGTGGAGACAGAATTCAATTCCCAAGAACAGCAGCAGAATTTTAACAGGAAATACTATGGGTCCTTGACGGTGCAGACAACACACTGTCCGAGAGTCCACGACACCTTGGAAATATGCTAGCCATTCTGCATATAAACGCATCAGATTGTGCTTACAAGTTACAGAATAAGTCTTTGATTGATAATTTTTCTGTTTATTTCCGCCAAGGCCACTGAAAATACGAAGGCCTTTTCATCTGAAAGGTTAGCATACATGTCAACTTCTTTTTCTTGTTTCTCTGTAGAAGAAAGAAAAGTCACTATTAGAAGCTTTTTCCATTATTCGAAGTTAACGCAAGTTACATAGTAGTTAATAAATTAAGTGGAATGCAGTGCTGGAATTCAAAAGAAGTTAGACAGTTAACTCCTATGCAGGGAGGAACTAAGGAGGAAGGAATGGAGGAACACAAAGATGCTAGAAGAGTCACAGAATCAGTCATCCAAAAGCATGACTGAATTTCTGTTCTTTAATGATGAAGAAAGAATGAGTCATTAACATGGCATTGATTTCTGACACAAATAAGCACGCAAGTGTTCCTCTGGGGTTTTTTGAGATGCTTATTTTTTTTCTTTTCCATAAACACCTCCCATCCTAGAAAACAAAGTTATTTTACAATATCCTCATTAAATACGACATCTGTCCCCTTATTTTACATCTAAGTAACAGAAACCCAAGAGTTTAGTTACAGTGTCTAAGACCAAATTGCAGATACAGGGCAGAAGTCAGGCTCCAGATTTGTCTCCATGAACATTTCTGGACACTCTACACACTGCAGACTTTCAGTGTCGTTGCAGATATAAACCAACACTAACACCACAGTGAGCAAGAGCGAGCCTCTGAATTCCCTCTGCTGACATTGACTTATTTCAATGCTACAGACACACAGTATCAAGCCATCAGAAGCTTCTATACTGCAGTGCTTAAGTACAGTTACACTACACTGTATGACAACACTCACAGAACAGTATGATTTCATACATGCCATTTACTCCAGATCATGACTATTTATATCCCAGTTTAGCTAACCACAGGTAGCTGACAAGTCACTAAGGAAGAAGAAAAAAAGAAAAACACCAAAAAAACACAGCTTTGTCAGCAAACAACCAGGCTTGTAGACAAAGAAGAGAGGAAAACACAGCTTTAAGGCTAGCATCTAGCTGTAGAACTCCATCTCTAATCCAAGTTGCATGATGGCCTGGACTAATTCACAATCTCAACACAACGCTCACCTGACAGACCCACCTCTAACATACAGGCACCCACACACCCCATCTCTCTGCCCACATCATGCTTTGGCAGACTGCTCCACCGAGACACCTAAAGCAGCAGCGGGAAGTGAAAGACATCAGTATTGGAAAATAATGGAGAAAGGATCCTAGCCTCTCAATTCTCCACCTACTGACCAGGTTACTCCTTCAATGGGCCCACACTCCTAGTAACATTTTTAAACAATGAGGTGTGAAGCCAAATCTCTGCGTGTTACAGTACAGACACCACTCCAACAGACTGCCTTCCTCGTGAAGCCAAGTGCGTGTGTTGAACAGCTGGTGAGAGAAACTGAGAAATCTTTTATCGCTGTGCTCATTTAACACTGATAGTGACACACAGTGATAAGACCCTCTACTTAAATCACACACAGCTTTTACTTTCCCAGCAAGTAAAACCACCTAGCAAGGAGCCTGGACACACAAAGACACATCAGCTTTTAATCTGAGAAGCTTGCTTAGCAAAGTAAGACAAATCAAAGCACAATGGGTATTTGAAACGTGATTTCTGATGGTCCCATGGCTACACCAGACAGTATTCTCAACTTCAAAATGAAAGCTGAGAAACTGAGTTCTACCCTGTAGCTTAAGACAAATCAGTTTCTCTATGTACTCTCAGGCTGCGTTGCTCCACTTCCTCCCTCCCACCACTTACGAATTAACAATGCTGGAAGCTGCTCTGAACACAGACTGCACACACCGGCCATTCCACATTAAGAGCTTCTATTTTCATTTCTAATCCCCTCCCCCATTCTCATACTTCCAAATCCAGCCTCCACCTGAATATATTAGCACCCAGCAAAATTAAAACTACTTTCCCCCATCCCAAGTTTTTGTTAACAGATTGTAGACTTCTTAAGAAAACCAACCCCCCCACCCAAAAAAACCAAGAAACCCTCCCAAAAAAACACACCAAACCAAAAAACCAAACCCTTCTCAAATTTCCCTCCACCCCCTCCCAAAGTACTGGCTTGTTCCAAGAGACTTCAGCTTTACAGAATTGAAATCTTGATCTCAAGCAGTACCAGGGATCACCACAGGCTTGCAAGCTTTATGCACTCTTAAGACAATCTAGCTCTCAACAGCAGCTAGCTAAGAGCTTGCACCTGCCTGACATTTTAGCATGTTACTCATAGGATACCGTGGTTTCTACAAACAGTATTAAAGCTTTCCGCTTCAGCCTTATCTGAAAGCAGTTTTGACTCACTTCTCTATTATTAGGCAACGACTGTCTTACAGACTCACAATACCTTTTTTCTAAGACATTAAAAACACTAAATCTTTTGATACACAACTAAGAGCCTATGTAGGTGAAAATATTCTTTGTGTAGCATGTCTCACACCCCAGATCTGGAACCCACTGGACCTGCAGCCCTTAAAACTGTGGTCTAGGTATAAATCAAATATGGGCTTGGCCCCTGCACAAATTTTGTATGGATCCAAAGTTCTCAGAGTCACTATCCAAGATAATAAACTACTTCAAACATGCACACTGGGCAAGCAAATGTATGAGTAATACAGTCAGATTACTGGAAAAGGAAAATGTTGGTAAAGAAATTAAATTCATCTAAAGTTTTATGAGGATACTGAAATGTATATATATCTTTATAAAAGATTCACCCTTTGTCAAGTATGCTTTAGTAAGGTTCCCGGCCATTTTTACTGAGTTTCCCTTAATGGCAACCTCTTTCAGGAACAGAACAACCAATACCACTTCCTCCAGCATAGGAAGGTGGTTTTGTTTGTTTTAATATAATCTAGATAACAAGGCTGGTTGGGAACCTGTCTAGCTGTGTATTACAGTCCCATGCAGTAAAATTTAAAAAAATAACATATATATACACCACCACAAAATATATTTTCAAAATATATTGTAGCATTTCTGACAAATTGACAATGTTGACAAGCTGAGCCTGCAGTGAGAAGTTCCTGTTTTCCAGGGTCATCACATGGCTCAAACATGTGATAGGAATAGTCCCTGGGTCCCAGCACTCTGCCATATCCCCTCAATCTACATCAGCTTCCTCTTTCCTCCCCCCATTCCTTCTTAATAAGTCTACAGGAAAAATAGGTAATTTTAAAATGTCTTTTTGCTTCTCCTATTCTTTTTAATTGCAGTTGAAGCCTTCAGCTCCTTTCTCCAACATGAATCAGTCATGAAAGACACAAAAAAACCTAGTCAAGGGCACAGACATAACTGGGAACGAGAAGGCTGTGTATAAGCATGGCACAAGCAAGGAAGCAAAGCTACAGATGTCATGGGAATCATTAGGAGGAAAATTTTCACAGCTGGAAGGTCTTCAGATGGACAGTTTATCTGCTATTCCATGCTATTATAATTCAAGTGTTCTCTGTCCTCCTGTTTTTCCACCTACAAAAGCATTAGGCACTGCAGAAGCCCAAGAGGCACTAGATATTTAACAGCTTTGCAAGTAGTGGCCTCTTTTCAAGTCTTTTGGGAGAGGAACAGCATAATCTCTGGTGGCAAGTAATGCGTACTCAAAATATCCTAGAAATATACGGTAGGCAAGGAAATAATATACTTCAAGTCTAGCACTAAGCTAATGTCTCGCACACCTGAGCTGTCTTTCAACACTATGCAGATGAATGAAAGGACTAGAAAAAATCATGCAAGTCATGCAAAAATTGCCTTAATTGGAATAGAAGAATTACAGTTGCATTGATGCAAACAACACTATCAGGCAGCAGGTTTGGTAAAGCACAAGTATTGCTCAAACTCCCCACTAATCACTCCACACACAATAGTTAGGCAAATTTTACAAGCCACTTGAAAATAGAGAAGTCAAGGTTAACTTGTTTTATAGTAATTACTTACAAAATGATAGGTTTTCTACTGAATTTATTTTTATAGCCATCCAGCCATACATCACAATTTTGTTAGTGTTGTTTTTTCATTTGTTGTGTATCTTTAAAATCACCCCCATAATCACCACAGTGGTCTACACATTACGGTCTGACATGACCACAAATAAATCAGAAGTATGAAAATATCCTAAGCCCACTGACTCCATACCCATAAGGTGTGCTGCACTGCTGAGGAGCAAAGATAACTACGAATGGGTGTAAACCCAAGCTCTGTACCAGCTCTGCAGAAGAAGCCAAGGGAGAGTTGACAAAGCACCAAGGAAAGGGGATGGTAGGACAAGACAAGAAGATGAAGGCAGTATTCTCAAGTGAGATTCAATTTTTAAAAAGCACACCACCAAACACCAAGAAAACAGCACACCACACATACACACTCTTATGCAAATTTGGTACTACAGCCACACTTCTAGCTTACTACCTCATAGCATTGGTATATTATCACATTTCAGAGTATTCAGCAAGAAGTTAAAAACATGTTTTCTAAATATCCCTCATGCTTTCAAGTTCTTGCTTTTCAGGGACTATAAAGCAAGCATTAAGAGAATGCTTATTTTCTTTTGATTGCTTAAATTGCTTCTCTTCTTTTCACAGAGCAGGAAAGATGATTTACCCAACAAGCAACCCAACAAGCTTGCAGGAATTTTCAAATCAAAGTTATGTGTGAACTAGACTGGCAGTAAAATGCCTAGAAACAACCTTACAGGTGCTAGACAGCTTCTATCTTGGATGAGTAACAAATAGGGGAAGTCTGTATTCTGTGAAGTCATATGCAACAGTGAAGAGATTAGGTAAGTGTGTTCCTATTACAGTAAAGTAACTGCTATCCAGAGACACAAAAATCAAATTCCATCTCCTCTTTCCACAGGCAAAGCACTAACACAACAAAATCCCAATTTAAACTTTTTTTTTTATAGGAAAGAAACTTCAAGAACAGATTTACGTTAAACAGCAGGGACAACATTGGTTTTGAAAAATCCTACATTAAAGGCACTCACTTTGCAATATGGATTCACACCCATTTTATTAACAAATAAGTGGAGAAAAAACCCTGCAGTTCTGAATTATAACATGAGCTATGCTTGATGGCTTAAGTAGTTTTAAGAACAAGAACTTCTGGATATTTATATGAAGTCTTGTTTTTTCCTCTCCTATCTCTCTTCTAGCAAGGAGGCATTCCTTCCCCTAGAGTATTATTCTGCAGAAACAGGGACAAAAATTCAGGTCATAGCAGTGACTCAAGAAGCCTTTTTACTTTAGCCCTCCAAAAGGTTTCAATGAACTTTTAAAGCCATCCAATCATCCTACTCGTTCTCTGATAACAGGCATCATTATGTTGTTTGTCCTTGTGACATAGAGCAGCAGTACCTCAAAAAAACCCAACCAAACAATAAAACCAAACCAAATAACCTACTAAGCAATACAGACAAACAACTTTCAGCCTACACATTGAAACGATATAGTGGCTAAAAATACAGACTTAGTTCTTGTAGCTAGTTCAAATCAGACACTGAAACAGAGGCTTCTACAGATGTGAAACAGTCTGCCAGATTAAGATAGTGGATATTGGCTTAACTCATCTAGTTACTTAAATGTTTTGAATGGTATACAGGTTTATGGATAAAGAAAATCTTTATATGAAAAGAAAACCCAATGAACACATTTCTTCCGTTCTCATACCTCTTTCTTCCTCATGCTTTTTGGCTGAGGCACTCTTAGGTCTTCCTCTTCCTCGTCTGCTATGATCTGAATGGCTGTTAGATCTGGATCTCTTTCGGTTTTCTAAGTCTTTATTTACTGAAGAATTTATCTTCTCTCGCTTAACTCTCTCTGTCCGTCTTCTTTTGGCTTCACTCTTGTTTTCTGTACAAATAAATAGAGATGGGTTGTTTTCATCTTTCTTCTTAATTTACTTAGTGCCTACCCCACCCAATCACCTGTTTTCTTAGCAAAAGTGGTCAGATGTCTATACCTTATGGAAGCACTACTACATGACATCCATGTAGAATTTAAAGTGTCAGATCCTGAATGACATTTCACATCTTGATCAAGCCTTTAATTACTTTGAGTGCATTTTGCAGCGTGAGACATTTGCTAGTACACAAAAAGTTCAGTTTCCACAGTAAGTCAGAAAAAAACCCTGTACAGGCCACAGCTATCAGGACAGCTCATTGCTGTTTCCACTAGCCAAAAAAAACCATTTACCATATAGGCAAGCAGCAAAACATTTCATCTTCTTTTGCCACAAACAATGAAATCATTCTTGCTGCTCACGTAAATCAAGATGCTGAATCAAGAATGCCATCAGTAAATGCTGTATTACTCAGCAGAGGTCTCACCAAATCTAGCCTCAGACAAGGCCTCATAGTACTTACTGCTGAACAAGGCTACATCTGTCCTACACAGAGGCAAAAAAAAAAGAAAAAAAAAAAAGAGAGTATTTACAGGAGTTGGAGTTTTACTTGCAAGTTAAGTATAGATTAATGAGCTCACTGAAAATAGTACAGTCATCACAGCACTGGCGGCAGCACTATTCCGCAGTAGCTGTATTTTTGAACATACTGGAACAATGCTTTCTAAAAGAAGAAGTTGCAGTGACTTTATGAGCACAATACAGACATACATGGTTTCCCACTGTATCCTCCTGGGAAGTTGGTTTCCTTCTGCTGCAGTTGTCCCATGAACCTTGTACGGACACAGAGTACAAACTGGACAGCAGGGTAACATCACTGATGTTAATATGAAACCTGTGTTTCATTAGTATAAAAAAAGTTGATGTTGCTCAAGCACGGCCACCAAGAACTGGTTACCCAGGACCATGTCCAGATGGCCTTCAAGTACCTCCATGGATTGCAACTGCACATCTCAATGCTCAGTCACACCCATGGTAAAAATGCGTTTGCTGATGTTCAGAAGGAACCTCTTGTGCTTCAGTTTGTGCCTGTTGTCTCTGGTCCAGGCACTACTGAAAAGAGCCTGGCTCCATCTTCTTTATACCTTTCCTCCAGGTATTTCTATACATTACTAAGATCCCCTGAACCTTCTCTTCTCCAGGCTGAACAGTACCAGCTCTCTCAAATCCTCCTCAGAAGAGAGATGCTCCAGTTCCCTCATCATCTTCACAGACCTTTGCTGAAGTCTCTCCAGTATGTCCATGTCTCTCTTGTACTGGGGAGCCCAGAACTGCACACAGCGCAGCACGTGTGGCCTCACTAGCACCAAGGGGAAGGATCACCTCAATCTACTGGCAATATTTTGCCTAACACAGCCCAGAATACCCCCATCTGCTTTTGTTGCAAAGGCATATTGCTGGCTGATGTTCAACCTGCTGTTCACCAGGACTCTGGGTCCTTTCCTGCAAAGCTGCTTTCCAGCAGAGTGGCCCCAGCGCGCATTCGTGCAGCATGGGGCTCTTCCTGTATACAAAGGTGAATTATACAAGAGCTTTGCTCTACCAGGTTATATCCTGCAGCTTCATTTGGCAACTACTTTATCAACGTTCAATGAAAACAGTTGGGTACAGGGAAAGAAAACAGACCAACAGTACCACAGACATGTCTTAGTCTGCTCCACCTTCAAAGTTCAGTTATAACTGCATATATTCCTACAAGTCAGTGAACTACAAGTATCCTTCAAAACAGCAATATAAAATACCCAATACTCAGTTTCCATTTTGTAGGCCTGGCAGATAATTTTAAGTAGATGACCTTATAAACCAGGTATTTTATTTTTTAAAACCATCCTCCCTGACAGGTGCTTGTTCTGACTAATTACCCCTAGCGACTGGGGAAAGTGATAAAGATGAACACAAGGCGAATGTTAATAATGCCAAAATGCATATTCAACTGACTATTCACTGTGCCCGTCAACAACAAGGCAAGTTAGACTCAAAACCCTACTATTTTTTTATTTAACCATGCAGAGAGACTTAAGACCCACTTGGCTTTAGAGAAGACATATGACCAATTTTATACAAAATGCTTTTCAAGTTTTTGTGAATAAATACAACTGAGTATATAACTGTACTCCAAAATCCCACCGCTTTGGCATCTCTAGAGTTATTTTGCATAGTGACCTATATGCTCTGCTAGGATATACAGAGAATAAACACAACATCACAAGTACAAAGGACATAAGACTGAAAACATCAGCTTTTCCCCCTTCAAAACTGAAGAAAAATGAACATATTAAAAGTCTACTAGACATAAATTCAAGGGAAAGTGAACTGAGAACAGGCGATTTACAGAGAGAAGTAAAATACCTTATGCTTTTGCCTCCCAGTAAGAAGGGAAAGAACTGTTGTGCCCTTCTTCCCATTTGTGTGTTACCTGTGATAGGTGGTGATCTCTCAGCACGTTTAGCATGAAGGAGTTTTCGACTAATAAATATGTAGCCACAGGGACACGATTTACATGCAACAGGAACCTGGGAAACAAAAGAGAAATATTTCAGGTCGTTTCAAACTATGACAAAGTTCCTGAAGGAAAAAAAACCTGAAGGAAAAAAAACCTTTGTCCTCAGAGATACCTCTTCAAATTCAGTCTGTACTGCCAACTATGAGCTGCACTATTGTAAAACTGTATGTAAATGAAGTAAAACCAGATTCTGTCATGTATCGCCCAAGTCTTTTCTTCACGCAGTTGTTAGAAACCAAGCTTGAAACGTACAGCTGTTCTGACCGCTTTGTACTACAAACCCTTTTTCCCAGGCTCAGGAAGGGGTGTAGGGAAGTGGAGAGCACAAAAGCAAGGGTGAATTAGAACAAAAACATAATTTCAGAGCTCTCAAACATCCCCAGCCAAATCAGACATTCCCAGTTTTGCTTCCTTCACTCATTAAATAAAAAAACTTCCAGGAAAAGCGTGAGTTAAAGCCATCTGTACCTTCTGAATACACTCACTTTCAGAAACATTTGAAAGCAACTCCTTTAGAGAGCAGCTTTAAACAGGAGGCACAATAGAGCCTGAAGCAAAACAGATGCATTTGTACCGCACTCCGCAGCCGGGCTGCAGACAAGGCCGGGCGGTTACAGAAGGACCTAGTTAAATCAAAATGCAAATAACCTACCACAGCTAGTCACAAACTGACTGCAGGCTGAAGTCTGCTCAGCTAAGCAGTCAGGAGCAGTACATTTCCCCAGCATAAGGCAATTTACAACAAGATGAGGAAAGCCTGGAAGAGTCACACTTACATGAGAAATTACAAAAATCCTACTCGGAGCAATTAAAAGGAGCAACGCTGCTAAGTTACAAACCTCGTTACCTTCATTTAAACCCAAGATCTTTTGAGATCTTTCAAAGTATAAGGAAGACACCGTATTGCTTTGATTAGGTTTAAAACTGAAAACACAAATCAAAACAAGTTTAAGCAAAGATCTGGAAGAGATTAACACAACGCACATTAAAGTCAAGTCATGTTGAAGCAGGAGAGTGGGGGAAAAAAGCAGGAGGTAATTACTCATATGTAATTATTTAAAACAAGTCTCTACAAGTTTGCCAGTGTCCACTGAAACAAACAGGAGTACTCTGCTCAGTTCTGCCCCTCATGTGGAAGAACTAAGATCCTGAGCTCTACCAACTAGGAAAAACCTGGTCAAATTAGGACATGAATTTGTAAAGGAGAACTAAACTGCTACTCAGAATAAACAAATTGGTTTTCTTCCTGTAGCACGTCTTAACAACTGTACTTCACCTTATGAACAGCTTACAGACAGAGCCTTCATAGAGGTTTTAAATAACCAGAGACTTTTACATTCCATTTATGGAGCCATGTAAGAAAAACAATTCTCATCAAGGTTTACTGAAACCTAAGGCTTAGAATTTAGCAGACTTGCATGCTTATCTCCTTGTTCCTATGTCAGTGTAAAAGTACACAAATCCCACTATCTAGGAGATAGTTTGTATTGTTTAGGCAAGATAGGAGTTCTATTTAAGCCCATTTCTGAACACTTGGGTCTAATAATTACCTTTCCAGGCTCAGCCTAATAAAAAAAAAAAAAAGGGGGGAAACCTGCCAAGGGGATTGGAGCAGAGACAGTATTTTTCAATGAACTTCACTCTGTTTAACAGAACAACATTGTCATAATACAGGTTTTTCACATAGATGTGTGTGTCACTGGGGGGCAGGGCAGGGGAAAGGAATGACACGACCCTGACTAGGTGGGAAGGGGTTTATTAATTGAAAAACATCAGTTATCCTTTGAAGATCTGTACTGATAACACCATGTAACATTACTACAGCAAGATAGCTCCACATACACCATTCTACTCTGTTCAATGTTTTCCTAAGCAAAAAGGTATTTTCTCACACAAGAAAAAGGTTAACTGAAGTTATTTCTTCTGATTGACTGCAAGCACTTCAAGCTCCTTAGTTTAAAGTGTTCATGCTTTGGTTGTGAAAATACCATCAAAAAGCTTTTTTTTTCCTTTTTCTAAAGTCTACATGGTAATTACATATCATCTAAAGTAGAACAAAAAAACGTTTACAAGCCAAAAGAAGTGTTACTCAATATTGTGCTCCAATATTTGTGGCTGTCTAAATATTTCCATGCATGCCATTTCTAGTGAAGAAATCAGAAACAAATGCAAAGCCCTTGTTTATGGAAGAATTTAAGAAACGTTGTGTACAGGACACAAGCACTTAGTCACACAAGAACTTCCCTACACGCTGCAAAGGGCTGAAGAGTACAGCATTAGGGCAAGGGTTTACTTTCTTGTCCTCTCTCAAACACTCAGCACTGGAAAACAAAGTCCCATGAGCAGTCATCTTGCCAGGACAGGACACATGCACATTAATTCCATGTTAGCCACAGAAGAGCTGCGGAAAATCTACACTGACATATACGTATCATGTGTTTTAGTTGTAAGGAGCAGAACAAAGTGAAAACTTGAGCACCAGCTTAAAAAGCCTATAATGTTTGCTCACTTACTCTTTCTATCAGTGAGTGGTTTGACATTCACATTTATTTTTTTTTTAAATAAAACCAAAAAAAACCCCAACACCACTCATGCAATTTCTCACTGGTTTTAATTTCTCCTTTCACCACTGAATAACCAGAACTTGGCACACGCTTTTTCTTCTCAGAAATAGCACTTCAGTGACGGGTTTAACACGTGAGCATTCGCAGCGGTTCATCTATTGCTTAAAACATGGAAAGATGCACCCACAGCCCACCGCCAGCTTAACATTCCAAGCTGTTCCAGGATGAGGAGAAACACTGTAAAAACTATGCGAGTCGGAACAAGTAAGATGACTTTCTTTCTTAATAAGAAAAATGATGTGTGGTTATTTGATTAACTGCAGCTAAAATAGCACGTACCGGCCAAGTTTCAGGATCAAACATACGCACGCTCCCCACGATGACACAAGCAGGCCTCTCCCCCACGCCGAGCCCCACAGCAGCCGCGTTCTGCAGCGCGGCTATTGTTCGGCGCCGCTCTAACCAACGGGCCCACTTTTCATACTAACAGCATTACCAGTAACAGGCGTTAATGAAGACAAGCTCATGATACAGCAACAGTGCAAATCAGCTGTTAGTGTTCAAGTGCAGGTAACTCCATTTTGTACCCATAAACAACAGTTCAGGTACACGTTTGGACTATCTAACAGACACTGACTGCTGCCAAAGTCCCCATGGTGCTGTTTCTAAACTACTCCATGAGAACACAACACAACTGAATGCCCCCCTCCCCTCCCAGCTTCAGGCACGTTCATCATCCAAAGGGCAAGCTGCATTGTGTAAATTACTAAGACCATTGTATTTTTCATAAATTGCATAGTTACTAAACAATACCAGCACATAAACAATTCTGCAGGTCGCACAGAAGTCCTTTGGTGTAACGTACTACACTACGCTGGCAAGAAGAGCACGGTATTAACCCACATTCCGAGCAGAGACTGCAGAGGCAACAATTATTTACTTCATATAAACACTGCTTCGCAGCGGCACGGAGACGGTTTAATTTTTACACACACACACTCCCCCTCAAAACCAAGCAGCCGACAGCTCCTTGCGTTGCTACCGCAAACGCTCCCGGTGCCGCGGCGGGTACGAAGAAGCCCGACCGACCGGCGCGGAAAGGAAACAGGAAGGGCTGTGCGTGCTAGCGCGGGCAGCAGCCCGGCAGCCGGGGCACGGCACACGGCGCCTGCGAGCGGCCTCTGAACTCCGCCCGCCTCGGCGAAAGGTCAGCGCGGGACAGCTCCCACCTACCGTGCCGTACAAGGACAAGCCAAAGCCGAGTCGGGAGCGGCGCTCCTCCCCGCGGCGCTGCCAGCGAAGGACGGGGGGCTGCCGGCGGCCAGCGCCAGGGGAGCGGGTCGTGCAGTCGGGGGACTCGGAGCCCCCCGACAGCTGCGAGCCGCCGACCAGGGGAAGCCGAAGCCCACCTGCCCCGATGCCGTCCGCCGTTCCCACCCTTCCCTCGCCCCAGAGCCTCAGCAGCAGGAGGCACCTGTCCTCGCTGAGGCGGCCGGACAGACCACCCGCATCCGGAGCGGGGCATCTCACCGGCCCGCGAGGGCCGACTGGCTCCGGACAGCGGTGCGGGCTTCGCGCCCTGCCCCGGCATGGGCACAGGCAGCGGGGGCAGCGCTCCTCCCGCTCGCGGGGGAGCCGCTCTAACCCCACGGCCACTAATCCCCCCACCCCGGTGGCACTGGGTCTCCCGGGGAGCGGAGACGGCAGACACCTCACCTGCTGGTCGCACTCCGGGCAGGACTTGGTGGCCATCTTCACTTTCTTGGCCCTGCTCGAGGACATGCTCGCTGCTGTTGCCGCCGGCCGGCCGCCCCGCCCCGCAGCGACCAGGAGGGCGGGAGGAGAGAGCAGAAGCTCGGCGCCGGCCGAGAACGCGCGGCCGGCGGGAGCACAGCCTCCGCGGGCCCGGCCCGCTGCCAGCGCCCGCCCCCGGCGCTGCCCTCCGACAAAGGAGCCGCTCCCCCACGCCGCCGCAGAAGTCCTGCCCACCGCGGCGACGGCGGAGCCGGGGCGGAGCGTGTACGCGAGGCGCCGACTCCGCAGCCGGGTTGGCTGCGCGCGGCGGGGCTGGGGGCCGCGCAAGGCACGCGAGCGACTCCTCGCGGGCCCGGCCCCCGGGTCCGGGGGAAAACGTGGGGAGCCGCAGGCGGGCTCCGGCGCAATCGCCCCTCTCAGGCGTAGCCGGCGCGGCTGAAAGCCGAGCAGTGCCCCGTGAAACACGGTTGCTTCTCGGGTTTGTCTTTAATTCGGGGCAGTGAGTGACAGGGCAGCTCCGTTACCGGCCTCGCAGCTCTTCGTGCCCCGCGAGCAGCACCAAGCAGTGGGATGAGGTCACACTGAAGCGTGCCCGCAGTCAGGAAGTGTTACGCACTATTTTTCTGGTCTTCATTTCAGTTCCGAAGAATAACAAGGCTCTCGCTTGCCGTGCATTCTCTTGGGGAGCCTGGCGGTTCAAGTCACGCCTCTGGAAGTTGTTACGCTCGCAAATCTCATGTTCTAACGTCAGTATGTTAATCTTCCTGGCATTCCCACCTACAAACATTAATAGCAGAACGTAAACTAACTGCAGTGCTGTGTTCCTTGTAAAATTTAAAGAAGCAGAGCAGCTGGAAGTACTCATTTCAACTCCAAAATTCCTTTGAAATACAGCTCTTGGACTGAAACTTTGCATCAGCATGAAAAAGCTTTGTATTTCTACAAACTTTGTATCTGAATTATTTACCTCAGGACTTAAAGGATGAGGAAATTGACAGTGACAACGCTGCTATTAACAGGAGTTTGTTGGTTTTCCTTTGTACAGCAAGATGTCTGCAGGAGAGGAGCACAGCAAAGTCTCAGCAGAAAATTCTTTTTAAGATTATGGGTTAAAATAGCCTGAATACAGCTGCCAACAAATACTAAAGAACTGTACTGGAACTGTAATGCTTTCACATGGGTAGCAACGAGCTCGTCTGTGAGGCTGGCTCTGGGCCCGATACAACAGAATTCTTATTTTATGTTTGTAGTTTAGTCTTGAACTCAGTTTACTGCACCTACGTACTGAGAGAAGTACCTAAGTATTGAGGAGAGGCAGTTTAAATAAGATTTTAATGAGATTTTTGTCTGTTCTTCTTTGTCAGGGAAAGTAACCTAAAAGTGGTTTGGAGGGGAAAAAAATTCAGTGACTTTTACAGCTACTTTGTCAGTTCTTGGTGGACGGGAATCTAGAGAGTATTCATCTGCCAGGGCAGCCCAAATAATTTTTCCTGGCCAGGCAGATTAAAAAGACACTTCTTCCTTCAGGCAGAAAAAGACTAGCAGTTGCCATCGTTTCTCACAGCATCCCAGTTGCCAAAGAAGCTTTACCAGAGTCTCTGTAGTGCTTGATTCCTTCAGCTTAATTGTTGAGGCAAACTTCCTACAGGTTCTGTGAAACTTGAAAATGGAGTTTCAGGTTCATAAAAGGCTGGACGAGCTCTAGATAAGCAGTATGTTTTCATTACAGAAGTGAAATGATTGCTGCACATACCTTAAATCTAGACTGTAAAAAACAAAACCACACAGAATAACAAATTACACATATCTATTCTGAGAAAAATCTGAACATTTAGGAGATAACCCAGGGAAGTCACGTGATGTAATAACCTTAACAACAGGAGAGGCACATCCTCACCTTAATCTTAGCAATACTGACAGCTCATCTTCTCATACGACAAGGTCCACGGGTAACAATCTTAGAATAAAATTTTCCTTTCCTTTATTTTAAAACCAAATCTCTTTCACTTCAGACTAACCATGATCTCATTTACCATTTAAGAGGGAGGCTGCAGTTCTGGCCCCACCTACGATCATCACAAGTCATTTGCTCTCTTCTCTTGCTGACAACTTATCTCTGTGATTATCAGGGGCAGATCTCCCATGAGAGCTCCTGGATAAAACACAGTAACTGAACTCTGGACTGTGCTAATTTCACATGAAAACTGAAGACATGTCAGGGTTTTAATTGCTCCTAACCTGTTTGGGCTCCATCTTTCCCATGTGATCCAGGAGAAGAACATTTCCACTCCTCATTTAGCAGCCACCCTAAAGAGGGAGAAGGCATCACACAGCACCGTGGCTGCGAGGGGCACACACCTTGTAAAGGCAGGCTTAAATGACGATTATGATCCATATTTGTACTAAATACTGTATTTCTCATTGCATTTCTCACTGTCCTTGATGTCACAAACCTTTCATATAAATATTTATACCTTTGTGTATTCACTAATATACACAAGTTAATTAAAGACACTGAAAAACAAAACTGTTGCAAGATTTAAATGATCAGGAGAATCTGCTTGGTGAAATGTTTTTTCTGCCTGTTTTCCACTGGAAGTCCTACATGTGATAGCTGGCTGCAGTGGAACCTTTCACTTTATTGTAACAAAAAGATTTTGATAATTGCACTAGACAGCTTTATGTTTTTACCAGGGTAAAAAGTAAATGCAATAAAATATCCTCACATAAGATGAAAAAGGATGGATGCTTCTTAAACTGTTCTACAACTAAGATTCCCACCACTGGAACACACAGTAGTTGGAGTTTACATGCGGAGCTTGCTTCACACATACTCTCGTGAAGTGAAAGCAGTGGAATGGATAGATGAACTGTAAACAAACAAAATTCAACTCATAATGTAAAGTATATACAGTCAAAGTATAATTAAAGTGGTTTCAATCCCAAATATTGAGAGTGGGGAAAGTTCACTGACCTTTCATTATCCTCTCTCCACAAAAATATACTGAGTAGTTTTCTAGATGCTGTAGGTAACCAAATGCTGTAGGTTATAGTGAGCATACATCAGTATTAACTTTGCCTCTTACAGATAAATATAAGATATACAGGTATACAGTTTTATTTAATCTAGTTTTCCTGGTTCTAGGTCCAATGCCTCAAATATAAACCATGCTTACTGCAGTCTCATACAGAAATTTCTCTTTCTGAAGACTGCAGTCAATGTTCTCAGGCAGCAGTGTGCTACTACCGTACCACTGCCAGGGCCAAAGCAACAGGAACAGCACTAGACCTCTGCTACCTCAGTGGTGCTTCAATTTCTGAGAGGTAAATTATTTTTATACCCGAGAAAATATCTTTCCAATTCCCAGTTTGTCAAGTCAGACCTTTCCCTCCCTGCTACCAATATTATATGAATAAAGATATTAAAATGATAACTTATCATTTTAAATATCCTTTCCTGTGACTGTACATCCTGTTGATTTTTTTTCTATCCTTCCTCTTCCTTGAGTCTCTATCTTCAGTGCTGTTCCCAGGCGTGGTAGGAGAGCACACTCTTCTGTACTTGTATCTTGGGCTCCCCCCAGTCTGTGGTGCGGTTTCTGTGTAAGTAGTTACAGAACTGACTGGTTTGCCTTTCTCCTTCTCTGATGTCTCAGAGGGTGGGTGTTGTTTCCCTCCTCTCCCTGCAAGTTGTTTTCAGCCTATAGCACTCCGTTACCAGCAGAGGTCTTTCTCCAGAGATACACAAAGAGAAGACAGGTTTATTTTTTTATATAAACTGTGACTGTTGCCAAAAGCACAAATGTGCTTTATGTAGGCAGGACATGGAGATTTCATTCCTGAATCAAGACCAAATCCTTGTAACCGGAACCTTGAGACTACTTTTGGATTATTTTTTTCCCCCACTCAACTGAGAAGGTCCAGCGGTAACAAAAGCTGAAACTCCTGCGGTATTTCCGAGGGTCTGAGTAGCAGCAGGGGGCTCTGCTGTGTGTAGTAACACTGTGCAGTACAGAAGTTAATGAATAGACGACAGAACAGAGATCTGTTACAGTACCGTGCCTTCCTTCATATGGCAAATAAACTCGTCAGTGACAGCTGCTCAACTATCCTAATGCAAACAAAAATATTTTCCTATTGAATGCAAACAAGATAGTATTCATAAGTTAACAACTGATTATTAAGATCTACCAGACATATACTTGTGTTGTTATTGCAATTACCTTTTCCAAGGGTATAGGTACCTCCTCTCTTAAGATTGAATCAATAATGAGTGGCACTTTGCAAGACCAAGCCTCACGTGCTTTTACGCTAATTTAAAATAGAAAATAAGAATGTTATGACATTTCTCTGTTTCATTGAAAGCTATACATTACTTTTAAAGTGTCTGTTCCTTATGGCTTCTGTGCTGCTGTCACAACAGAGTCTGGCTGATCCGAATGGTGAGAGATCTTACGGTTCTTATCCCCTTCATCTGTGTGCCTGCCACACCAGCTTCTTGCACACTACAGCATTTTGGCATGAAACTATAATTTTATAATAAAAGGATCCCAAAGTAGGTACAATTCACGTATGTAATCCACATGAGATCTGGGGAGAGAAGCACTTCCTGAGGTTCACTTCTGCACAGCACTGCAGGCAACTTGGAAGCATTCTGCTTTCCTGCAGAGTTCCCTCTGAGCTCTGAGTCCTCTGAGGACTGACAGCTCCACACTAGCCTAAGAACTGACAGCCAGCAGCAAATTGAAGAATTAAATGCCTAAAATGCTGTGCAACCTTGTGTCAGAAGGATTATAACATGCATCCTGACTAAGTAATGACTTGCTCATTAGCAAGTTTTGTTCTTTCCACAGATAGAGTACCATCCAGAGAATTACTATGTCTAAAATACATGGGTATTCATACAGAACCTATCAGAGGAAAATTACAAAAAATAAGAACCGTTAGATGATAATATTTGCAATATTTCCGTGAATTAAATAAGCTGTAATGTTACAGTATACAACCAGTAAAAGGAAAGTGCCACATAAAAATAAATTTAAATGCAAACAAACTTTAATCCGACTGCCTATGACTTTGGTCTTGGCAATTTCAGATTCACGCTAGCTTGCACTACTTAATACTGTTACTATGCTTCTAATCAGCAGATGTCAGGGAGCTGTAATGTGAGTGCCTTCTGAGTCCTTTCATAAGAAATATCAAAGTTGTACCTAACAAGTCCTTTGAGATCCCATTACTCTGAAGTTGGGCAAGAACAACATTTAAGTGGTACAAATGTTGGTTTTGTTCTCCAAGTACAGCTAATGATTAAGCATTTCCCAACTGGAAAGCATTTTGTTCTTCAGAATGTTGTTAGGCATTGATGCCTTTTAGCTTCCAGAAGCCCACATTCAGGTTTACTTCCTGTCTCCACGTTCAGTTTTGCACATTAGAGCTAGCCTAAAAAAAGTAAGTCCACCAGTGTAAATAAGTATGTGGGCTTCTACCAGCCCAATGTAATTGCTAGTTATTTCAGACAACTAAGACATAGTTGTGAGTCAACTCAAAGTGTTACTGCATCATCAAGCTTTCCAGGTAATCAAGGCCCACTCCTGCTTTACAGTCACTACCACTTCAGTCATCACTTGTCCACCATGATCCCTGGCAACAGAGTCTAACCAGAGTGAAGCCCACTCCAGTAAACATATTACAGTTTTTTAAGACATCATATTTTTTTATACCTTTGCTGCTCTTTTTGTGATCAGAAAGAAACATTTAAATGCCTCACTCCTGTATTTTAGTAAGTTGCTGTACTAGTAATGGGGGGAAAAAATCCTTTAACTTCTCCATTCAACTGCTTGATTTTACTTGACTATTAAAGCAAATGCTCCAATGCAGCACCTCTGTCCATATATTTTATAACCATGAGTTATATGTCACAGAGACCCTCTCTAGGTGGGAAGATCCCTCCTAATCAAGCTGAAGCATAACCTACAAAATTAAATTTATGGCCCAGGTCAACAGTGTTTTTTTCAAAAATACTTACTTGCTTTGTGAAGCAAGTCAGTTTCAGGTGGGATTTTTAAAAGAAGCTTTTATTAAATTATTAATAATTTAAATTAATGCCAGTAGCAGGTACCATTTCATAAAAAAGGCTTCCAGTATTTTACTCTCACATATCAGGCTGGTTTCATGTGAAACTTTATTAAAATCCAGATGTTGTTCAGTTTGGTTTCAACAAAACCATAATTTTTCACAAAAAGAAACCCTCCTGAGCAGTTTTGTTTCAAATCTAGTGTGTATAAAAATGCTTTGCAAAATAAAATCATATTATTTTCATAAAGTACCTTTTCAGTTAATTCTAATGAAGATAATTCAATATACTATTTTACACATGTCATTTCAGTTTGGGTTTTGGCTTTTTTTGGGTGGAGAGATGGGTTTGGGGTTCTTTTTTGCTTATTGAGATAGAACGAGAGCTGGTAAACATTAAGATATGAAGTCACTGAACTGGTGCTTTTTCCACTGGCTGCACTGAGCTTTGCACCAGATCTCAAAGGTTTATGTTAAGTTTGAAGAACAGTAGGAACACTAATTTCTCTGAAGATGCTCATTATGTTCTGGACTGCTACCATCAGCAGTATTCCACAGGAAACAGCTATTCTCCATACTTGTACAACACAATAAAGAAAGACTTTGCTCTTTTTGCCTGAAATCCTGTAGTTTTTGTAATGAGGTTTCCATTTACTTACTATCCCCAAAGATTCCTAAATACCATTAACAATGCTTTGCCACTTTAAGCTTTGAGGAGTATTTTTATATCCAGTGTCTTTATATAAATGAAAGAGCAGAAGAAAAATGAATGCTTAGTTACTGCATGCCTTTATTGTAATCAGTGGTGTAAACTGTGCCACTATACATAACAAAAAAGTTTGCTGAAGGTCTGTCTTTATGACTAAAGATGGAATGCAACACAGGGATCAAAGAACTGCCCTTGCTAAGAACTTACAACCTTCTTTGCCTGGCTTACCTGAAACCTGTGTTGGTATGATTTGTATAGATACATAAACTGTCTGTTGATCAGGCCAATTGATCACCACAGGACAACTTGCAAAAGCTAATGTTCCCTGAATGGCATCAAGTGAGCCTGCAATTGTCTGTGCTATCTGCAGTTCAACTCAGGGGTCAGAGAAAGGAAGATTTCTGTAAGTAAATACAAAAAGATACTTTACAGAATCACAAAATCGTAGGGGTTGGAAGGGACCTCAAGAGGTCATTGGGTCCAATCCCCTGCCAAAGCAGGTTCCCTAGAACAGGTCACACAGGTCAGTGTTCAGATGGGTCTTGAATATCTCCAGAGAAGGAGACTCCACAACCCCCCGGGCAGCCTGTCCCAGGGCTCTGTCACCCTCACTGTGAAAAAGTTCTTCTGCATATTGGTGCAGAATTTCCTGTGCTCCAACTTGAAGCCATTGCCCCTTGTCCTGTCTCCACAGACCATTGAGAAGAGGCTGGCTATTTCCCCTTGTGTCCCACACTTTATCCTTAACCAGTCACTGCACAAGATTTTTACAAACACACTTTAACTAATTTCACAGCTCATGAGGTAAGTTTTCTTTTCTTCATTTTATATATAGATATGCCAAGCCACAATAAGTCAGGGTGTCATGCACAAGCCCACAGTCACACTGACAGAGGAGACTCTGGTGAAGTCATCAGAAGCTTCACTGCTGACTTCAAAAGCCAAGAAGATAGGTGTAACTGCCTCAACATTGCACCTTCATTATAGGCTATTTCCTTTCCTGAAAGTATCTGTATGAAAATAACATTTGGAGATGCATTTGTCATAATTAAAGCAACAGATACTTTTACTGTAACACAAAAAAACACTTCACATTACATAGAACAAGGAAATACTTTTTTTCATCTTATTTATTTCCTGTATGCACTTCTTAACTTAAGAAATTAATCAGATGACTGGATTTCGAGTTTGCATATATTCATTCAAATGTTTTACTAAAAATATGTGTTCTGGCCTGTGCACCATGTGCCTTAAGATTGTTAGCCTTACTCCAGTGCTGCTGTGCTTTGGTACAAGCTAACAAGCAGAATTGGCAAACAAGGTGTGAGGCCTCGCTGGGATACTCAGCTAGAGGCAGCAATGGAGATGTCAGGCAGTCTGTACCTCCTTCCTGGGGGATCAATCAGAGATACCCAGGCGGTGCTGGCTGGAAGCTTTCTGCTACGCCAGCTGTTTCTGGGGGGCGGATTAGGGGTGGAACAGCCGTGTGTGCACCAAGAGCAAAGGTTAATTTGCGTTCGTCCCCTAGTAAAATTAGTGGTTCCAAATCCATTGGACTTCGATTTTTAATAGGCTGGATAGCATTTCAACTAATGAACCCAGCAACACAGACTCAAATCAAGATGTCTGGGCAGTCTACTTGTGTGCACCAAATGTTAATACTTGAATTTAAAAGAAATTGAACATTTCAGGTGATCTGATTAAAGCTTATTGCAAAATCAGTTCAGGTTTTATTTTTGTGGTAAATTTGACCTTGACAAGCCTTACCACAGCTTGAAATCTCTTCTTCTGAATCACATTTTATCAAACCTGGAGAAATAGCTACATGACACTGCTTGCTAATTATCAGTCAAAAAGCTAGACACTAAGGTAACACTCAGCTTTCTAGATACATGCCTGATGACAACTTTAAAAGGAAAGTGTCAAAATGTACAGGCTCCAAAACTTGACATTTCGAACGTTAAAAAGGCTTAAAGAAGGAGGGGGGGGGGGGGAGCTGCAATATCCTAAAATAGTTATTGATGCCACAAAGAAAAAATTTTTATGTCCTTCTCAGAACTTGATTTCCAACATAACTCCACTGGGTCATTTTTGTGAGCAGAACTTTGGAAGGAGGATAAGCAGGGCCAGATACGCTCCACTCAGCCTTCACAAGCTGAGCAGTAAACAAGAGAAAGCTTCCGGTACAGTCAGTACTATAACTGGAAATACACAGAATTTAACTCCTGAGTAAAACAAATGAGTTTTCTGCACCTTCTCAAAACGGTCCGGTCCCTTCAGCACAAAACTAATCCAATTTCTGTTATGTTGTTAACTAGGAATTGACTAAAATTCTCAAGTAGCAATGATTTTTAAGTCAGCACACAGCAACAGCTAAAATATTGCACCTGAAATAGAGTAAGGACTGGAAAAAAACAACTATTTATGACACTAAATACTTATGCTAGCAGAAGCTCATTAGAAAGAAGAAATAGTAAAGACAGGAAAAAAGGCAAGATATAATTGCTCGCGACAAAATCAAACGCAGCAAAAGCAGCCTGCTTTCTCTTGATGAACCAAGGAAAGATACTAAAACACACAGAACAGAACCCAAGCCTCAAACCATCTAATTTAGGTACCTAAAATAGAAAACTGGTTTTCTAAATTTTCTCTAAGTCAGTGGAGAAAGAGAAAGTAAGAAGAAGGTTCTACAAAAACAATTCACAAATAAGCCTGATTTACAGCCTAGGCTTTTACTCAGGGAGGTAACATTAGGTCATTGGAATATTCCTGAGTGAATGATCCCTTATTCCACTCTCTGAGCACAAACAAGGAGTCTCTTCTGGGCACCCAGGACGGTAAGACAGGCCTTCTCCTCCCCAGGAGCAGCCAGAACGAGAGCGCATTCACCTCTCTCCCCCATGAATTCTGCTGCTGTTGTATTTCATGGCAGATCTCCAGGCCTTTGCCATGAAAACTGAACTGAACCCAAAAGATAAAAACATTTTCATCATCTGGAAACAACGAGGAAACTGTGAAAGAGGGCCAACTTGTTCCTGCGGGAGGGAAGGATCAGGAGAAAATGCTCCCCTGGCAGGGTGACAGCGTGAGGGATGCAGCTGCTGCCGCTCAGCCTCGCTGCCTGCTCTCTCCCCTGACTCGCTCCCCGTCAGCCCAGCAACAGGTGACCCATCCGCAGACCCCACCGCTGCGCGCTAATCTCACGCTGCATTTCTAACGCCAGCGCGGAGCTGGGAAGGGAGAGCGGGAGGCTTTTTTTTGCCCAACGGACAGAGAAGAATCAGAAGGGGCAATACTGTATTTCTCGAACCGCAGCGCAGAAAACAAATCCAGACAAAGGGAGCGCTCTCTGCCGCGGGCAGGCGGCGGCGTGCGACGGCGCGGCGGAACCCGCCACCGCCCGCGCAGAGGGAGCGGCCGCGACGCGCTCCCCGCCCGCCGGGGCTACGGCCCCGGCCCCGGCCCCGGCCCCGCTCCGGCGGGTGTACCGGTAAGGCTCGGCTTTGCC
The DNA here is from genome assembly GCA_027925045.1 of Hypotaenidia okinawae. NCBI lineage: Eukaryota > Metazoa > Chordata > Aves > Gruiformes > Rallidae > Hypotaenidia > Hypotaenidia okinawae. The sequence continues at coordinate 8,262,939 of BSDF01000013.1, read as the reverse complement.
GTTCTCTTAGGAAACGCCCCTGGATTTGCTCCCTCCCCAGTTCCCCCGGCATCTCCAGCACCGGGAGCGCGCCCGCAGGCGACGGCAGACAATGCGGGACCGCGGTCCGGGCCGGGGAGGCCTGTGGGTGCGGTAGTTCCCTGCCCATCACCTGATGCGGTGGGCAGGCGCAGCGAGGGCTGCAGGAACTACAAAACCCGCCAGGCAGCGCGGCTGGCAGTCTCGCTGGTGCAATCCACACCTTAGCACGCCTGGGGCCGGGGTAAAGGCTGGCAGGGGCGGCTGCGGGCGCTGGCTTAAGAAGGATGGCCATACCCGGGACTCTTTCGGAGCACTAGCGCGGGCACTTCTGTTGGGGAGAGGCAACGCTATTCTATTGCAATGGTGGGATCTATTGCTCCTCTAGTGGCATCGCAACACTGCAAGATCAGTTGTATCCATTGCAATTAAGTTTGCAGGATCTGGACATGAGAGGATCGCGCACGTACGTATAACTGTGCCGGCTCTCCAGCCTTTCTCCTGACCGCATCTCTGCTCGCGTGCGTCTTACTAGCTCCCGGTTCTGATAACAAATCACACCCATCGTCGGCACTGGTGTCCTTAGTCTTGCTTTGGAAACTATCTGAAGGACCATGCATCGATTTGTTTCGGTTGCCAGGCAAACTGCGGCAAGCCTGGGCTGCAAAGGGCCGGGGGTCTGCCGAAGCGGAAGGAAAGACATGGCTTTGCGCTGCGCCGCTTCGCTGGCGGCGGGGCGGCAGCCGCGGTGTCCCCGGCTCCCGCGGCCGCCGCGGGAAGGGACGGTGCGCTGGAGCAGCGCTGCCAAGGCCTCCGCGGTGAAGATCAACGAGAAGGCGAGCAGGGAGAAGATCCTGACGCTGGAGTCCATGAACCCGCAAGTGAAGGCGGTGGAATATGCAGTACGGGGCCCCATCGTCCTTAAAGCCGGCGAGATCGAGAAGGAGCTGCGGAAGGTGAGGCAGGAGGCGGCCGGGATGCGCGGCAGAACAGAACAGGGCAGGGCAGGGAGGAGTCCTCGCAGCCGCGCTCCGCGCCGCCCGCTCCCGCGGCGTGCCCGCCGCCGCTGCCCGCCACTGGCCCTGCCCCCGGGGCACTCCTCCGCCGCCGCCGCTCCTGATTGGGGCATCGGGGGGCTCGGCAGGTCAGCGGCCGGCGGTGGGGCCGACGTGGCAGGCGGTGGGGCCGACGGGGCCAGTGACACCCCGCGGGGGTTGAGGTGCGACCTTGTAGAAGCCTCGGGAAAGCGGGCGGTCGGGGGAGGCCAGGGAGCGGCGGCGCTGCCAGTCCGGCGCGATGCCTGGTAACAAGTGAAAACTCGCAGACCGCGAGAGGCGTTCCCCCCAGCCCTGCTGCTGCCCGAAGCGCTGCCCGGACGCGCTCTGCCCGCGGGGGGCTGCGGGAGCTGCCGGGCCGGGGCGCGCAGCCCTCTCCCTACGCTGTCCTGCCCGCCCCGCTCCGCTGCGGGACACCCCCTCACTCGCGCCCCTTCACACGGGAGGCGGGAGAGGCGCAAAACAAAGAAACCCGCCCTCCGGCTACTGTTTATCTCGTGTCACTGATTGCGTAAGGCAAATACAGTATACCCCCATAAAGTAGTGTTTACATTTCTTCAGCCACTTTGACCCTTTGCTGCAATCCCATGTCCTTCGTGTTATACAAGAGGGTGATTGACCAGCTTTCATCATACCGATAGAGCGTTTGAAACATCCTTTACGATTGTAGAGATAGATACTGCCTCCGCCGGGGCAGGGAGACGTCTTTGAAACCAGCGGTGTCCTAACCCAGCTCGTCCCAGTCACCGCCCCGCAGGCTCGGCCAACGCTCCTCTGCCTCTGGGTGCCCCAGAGCCGGAGAGACTGAAGCTCTCTGCGGGGACCACCCATAGCGTGCCACTCTTTTGGTTGGTTTAGTTGAGGAGTTGAGGTGCTTGAGGACAAACCTTCAGAGCACAAACGCTCGGGGACGCTTCCAAAGTTTTAGGTGGTTAGCGACTTGAGGAGGATCTGTCAATAAAGCCTGATATAAGATGCTCCTGTGGGTCTGGCCCGAAATGTACTAAAAAAGGCATCCAAATCAGGCACTGCTTAAGTTTTGATCTTCATATTGTTCTCTTATTCCTTAAGACGTACATTGAAAAAGAAAAAAAAACCAAACCCTTGGCATGGCTTCTTGTTTGTACTGTTCACATGACTGCTTCCCCTCTCAGCATGAGGACTCTCTTATTTTTGTTTTGAATAAAGCATCCGGCATAGTTACTTTGCTATTCTTCACTGCTTTAGAAAGTCCTGTTAATATGTTCTTAGCAATTTGATGAGTTGCATAAAGTACTTTGAACAGAAACAGTGCTACAGCAATGCTAGTGAGATGATTTTAATAATTTGGTATTTGTGTTACTTGTTTCCCCTTGCTTTAAAAGGTGAAGCATGTTTTCATCTGTGTATTATATACATCAATTACTTATATCTAACAGTAATTATTAAAAACAGCTTCTTTTTTTAGAATTCTACTTAAAAACTTTAGAGTGGCGATGGAGACTTCACTTTAGAACATTTGTTTTGATTTTTGCCTTAAAGCTTGTTTATAAAGGTGTCATTGCCTTTTTGCTGCTGGCTTCTCTACTGGCTGCATTTTCCAGAGCGTAGAATCTTCCAGTGTTCTCACTGAGTGTATTTGTTTTCAAGTTACAGGACATGAGATATTACTTGGCAAAACAAATATAATACGATCTTCACTAACTCCTCCCAACTCCCCTGCTTACTTCAATCACCAGCTGAGTCACCAGCAGAGAAAATAGTCTTCTGTGCACTTTTTTACAAAATGCAAGAGCAAGGCATTGCCAGTGGCTTTATGAGAAGATTGGTATGGCAGCTTTGTGCCCGCTCACATGGCATTTCCCCTTTAAATGTATTTTCTTGAACCAGTCTCATGGAATATTATCAATGGCTATCAGCACTCATAGACATGTGACTATGCTCTAAGATGACTAAAGCAAACAAAAACCTCCCTGTTGGCAGAGATGGACAACACTACTGCAACAGTTAAGACAATGTATCTGCAGAACACCTATCAACTTAGGGAAGCAGCTGAAAGGCTTTTGTGTTCTTCCTCACTGCTCAAGTTATTAATTCTTTTTTTTCTTTCTGATAAAAATACTGTCAGTCCTTCTATTGTTTAATCAAACTGTGTGGTAAAGCATACATTCATGAATAGTACCTAGGTTCTTCATAACTGAAATATTACAGATTATTTAGATGTCTACTTTTTGGTCTGAAATTTACTTCTGTGTTATCACAGGTCAATGGCACTTCTTTGTTTGCTTTTAATTAAAACTGGACAACCGATTTTTTCACGCCCTTCAACTTTATCTCACAGAGTTAGGTCAATCTCTGTCGGCAGAATTAACACCCACTGATAAAGGGAAGAGGCTGAAGCAGTTGTCAGAGAAATGTGATGCCCCACAGCATCTCTAGATCCATGATTACTCTTCATTGACAGCAAAAGGGTTGCCCCATGGCAGCTCTACTGTGTATGATGGGGAAGGAGCTTTGCATAAATGTGAAGGTATGGACTCCATAGTATGATGTAGCAGCTCTGTACTGGCTGGTACCAAGAGCAGGCAGAGGTGAAGCACTGATATACTCACTAGTAATTCTGCATTTTTCCTGTTCTGCCAAGATGCCTTTAGGTCATTTATTTCTAAACTAAACCCATCTTAAATGCAGATAATTGTCTGATCGGATGCAATAGAGGCTCTCCCTGTTTAAACCTGGGAGAATGTTAGGCTTCATACTTGTGTGACTTTTACAGCTTGTTATGTAGACTATGAAATAGCTAGTTGGAGTTGTTTGCAGAGTGTAAGCTTCAGTCTTCCCTGAGTTTTGTTCTGATGTCTCAGATTCTGAATAGCAGTTCCTCCTTATTTTATCTGGCACTTGTTTCTTTCGTGTATTAACTGCAAATGATTACAGCAGGAGCTGTAGCTCCACAGAGCACACAGAAGTGAGGACTAAAATGTTCCTTGGAAAGTCTCTGGCTAGGCAATTTAAAGGATAGTTCTTTAAAAAAGTAAATAAAATTGAAGCATTAATTTCATCAAATGAGCTCAGGATTAAGCCAATGTAAGTGACAAGTTAGAATATTCTGTTAGAGCAGAACAAGATTGATTGCTCAGGAGTACTGATGGGGCATGCTGTCCTGGCCTATGACCTGTATTCATGTACGTGGAAAATCAAGGTTCTGATCTACATTAAGTTTTTCCATTGGAAGACTTTATGCAAAATCACTTATTTGAATCCCTTCTTGGAATATTTTGAAGTTGCATCATACTTCAAAAGTGAAAACCTGATTTCTTTCCCCCTTTGCTAATGATAATAATCATCTTCATCTGATTCTGGCTTACTAAGGTAATACATGAAGCAAGAACTGACTTCAGCCATTTTCCTTGGTGTTTCTGGAAGCTTTTTAAAGCAAGCTAGAGCACAGGCATAGTTTAATAAATTATTACACTCTCAATAGAACTCAAATAAATAAGAACTTTTTTCTATCCCCCTTTTTTTTTAGCCTTGCTAACAGATGGCCACCATAGCAAATATTGATTTACAGCCTGAACATGAATTCAATGGAAGAATAATGTAATCTCTGGACAGAGCCCTTTACTTAATCAGTAATAGCAAGCTAGCTTTATCTTTACATAGGCAGCACATGTACCTGATTTATTAGTTTGCATTCATGCTAATTTTAACTGACTTTGTTATTTAAAGTCCCTTGTTACTCTTCTCTCTCCATTTACACTTTCCTTGTTCCATCATATCCCACTCAGGTTTTTCATAATGTCATGTGCTGTGTCAGGTAAAGTTGTTTTACACATACCTGCAAAGCATATGCATATTAAACAGCATTTTAAGATCCACAAGTGAACTCATCTCACATTGGAAGCTGTGCCTGGCTTAAAGTCACACAACATTAGATCCCTGTTCAAAACGTGCAAGCTAATGAAACAGAATTGTATGGCAGAAAGGAGAAGAGAATAGTACACAGAGAGACATTGGCAGTGTGTGGAAAGTTCCTTTGGATCAGCACAGGTAGGTAGTGTGTTCCACCACTGGGTCTGGAGCTATGTGCCTAGAATGGCAATACAGAGTCTCTACAAATCGTAGTCCAGCCACCATAGCGTGACTTACTTTTACAGTAAAAGGGTTGTACACTCATCTGCTCTTCCCCTGGTTTTCATTTGCATAACTATAGCAAGTAGGTTCCTGTTGCATGTTTGTTCTCCAAGTCACTGGTTCACTCCCTACATTTCTGTTTAGATAAAAGAACTACCAAAATCCCATTTACTCGTGTAGCAATAATCTCCAGCAGCTTCTGCTAAAGTATTTTGGTTCAAAACTCTAGAGCTGTTTGTCTGTTTACTAATTCTTCAGGCTTTTAAATTGAATAGAAAAAAAGCCGACTTAGAATCCGGTCTTAATTATAAATGTGAGTTGACTGTGTCCCTGGGAATTTAGAGTGACATGCAAAAATATAATTTGACATGCCAAGAAAAAGATACAAGATTGACTGGTACACCCAGTAATGAAAGATGTTAAGCTTAAATCACCATCCTGTAATTTTCTGCTTTGAATACGTGACTCTGTGCACACTAAGAAACTATCTTCCAGGCAAGAGCATTTGACCTCATTAAGACTGAACTGTTGTTCTTCAGCTGCCTGTACATGTTGCATGGGGAAGCAAATCTGTCATAAACCCCAGGGTTTTTAACAGGGGGAAAACTACTGCAGATGAAAATGAAAGAAAGTCAGGTTTATGAGTATGGTTACCAAAAATCATATGATCAGAAGCACACAGTCCACAAGATCTAGTTATCTGATGTTTTATTGTAAGCAAGAAAGCAAAGTAGCAAAATCTATTCCAAAATAGCCCTGATACAATAGGTCTTCAAGTTAAGAGGGTCCTACTGTCTAATGTCCTTCTAATGAGCATTATTTTAATCCTGTCATTTACACACGCAATTCATATAGGCAGAATTTCTGAAATGCAAGTACACTTTGAACAGTGTATATGGCAAAAGTAATTTGAGGACAACTCTTGTTCTGTAATCCCTGAATCAGATCTGTCAATTAATGATTTTTTCATCTGATATTAGGGGGCATGCAAGTCATCACTGCCATTTCAAGTCAAAATCCTGAATTTGCCTTCTTCTTCCTTCCAACAACAGTTCACGTCAGCTTGAATTATACATGCATAACACAGACACAAAGCCTTAGTCTGTGGTAAACAGGTCAGGTTTATTTTTCTTCTGCGAGCTGTTTTAATAAAAAGATTGGAATGCTAATTCAGGCCTTCAAGTCCCTATTAGTTAAGGGCCTCTGGGTAGTGCTTTCTTGGCCCTCTGAGAACTGGGGGAAAAAGAAAGGCAAGCAAGCAACTTGGCTACTACAGCATAGATCTCAACTATGCTGAAATGTTTGGTTTTGCCAGCTCTCTTATTATACAGCTTGTTTGTGCAAGTCACAGCAAAACCAGACTTGGCTTCTGCTAAGGAAATAGCACAATGTTTCACAGTGTGATGTTATTGTCTGATAACCATCAAGAGGAGGGACAAAGCAATGGCAATGGAAACGAAACAATGAGGAGCAGTCAAGAGTGGACAAAAACTGAAATTCAGAAATAGCTGAAATACCGTGTCGCTCCTCTGGCATTAAAACAACCTCACATTTTTGTGGCCTCCCCAAGGGAACACTTTTCAATTCTTTCCTATCGCCATTACCAAATCCAAACCACACAAGCCTCTCTGCAGACTGAGGGGTTTCCTTTGAAAATTGCTCAAGGCTTTAGCAAAGACAGCTTTAAGTCAGTTTGCACCCTTCTTTACCCATTCTGGGCACACTGTTGTCTTGCAGCTTCCCAGCATTCTTAGATGGCACTGTTGTAAAAGGAACCTCCAGGCAAACCAGCCTGGAGACAAACCAGCTCCTGGCAGTGCACTGCCTTCCTGTTGTTGGGATATTGCATGTTCTGGCATCATACCACTTCTTTGATCAAATAATTCTCCCAACACTTCTTGAATAGTGACTCTTGAGAGACAGCTCATCATTTCATACTATGCTGCTCAACCTACTGGGTTTCTTGAGATCATGGAGATGTCTAGGGGAAAAGGAAGCTTCTCCAAACTTGGTTAACTACATAAAGATTTGCACTAACTCTGCACAAAGGAATTCTGGTTCACATGTGAAAATTCCTTCTTCCAACTTTGTGTGATAATTACAACACTGTTTCAGAGGCTTCTCATCTGGTTTCTTAAAAGACTGCATTTCCTCTGAGTGACAGAAGTAACTGCTGAACAAACTAATTTACAAAGAGATTATTTCAAACCTGGGAAAATTCCTTTATTCCATTAAAATCCTTTCATTATCAAGAAGACTGCAACTGGAAAAAAAAACAAAGCACCACCAAATATTTTCTGCTTTACTTCTGTCTTTAAAAGTGCAAGGTGGCTTCTTCAGCCTTAAAAAAGGCTACTACAGTTCATCCCTTTGCTAACAATTTCAAAAGAATGATGTACAATTGGCATTGTTCCCAAAATAAAGGTGAATCAGGTTGTTACAACAGTAAGAGGCTGTAGCAGTGCTTGTTTTGTAGGGCTGGGGACTAGTTTTCCTCCTCGGTGTGGATCATGTGGATCTTCAGTAGACATGAGTATGAAGCTGGTACTTACTGCTCCAGAGTGTGTTATTAGAGCTCCTGTTCTGCAGGCTTCACTTTTCCAAATCTTTGCCTGCTGGCAGAGGCCATTTAAAATCCAGAAAGGCTGCCTCTAGAACACACCTTGAAAGCCTGCCCATACTGAAAGAGGGCATATGAGAAAGAATATGAGAGAGAATGGGAGATTTGAGTGGAATTCCACCTTGAACTCATCTGCAGAGTAGTTGGCACTGTCGAGACTTCTTTTGATGCCAGCTTCTGATATCCTTGCTTTGAAACTTTGACTCATTAGCATTCAACACTTGTTCTTGCCTGTTACTGATTTCTCTTCCTCCTTTCTGAAATGGCAAGATGGGACTTTTTGTGCTGGCGGAATCAAAACTAAATCTGAACCACATCTGATATTCCTTCTTTCCACAGAAAGACTGGAAACCAAGTAATAGAAAACATGAAGAAACATAGTTGTATCTATTTTTTTCTAGATTTCACTAGGAGGAGATACAGTGAATCTCATGAAGACAGCTTGAAACATTTGCTGATACCAATTCATTGTCAGGGAAGGCAAAGGCCCCATTTATGTAAAAGCATTTCTCTTTTGAAAGACAAAAAGGGCAACGGCTCTTATAGCTGGTACCAAGAAATACAAGTCAGTCAGGAGGAGCACAGGCCTTTAAACATGTATATGGGAACAGTGTCCAGCAGAGAAGAGCTAATTGTTACTTCTCTAACAGGATTTTACAGTAACAAAACTGTTATGTATGTATTTTCCCCAGATCAATCATTTTAGAAGCAAAGGTAGCGTGTGGTTTTTGGGGTAGGTGATGATTATATACCCACAGCTGATGTCCAACGACAGTGATGGCATAAAAACTAAGTTTGAGACTAGCAGAGATCTGGAAGGTATCAATGATAATAAGCTATGATATTGTTTACAATAAAACTGACAGACATCAAAAAGGTCTGCTACCTTTGTTGTAAAGGCTATACCACTATAAAAACTCCTAAAGGACATTTTGAAATGCAGGATACCTTTCAGTATTTCACTAACCAAAGAAGCAACTATTTTTTTTACAGATCAAGGTAGTATTTCTGTGCAACCCCCATCTAATTTGTCAGATAGGATGTATTTATGCTCTTAGGGGTTTCATTTGTTCTGGTTTTAATCTGGTAAAACAGGGTATTTCTATTTCATCTTATTGCTGAGAACTGCTGTTTTTCAAGACTGCCTAACTTAAGGCACAGGAAATATCATCCCTTTTTCTTTACCAAATTTCTGTTATTGTGCAAATCTAGTGAGACTGACTGAGTTTGCTGTGAGAAGGATCAAATGCAACCAAGGTCTGTGTTCTCTTCGACATGTATCTTTCTTTTTCTGCTTATTTATAAATCAGAATGAAACATGTGCTATCAGTGGAGCACCGATAGTTTAAAGAACCTATTTCTAGCTGTTTGTATTACTCACAAATCGCTTAATTCAGCCTCAGATACCTGTAATCCTTATCTGGCATCCCTATTCTTAATTCTTTATTTATGGTTGAAATACAATTCTTATTTAGGAACTCGCACAGATAAGCAAACATCAAAGCAAGTAACTTAATGGAATCAGTGTGTCCCTTTCAATTAAGTGAATATTTTTTTAAATTCCTGCTAACTTTAAGGCCATAGAAAATTGACCATTTTCAGCCAGGAACACAGAATTCCATATGTCTTGTTTCAATGCCCTTTCTAACTTCCTACTTAATTTCAAAAGAAAAACCTAAAATCTTTCATTTATTTGAAGGGCTGGATCTGTAGCAGGGATTTCAATCACATTATCACATAACCTCTCAGCCACATTATGCAGCTGTAAACCTCCAAACTGTGGCATACTTAGGAACTTCTATCCCTGGTGACTACTAATATTTTAGTCACTTTTACCTTTACACATCTGGGTTCGGGTCTCTCATTGAAGTCCAGCAGATAATCCACGGCAGAAAAGCAAAAATCAGTTCAGGCTTGCCAGCCACGTATTTTATATGCAAATCCAATAACTTGCTGTAAATACATGGGCCAGGAAGAGGCTTTGTGAGTTCAGTCCACAGCCAGAGCACGTTGTTGTAGGTAATACCCTATAGAAAACTGCTTGGTCTCAACAATTTTGCATTAGTCCACATGAAAACTCTGTCACTGTTAGAAGGCCTCCCTGCTATCTCTCATTCTTGCATAGATACTAGAAAAATAGAAATTTGTTCTTGCCTACCTCATTTATTCTTCTTGTAATGTTGGCCTCTACTTTCAGTTAGTCTTTTTTATTTAAATCAATGGTAGGTTTTCCTACCAGTCAGTTGCATGCCTTTTTTCCCTTATTTTATTTTGCTTTTTAAAGAGCTATGATTGCTAATCAACATTCATCAACTGTTTTCCCTCTGTTCTCATGATGTATTCAGATCCTCACAGGAAAAACACCTGGCGGTTCAGATTTCAGAGATTAGGACTCTTTTAAATATTCATGGTGATTACTTAGCACATCTGCTGTTTTTCGCATATCCCCTCACTGCAATCTACTTTGTAAAACATCTGTATATTGAAAAGGGGGCCCATCACACAGTTAGTGTTTAATCCAAATAGAAAATAAATAAACAAGGAGTCTCTTTACTGTTTTTACTCTTAAAAGTACTAAAAGTCTTGAGGTTTCCTTTGTTGGCAAATTTCTCAAATGTCCTCAACTGTTTTTAGCTTCTTGGCTGATCCATCCCTCTGTCAGGTATATCAAACAAAGTTGCTCTAATACTGACAACTCAAAATGCCTTTTTTCATCTTTTCTACTTCAGTGCATAGTTGCCAGGCAAGTCAATCTCTTGTAGCTAGCAGAAAAAATAAAAAGCCAGCCTATCATTTAAAAAGGTGTCACAGTCAGCCTCATTTCTGTAAAACATTTAAGATATACTGGCAGTATTGTTTAAGAAGTGCATTAACAGTGTGTTTGTTGGGAGAATAGGCACTGTTTAGTTACAGCTGTATGACAGATACCAAAACATGGTGAATTATCTCATTTTAGGGAATCAAAAAACCTTTTACTGAAGTAATTAAAGCCAACATTGGAGATGCACATGCAATGGGACAGAGGCCAATCACCTTCCTCCGTCAGGTAAGAATATTATAAAATATTACTGATTTTTTATTAGATTACCAGGAATGCCTTAAAATCTGTCTGATGTGTGTATTAGTATAAATGATTCCCTGGATGCACTTAGACTTAAAATAATTCTTTCATAAAGAATTAAAACTGAGACAAAGTCATATACATATATCTTACTTGCTGAGTATCCTCTTTCAACACAGTAGCTTTTCTTATTTTTCATATCTTTCTCTAGCCATGTTTTTCCTGTCACTTCTCCTATGTTATCAGTCATATTCATATTCAGTAATGTACTTCAAATAAGAAAGTGGTTGTCTTCAAAGAAGAAAGCAAATTCCTTTCTTCGTCTCACATTATACCTTAAGATCTGCATGCAGTTGGGTGCAACTAGTTGTACTGTTGCTGATTTTGCACATTTTACCTCCGGGCAAGATAACATGTTGGGTTAACTTGTAGGATAGACTACAACAGAATCCACATTTGTGCATTATTCCTAAAATACAAGCAAGGTTTAAAACTAGTATTACACTACTTACTGAGCATCCCTTACAAACACATGTAAAATCTTCAGTCTATAACAATGTCAATTCAGAGTTCCAGGACAAACTGAAGTCATATCAAATTGAGGGTCCAGATGATGAGCTAGACAGCAAACTGTCAGCAAACTAGGAGGACCAGAGCTTCTTACAAATTATTCAGATCGAATGTTGTTAAAGAAAATACTGGGTAAATGGGAAATCCTTTCTCCCCATGACTGTGTGCACACATGGATTAATTCTTTAGTCATTGCCCCACAAGGTGACAACAGCTTATCCATATTACGCCAAGTAAGCATAAAAATGAGACAGAGAATGGAACAATTTAAGGTGACCTCAAGCAAAACCTCTAGTTTCTTGGTGCTTTACATCCCTTCATGAACTTAATTCTGGCAGGTCATGTTTCTACTTTTACTATGTTCTGTATCACCACTTCTTTTAATTTTTTTCTCCACAAATTCAAATTAGTTATAACTGTAAGTTATTTTTAGGAAGGATTATTAGAACATGCAACTGGGACTTTAAAATTTGATCATATTATTCCGTTCTGCTCCATATTTAAACTCTTAATTTCTTGTCAATAAAGTGGGCTAGTAATGCAAGAAGAGTGGAGGATAGAGCTGTTTAAAGGTAACACATGAATAATTAACTGTGTTTTACTGTGTTTGCACTATGCATAGCTCACTCAGACTCCAATCTTCACTGTCTGTAATGCAAATAGTGAATAATTCTAAACTGTTTTTATCAGCAGAACTTGGAACCCAGCAAGATTTCTTCACTTCTCTAAGCACTACCTTTAAAAAAAACCAACCAAAATATCTTCATCAATAAACTTTGTTTTAAATTAATTTGTATTTGTGGTGTTAGTTTCCAGGGAAACTTAACAGTAATCCTACCGACTGAAACCATTGAGAAGTGGCCAATTTACATTTTCTTGGCACTCTAGGTAGTGGCACTGTGTACATACCCAAACCTGCTGGACAGCCCAAGTTTTCCAGAAGATGCCAAAAATCGAGCCAGACGGATCTTGCAGGGCTGCGGAGGAAATAGCTTAGGTAAGTGTTCCAGTTGGTCCTGTCCTGTTGGCATTAGAATCAACACAGGTAGTCTCAGTGTCTGCAGTGCTGAAATGCCTTAATCGTGTTCTATATGAGTCGAGTCAAATGGGAGATGGGCTAGGGCAGAATGACAGGGGGAGAGTCCATGGAGTGGACTACTGATAAGCGGTGTCTAAGAGTACAAATTTTTTATGAGACTTGTCACAGAAGAGGACAAGATGAGGATTATATAGTTATGGAGCTCTCACCACAATGACATCTAGGTGAAAGCTGAGCTATTTTGTATTAGAAAACTAAGCAGCAGGGAGAACTAGTGGAGCTTTATTGCTATTTTTATGGCATCTGTTAATCCCAGGCTCTGCCAGCGATGTCTCCTGCTAAGTCTAGGTTGAGCTGTTATAATTTTATCATCTCTAAGGGTTGTCTAACAAGGAGTCTACTGGCCCTGTAATGACAGTATCAACAAATAATACATGTCCATCTCAGCTGACCCAGTTCACAATCCTGTATTAATTTTGAACCACAAGTCCCAATATGTTTGTCAAGATATGAACTGGGTTATCAGAAACTCAGGTATTGAGGTGACAACTCTCTGCAAAGGGAAAGTACACAGTAGAAAGGTGGCAGCTTTTTACTTAGCTGAGAGAGTTCTAACTGAAGCTGTGAAAGCCCTATTTCTCCAAGGCAAAGTAACACTTGAAAGAGCTAAAGAACTCTGTTCTTCAACCATTGTCCCTGCAAGAGCATACATTTAATACACACACACACAAATAAGTACAAAATTTAGGTATTCGGTAGAGAGGAAATGGAAGAGACAATTCTTTTGCATCTAGCAGCTGCACTGCCTACTTGTACCTGGGCAGTGCTCCTAGAATTTCTACTCTGCAGATGGTGTTACAGGTCAAAACCTGATCCCTCCATGAAGCTGTATGTACTGTATTGTGCTCTAATAAAACCTTCTTTTCAAAAAAACTATCAATCCAACACATAAGTGGCTTTTCTACATATGGTCAAGCTATTTGAAGCATTATACCTGCATTTATACTGGCCTATTTAAATATATTAATTGCAAAGTTAATATGATTTGACCTCTGGTTACGAACTAGAATAAGCTCACTTGCAATCAATGTCCATTTGGCAAAACCCTACTCATAATACTGAGTCTTGCTATTCCCAGACCACATATGAAGGCTCAGGTATGTCCCTCTGTTGTGTTGAAATACCCTGGGATTCCTTTGATATCACTTACTTTACATGTGGGATAACTGTCATATCTTTCCGGGCAGTTGAGATATTTACCCCTCTCCTAGACATAAAAAAAATCTAATATATGCACATGCAGCCTTTTGGGTTGGGTTGGATTTTTTATTTATTTGCATCCTGTGGTGCAAACAGATGGATTATAGACAAAGCTATCAACTGAGTACAGTCAAGGGTAGAAGACCTGAAAATAGAATTCAGGTCTTCTGTGTAACCTCACTGAATCATGGGACTCAGCCCTCAATGGAGCACAAGACAGAATGACAGCTTAGGTTTGTCCTCCTGCTTTAACAGCAGCTTCCTAGCTGTGGTCAAAGACCCAGGTCTAGACCCAATGTAACTTTTCGTCCAGTAAAAGTAAATGTTCAGGACATGGGGGAACTTTGTGCCCTGAACTACCAGTTTGCCCAATGCAGCTGTGCAGTACTTGCAAAGGTTCTTTGGCTTTATATGCTTTCACAGAAGTGTTATCCAGTAGACTATCAGCATGTAACTGAGTGATGAGAGTCAGTCAGGCACAATTATTCCACTCCACTCAACAAGCGAAGAAGATTCTGCAGCTTCATGACGGTGTTCAAAATTAGAGATACAGTTGTCACTTCGCTGTCCATCAGACTTCATAGCTTGAATCCACTCCTCACTTTGTTTTAGGCTTATTTTTACTCTTTATTTGTTGCCCATGCTCAGCAATGATACACTCAGGCATCTTTCTTTACAATTATTAGTTGTGCTCTGTAAACTGCATGAGACTTATTATAGATAGGGTTGATTCTAGATGTTTCTGCTACAAGAAACTGAAAAGTGTTTGAGAGATGCTGTGTGGGGAGAGAGAAGCAGCTTAGGTTTTTTTGTGTTTCAGGTCATGGGAGAAAGTGGTATACTATTTTCATATTGCAAATAGAAATTATTTTTGTCATGGATCTGAAGAAGTTGATTTCCTTTCTGTTGCACATGCTACCTATGTTCCTTCTTACCATTACTTAAATAAGTGTTGGTTGACATTCTGAAGTGGTTTTCAACATAAAGAAAACAACTGGGAGATAGCCAAAATGGGATTACTGTCCCAGCCTTTAGATCCTACTTCTTACCAGACCAGTATATTATTATAATTCCATTTTAGTGATATGTATTATATTGGTCTAATTGCAAATGAATTCTTCTGTTCTATAAGCAAACCAACTCCCTTTCCTACTCCTTGAAAAAAACCTCACAATCCTGGGGATCCAAAGCTATCATATATACAAATTACTTTATAAAATACTAGCTCAGGAGTTTTGCTAGCAAACAGAAAATCTGATGCTCATTGGACATTCTCATTCTCTATTTTTCACAGGATCTTACAGTGCTAGTCAAGGTATAAATTGCATCCGTGAAGATGTTGCTTCATATATTGAAAGAAGAGATGGAGGAGTTCCTGCAGATCCAGACAACATATATCTTACCACTGGGGCAAGTGATGGTATTGCTGTAAGTGCTAAAATTAAACCTGTCTCTTCCTGTTATAAACTATAATCTCTCAGTTAGCTTTGGAACCACAGATCTCTGTTGAACATCTGGTCTCACAAACTCCTGTGAGTTTGGTCTAACAGATACTGAAGTCACATTTAGTAGATAACGAATATACCCAATTATGTAGATGTAAGATGCCAGCTAAGAAACAGGCACATGGAGACAAAGTCTCTTAATATACATCACCTTGTACCTTTTGTAAAGGTAGTATAAACTATATAGGTACCTAAATATAAATTTAGGAGATCCAGATCATTCCGATTAAATAATGGTGCCCTCAGTGGTTAAGCTGCATAAGTACTGAAGATTAAAGGATATGAATCAGTGGTGAAGAAGAGGAAATAACCTCAAAAGTGAGAAATCTCAGCAGCTCTTCCTAGTAAAAAACCTTGAGGTTTTGGCTTCAACCAAGGTTTAAAGATGGTTCTCGGTTAAGACAGGAGTAACTGGCACTATTAGATTTTTCCTTTCCACAGACACATTTACTCATACTACAACAACCATCAGTTTTCAGTGGAGAAGGACCTGGGGGTCCTGGTGGATGACAGGTTGGCCATGAGCCAGCAGTGTGCCTCGGTGGCTAAGAGAACCAATGGGATCCTGGGGTGCATCAGGAGGAGTGTAGCCAGCAGGTCAAGGGAGGTGATCCTCCCCCTCTACTCTGCCCTGGTCAGGCCCCACCTGGAGTATTGTGTACAGTTCTGGGCTCCCTGGTATAAAAAGGACAGGGATCTCCTGGAGAGAGTCCAAAGAAGGGCTACGAAGATGATAAAGGGCCTGGAGCATCTCCCATATGAGGAAAGGCTGAGAAGATTGGGACTGTTCAGCCTTGAGAAGAGAAGACTAAGGGGGGACCTAATTAATGTTTACAATTATCTTAAGCAGGGGATGCAGGGGGAATCAGCCAGCCCCTTTTCAGTGGTCTGTGGAGACAGGACAAGGGGCAATGGCTGCAAGTTGGAGCACAGGAAGTTCCGCACCAACATGCGGAAAAACTTTTTCACAGTGAGGGTGACAGAGCCCTGGGACAGGCTGCCCAGGGAGGTGGTGGAGTCTCCTTCTCTGGAGATATTCAAGACCCGTCTGGATGCCTATCTCAGTGAAATGTCCTAGGGAGCTGCTTTGGCAGGGGGGTTGGACCCAATGATCTCTCGAGGTCCCTTCCAACCCCTACAATTCTATGATTCTATGATTCTATGATTCTTTGCTTTAGCAAGGCAGCCTTTTAGAGCTTGTTTGTGAAAGGGGTTTTTTAAATGACATCTAGTGGCAGAGTTCAGAATAATGTTCTGACACGAACAGTTCTCCGGATGTCTTTAGTGAGTTCCCTTTCCAGAGTTTATGATGCCAAGCATTATACTGGCAGCTTGTCAGGAATGGCAGTGTATCATATCAAATCTGCGTCTTTGATTCTACCAGTGAGGAAAAGTCAGCAGTACAATGAGTCTCATTATTTGGCACTTCCATGGATAAAACAACTATTGTTTTATAACCTGGGGAGGCAGAGGGTGTTGGCTACAGTTGCTTTTAATCTAAAACAGGGTGCTCTGTTCCAAAGAACTTCTACAGACCCCACTTCAAATTTCTGGTTTTAATTATCGGCTTCTTGTGCTTAGTGAGATACAATGAGTGGAAGGCAACAACTAGTTGAGACTTCTTTGCTTATGCCTGGGCATAAGCAAAGCAGAAAAATCACTATCTTGATATTCCTGTTTCAAATTTTCCCTCTACCCTTGTGCTCAGAATGTTTTTCCCAAATTTTCCAGTTAGCCAGACATGATCTTTAGAAGCCATGACATGCAGAGGAATTCCACTCAGCTTAGTCAGACCATCCTCATTCAACCAGTAACTTAACTTGAAATAAATAAGTGTTGTTTATTTATATGTGAAAATGACTGTAAGCTTCTAGAACAGAAAATCTTAACTCTACATTTTTTCAGAAGGAAAATCAGTAACTTATTCTAGAGTATAATATTAATTCTGGTGGGTGACTTTTTTTTTTTACTTCCTACTTTTTCCCCAGACAATTTTAAAGATCCTGGTCTCTGGAGGGGGAAAATCCCGAACAGGAGTGATGATCCCTATACCACAATATCCCTTATATTCAGCAGCCATATCTGAACTAGATGCTATCCAGGTGAACTATTATTTGGATGAAGAAAATTGCTGGGCACTAGATGTGAATGAGCTTCGCCGTTCCTTGAATGAAGCTAAGGCATACTGCAATCCAAAAGTGCTCTGCATCATCAACCCTGGAAATCCCACAGGTCTGCTGCAATTCTGTGTAACACATGGGTGTCAAGACCACTTTGTTTTTTCCTTTTTATTCATTTGACATTGCAGAGATACCCTAAATACATACCAAAGATGTAAAGTCAAATTCTAGAGATCAGTGTTCTAAGCAGGACAGTATGTCATATTTCTAGAAACTTATTTTCAGTATCACAGAAGGCCAGGGGTTTGGGAAGAGAGGAGGGAGCAGGTTCACTTCACTGGATCCCATTTGAAGCCACCACTTCCAGTGAACTCACAAATTTTGACCTTTCAGTCACTTTTGGACTTTATCTGGTTTCTGACATGACCTGTAGCCTCTTGCCTCTAAGAGGCAATGACTACAGATACACTCTGAATTCAGTGGAAACGACTGCCTCCCTGAGAAGAGTTTCAGGTTTTGAGTAGTTGAGGTTGATTAGTGAGAAACCAGCTCCCACTTAACCATCGTGCATGTGAGTATTTCAAATGATCAGTCATACACAGAGTACTCTTAACATTACTGTATGTCATACTTCCTTTGCTTGAGATGGACTAAGTTACTTTGAACCATAATTCCTCAAAACATGTTCTTTAATTTCCCACTTACTGACTTGAATTCTAAAATTCAATAGCACTTTTCTGAGAAAGAGGGACATCTTATTGAAAAGGTAGCAGTCTAACTAGGTCTGGGCAAAAAAAATTGTATATATGGGCTCTAATAACTTTTTTATTGCTTTAAAAATCAAACTATAGGACAGGTGCAAAACAGAAAGTGCATTGAAGAGGTGATACACTTTGCATGGGAAGAGAAACTTTTTCTTCTGGCTGATGAGGTAATGTAATATTCTGTTCTTTCAAAAGCACAGCTAAGAATATGTATCTATCTGAGGTGTAATTTTGTTCCATGTGTGGTATTTTCAAAGTACAGGGAAGAGATTCTCTGTTACCATGTTAAGACATGAGCAAACATGTAAGATTCTTAACATCAGAGGATTAATATAAGAGGTAGCTTGATCTGAATTTAAAATAGAAAGCATAAGGGGGACAAGCAACAAAACACAAGGAAGAACTTTGCTGGAACTGATCTAAAAACCTACCTGATACTCAGACCACTTCAAAAGGAAGAAACAGAAGGAAAATTAACGTAACATACAAGTAAAGGTTAAATAATACAAAGCAGCTCACTGTTCTTCCAAAGGCTAAGCTATTAAGTATGGCCACATGAGATAAGTAATAGTTACTATAATGATACATTTAAACAAAGAACCTTGTGTCTTCTAAGGGCATTGAGTGTTACCACTGTTTCTTCAGTTCAGATCTGGCTCTCTAAAAGGCCATCTTTTATCCTTAGTTGGAGGAACAGAGCACATTAATGTCTTCTGACTGTTCAGGTTTACCAGGACAATGTGTACTCTGAAGGATGCCAGTTTCATTCTTTCAAAAAGATTCTGTATGAGATGGGACCCGAGTACTATAACAATGTTGAGCTGGCCTCTTTTCACTCCACCTCTAAGGGATACATGGGCGAGTAAGTCTGCTTTAGTTTGTTGTTTTTATTTTATTTCATCTCATCTTCCTCATTTCTCTGGTTGGACAGCCATTTCATATTAGTGACCTGAAGGTAATCCACTGTCTTCTATTAATTTTAACTTCAAACTATTAAGAAAAGTATTTAATACACAGAGTATTAGATTAGCTCAGTGGTTTTCAAAGTACCAAATAATAAGTATATTTATTTCAGACACCTAATGCCTCAGTTCCACAGAGATGAAATCCTACAGTCCTAAACTGGACCTGTGATAAAGGAAAATGT
Source organism: Hypotaenidia okinawae (assembly GCA_027925045.1). Taxonomy (NCBI): domain Eukaryota; kingdom Metazoa; phylum Chordata; class Aves; order Gruiformes; family Rallidae; genus Hypotaenidia; species Hypotaenidia okinawae. The sequence goes on along the minus strand of BSDF01000013.1, from coordinate 8,243,667 downwards.
AGTCTCCAGCATTCATAGGAACAACTCAAGAATCAACTGGAACGTTTGATATTACAAATGCTTGGGTTTGGTTATTTTGGGCAGAAAGAGATGGAAGAAAAAGAACCTTCTGATTAAATGAAGGCTAAATAAATACGCTACAGCCATGTGCTCTTGTTCTGAAGAGCCAACAATCCAAGTTTATCATTAACTTGCCTAGCAGGGAAGCAAGCAGTATGTACACAATTTTCTCTGTATGGGATGCTAGGGCTTAATGGCATATTATTTAGTCCCATCTTGAAACATTATCTGTATAGCAGCTGTTTCAACAACCTGTATGTCACAAAATGCAAGATCCTCATTAATTGTTTTTCCACTCCTACAGTTATTTTCATTGCTTTTTCAGTATTTATACACTTGAGCTTAACTGATCTTTTCTGTTCATTTTAATCACAGATGTGGCTACAGAGGAGGTTACATGGAGGTCATTAACTTGCACCCAGAAATTAAAGGACAGCTTGTTAAGCTTCTCTCTGTTCGCCTTTGTCCTCCAGTCTCAGGACAAGCAGCAATGGATATTGTAGTGAATCCTCCAGTACCTGGAGAAGAATCTTATTCACAGTTCATAAAGGTCAGCAGTAACACACTTGCTCTTTTGTGCGCTTCCTAAAGCTTTCCTAAATATTGTGAACTCAAAATATGCACAGAGGCCAGTCTCCTTTCTTCTTGGACAATCCTGTAACACCACCAGCTTATGGAACTATGCAGGGTATTTTAAATTAACTCAATATGACTACCTTTAAAAATATTTTTTATTCCTTTTGTGGCTCCTTTGTTTAGGAGCCAAGAAAAGCTAGGAAGGCTTTTCCAAATCAGCAAGATTTGCTTTCTAAAACCTAAACAGGAATGTAAGTTCAAAGAGAGTTATAAAACTCATCTTGTTCTTAGGTATCCAGTGCCTCTATATACTGAACAATGCAGTATTTGGTATTAATATACTGAACAATGCAGTATTTGGTATTAAAGTATACATGTACACACTTGTAAAAATGAAGCTGAATCTGGAAATTACAGCATTGAGTCAGACGAAATGTTCAGCTAACAGTCTCTAAAACTAGCCAAGAGCAGATGCTTGAAGAAGAATGTAAGAGGAGATGCAGATAGAGACTTCTGCAGGTCTGTCTACACCACTTCGTAGTTGTATCGTACTAATGCCTTTTTGCATTGCTGCCTGTTAAGAGTATGACTGGAATTAGGAACATCATTTCCTCTAACAGCTCAACAAATCCCTAAAAGTGCTTAATTTGGGGAAGGCTTCTTGAATATCACAATTTTCTCTCAATTTTCCACAATTTTCTTATTGCCACTTTAAATACGTCGAACTTAACGCCTTCCTTTTAAACAGGAGAAGGAGTCTGTTTTGAACAATCTTGCCAAAAAAGCCAAACTAACAGAAGACATGTTTAACAAGGTACCAGGAATTCACTGCAACCCACTTCAAGGAGCAATGTATGCCTTCCCACGGATCTTTATTCCTTCCAAAGCCATTGAGGAAGCTAAGGTCAGTCAGTCACTTTTAACCAAATCCCTTTTAACCTTCACACACTTGTGCCTGCCACTTCTAATGATGAACTTTTATTCCAGAGATAAAGTAAGCCCATGTAGTTACAAAAGTAGTCCTTCATTGACCACATGTAATCTTAAATATAACACCACATGTAATCTTAAATATAACATGACCTTTATTTTAAGGGAGAGAAACAAAACAGAACGGTTGAGAATGTTACCCAAGGACTTTAGTGTTAAATAAAATCATATGGTGGGCAAGTATCTGGACCTGTTCAGATTCCAAACTGCTGCCTAAGCCTGGGTCAGGTTGGCCAGCAGCGTGGGTTGTGAATGGCAGTGTGCTACTGACTCCACAAAGCATCATCATTCAGCAAGCGTGGGAAAGAAGGAGGGAGGTTTCCTTACAAATGTTATTTCTGTACAAATCCTTTTTGTATTTGGGTCAGTAAAATGTATTACTAAATGACAAGTCTTTTTGTTTCTAAGTAGAGCTCTGTTACCTAGTGTGTAATATTAAATTTTTAAGGGAATTTTATCAGCATAGCCAAGGACAAAAATAGGGCTGTTTTTAGGCTGATTATTTGATTAGGCATAAAACCTGTATGTATTTAAGAACTTCCATAGTTATTAATCAGGTGACTTTCTAGTCAGCATATAATTCAGGGGGAAAAATTAGTAACTACCAAGGGAACTGGAACACACAGCTTCCAAATTAATTTCATCTTGCCAAATGTCAGTGGCTTAGATTTTTGTGAGTACAGTTTTGAGACTTTTGACAAAAATGTTACGAGCAAGTTAAGAAGAAAAATCAAAATACCTTAAGGCTTTCTTTTGAAGTGAGTGTTTTGTGTTGGCCTTGCTCCTCTGTGAATTACTATTATTAAATTCAGAGTATGAACTGTCCCATTAGCAATTGTTCTTCATCTTCTTTAGCAAACAGAGTAAGAAACTAATAATACAAGATACTGTTTCAGGAAGAAAAGCAGTCTTTAAATTCTATATGTTTGGAATATTCTGACTGCAATAATGCCAAAGCATCTGTTCCCTTAGGCTCATAAAATGGCACCTGATATGTTCTATTGCATGAAACTTCTGGAAGAGACCGGAATATGTGTTGTCCCTGGAAGTGGATTTGGCCAAAGAGAAGGAAGCTACCATTTCAGGTACAGTTTCTGTTTCTTCAAAATCAAATGAACTGTAACATGCTAGATACCATTCCAGTACTCTCTCTTTTGATTAAATATAAGGGGGTTTATTTCATTTTATGTTGTCTTACTTTCTAGTGGACATTTCCTGTGGGCTGACAGCTAGGTCAATGACCTGATCTGCTAGATCTGCTATTCACATTTTTCAAGTGTTTTCACAGCTTGCTGACATAGTTTTATTCTATTTTTATACATGGACATTTGAAATGCCTTCTCCATGAATACAAACAACAATAATAATAGCTTATATTGTAATCTTAAAGTTGGCTAAGGCATTACAAAAAGTGCCCTGCTTTCTTTTGGGGGGAAGGGAGATTAAACAGCATTTCCACATGGAGAAACTGCGTGAAAGATGCAGTATCTTCCCTATCAATCTGCTCCTAAAAAATGAAGTCTTTGCTTACCAAAACAAGATACTGGACTAAATCTTCTAATACCAAAACTGGTGTTAGAAAAAAAATAAAACTCTATTGCTCTTGCTTCCAATAAACAGTGCTTTATTCCAGCTGAGCCACTGATAACTAGAATTTATCATGGAATTAAGTCCTGTTTGGCCTGAAGAAATGTAACGGAGGGTACCTTTAGCCATGCTGGTTCTGCAACACAGATGGCTGGGTTAGATATCCAGGTACATGCAGCTCCAGGAAAATCTAGTGCGACTCCATTCCTCTACCAGTGTGGGAAAAAGGTTTTGATCTGTAGTTCTTGCTTACAGTCTGATAACTCAACATGATTTTTGAATTATACAGAAGAAGGAAAAACAGGACTAAAAACTGCAGTGTGGGATGTTGTATTGTTTTAATGCTTCTGAAGTCCTTATTTAAAAAAGAAACGTACATTTACTTATAACTGCCTGCCCCTAAAGCTCAAAGAAATGAGTATAATTTGGCACGACTGCCCCAAAAATGGAACCTGAGTTGCTGTTAGTTCTTACTGATAACCTACTTAATCACGCAACAGAAAATAAAAAATCTTGAGTTCTTATATGTGAACCAATGGAAACAAATCGCTCTAGTTTAATGGTATGGTTCAATTATAGAGTAAATGCAGCAAGAGAAGAGAATCACATCAAAACAGGTATTAAACTTAACTCATTACTTGCTGTACCCAGAGATTAATCTAGATCTGTGCAAAGATCCCAGTGTAGTTTATTTTGAAGATAATGTGGATGTTTGGTTTTTTCTTCCTCTAAATACTATTTTTCAGAATGACCATTCTTCCTCCAGTAGAAAAGTTGAAGATCCTACTGGAGAAAGTGAAAGACTTCCACATAAAGTTTCTTGAAAAATATGCATGAAACTACTGTGACTTTTTCCCTTCATCCCCTCCCCTTCAAGGCAAATACAGAAAATGAACAAAGATATCCTGAGAATGTGCTGTTCATCTAATTAAACTGAATTCAAAATATATAGATCCAATCGCAGTACTGCAACAACTTATTGGACTATTAAATTTAATGTCTGGTATAGAAGACAACTGTTACACTAACTTTTTTTTAAGGGAAAGGGGAGAATGTGAAGACAGCATCGTGAAGGAGTCAGTAAACGATTCTGTGCCTTGATTGGAAGTTATGTTTGTGAACTTTTGACTCAGTAGGTTGCTCATAAAAAAACTGCTGTGTGTGGTTTTTACAAAGCAGAAATGCCAAGAGCAATTGTTTAGCTATGAATACATTTCCCATCTTAAAATTCAAAACCCTACATTATAGGTATTGCTTAGTTTAATTTTTTGTTGTCATTAAGTATGAAGTGTTCTCCAAATCTGATTAAGCATGTAGTACAGCATGCTTACTTAAAAAAAAATCATAATCTTTGGCAGATGTGTGCAGATACCTTTGAAATTCCACCATCACAGCATTATTGGTCTGTAATATATAGTTTTGAACTGAACCATAATAAGGAATATTACCTTCTTATGCATATGCTATTGAAGACATCACCCCAGCATCAGATGAGAACACTGAACACACTCTCCTAATAACTACTCTGTGACTTTCCTATTAACTCACATCTTTTATATACATGGAACATAGTAAGTTACTGTTTTGAAGCAGATGTGAGTACTGTCAATCCTTCCAAGTAAAATACAACACTATTTTGGAATCACTTTATCTTTAGAGAAAGTTTATTTGGAACCACGTGACTGAGAGACCCTTTAGCTGTCCAAAAATCGAGCTTGAACTGGCAAGGAGGAACAAGTGTTACCAGGAGAAATGCTGGGAGTGGTTTCTAATGAAGGAAGAGGTATTTAAAGGAAAATGTCTTGCACAAAGCATGAAGATAACAACAGTACAGCTCACTTAAATCTTCCATGGTCACACTGCTGGCTGAGTGATCTTGAGTGCTTATTGAAACTCAGCTAAACCAGGTCACTATCTAGGAGTACAGCTGTATTGCGCTACTAATCTATGCCAAGGAAAGGCAGCTTCTGTTTCTCTAGAGTTGGAAGCTGGACACCTTCTGCTGGCATTGATAAAGGACTGAAGGAACATAGCTTCCAGTATTCAGCCATGAAAGCATTAGCATTTGTCAGGCTTAGGCTCAGCATTTACAAAGTTTATTTGTTACAAATATCTCATTTAATCTAGTCATTAATTTTAAGTTATTATTTAGAAATAAAGTCATTTTAATATCTACTAGCACTTTGTTAGGCTGCCTTTGTAGCTGATTCAACATCCTATGCTGATCCAGGTTGCTAAATCCAAGGGCTAGAGAATCGCCATATGGATAAAGTATGTGCCAATCTATTATATGTGGAAGACAAGAGACATTGCCCATAACTGTCCTGCTACTAGTCTGTGACATAGAGCTAGCAGTTGGTGTACTTCTCACAGTTCGATACTGAAGTCTGTGGAGAAGGATTTTGTCAATCACCTGCCACTGGTCACAGGTTTGTAAATGCAAATGGCATGCTGCTACACAGTTACTATGGAGGCTCAGAGGAAAAAAAAGTAATACTTTTATCCTTGGAGAAACGGACTTCTGTGAGGACAGAAGAGTAAGAACACTTATGTTGCTACTGTCCACTCATAAATACAACCTTTCATCTGTTAGCACTCTCCACTTGGCATCCTTAATATGCACTAATAAAACAATTCTAGAAAGCAAAACTGTGGGAAGAGGTCAGAATATTAATGTAAAAATAAGACAAACAGCACTTTCCTATTTTAGGAATGTGTCCAAATCAGATCTGGCTTTGGACTTGTAATGCGGTGTAGATTAAAGCTAAGATCTAACAAAGGGAGTTAGAGTATTTTTTATATTTTTGTAACTACAGCTTTTTTCATGGGGTAGTATTTGTAATCTAATAAGTCAATAGATTTTATATTTGCCTTGCATTTGCAACTGATACTTCTGGAAAAAATGTAAAGGTTTACAAGTTTCTAATGATAATTTACAGGTGTGGAAGTCTTTTTGTTTTAAGTCGGGACAGCAATTCTTACACTTTTAAATCAAAATATAATGGCATAAACTGAGCTTTTTCTAAACATTCTATTATGGTGCCTTTTATGTTTCTGACATTATAAAGAATAACTAGTTCTTGATTATAGGGATAACTAGTTCTTGATGCATCTCATATGGAAGGGTGGTGGTTTCTATAGTCCATCCGCGATATTTGTATGTACCGTGATAAGGTTAATGTGCATTTTTGTGGAACAATCCTGTAAAGCTGAGAAAAGAAGCTTATTTTCAATGTCTTTGAAATATTTCATTAATAACAGACAACCCTCACTTTCAAATGCATGCTTCTAGGTTTGATTTCCTACAGGTGCTCCTTATAATGGTACTTCAGATGTATGAAACTTCCAAATAATAAAGCACATGTTTAAAAAAAAGGTAGTAGTTCTCTGTTTCCTATGTCACTGAAGCAACAGTGGCATTTAACTTCATGTTCAAAATAGTATTTACTTTAATCCCTGTACCAGATCATTATTTTTTGCATCATTCCAACGTAGGGACTTAAAATTTATCAAACTTGCTACCAAAATCTATTCCCTACCATCACAGAACCATACACAGACATGTTTTATGCTCATAATGAATTGTATCTGTTGCAACCAGTAGTTAAGCAAGCCAGACTTCTTTCTTCATAGAGAGGATCAATCAGTCAGTTAAGGCAGATCAACTGTAGCCTGAAAGACTTGGGGTGTGTGTGTTTGATTAGGATTGTTAGTTGTTTCCTTTTTAAAAGGCTTCTTACACAGCTTGTATAAGTTTGAACTCAGCAACACAACCTTGTCTTTTCACAGTGACAGCTCAGAATAACTTTAGTGGTGTTTGTTCGGTAATTCGAAAGAACATGAAGTTTAGGGAAAGGGAGGCTAGTCCTGCTTCCCTAAATACATAAGTACATGCCAGCACCACTTAAAAAAAAAAAAAAGCAAAAAAAAGAAAAGCAACAGCAGGCTATTCTCTTCTTTTTATCAGGTTTTTTTCTGGAGCAAACATTTACCTTTTTCACCTGTTTTGTGTGCAGTAGGTTTGTTGTTTTAGAAACAAGAACATGGTCTGATACTAAATGGTTATATTATGTATTGTCAGTCGGATTTTTTAGTGTTTTTGAGCAAGATAGGCTGCCCCATCTGGATCAGTAGATAAGGATACTGTCACAGATAGATGATACAGAAAAGCTACTCAGTTCAGAGAGCTTACCACATTGATTACATACAATGTGTGAAAACCACCAGTATTTTAAAACAATATCTAAATTCCTTTTTTTACAGCTCTATAGTCAACAGAGAACACAGGTTTGATTATCTGTACAAAACTTGAGACACTCATAACTCTGGTATGATATTTTTATTTGGATGCATGTAAGATACTAAGCAAGGATTCTTACTTTTAAGGATATAGCTTTGAATGTTTTTATATATTCAATAATACATGTAGTCATGCCTCTCTAATGTTCTATGTTATTCCATGTTCATTAAATAGAATCTTCACTTGATTAGAATTTACACAACCTGTAACCATTCACATCAAGCAGAACAGATTGTTCACTCTGCTAGCTTTGAAGCACTGCATATCGTGCACAGTGAACAGCAGTGAAATAGCTAAAACCAAGCCTTGGCTCTGAAATAGGCAGTTCTTCCTACACACCAAAAAGGTTTCCCAGCTCCTGTCCAAGCCCTGGCACCACAGCCGCTGCCTGCCCCAGGCCCTGGTCCTGCATTCAATCCCCCCAGCGCCACTTACTACTCACCTCCGGCTGGAACTCGATCATCTGCCCTACCACAGCTCTTCACATGCCGAGGTCAGCAGCAGCCACTTCAAAGCAATTAACAAAACCTAATTAATTTTGTTCCACCAGAAAAAAGCACACGTGTGTGTGTCTGTCTGTGTGTGTATGTATGTATGTATGTATGTATGTATATGAGTCTGCCTTGCCCCTGTCAGAAGGTGAGGGCCCCGGCTTTGTGCTTGCCCAGCTGTGCCCAAGCCCGCTTCCTGCACCCTTTTCCGTGTCTTCTGACAGAAGAGGCCGAGGGTCCGGGGTACCCTTCCCCCGCCCTCCCCAGCAGCTCCCGACCCACAGACCGGAGCCTCGAGGGCCGCCCCCTCCCACAGCCCCTCACGGGGAGCTGGGACGGCTCGCTCCCACTGCCCCGGAGGGTGTGTCCGCCCGGGTCCGGGGGAGGAGGAGGAGAAGCCTCCGCTCTTACAAAAGCTTGCTGGAAGAGAAGCGGCGCGTTTGTTCCGCGGGACGTCAGCCATGTCCCTGGGGAAGTCCGCGGGCAAGCGGCGCAGCACCGACTCGGGCGTGGAGCCCGACCGCGGGGCGCTCTCCCAGGAGAAGAAGGATCAGCGCATCGCGCTCTTCCTCAGTGACTTCGACCAGCAGGGTAGGCGCGACGGCCTCAGGGCTTTCACTGGTGTTGAGGCGGCTGTTGGCGCGTTGGGGCTGTCTCACTCGGAGCTAGTGAGCACCACGACAGTACCGCTGTTTCCCTGCCCGCCCGGAGCGGGGGGAGCAGTGGCTCCCGGCCAGGAGAGGCTCCGCGGTGCCGCTGGGGTGAGGCGGCGGCGGGGAGAGGGGAACCGCTCGCCCAGTCTCTTGAGGGTGCGTGCTCCGGCGCGCTGCCGCTCCAGGAGGGGGCGCCCTAGCGGCCGCCGGGGCCGAGCGGGCCTTAGCGCCTGGCGCCGCCTGCTGGAACCCCCTAGGTCCCCTCATCGCTGGTGGGCGAGGTGGGGCTCCGGGCCCTGTTCCGCTCTGCTGCCCCTCTGGTCCCCGCGGCCCTGTACAGCTCTGCTGTCCCTGCGGCCTTGCCCCCCACCCCCCGCCCTGCTCTGCTTAGCTACGGGCCTGGGGAGCGGCTGCTGGAGCCGGCAGCCCTTGTGTTGCTCGTCAATCGAAGGGCCTGGCGGCGGCTCCCAGCCGCTCTGACTCCCGCGTCCGGTTGTTCTGGATAAAACGGTATTTCAGCTTTTTTTGTGCGGTCTACTAGTGCTTATACTTGGAAATAGGTAACACATATGGCACTGAAAGCCTGCTTTGTTTTAAAGCCAAGGAAAGTATCCAGGAAATGAAGAAAGAGCTTGATGCACTTCTGCAAACAGCCGAGAAGGCATTTACGGTGGAGCTGCTGAAGATGCCTGTTGCCATAAGGAAAATGAAAAGGAAGGACTTGCTTAGTAAGTGTGTGTGGGGAGGGATGCAGACATGGTTACAGTGTGAGGTGCCCCCGTCTGATGTGAGAACCTATGAACTTGGTGACTCTGGAAAGTGCTTTGTGCCCTTGTGAGCTGTTAGGCTGCTGGTGCTCAGCACTTGTTCGGTAAGCTGACGTGTGTACCGCAGGGCACAGAACTAGTAGGTAACAGTGCAGAGTTAGGAGCTACCTTCTTTTTTGTGTGCTATTAAGTCATCTTACTCAAAGCCTGAAGATACAAGGAGTAATTACAACTCTAGCACTTTCTGTGTATGCAAAACTTAAAACACTTCTTTCCATGTGAATCTGTTTGTCCTTGCCACAGACACTATTTTGTCTTTCTCTTAATTTGAAACCTTTTAGTTCTGAACCTTTCTCATACAGCCATTTACCTGTGATGGCAAGCAAACAAGTTTAATTTTAACCTCACATTTATGTAGCACTTTAAGCTGTGGTGTACAGTCAGCTTCACCTGTATGTTCTAGTGAGAACTCATGTTCTTGTAATCTACCTGGCAGCTGGAAATTGCAGGGACTGCACAAAGATCAAGCCTAAGACTCTTGAAGACATTATTTGCTGTAAGCCTTTGCTGGATATATGTTTCAATGTCTTACCTGAAAACTTCTACCCAAAAGCATTAGCTTTCAGCAGCACAATGTATGGAGTTTTTTTCTTACTTGAAATCAGGTTTCATGTTGCATGACTATGCTTAGTATCCTTTCAAAGAGTAAACATGCTGAGGTGGCCTAAGATTTTCATTGTTGTTGGACTGACTATACTACAACACTTCATTCTTGTTCAAATGCGACATATATGCTAGCTAAGGTTAACTACTTGTGCAACTGTAATCCGGAATTACTTGTTCAGCTTCATAGCCTGTAAGATAAGAGCCTGCAGATAATAATTATGCAAGTGATAGTATATAAACAAGCTATACTTTGAGTTACAGATTTGCAAGGAAGGGAGGAAGTGGCTCTTGCTGCTGCAGTGGTAAGTGTGTGTTTACAAACTTTATCACATATTACAGAATAAAGTCTTCTTTCCCTGAGAGAACATCTGAAAACACTTCAGACAAACGATTTTGTTTGGGTGTCTTGTTCATAGGTGATATGAAATGGCTGAGTGGTAGCTATGTGCAGTCATGAAAGCTTCTGCAGTCAGAAATCCAGATATTTTTGAAAAACTAAACTGGTATTTAGCCAATCCACTTCTGTCTACTTCTTTTATGCCTATTTAGTTCACTGCCTTTTGAGGAATAATTAGGTATTTACTGGGAAAAATCTGTTGACTTTCCTCTTTTGGATAAACATTTTTTTTAGACTGACTGCTCTCTTGAAGACATACCAAACCCAAAACTGGTGAGGACCAACAGTAAAAAAGGCAAGTTAATCCATTAATGTACAGCTTGGATCTTAAATGTTGTTTATGGGTTTGAACTGAGCATTTTTAAAGGGAATATTAAGCCTGAAGAATACAAGAGGGAAAAGTGTGTGACCAGAAGTCTACCGTTGTGGTACTTTAAAATAGAGATAGGAGTTCCTACCCTTTAGATTTATCACTGAAAATGGCAAGAAGAGACAGATTGAAGTGGCTTGTCAGTGCCTTACAGTGTAACAGAGTAGCTAGGAAAGTCACCCCTCTTTTCTCACAGGTTCCCCTTTGGCCTCCTGCCCACTGAGGTTTGTCAGGAAAATTCCATGCCTCTTCAAACTCTAAAATATGCCATCAGGAGGGCACTACCACAGAAAAGTAATTCTATTTTGTCTTGGGGGTTGAAGGGTTATCTAGTGTCTCTTAACTGTCCTGTGTGTCACAGTGTCTGTGACGAAGACAGAGTTTGCTTTGCACTCTGTCCCAGGCAAATGACCGTAGGATAGCAGAACTGCCACATAGCTGTCAGTGGGTAAACAGCCCTCAACCGAATGAGTATGAACTGGTGTGTTGTGCTCTTTGAGAGACTTATTTTCCTTGTCTTTCTAATACATTTCTAGTTAAGGTAACTACCATTGTTGAATATGGAGATGCCAAGCATATTTCTGCGACGAAAATATCTAAAAAAGTAAGTTTACTCTAAACAAACATTAAGGGTTTAATCAGTTCTGACCTGCTATGAACCCTGCTAGATGGGGAGGCCAGTGACCTGCTGTTTGTTTAAAATAAATCAGTTGTGATAAATTCAATATATTTTAAGTTAGGCATGGCTAAAGTGCATAGTAAATTAATTCCATAACAAAATATGGTACCTGCAATTCTGGTAACTGATTTACCCTGACTTGCAAATACTGGCATAGCTGTTCTCGAGTGGTTTGAGGAATCATTTTTTTGTTAAAACTTCTAAAAAAACCTTCCACTTCCTGTTCTGCTACATGCTTTTCTTTATTTGATTGGCTTTTGCATTCTTGTCCACCTTGATCTCTGAATCAAATAGCACAGGTATATTAACTTTACCACTTCATCCATCTGGGCGATGCAGTGTCTCAGCCAGACACTTAAGTAAGTATGTACCAAGATGACAATAAAGGCAAAGATTGTATGTGGAGTTACAAGCATTATTTATAAGAGGGCTTACAAGTTGGAAGCGTGTGTATTAGAAAGGTGGGCGGTTGTACACAACATGGTATGAACAAATGCATTTGGGCATTATGAAACTCTTGGTTTGGAATGAGTATTTGTAGAGCTTAACTAGTTTTGATGGGGGTTGAATGCAACAGGGGTTTCTTACCATATTTTTTCCCTGGCAGTATCTATCACTTTACATTACAATGCCACTTCTTTTAATTGCAGTCTTACATATACATTTTCAGGTTTCCAAAACAAAGTCTTTGGTTTCATTGGCCTCTGGTTTAAATAGCAAACTGAACTCTCTTTCTAGGTAAGACTGCCCCTTGATAGCTTATCTAACTCATCTGAACGTGTGAATGCTGAATAAAGTTATTTTCAAATACAGTGTGTGAGATGTGAGCCCAATAGGAATACAACTGATAAATATGCCTTCCATAACCTGAGTCAGATGCACTGTAGTGATGTAAACCCTGAACAAAACCCCCCACCTCTAGCTGATGAAGGGGTGTAGTTGTTTTTCATGTTCAAATAGAGAACTGTGGATGCTCCCTTAATTATACTCAACTTGGGGTTTGTAGCCCTCTAATCTATTACATAGACTATCCTTTCATTCCCCTATGGTGCAGGTCCCATTACATCATGCCTACCTCAAGAGGGCTTCACATTTATATACATTAGATCTGTCATGGAGCATTTTAAACATTCTATTTTCATTCTAGCTCAAACTCTGCAGTAGAAGTAGCTGAGGAGAAAATTAACAAATAAATTAACAAAAAAAAATATATTGTTAAGGTCTGGTTACTCTACCTCAAGTGTGACAGAGGCCGTTAAGACTCTTGCTGCTGATTGCAGTGCCACAAACTTCAGAGCCACACCAAAGTTATCTAAAAGGTAAGGATGTTTTTGGCTTGTTCTTAATTTTTTTAAACACCAAGAAACTATATATCTCCACTAATATCAGTCTAGGTATTAATAAATCATTGATCTAGATTTAGTAGATTTTTGTGGTCTACCACTAAGTTTGCTAGTGGGAATGTAAGCAGTCACACCTCCTACTTTGAGTGTGGGTGTTAACTTAGGTTCTTATGGAGGTACAGGATTTGATTTCATAACTGAGCCAGCTTAAAAAACCCCAGAGACTGAGTATAAACTCTGCTCCCAGCCACTGGTGTTCAGCGGTGTTGTTTAGAGTAAAATAATTCTGAGTACAAGCTTGATTAAAACCAAAACAATCAACTGTTCAGTATGCAAAGAAATTTTTGTTCAAGGTTTTCAGTTGCTGGCTTTCTCCATCCACTACAGAGTTAGGTTGTGGCATAAGTCATCAGCTGAAGTGAGGGGGTGAAACTCAGATGGGTCATGAAACCAGCAAGTGGCTTAGTTTCACCTTGGCCTGCTATAACTTTCAGAAGCTTGTTTCCATGCAGAAGATACCCATATCTTGTTTTTTTGAAGTGGAATACAAACAACTGTATCATGAAGGTCAGGAATTTTGTATAGCATCAGGCATGCCCTGTACCTCCAAGAGCTAGTAGCTTTGGTATGTTTTGGTATCTCCCTCTGGAGCAGACAGACACAGCAGACATCTTATCTTAACACTCTAGGCATGAAGCTTTCTTTCCCAAGCTGTAAGCATTCACTGCTGATACTTGGTGAGCGGATATTGTTACTGAGTGGTCAAAACATCAGGGTGCTCACTGGGCTGTATGCTGGCTGAGGGTTACTGCAGTGTTTCAGGGTCATGCCATGGTACCTAGTGATGCTAGGAAATGCTGCTGATGGTTGGGTTTCCTGTAGTCTTCTGGCAGCACTGCAAAAATGTAAACGATTGCTGTTTTGTTAGGTATGCTTGCTGCTAATGGCATCTGCTTTGTGCTTGAAAATGTTCTGTGTGGTATAGATAGTTAACCTGAGTAACATTTTTATTGTATTCTAGTGCTGGACTGAAACAGGCTGTCTCAAACACTGTACATACCAGAGGCAGAGCTCAAGGCATGCTACTAAGAAGTAAATCCATACCCCAAGATAAAACCGTTCCATTTGTAAACATTCCCCTGGCTGATGGACAGGTAACAAACTTCTTAAAGTTTTCAACTTCCAATAGTTGATAAACTGTAAATAGTCTGATAGGAATAGCTTTTGCTGCCCCTAAATGAGTTGCTGCTACACAACAGAAAAACAGTTAATGAAGCGCTGCACTGCAGCAGGGCAGCATGTGGTTTTTGGAAAAGTTGGCCATGCAAGAAAAAACCTTCACAAGTGTTTATATTAAAACTTTTCTCCTTGTGTTTAGACACTCTGTACAGCTGGTGGAGACCTCCACAATATTGATGTGCAACTACTAAATCAAGATACAGTACAGCATATTCACAACTTAGTGGTAAGCTTAAACTCACGAAGACATCTAGTCTCAGAACTTCATGTGAAATACTGTCATGAAAGCAAATTTGAAGTGCTTTAACACTTCAAAGGTTAAACTTAAATTGGTTGCTGCAAGTTGGAGAGGGGGCTAGGACAAGGGAGAAACAGGGAGGGAAGAACTGCTGCACAGATAATGTGAAAAACTAAATGCATTTAATTAAGCAGGTGCAGTTTGCTTGTGGGCAACAGAAACATAAACTCTTCCTTCTAGATTGCTCTGGTGTCTCCTACTATGTGAACAAACTGTCATTCTCTCTCTTATTGACAAAGGTTCATAAAGCTCCAGCTAAGTTTCAATGCTTGCTATAATCTCTCTATTGTGTCCCTTGCTGAGTAAGAACTATGCTCCTGTTAATTCTCTGCTGCAATTGAGCAGTAATCGCCTTACCTTTGGTTCAGGGAGGTAAATTGTTTGGAAACAGCATGAAGTAAACAGAATTTTGTAGCATGTAGTGCCTCAATCTTCTGAAGCTGAGGGTATCTGGGCTTTTGGATGAAGAAATGTGCAGCACTAGAAATCTACGTAGACATAATCATCATTTCAGTCTTGCAGGTATTTAGAATTGAAGGCAGTTCTGAGTTAAATAGAGGTTGTAGACAGTGTAGGAACTGCTTGCTTGCTTTAGCAACAGTCATTTTGCTTCTAGGGGGTAGATTGATTTTTTTTTTTTAAATTTTTTTTTTCCTTTCTAGAGTGAGCTGACTGTGCTGTGTGGAAAGGCAACAGCTAAACCAAGTTAATGGAACCATTTTGCACTGACCCAGTCTTTGACAGCCCTTGCTTGCTGCCTCTGAAGCATTTAAAGAATGTTTGTAATAACTTAATAAAGCTGTATACTGCCCAGTAAATGTTTTTATATAAAAGTTCAGTATGATGTGTTATATCCTTCATAGACATAACATGTATTTAATAAACTTAAAATAATTCTACTTTTCCAGGTGATTGATGAAAGAGTTAACATCTAACTTCAGGTCACAGTAAAATAAAAAGTAATAGGTTAGACATAGGAACTATCAACTCCAGTATTCTAAATAGTGTTAAGTATAGATCTCCTCAATGCCCTTGTTCTGTGTAGTGTTAGCCTTCCCTGTGTACATCTCGTTGACTAACTCTGGAATTAAGCTGAAGTGCAAGTTTCTAAATTCTTAAAATGCTTGTTAAGGCACATAACTTCAGTTATGGTGGTGTGTATGAATGACACAGGAATAACCTGTATTACCAGGCTTGTGCTGTGATATGACAGTAACATGCAAGATAAGTTACAGTAACTTAGGTTATTATGTATGGTGTCAACCCAGTTGTTCTAGTTCTTAGATACTTTTGGCCTCTCCTACACCTTCCCCAGGAAAGATACCAGGGCAGCTGCTGCTTTGGTGTGGGTGCTTTAGTATTTTTAGAACTTGAGGATGTACTTGGTTTTTACTCTGCCAGGGTGGCTTCAATTGAAGTGTTTTCACTGTGGTGAAGGAGGGTATGAAAGACTCCTACACTCTTTAAGCAAAAATGGTAGTTTAAGAATAAAATCTAGCAAATCTTATGAACTCCATTAAATTTGTGAAGAGGTATACAATTAAATGCCCTACATCTCCTTTATAGTGATTGTTTAAACCTCATTCTTGCATCAGCCTAAGGCTAAAGTGGAAGGTTAAGGGTTAATACATGTTTTTATTATGTATTAACATATGTAATAGGGGTTTATATATTCCTATTCCTAGTTTAAAGGGCTGAGAATTTGCTGCATGTTAGCAGAAGCCTTTGCCATGTTTCATTTTTTCAAGCAGCAGTAATTCTTCCAGGGATGAACCATACCACTAACTCACAAGAATATATTTGCTGCAAACACCTCAGCAATTTGAACAGTCACAAGGACAGGTAAGACACTGAGTCAACTTTAGTTACTCTAGATACAGAAATATGTCAAAATAAGCTAGACACAACTGCCTGAGGTTTTATCCTTTTATCCTCCTTTTTAAAAAGCATCAGCTAGAAAATGATTCTTACACACTTCTAGTGATCATTTCTTCCTCACTAACATACAGAAGTTGTCTGTTTACAGTACCACCTTGAACACATACCTAAGTTGCAGCTGTTTATTACTAAGCACAGTGAACTAAAGTTTATTCGATTACCTGTAAGACACTGGCACAGTTAAAGGGCCAAATATGACTGTCCTATAAATAAACATCTGTTAAGCATTACATTTTGGTAAACTACTGTTATTTTTATTAAAGCCAAGACAATAGACTGAATTTGTTTTTCTACACTACAGCCTTCTAAAAGGGTACTCTTACTGGAGGATATAACAGCACCTCTGAAGTAGTCACCACTCATTGAAAGATGCTGCTGTGATAAGCCCAAATTAGCAGAGTCTCAAGACTAAAGCAGAACTAGATGAACTCTTCCTTTACAGTGATGAACTTTTCTTCCACCCCTTCACTTCAGCATGCTACCGAAAAAGCTACCAGGACTCCCTTCTACTCCCTCCCCCTAAAAGAAATTTGAAAGTAAGGAGATAACAGAGAGTATATACTCTAAACTTAAGGCAGTAACTCCTAAAGCTACTATTTAGGAGCTGAAAGCAGACATTTTACTTGTTTAAGCATTACAGCTTAAGATGAGTGACTTCTTGGAGAAATGGTTTGGGAGAAGCAGTCACTATAAATGAAAATAAAAACTTGTTAAACAAGAATGCCACAGCAGAAGTAGTCAATACTGAAATACAGGTCAAAGCATTTATTCTTGCTTCAGTTTTAGTCTATCACAAGGATGTTCAGCAACAGTCAAATGTCAATGCCTACCCAAGCACATCAAAAACCTCAGAGTTTGTCCCTCCAACCTTATCGGTTGTCAACAACTATCCAAGCAATAATTATACAAGTCACACTTCAGATTTGTGAAGAAAAGTAGAGGTATCTTCCACCTTGCTCATTTCAACAGGGGAAGACACCTCATTCTAGAAAAGCAGCTTATCAACCAAAGTTCACACACATTTCTTTAACATTGTAACAAAACGCCTAGATAACTAGCCATACCCGATATCAAAGTCATGGTTTTGCTTTGTTGTGGTATTTTTACCAATTAAAAGCATACAGAAAGGAACAGAACTGAAGCTGGAGAACTTAATGTCTTCTTAATTAAAAGAAAGTGCAAACTACTGAAAAAGTAACAAAACATCTACAGTTAGTATGTTTCCAGGTCAAAAGTTTTGGTGAACAAGGCGAATCTCAATCTCTTTACAACCTGTTAATGCAACCACAAGTTGCCAAGCATGGCCTTCACTTTCACAGGCCTTTTTAAAACTAAAAGCATTTCTCCAGGAAGTCAAGCTGAAGCAGGCTTTGAATTGGAGTCAAAGGCTAAGAGAGAGAGACACCATTATTTAGTGATTTATCTTTGTTTAAAAGGCTCTGTTACCTTCTGATCCAACTCTGACATCCCTGTGTTTTCCCCATACAAAGGCACATGGCTAGAGCCTTCCCTGTGCCCATTTAGTCATACCACATTTCAAGAGGAGACTTGTGGCACACAGCTGTTACCTAACTGCAACCTAGTCTTAAAGCAACTTCAGGCTCCCTGTGTTCACAAAACATCTACCATCTACATTGTCTCATTATACACAGAACAGTTAAAGCCACTGGGAAAGTAAGAGTTACAAGGCAAAAGAAATATATTATACACCAACTGCTTTTATTTAATTTCAGAAACCGTTCACAAGATGGTAGAAAAAACTTACAACCACTTCTAATTTAGCCTCCCATTGTTCCCAGTCAGCTCTAAACCCTTTATGTGCAAAGCCCATTTACCATGCATCTAGATGATAGATACAGGCTATGAAATTCTTTATTCTACTTGTAGCAGCTTATGCAGGTGCAGCCAAATACCAAGCCTCAGGACAAATTGTACACAAACTTTACAATGTAGAATTTGAATTTAAAATATGAAACTTAAAATCTACACAAAACTGGTAAAAATCAAGCACAGATACGAGGACAAACTTAAAACCCATGTGAAAAGGAGTCTTGTCTTCCTTTCAAGTGCTTTATTCTGCTACACAGTCAAAATGAAGATGTAAGCTTGTGGTTAGTTTAAATTACACTCTGTAGATACTATAGACCAATTTAAAAGTTACACATACAGCAATAAATGTCCATTGGTTCATCTGGATTACTTATACAATCCAGCTGGATTGTTGAAAACAAGTCAGGCAAAATTTGAAAGAAAATCCTTGTGCAACTTTTTAGACAAACGTTTACTGATGGGCACACT
This sequence comes from Hypotaenidia okinawae, assembly GCA_027925045.1. Lineage (NCBI taxonomy): Eukaryota > Metazoa > Chordata > Aves > Gruiformes > Rallidae > Hypotaenidia > Hypotaenidia okinawae. The sequence goes on along the minus strand of BSDF01000013.1, from coordinate 8,225,015 downwards.
GTACCCCAGGTCCATGATGGCTGCTTTCTTCATCAGAACTATCGTTATAAGCTTCACGTCTCTGGCCACCACCTGAACCACGAGTGGTATCAAATTCCTGAAGATCTACCTCTTCTGCATCACCAATTACATTGGGAAATTCTGGTCTAGCTGGCAGAAGATCTTCAAGTTCCTGCCCCAAAAAAGAAGCGCATTCAGTACTGTACCTACAACTCCTAAATAAAGCTACGAGTTTCCCACAACACTCCGTTTCAGAGCAGGTTTAGTTTACAACTCTAGGCTGAAGCAAGCCCTGCAGTGTGTACCCATTTAGAAGCATGTAAAGTATCTGTATCAACTGAAGACACCACTTAAAAAAACCCCAACAGCTCCACATATCAACCAAAAAAGTGCAATCAGTAAATACAGTTGCACTCTGAAAACTTATCACACAGCAGCAGGAAGATTCTTTCTCCTGCCTTCATTTGCCTAATAGCTGCACAGCTCTTACGTACAGGTTCCATGAACTCATATTCCAGGGGGTATTTTCACATTAGGTGTTGCCCATAAACAACAAGAACAACTGTCCTTGTATCCAAGTTTAAGCACAGAAAGCAAGCCCATGAGGTACACCACACACACTCCACATACACTGTCAAGTAGACCACACATTTATGCTCGAAAAACTACTTACTGAAAGCTTTTCTGGGCTAATCCAGTTATTTTCAGGAAACTGAACGTCAAATTTAATGTAAAGATCCCCTTTCTCAAAAGGATTGCGATACTGTGGCATCCCTTCACCTCTGACTACACGAACACAACCTGTAATTTGAAAAGAAGAAAGCTGGAGCACGCTACTTCAAAACAAATCTTTCTCTGCACAATTCTCCATTTCTCTATCCTAAATTCAGTGAACTGGACAAGAATGGGTTTAAGTGTTAAAGAATCACAAAAGCATAGCCAAAGTTGCCCTTATCAGCTCAAGCTTACCTGGTTCAATTACTTTTCCAGGAGGGTATTTAACCACAATTTGACGTCCATCAAGGTGCTTAAATGTGAACTGAAACCCACACAGTGCTTCAACAAGTCCGATCTTGTGCGTCATATGCAAGTCATTCCCATCCCGTTGGAATACCTAAAAACAGAGTGAGCAAGTGTCTTCTCTAGAATGAAAATGATATCTCCAAACCTCATTTAAGAGTAAATAATGAATTTTAAAGCTCAATGTCACAGCAACAGCATTTGTACAAAGTTAACTCAATTCTGATTAATTCAAATAGGTTAACATGCTTGGAAAGTTTGTGCCCAATAGAAACATCACTCAAGATGAGGCACACAGCACTCTATCCTCTGAGGCAAGGTTCCCATTGAACAAGGAGGCCTGGTATAGCAGCAGTGCTCTCTTAGACCCAAAATTTTCCACACAAGCAACTACAAACAAAACTTAGGATGGTTTGACACTACTTCCTCTGTGCCAGAGTACACAACACTCATCTCTCAACATTTAAACAGCCATCATGCATATGTCCTGCTATCTCTTAGGATAGTCCACAGCTATCCTGAGAGATCTTTAAGCTGTGTCATTCAGGATTCTTAAATCAGAATAAATGTAAGCTTTATCCACTAGCAGAACCACAACTCCAAACTCAGGGAAGATTTTATAAATGCTAAAAGCCTCACTAAATTCAGTCTAGTTTTACTCACTAGGACACTCCCCTGTGTATTTCTCAGAATTCTTAATACTGTAAACCTAGATGTAGTTTACTAGAAGACTAAGATAGAAGTGGCATCCACCATCTGGAATTTGATGCCGTCATGCACACCTGACTTCAGTATGCTCACAGACTATTTCTCCCTTATCAGAGTCAAAATCAACTGTGAGGCCACTTTTCAACCAGTATTACAGAAGGAAGGGAAAAAGGCAAATGTGTTGAGTATTGTTCAAGACAATTAGCAGTCCTCAACACAGCTTGGAAAGCTTACAAGTTACATAATTTTTAGATAACCAACATTATTATCCTTAATACGTGACTGAAATTTAATTTCGTATCCACTCCTATCACAACAGAATTTACCACCACCACCACTCTATTCAACAATTTTTCCAGCATGTAACACAAACTACTTAACTTTGTGATACCTGGCCTTTCTAAACAAAAACATTTAAAAAAAGTCACCTCAACTCTGCCCTGAGGGGCAAAAGATAAACTGCTATCATTCATTCAAAAGTACAGTGTACATACCCCAGAATACAGTAAGCACAAGCCTTAAACTAGTATAAAATAGTTGTGTTTCTTTGGTTAAGTGTATCACTAACATCACTATTCTGTTACATTTCCAAACCACAGTAGCAGAGATAGAAAACACCCTCTGGGGATTTTAATAGGAGGTCCCTACGAGGTCACAAGACTTGAGAGAGAAAAAAAAACGACTGCAACACTTACCATTTTGTTAATGGCACAAGCAGACTAGAGTTCACATCCTAAATGGCTCTTCACTGCACCTGCTGTACCAAAGTCAGCCTGAGCTTTCCCAGAAAGCTACCTGTCATTAGCATTAGGAAGCACCAGAAGGCGTGTGTCCTCTGGCTACAGACGTGCAAAGTTTTTTCTGGCTCACCCTGAGAGACACATTACTTGCTGTAAATCTATTAAAAGCTATTCACCATGTCTCCTGGAGATGCAACTCTATGAATTACTTGAAGATGAACAGCCATCTATATCACTTTAATATTGAAGAGTAGGATAAAAGGCATTTAAAATAATAAAACCTCAAAAGCATTACCTCATTCTCCTTTTCTTGGAGTAAGAGGACAATATCACCTGGTTCCACACCTGGAGCCTGATCTGCTTCTCCACTGAATGTAATCCTCTGTCCATGTTTCATGCCTTTGTCTACATGGACTTCAAGTATTTTCACCTCTTTGATCACCTTCTTCCCTTCACATTTTTTACAGCGGTCTTTTTCATTAATTACTTCACCTAAAGAAAGACAAATTTTGAGTTCAGAGATCTCCATGTAATCACATCTGACTGAAAAGCTGTTTTAAAGTAGGCAGAGGAATTCATGCAACACAGCTTGTGATTTACATCTTGTTTTATGAATTCCTAAAGAGAGGAAAGCCAGGCTCAATTTACCCTAGCTGGGAAGAGGGAATAAACAGCACACAAAAGCAGAGGGGAGTGTGGGGAATATAGATACACGTAACCTTCCATGCTGGCTTACCAAAGATTTTATAAAGTGAAAGAGCATTGGGGAAAGGCAAAACAAGACTTTGCTTAGGGCTTCTAGTGTTCCTTACATCTTAACCTAACGCCAGTATCCTTACAACTCAATTTAGCCCTCTTAGAAAAGCCTACTTTTCCATTCCTTGTTATGCTGGAGGATGACAGAGAAAGCATGAACAAAAAAAACAACCAACCTTAAGTGTCCCCCCTCCTAAAGTTAGAACACAATTTTCAATTAAGTGAGGAAGCTGAGGTCCTCTTCCACAAGCGACAGCGAAAGAAAGGATTACTGGATTCTGTTCATTGATGTATTTTGCAGAGTAACACAACAAACTACTATATAAAAGCAGGCAGAAGAATTGGAGAGTGTTCCATACAAAATGGGCAGAAGATAGCTGGTCAAACCAGAGTTTCAGGCAAGAGCATGAAAGGTCTTCCCACAGAAAGAATCTAACATTTTTGGACACATAAGGGATTTCACTTTTATACTCTGAGTACATTTTCACATTGTCCATCACCTCCAGCAGAGCAGTTACTTCTTCCAGCAAACTGAAGGATTACTACCCATGGCTTACATTCTGTTCTACCTCACCTTTATTGTTCAAGTGAGCTATTGTCTTTGTACAAAGCCACCAAAATATTAGGCCAAATGCACTATCCACTTTCAGTACTCATTTCCAGTACTGCTCTAAGTGCCACAAGCAACGCACTTTAAGACAAACTTGCCAGCTTTGAATAACTTTCCTGTGAAATAAAGCATATCATGATACAGATGAAACTAAATATGTAGGTACATAAACTATGAAAACAAGATGTTCAAAGACAACATTTATGAACGTTTTGACTAGTCAAAAAATACAATTCCTTGTTATTTCCAAGTATTGTGAAATATTATACACAAGGTGATACCACTACTCTGCAAACAAGCTAAAAAGGAGCAACATGACATGCAGATCGTGTGCTGAAGTCATTCCCCCAAACACAACCAATTCAGCAGAAGGTATCATCTTAGTTTGAAGAAGTTAAAATCCAGCTATAGGTTTCCATTTTTAACCTAAACCTATCCTTGGGTATTAGAAGACAAGAAAAAGACCAAAGGTCCCTAAAAGAACAAAACATGTTTTTTCACTTTAACACAAGATTAATAGATATGAATATTATTTATTACTAAATTAAAAAAATAAATCTCAATCCCTACTGTTGAAGTTTCCCAGCTGCCTCTCAGTACATTAATCACTGTAAACCTTGCTGCTGTTCCAAGTAATAGGGTTTCTCCATGCTGAGATCAGAGATACAACTTCACATTAAATTTGACTACAAGAGAGCAAAACTGTCCTGGTTAAGTTTCTCCTGAGATTTAACCAGGAGGTCGATTCCAGCTACATGCATTTAGTAACAGAGTAGCTTGGCCTACCTTCTCCGTTGCAGTCAGAGCATACAGACTGCATCTGCTGAACCATTCCGGGAGCCAGCTGTCTGATCATGATACGAACACCTCTACCCCGGCAAGCATTACATTTCTGAACAGCTCCAGCCTTCCCTCCCTGCCTAGAATAGAAAGCACCAGTTGCATGAAAATTAAGGTTTTCAGAAACATGCAATAACAACAACAACAGACCTAGATCAGTAGGTTAGCATGCCTAATTGCATCCTAGTTATAACTAGGTTTCCTCTTCCCTCTTACCCCCAAACAAAGCCCTTTAATAGCTCCAGTGACATCAACAGCACCATTCAAGTCCAATAATTTTCTAGTCTGAAAGCAAGCTCCATTAAGTCAAATACTGATAAAGATCTGACAAAGGAGATGCTTCATTACACTATACACCAACAAAGCAACCAGAGAACTCAAAGATATAAACAGACTTACCCATTACATGCACTACAAAGGACATTCTTGCTAAGTTGTAGTTTAGTTGTCTTTCCATTATATAGATCTTCTAAAGAGACTCTACAAAACAAAGCATTTCTCCTGTTATCATTTAAGAACTTAACTTTCCCCATGTAATTAAAATACTTGCCTAGGACAAATTAAGAAAAACATATCTTCATGTGAAGACTAAATTTGGTATTAAAATAAGATTCAAAAGCACAATTTCAGCTTTTGCAAGGAGTCATGAAAAAACTATTCCACACCTATGAATTCACAGGTGTAAGCCTGAACATAGGTTCTCAGAAAAAAAAAGTAATCAGAAGACACCAGATAGTTACTTGTGTTTCTCAGTAGGAAACAAGCTGATCTAGCCTTTTAGTGTTTTATTGTAGTTATAGGCAATTTTTTTTTCTTGTTCTTCCATGCAGGTGAGAAACATACTTCTCTAGACAGCCCTAACAATATTTATAGAATGCATACATAATACATATGGAATACTTAATACTGTATTTACAAACAAGATAGTTTAGTTGGGAGGGGTTAGCATGTCCCCACAGCCACTTAAACTCTTTAGATTTGATCATTTTTTTAGAAGCTCTTGAATAAACTATCAAACTCCAATAAACTTCCTATGTTGATGCAAGCTTATGAACACATGAAGCATTTCTCCTAAAAGCATTTATTAGTGGACAGAAATTTCAACTCAATGTATTGAGAAAAGGTTGCCTGGCATCAGTGTTTGCAATGCAGTGCTAGCTACTAAACTAAGCAAACGTTGAAGTAAACAAACTTTACTGTGCATGGTTTGTCAACCACAGGAAAGATGCAGTTTAACTTAGAAAGGATCTGCTCAGCAGGCAGAAAGCCAGTTGTGACTGCAAGCAGGAATCTACAAAACACAATTAGATGTGATATTCAACTGACTTTAAAATACAAAGAAACAAGATCTGCCCAACGCACTGTTCCATCAATAATGCTGTTCAGCTTTAGTTCCAGCAGGCGTTTCGCTATAAATGCATGTCAACTTAGGTCTTTCCAGAGCCTTAGTACTTCTGGCTTCACAATCAACTAATAGTAATACTTGGATGTTGAATGGTTTTTCAGGTTGGAACTTCCAAGCATAATTAAGAAGCAAACCCAAGGAAAATAATGCTTGAAGTATATACAGGGTAATAACCAACCAAACCAAAGTATTAGGTAGTCTGTAAGATTAACCAATCATGAAGAGTAACTCAAGATGACTGCTTTCCAGGCTACACACAACATGCAAGTCTGATCCTCTGCAGTCTGCACTAGCTTATCTCAACTGAGAAGCATTCGAGACTTTAACTAGCAGAGCCCAAGTACTGATCAGGAAAGCCTGCAAGTAGAAATTGCAGTATCAATATACTCACTTGAGTGGATGCATCATATCTTCTCCTCTTCTTCTACCATTACGACTTCTACTCTGACCACCCATGAAATTGAACAATCCACCACCAAAAATGTGGGAGAAAATATCGTCCATTCCGCTGCTTCCACCGCTACCTTCTCGAAGGCCCTGCTCTCCATATCTATCATATAACTCACGTTTCTCTGGATTTGACAATACTTCATAGGCAAAGCTTATTTCTTTGAACTAGAAGAGGAACAGAGTCAAAACAGTGCATGATAAATTAAAACTTCAAGTGAGCATTTTACTACTGGTTTTTGCCAAGCATGAATATCCAAAGAAGGTAGTACACAACAGAACAAGTCCAGTGTGCAAGACTTAAAGTCAGATTTGTGTTTAGCTCAACCTGTTATTTTATCATAAACTACTAAGCTTATTGCAAAACTTCACTGACTTCATTCTTTACTGTGCTTAGCATGACAGTGTGTGTACAAACAAAAAAATCCAACCAAAGAAAAAAACCCACTCAAGTACCAATATTGCAGTAACAAACAGGCAAAAAACCCAGTTACATACCAATGACAAAAAAGCCTTCAAGACACTTTAGGCACTTAAAACAGGCTAACAATTAAGCAACTTAGTCAAGATGTGCATTAACATGTTTGCCCTCAAAATAAATGACTATCTTTTCACAGTCAACTATGCTCATCTGTAAGTAACTATCAAAACTTCAGTTCTGTTAAAGAGAATCAGCAGAGTAGACAATCGACTTTCTTTTTAATTGTCATTAGCATAACAAATCTAATTCAGCCTCCCCACAGAAGTAATTTGTTTTATGCTGCAACAGTTTCAAGAACCTCCACACATACATTTTTCCACACTGGAAAAACTTGGAAAACTAACTATCTTTTTCAAATACCTACGTAGATGGCAATGCCAGCTGACATCACCCTGGCAGATGGAGGCAGCTTTTTCCCCTCAGCATCACCTTCTCAACTAACTTGGCTCAGCCAAGTGCTGCATTTTGTCATGAGGTAGACTGGTAGATTTTGAGATTGGGAAGAATTAGATGAGATAACATTCCCTCCCATAATTATTGTTTTTTAACAACTTGTAACAGCAAACACCCAACACCTGTATCTGGTCCCTTAGACGCTACTGTCATAGCAAACTCCAGGAGTTTTGTCTTACTTTGTCTCCTGCATTTGGATTCTTATCAGGATGGTATTCCTTGGCCAGCTTTCTGTATGCCTAGTTGAAAGAGGTACAAAATTAGTTTCAATTTTGATTAATCTGTTGTTTTATGAGAAACTCAAATATTGTATTCAGGAAGAAAATCTTAGTAAAGCAAAGTGAAAAAATTACTGTTTTGAAATCACACATACTTTGAAACGATAACTATAAATATTCTGCCATAGCATAAATTAACTACACCTGGATTTAAACACAACTACAGCACATAACAGCCACAACTAGTTTTCCTGTTTATCTTCATTAACTTACAGGAAGAATTACATTGGATTTTCATTAAAATTACTTACCCTCAAAACCTAGAATATGACAATTTTAGGTTCAACCACTTTGTCTTCCACCTCAATCACATGAAGACATTAACAACAAAATGGCTGCCTCAGCTTCTCTTTCAACCCTATCAGTCAATCCTCACTACAATCATTTTATTCTTCCTTACCTATCAACAATGGAAGATTTCATCTCAGTTGGAATGAAGTATGAGTTACATGTGCAGATACAGGTAAATCACTGCTTTTATTTAACCTGAGTTTTTTAAGAAAGTAGGAATAAGTCCAGTCAAATCTCCAAAAGATTTTCAGAATGCTTTTTTACCAGCACTTTGACTTTCAGGACCACCACTTTTTCTACAGCAGTACATCTAATTTGCTTATACTTTTGGGCATCAAAAAGCCAACAACAGCACAGGCAGAGACTTTTCCTACAAGTTGAGGATGTGCTTGTTTGGGGTTGGAGGGGGAGGAAGGGGTGTTTGTTTGGTTTTTTACAGTAAACACTTCAACTTTCCCACTCTTCTACCTCACTACTTCAACACATACCAGTAACAATCAGGGAACCAATATTAATAAATTACATGACATACAGGATTTTATTTTTAATTATATTTTTAATTACATATCTTTTAAAAGGCTAGTGATGCAACTACAAACAACTGAAACCTGGTTCTTAATTATGTGTTTTTCAAAAGTTCTAGAACTGTGCACTTAAACTAGCTCTTTAGAATTACAATGTCAAGAGAGTTTTATGCACAAAGCTTTACAGAGATCACAACTTTCCATTCTGTACTGGAACAAGTAAAATTCCCTTTCTGTATCTGCATACTTACTTCTCTTTACTGATTATCCTGAAATACTCTGTACTTCTGCATGTAATTAAGAAGTAAGTTTTGATAAGAAACTAATGAAGCAAAACCAGAACACTGATATTACAAGCCAAATGTTCTAAGCCACAGTAGCATCGAAAACAAAAAACACAGGTCTTACAGGACAAATTATCCATCAGTATCAAAGAACTACATACTCTAATAAAAATGCATTTCCCCCACATATTTTGAGGAGTCAAGCTAAGAAAAAAAAAAGCCAAAACCACCACTCAGAACACTAAACTGAAGGCCTACATAAAATTATCTAATCAGGAAAAAAAGAAGCTTGCATGGTGATCTTTAAAAAGAGAGAACACTCATGTCTCTGCTGATAACAGCATTCCAGTTTAGAGCAATTTGTAAGACTACATAGAGCCCAAAAGCAAGCTGCCACTATTTATTTAATCAGAAACAGATCCAAAATCAAGGTCTACACTACCACCGTTATAATGTCAATACAAGTTAATTTAACTAACAGTGTTAAAGGCTGTTCTCTAGCCCCCTTTTAATTATGCTATTATTGCCTATGTATTTTCATTTTCCTATACTGTTACATAGCTTAAAATATCACAGTAAAGCATCCATGTGAACTCTCAGTAGCAATAAAGTACAGATGAGCTTCCTACTGTTGTAAGCAGTTCCAAACTTCATATTCCATGATAAATCTAATCCACAGCAATTACTATCGAGCAGCACGGGTTATCCAAATGAAATTATTGCCAGCTTTCCATTCCCACCGCCACCCTTAGGAGAATTTGGTAAGAAAAAACCCCCAACTATTTCATCGTGTTGGGCATATAGCACTATCTTCTCTCGTGCCTTCCACCTCTAACACTGTTTCAACACTGCAATTGCCTATCCCTGCACAAATTAGGCTGCCGCATGCATGATGGGTAGCATAGCTGCTAATACCAGCACCACCCATCAGCGGAAGCAGGTCATTGCTAGTAAACTGTCTAGTTAATTCTCCTCCCTCACGTGTAAATGGCCATTAAGTCCTTTGGAGGAAACAAAAAAAGTGGTTTATACGCTACAGAATGGAACGGACGCGGTGAATCGTTACACCGATGACCTGGCTCCAAGTTTTCACCTCGCTTCTTTGTTTACCTTGCCTCGGCGCTTTCGGCCTAAGAGGAATCAAATATAGGAGCAAAACGAAACCTTGCCAAGGCCTACACGTGGGGCAGACAATAGCACCGGTTAGAACCTACGGCTCCTCCGCGGAAGTTTCTACAGCCAAAACGCCTCTCGCCGGCTGCGAATACCGCTCTGCCGCGCTGCGGGGGCGAGCCGAGCAGAGCCCCGGCGGCGCCAGGCGGGCCAGGACACGAGAAGAACGGCCGGGCCCGGGGGTCGCTCCTCCCGCCGCCCTCCACCTCCTCCCGCCGGAGTCCTCATTTCCCCTCGCCTCCGGGTCCTGCCCGCGGCCTACCCCGCTCCGCCGGCGCCTGCCCGCGAGCCAGGCCCCAGCGGCTTCGGGGCGCGGCCTACCTCGGCGGGCTGAGGCGGCACCGGGCGCCTTCACCCGGCGCCGCACCCTCCCACCCTCCCCCGCGGGCCCCAACCGCGCGGCCGGTTAGGCCGCCACCTCCAGGCCGCACTCCCCGCGCCCAAGGCGTTCCCTGGCCTCCGCTCCTCTCGCCTCCCACCAGCCCCAGGACCGGCCGCCTCGCGGGGCCCTACCCGGCGGCGAGCGAGCCCGAGCCCTCCCCCACAGCGCTGCCGCCCGGTCTCCACGGCCGCCGCCCCTCCCCCGCACCTTTTTGAGCTCGTTGTCGGAGGCCCCGGGCGGCACCCCCAGAATGTCGTAGAGCTTTGTGTCGGCCACATTCGCCATGGCGGCAGCGGGCGGCGCGCACAGGCCGGAACAGGCCGAGGGACGGCGAGGGCGAGACCGGGAGCAGGACGAAAGCCGCCGCGACGTCACGCGCAGACTCCCCCGCGTCACCACGCCGCGACGCAGGAGGAGCCCGCCCGCCCCCTTCGCCCTTCGGCAGCGCGGCTCCGCCCCCTCGGCCCACTTCGGGCGCCTGACCCAGTTCCGGCGCGGCGCGGTAGGGGGCGCTCGAGGATGCGGGGCTCGAGCCGCCTCTCGCAACCGCCGCGCCGGGAGGCGGGAAGGCGCGGGAAGAGGCCGTGAGGGGAGAGGCGGGACGTGGGCGGGCGGCGCTCTGCCCCCAACGGGGAGGAGCCGGCTGCGAGACCTGACGTTAGAGCCAGCGTTCCGGCGGGGGACGTTGCGCGTTAAAGCAGTGTCCTCGGTTTCCCCCGACACTTCGAAGTCCGGAGTACCGGGACCTGCGCGCGTTTCCTCGGAGCCCTCGGGCCGGCTGCCATCGCTCCTCGCTCCTGAAGTACGTCACTGAAGTTTCTGGGGCAAGGGGCACCTGTGCGCCAGCCTCAGGCACCAGTATGTTTTTTTCAGGAACATCCCGCTAAGGCTGCGGTGGTTATAAATAGCGCTGGTACCCATCTGCTCCTTCTTCGTGTTTTGCTCCGCTTCTGGGATTGTAAAAAAGCACTAGTCGCTATGGTAGGCTCAGAGCCATGCCGAGGTGCAGGGATCCCGAGGCCATGGCTAGACGCTACTTTGAGCAGGCAAATAAAAACCCGCTTGTGCTTAATGAGAGGTTTGTCTCAAAGCCTGGCCAGGAGAGCAGTGACCCAGCCCCTCCTCAGGTGTAGTCTCCTGGTTGTTAACCCCTCATTAGGCAGAGGCTGCCAAAGGCCTGAAAGTCGTGGAAGATGAGGAAGATCAGATGGTGTCTCTATAGGGGCAGAAAACCTACTAAGGGTTGCTTGGCCTGTCTGTGGGCATGTACAGGACTGCCTGAGAGGGGTGTGCTCCCTGAGGAGAGCGTGCTCGGGATTTGTGGCCTGGTATATGAGAGAGAGTGTGGAAAAGGTTCTTTGAGGTGATTCATGGGGTAAAAATAAGAATAGGCTACTTACTTTAATGGAGCAGATCTGAGTGCTCAAAGGCTGTGTGTGTGTTTGTGTGTGTGTGTGTCTACTTTTTTGACATAGCTTGTGGTTGCAGTGGCTGTATTGGGAAATGCAGTCTGCTGGTGGCTTCTCTGCTCCTTCTTAAGCTTGTGTTTATGGAGCCCTAAATTCCATCGTTGTGTTTACTCAGTCTGGCATAATCTGTTTCAGGAGATGATGGTAATACCTGCCTCTGGTGTTGCAGGTGTGGCAGCAGTCAAGAGCTTCAAAGGAAAATGGAGACTAGCTTTGGAGGGAGAAAAAGTGGCAGGGTATAGAACAGGGAAAGACAGCCCTGTAAATTGTAATTATTAGGCTGGTTTAGAAAGGCACAGGAAGAAAGTTAAAAACAAAACCTCATAAGGACAGGTATGTTTGTTTGGTACTTTTGGAGGCTTTGTCTATAGCCTTTGGTAATTGGATGGCTAAAGCCAGTAGGGCTTCACAATTTGATTTACCTGTGTTTTGCACTACTTGGCTTCATTTTCTTACAAATATTTTTTCAAGATTTGATTCAGTTACTCTAAGAACTGTCTGGCATAGATATCTGGCTTGATTATTTTGAAATGTGCTCATTTACAGATTGGTATCTTTATAGGGGAGATATATCTTGTATAACATTATTATTATTGTTATTTTGTGTGTGCTGTCAGGAAGAAAAACTAGTAATGTGCGCAAGAGTACGTTTTTGCCCTGCAATTCAGCCTTATAATTTTAGAATTAAGTAGAATTAGAAAGACTGATATAAGCAGTATTTAAAGTAGCACAGCCTTTACATGTCTGCATATTAAAAAAGAACAGCATTAAAGATCTGAGAAGGTGGGGTAGCTCAAACCTGTGGTGTGCCACTCATATCTATGCCTGGAGGGATGAAGTTCACTAGAAGTATTATTCAACCCAGACTTTCTTGTCCTGTGAGCTGAACCGCTTTGTTTGCAACTCAAGCCAGAATGTAAGCCAGCAGATTGATGGATAGTAGGAATGGTAGAAGAACTTCGTGTATCAGCTTGAGCCTGAGCTAAGGAGGCAGTTTAGAAGCAGTGTTTGTACACTTTCTTCTCCCTTGCTATAAACATCCTTGTTTCTACAGGCTTGTTTTATGTCATATCCAAGCCATGCAATAAATAAAACCCCCTCTGAGATGAAACTATTTTGAAGTGGACCTTAAGAATCACAAGCTTGGATTATTACCTTTTTGTTAAACTAAAATGCAGACAAATAAAAAGGTTGAGTTTCCTCTTCCTGCATGTTGCCTTTACCATTGATGTGCGAGTTGTATTGAGAGAATGTTAGACACACAGCTGAAATGTTGTGTTCTCCTCCTTTTTTAATGCTTGCACATTGTATTTGTTTTCTTTGTATGTCTCTTTCTATTTATTTTCCTTCTTCTCCAGATAAGACCTTATTAATTTAGTTTTTAATGTTACTGCACAATGTGATGAAGTTTTATTTGTTTGTTTTTTGAAATAGACTGCACAGTTCAACACTTTGAGATAGTATTTTGGCTTTACACAGGCACTAAAGGGGTAATTCAAGTTCAGTTCTTGTTTTGGACATTTTTAAATATGAAACTAGTGTCTTTTATGATGAAACATTTGATTATGCTTCCTTAGAGATCAAATAACCATTGATTATGTTTATCACTGTGGAAAATTGGAAAGTGATCAGTTCCATGTTGCTGCAAACAAAACCCAAACCATGCAAGTTTATTTATGAAGTTATTTTATGTGTTTAATGTGGCCTTAACATGAAAATATAAGTGGGCATTTCTGACTCCTGCTTAAATCTAGTAGTATACAATCAAGTCTTATAGTGTTCTGTTTAAATACTCATCAAGAAGAATGCATTTACACTTGAAAAGAAATTACAGAGCCTATATGGCCACTACTTTGAACCTTTTTGGTATTAACTTTCAGATAAAGCAGTTAGTGTATTGTGCTCACTGATTCCTAGAACTTTTCAACTACAGAAAGCAACCAAAGAAACTAAGCAAAGAGCCTGTCAGGAGGTGAGCAGCTGCCCATGCTGGCAGGTGTAGAGGGCACAACAACCCAGCTGTTCCCTTGATGGCACTCTGCCTGCCCGTATCCCAATTCTCCAGACCAGAGAAGCAGGCTTGAGTTTTAGGATATGGCCAGAACAACAGGATTGGCTCATTGTCCTGCCCCAGGTGTAGTGATGAAACCCAGGGCTGCCTGACAAGTACCTCTGTGCAGCACCAGTGACACCAGTTGCATATCAGATTCCTTTTGCCCTTTTCTCACCCTCCTTTTTGTTGTCCTTGCACCTCTGTTTTTCTATCCCAGTCTCCTCCCAAATAAACAACCCACCCCTAATTACTTGTGCCCCATTGGTCCCAGTTTTGCTACACTCATAGTCAGATTTGGGTTACTTGGATACGGTTACTGAGATAATATCAGCCTTATATGGTATTACTGATATGGTTACCTAGGTGCTGTTGGCCTTGTGTGACTTCACTCCCAAAAATGTCCCTAGTAGTCCCTCCCAATTATCTCTGATGTCTGACAGTTTCTACTGTAATCCCCTCTTAACCACCTGTGGGATCCAGCTACTCTCACGCCACTGTCTGTAACTTTTGGCCACTGTCTCATAGTGTTATTTGTAGTGATATTTTTTATATCATTTACAGTAGTTTTCCGCATCTTTTTCAGTCTACTGACTCTCATGCCAAACCTAGTCAGTGGCTTGTGTCCCTGCAACTCTAATCTAGCATTATATTTATCTGAATAACTGATAGAAAATCAGAATATTAAGTACTTTTAACTGAGGGAGGTTTTTTGGGTTTTTTATATATAAGCATTTAAGCACTACCCCTTTTTTTAAATTACAAAATCAAAGTACACATCAGTGAAGAGGGGACTGTTGGCAGGTAGCATCATTGCAAACTCAGAAGACTGCTGCAAGGGTGTATACCCTTTTGTAAGAAAAGAGGCAAAAAAGCTGAAGATAACTAACTCTTTATAACACTTTGAGACTAAGAGGTGTATAAAATGCAACAAAAGTATTCTGTAGAAACACTTATCTGTTCACTCAATACCTTGTTTATTCTGTAGAAGAAACCACAATTGTTCATTAGTCCACCAATAATCCGCCAGTCAGCAGCTGTCTTGAAAGAAGCCTGTCCAGCTTTTGACAGAATCTTGTCCTTGAACATGGTAAAACACTGTTGAAAGCTGTTACTGTATTCCAGCATGATGATGGCTTGTGACTAACCATTTCCTCTATGCTTTGAGATTATATTTGTAATAAATATTATTACAGCCAGGAGTAAAATTATTGCTGTGTCAACACTTTTATAATCAGTGTTTAGGAAATGCATAAGGAATTTTTTAGAAACCATTGGATATCAGCTTTTTGTAAATATTTTCCATTGTACATGTACAGTGATATTGTGCCTCAGATAAAATAGTTTGCATTAAATGTTTCACTACAGTTATTTCCAAGAGTGAAAAGATTGAAAGTACAAGATAGATCTTTGTGTTTAGATTTGTCATGTTTGGAGCTTTCAAAAATGGAACAGTTTTACAACTGGGGCTGTATTTCTTGCCCAGTTTAACAGTGCTATTTCCAAGCTGTGCACTAAAGGGCAAATCTGTCCTCATATATGGATTATTATGAGTTTGGTCATGTGGTTCATATATAAGATTGGGAGACATAAGATCAGCTCATCAAACTTCCCTGAAATAAATGCTTGCTTCCCTCATTCTGATTTAGACTATTTGTGGTATTAAGCTGTTGCTCTAAAGATCTTGTTATGTGTTTTGGTTAGTTCTTTAATGCAGCATGGTAGTATCCCTTTCACAAGATACCTGCAGTGTCTCCAGCTGAAATGTGAATTGCAAATGTATCAGGAAAAGGGAAGAGGTCAGACAAAGGGGACTGCCAAAGTAGTCTGGCTTTTTGTGTGTACAACTTTTCTATCTTTTAAATGTTGTTTACACAATCTGCATTAGACACGAAGCCTGGTACATCAGCAAGTTATTGGAGACTGCCTCCTTCTGTTCTTCATTATCTCATCTCTGTAAGGAATAAGGGAATTTTGTGTCTGATACTTGTGGGGAAAACAGCAAGAGAAAATACAGAAATGCTTGTTTTTGTAAGCAGATACCAATCCCACCCCCTGCAATCTTCCACCACCACCCTGGCTCAGCTGTCTCTAGACAAATACCTGAGATCAATTTTTTTTTTTTTTTGCATCTGAGCCCTGTTGAACTGAAGATAGGGCTCATTTACAAAATACTTCTTCTCTATGAGAAGTCTGAGACTTGAGAAAGGTAGACTTTTCTCAAGGGCAGGACTCTTTCCTGGAAAGCTTTCTAATTATCTCTTATTAAAGCTAAGAATGGTTCTTTGAAAGTCACGTGCCAAATGCTTTGTGTTAACATTACATGCTCGTGGCTGTCTAGGAGAAGTCTGTAGTAAAGAAATTTAACTCTTGTCTCTTAAGAGAGCCAATGGGATCCTGGGGGCATCAGGAGGAGTGTGGCCACCAGGTCAAAGGAGATGATCCTCCCCCTCTACTCTGCTCTGGTCAGGCCCCACCTGGAGTATTGTGTCCAGTTCTGGGCACCTTGGTATAAAAAGGACAGGGATCTCCTGGAGAGAGTCCAAAGAAGGGCTACGAAGATGATAAAGAGCCTGGAACATCTCCTGTATGAGGAAAGGCTGAGTGAGCTGGGACTATTCAGTCTTGAGAAGACTAAGGGGGGACCTAATTAATATTTAAAAATATCTTAAGCATGGGATGCAGGGAGAATTGGCCAGCACCTTTTCAGTGGTCTGTGGAGACAGGACAAGGGGCAATGGCTGCAAATTAGAGCACAGGAAGTTCCGCACCAACATGAGGAAGAATTTCTTCACAGTGAGGGTGACAGAGCCCTGGGACAGGCTGCCCAGGGAGGTGGTGGAGTCTCCTTCTCTGGAGATATTCCAGACCTGTCTGGACACCTATCTGAGTGAAATGTCCTAGGGAGCTGCTTTGGCAGGGGGTTGGACCCGATGATCTCTCGAGGTCCCTTCCAACCGCTACGATTCTGTGATTCTTTTGCTGATTAGTGAAACTGGAAAACTTTTTTTCTGGATTTGCTCGTGGATGTTAAACAGAGGCAAAGTGTCTCTGAGGAAAGTGCATATACCTAGTACTGTGTCAGAAGTTTAGGTAATGTACTACTGAAAATAGTGTAGGGTGGCCATGCTGCCTTGCAGAAGTCTTCCTGTTCTACCTTGGTTATCAGTGAAGCAGTCACCCCAGTAAAAGAGTAGTTGTGGTGGTTCATCCTGAATATCTTCAAATAATAGATTTCAAAGGTCAGAAGTTTATTTCTATCAATAAAGAAATGAGTCCCCCTAAAGCACCAAGATGAAATGGGTGTACTTAATTTCTGAATAATGTTAAAGTATGCAGCCCAAAGAACATTCTTATTCCTTTCTCATTTCTATCAGAAAATCTTGGGGTGGTGGGGAGGGCAGAGAAAAGCCTGGTATTTAAAGTGTGGCATTTACCCGAGCCTAATTAATGTTATTTGGTGGTGGAGGTTTGGGTTTTTTAAATACTGTATGCATTAAGACAGTTTGGGATGCTGCAGACATCAGAATTTAGATTCAGTTGCCTTAAGGCTATGAGCTCCCTTGTCTTCTGGTTACTATTTTTGTCCCTCTTAAATCTCGTCGCCTTTCATTGATGGAATTATTTTTCCCTTGTGTCTGTGTTCTGGTTACCGACAGAGAGAAAGGCAGTAGGTAAACGAGGGAGAATCAGCCCGTGTGTGCAGTGAGCTCGCCTTGGTTTCCATCCCGGTGCCACCGGGACCGTCTCTTGCCACTGGAGGGAGCTTTTGCTTATGAAATCTTACTCCCACCTCTGCGTGCCCGGGACGTGCCCCTACTTAAAAGTTATCTTAAGAAAACCCGAAACTCTTCACATCGTCAAACTAAACGGCTTTCATTAAAGTTGCTTATCTGAAATAGTTGGTTATGACAGAGATGCAGAATCTTGATTAGTTTCCATGGTAACTTGAAAATAGATGCATAGAAACACAGTCTACTAAACTGACAGTAAATTAAATTTGGAATAATTTTGGTAATTACAGTGAGTTTAGTGGGGCTTCTGTGAATTCATCAGACTGTCAGTTCAAGCAAAATCAGCTTCTTAGTGCCTGGCCAGACAGCTCTGGCAGTTGACTGTATGGTACTGCGAAGGAAAACTGTTGGAATACAACCCAATGCTTCCAATCTGGAGGGGGTAACACAAATGGGGAAGCAGAATAAGGTCATGCTTTTTTTAATAATACAAAACAAAGTAGTGCAGTCTGAAACCTATAGGTAACTGCTGAAAAGGAGGACAAAAAGATTTGTAAATGGCAGACAAATTGAAATGTAGGCTGACCTATATTTGCTATACATCTAGCAGTAAAAAAAAAAAAGTTTAGGTAAATGCTGTGTCGTGGAGAGTGGTAGCCAAAGCTACTTCTCTGTTTCATTTAATGTGGAGTGTAACTGTCTCTCATGATTTCATGACATCACTAACATAACTAGGACTTGTAATACCCTACACTATCTTTTAGTAGGGAACACAGCTTTGTGTGTTAAGGGGTTTCTTCACTTGGAAGAATCCATCAGTGAGGAAATAGGAGGAAACAGTCCTTTAAGAAGAATAGAGATTACATCCTAGGGAACAAGAAATTATGTTATGAAGAGGTCTGCATCTCTTAGCTGTCTTTTACATTACTTAGGTGGTTTTCATTTGGAAGAGTTAATCAGAAAATAACTTTGAACTTGAACACCCCAAATTTTTCTGATTTCCTTTTGGTCTCATTGGTGTGAGTTAATGGAGACAACCTATTCATTTGTAGTTCTTTGAATAAATATTTTTGTGGAACATTCAGTATAACTCAGAAAATGGAGCTAAGGAACTAAATAGAAGACAGCAGAAGATTTTGTCTGGTATCCAAGAAATGCACGTTTGGCAATAATCCTGGGGCTTCTGATTGCTAGATGACAGGAAAAACTTAATTATGTCAAGTACATAATAAACTGAGAGGCTTTTTTCTGTAGCATTCTTAATTGTAGGAATGTAGTCTGTTATTTAACAGAGATGAAGCACTCTGCTGTCAAACCGCTTGATGGGGAAAACCAGAAATTATTGTTAATAGTCTGAGAACAAAAGAGGATGATGCAGACTTTTAAATTCTGTTATTGTGCATGTGCATTTAAAAAGTGAAGTAACCATCTCCATAGTATTTTAAAACACCTTACAGAAACCATTTGGATTATTTTTGGCCATTAATATCAGTAGATGCTTAAGGTGGCATCCTGAGTGAGTTGTGTTCATATAGTTCACTAACAAATGTGGTCTTTTGATCTGTGATATTTCCTGTGAAAATTTTTATTTCTCAGCGCATAGGTTATACCTCAGTGGGTATGCTTACAGGGGAATTCAGGTATATTGGAGAGACTCTTAAAAATACACCCATCTAAGAGAGTCAGCATTACTCCTTCATCTTTCATAATCTATATACAAGTGCAACTAAGATTTGTGGATAGATCTGCTTATTTTGATATTCCAGACAACTTGACTCTGTTAGATAATTTAGATTCTGTACAGGAAAAAACCAGACCTAGCGTAGTAGTGGTTGCAGACTGGTTTCCTAACAATGTTCACTGAACAGTGAAGAAGAGCTTTTTGACTGAAATATGGGAACACAGTATGTGTGTTGCTAAGTGCTTTTTATCTTATTAAGCTTTAAAACAGTCTGGCTTTTTATAAGAGAGGAAAAAAAATCTGAAAGCTTGGGGCCTTTAAATCATTCAGTTCTATTAGCTAAACCCAGAAGCAATCAAAATTATTCAAATAAACTGATTTTGCTCTGTCACTAGAATTACAGCACTTGGATTTGGTGCACTAACATTTAAGCAAGCAACTGGCTTAGACTGTGTATATCGATAATCTCAGAAATAAGATGCCCTGGTGGTAGTAGGGTCTCATAATAATAAATGTGCTGTTTCCAGATGGAGAAGTGAGTAATGAGCCCAGGTGCCCTCCAGCATTTCTCCAGCTCACAAACATTCTACCTTCAGCATTGCCTTTTCCTGTCAAGTGTAGGAACCTCTTGGCAATAAGAGTTCAGTGCTCCTGACAGGAAGCATCTCTGCTAATGATGTATGACAAAGGGGTATATACTAGTGTTACCATAACGTGTAGGAGAAGGAGAGTTCATTGCCAGTTCTGAGCTGACAGAGGGCAAAGAGCCTAGCTACAGCACAGCATCAAGATGAGCTAAATCAAATAATAGTTTCCTACTACTACTGGCAAAAGCTGTATCAAAAGAAGAGTGATATGACTAGAGGAGATTAATAGAGGAAAGAGTCATCCCTTACAAAATGATGTAGTAATTCTTTTGAAGGAAAATGGGCTTAGTCCTTTGTTAGTCCTGAGAGACAAGGTGAAAAGTATAAAATAGAAATAACTACATCAGTGTGAAAAAGCATTTTTTCTAAGTATTTGCATGAAGTCTTGCAAAGTTAGAGAGCATGCTCAGAGTGTGCCTCTCTGTACTCCCCTCCTCCCCCTGCTAGTTGGCCAGCAATGCCTTTTCTCAGTTGCAAATCTCTGCTGAACAGATATGAAATTATACCTCTGCTCTTGATTTCAAAGATTGACAGTGTAGTTTCTCTATCTATACTAAAGCAAAAATCTAGTTTGAGATTTAGATGTGATGTACATACCTATCTGAAAGCAAAAATTGGCACTTAATAAAAATAATTACATTTGTCTGTGCTATCTCTTTGTCCTAGTTGGTAAGAATATATACATACTTTGAAGTGTGCCCTTCTGGCTGCTTCAAGGAAAATTAATGTATTTGATATGTGTACTCTTTAGAACGCACCAAATGGACCTGTTGTTTCCAACGCATTCTGAATGAAACAAGTTCATAATGAAAATATCAGCTAGAACTCTTCTTCTTGCCAGTTACTCTCAGTCTTGGGGTTGTGATGGGTACGAGTGGGATTATAAATCCCAAGAGTACTTATAATAGTATTTTGGGGCAAGTAAGATATCCGTAACTGCAAAATTAGGGGTTTGTAACTTGGATTAAATGTCAAAAGGCTGCTGCCTTTTATGGGGTTATGTAGCTGCAGGAATCAAGGGATGAGTGGAATGATGCTTCTGTATCCCTAGGAAATGCTGATGAAGAGCAGGACGGGGTGGATATCAGTGTGTGAGATGGCCCTGGCCACTAATTCCTCTCTCTGATCTCTGTCCCCTATTGCTATACTTGCAGTGCTGATTTTTGCCTGCATTGGTGATAAGCCTTGAGTCGGTTTGGTGTATATCTGAATTAGCAGTCAGAAATCAGTCTGTTAATTTGTTAGATAATATGCACAAACTGTCAATCAAACTAGATGTCCATCAAAATAAAATGAAGACAGAAGAATCAAAAATGTTCTAAATATTTTGCAGTATGTATTTTAGTTGTACACACTAATGCACATCTTGCTTTAAAATACACTGAAGTGAATATTAAAACAAACCAATGCTCTGAATTGCAGGAGATGTGAAGTGTATGCACATGAGAATTCAAATGTGCTGAAAACTTTGACTAAAAACCAGTTTGAAGAGCTAATGGTGTTGCATGTTAAAACAAATAAGTGAATCACTTATGGTAAGCCTATGTCCTAGAAATTAGATTATATCAAAATATTGTTTATGTTTGTTGTGACAAAAAGGACTTGCATTTCTGAGAGATAAAAACATGTTGCCAGGCTGCTATAGCATCTCTCTTTTCCTGAAAAGGTTTTTGAATGTGTGTTTGGTTAGTTTATTAGTAGATTTTGCATTCTGTGCAGAACCGTAAGCTTTTATTTAAGTGTTAAAACATAAAGCAAGTTTGCTAGTCTTTTAAATATAATTTCTTTTTAAAAAACCCTCAATGTGTTTAATGAGAAGGAGGGATGTTCCACAGATCAGATACTACACCAAATGTGGTGCAGGAAATTTCTTTGGTAAAGGCCACAGTTACATTGCAAAACTGCACAAATATTATAGAATCTAAATTCTTCCCCTCCACATAAATCCAAACTATGATTTTATCTAATCTTTTATATATGTATAAAATACCCCAAACCTAGGTAGCATCAACTCAGTAATGAGTTTCATAGAATTTAATGTAGCTCACTAGCTGGTTGATTCTTTGTTTGCATTTCATGTTGTTAGTCTCAGCAACAGGAAAATATCAGAGATCCCCTGGTCATTGTGGCGTGTGCACCCTAGTGGCTTGGTGTCTTTGGGGGGGGGGGGTGTTGGCAACTAAGACTGTTCCAGAATATTTTTTCTTTTTTCTGTTTACAACCAAGAAAGAAATATATGATCTAGGATGGTATTTATAACTTATTTGTGTAGAAAAAATTTAAACTTGATTTCGTATAAAAATAAGTGTAGCTGTGTACCTCTCTTGCATGTATTATACAGACTCTTTGTGACTGAACTAATAGCCATCCTATTCATTTTTAGTTTAGTGAGGAGGTGAAGACTGTAGAGATTATGATGATATTTACTTTTTCCCTGAATGTCATATTTTCATTTCAATACTATGCAATAACCTTTCTTTCACTGTAGTTTGCTTTGTACGTTAAGGAAAAATTGATCTCTGAGCAGGAAGTTGACACAGGAGTTACATGCCTCTTAAATTCTATGTAAACTCTACCTGGTGCTTGGGATTTATACTGATATTTTGCAAAGAGTTGAACTTCAGCTTTAAGGTCTGGTTAAGGTATTCTTAACTTGATATCAGTAGGCCACTTGTGAGAGGAGATACTGCTTAATAGGATTTGAATCAAGCTTCAGGTTTTTCCTGCTGAATTTCTTGAGATTTTGAATAGCAGTTGTAAACAGCAATCCCTCTTTTCTTGTTCATGTAAGACCTTGTCCTCACATCTGTTACCTCATGCCTACCTACTGAAAGGGGAAAAAGAAGGTGGTATCTTTATGTCCAAGACCATTAACATAATAGAGGAGAGTACTGTTTTTTTGTCCTGATGCCATGTTTGACATGATGCCTACAAATAAGACACTGCTGAAGGATGTGTATCCCTAAAGGATGAATTCAAATATATAAAATTCAGGCATTTAATTAAAAACAAAATTTGAATTTTTATATATCCTGACAGGTATTTTAACTGGGGCTCTTATCTGTGCTCAGACAGATGTGCTTGATGTCCTTAATAAGTAATAAGTTGGCTCCACAGCTGAACTATTGTAAGTTCTTCTAAGTACAGGCCAGTTCTTAAACTGTTTAAGGCGTTTCTCTGTTTTTGTATGTGCTTCTACATTGATGAAACCAGACACTTTTCTTGTCCTGTGCACTGTGTTTATTAGTGTGGGGAGGAGTAATCCTTGGTTTCATTTTTGTGTTTATTCTTGTACCCAAAGCCAGAATTTAGTCCAAAGCTGTGTTGTTATTAATTCCAGATTAAAACAGACTGAAAAAAGTAATGTTTTAGTTCACAAGTTGCACAATAATATCTGTTATTTTATTGTATTGTCATTCTTCAGTGTTATCCTTTAAAAAGCTAGCACAATAAATCATATTACACTGGAGGAATTGTAGCTGGTGTGGTAGCTCTCCAAAAACCCACAAGAATTTCTTACCGATTTCTTTTTTCTGCAATCATGAGCTGGTATAAACATTGGGGAAAAAAAAAAAGGAGCATAGCTGTTTTATCTTCCCTGTAAGCCCCAGGAAACACCAAAGAAAGTAAACTGGTAGCTAAAATGGAATGCAGAGCACTGAGAATTGAGGAAGAATATAGAGGGAGAGTATACATAGTAGTTTTGCAGGCAAGAAATTTTATTAGGACTGAATTTCAGAAATTTAGACCTAGTACTTAGGAATACTTAAATGTGTTGTATCATCATAAACAAAATTTCCTTTAATGCATGTCATAAAACCTAAACTAGCAGTTGATGATTAATGCTTCATTAAATTTGGACAAATGCATGAATATTTGTGATTATTTGCAAAACTAATTATTTGAAAAGAATAACTGAATTGGTAGTTCTGATGATGCTTTTAAAACAGCATTTATGTAAGGCTGTACTATCTGATCTAACATTGTCCAAATTACAAAGAGTCTTGCAGTCTTCCTTGCTCACCGTTGTTTCGGGTCAACCTCATTACTACCGCTCTGACCTTTGTCTAGAGCTTGGTTCTGAGATGATGTCCTGGAAGATTTGGTGGCTAATACATCTTTCTGATTTAAGAAGATTCCCTTGGTGTTTCAGGATTTTTGGGCGGTTTTTTTTTCTTCTCTGAGGTATTCCAGTGGCCTATGTATGCCAACACAGCACACTTTCAATTCTGTACCAAGATACCCTAAGAATTTTTCTTACTTTTGCCTATTTACTGTGGAGAGAAAAACCTCACCCAGTTCACACCTCCTAGTTATTAGGCTCACTTTGTAAAATCAGCAGTCTTTATCTCTTACAGTTCTTGGTCAAGAACAAAACAGGTAATGCAGGTCATAACTGAAGTGTGTAGACAGAATTTGAAGATGAAACTTTTATGGCACCCATAAGCAATTTGCCTGCTTTGAAAATGTCACTGTGTTCATTAGTGCTGAAAGTATCCAGCTGGCCTGATATATATTGAATAACTGAAGTAAAAATTATGATAAAGGAACAATCATCCTCTAACCTACTTTAAATAACCAGTGCTGGAAGTGCATCAGTGCTTTGCATCTGTGTCCTTTTTAGACTGTCTGACAGCATAGAACATGATTTTTTCTAAGCAAAACCCCTCTTGGTGATTATAGGAATAGCTTCAGATTATAAATCAAATGTATTCAGAAATAGATTAATGCTTTATCAGTCTCTAATCTCTTGCCAACTTTATATGCTAAAAGGCAATTCTTATTTGTCTAAGTATTGGTGGTTAAGAATTCAAAGCTCCTGAAGTGACGGTCTTAAGGGAACAGCAAGATCCACTTGTGTATTAGAGGCCTTTTATTTAGCAAGGGTTAAAAAAGAGCATCTGTACTGAAAACTACTCATAGGATTGCACTATAGATAAATGTTACAGTTACCTTCTAATATATTTATTTTCTGTCTATTCCAAGTCTGAATAAATATCCTATAGGAGCTTGACCCAAAAAACTGTGATGCACTGTTTTCTATGGTGCTTTCAGTCACTGCACTGGTCTGCTAGGTTATCTTGTAAAGATGGGACAGAAAGTTCCGTTGTGAGCTTAATTTGCAGTCCTGTCTCTTCTCACTGTGTGCTTTTGAGTAGCTTTCTCCAGCTGAGTTGCACAGATAATGGCTATTCATGTCTTTCTGCTCTTGTGTGGACTTTGGTAACATTCACATTCTTCCCGAGTCTGCTTCAAATATTTAAAGTGCATTTTTCCAGCATCCTATAAATTCTAGATCTCCTTTAACTTGAATGAGGCAGGGGAGAGTACAGTATTGCTGATAAGCTATTTACTGTCATATGCTTTGTTAGTTCAGCTTCCTTTCTCTTGTCTCGCTGTTGCTTGTAGCTTATCCATAAATAATGCTGAATCATGAAAACAAAGACAAATAGCAAAAGGGCTGCTTTTGTCCACGTTTGTTTTAAAGCTTCATGTATGATTTTGGGGGTGCTAGTGCTTAGGATACATTGTTTCACAGTGCACAACTTGGACAGATGTGATAACTGGTGCTTTGCCAAAAAAAAAGACAGTAGTATTCAACTATCATATCTGAAGCTTATGTTTGGAAGTTGGATGAAGTATCATAGGCATAGTTTTGTTAGGGTTGCCTGGAAGTAAAATTTTCAGTGATAGGGACAGGGAATGTTATATTCCAACTATATTAGAGCAGCTTTCATAAAATTTGCTAGAAATGGCTCTAGTAGTCAATGTTTTGTTTTAATTTAATACAATGCAGTATAATTTAGAGGCATTTTTTAATGTAGTTTTAGTAAGTAGTACTGAATGAAAAGAGCACAAGACCCCACATTTACAAATGGATTTTTACTTTTTGTGGAATTACCAGTAACTATTTCATTACTTTGATCATGCATGGGATGTTATGACAGAATTATCAACCCTCTAAGGAAGTAGCAAACTCCTATGAGAGAAACAGTCAAAAGCATCACTCTGATACTGCTCAAATAGTTATGTGACCTCCTGTTTGGAGGTGTGGATAAGAGTAGAACAGAGTAATGTGGGCTGAGGATGTTTGCTGACAAGAGAAGAAAGCCTGTCTCTACTCTTTGGTTATAAAGTGGAGTTGTGTATTTTCAGGTGTTCATAAAATGTTTCATTTATCATTAAAAAACCTCACCAAACTCCTTTTTTACACTGTTGTTACTTATGCAACTAGATTCATCAAAGACAGTATACTGTTTATACAAGTAACTGCTCAGCTGAGTAAGTCATAATAGATTCCATATCTCTTATCAAACAGTTGGTATCTTCAATTGAAAGCTGCTGTAGAAACCTTGCTGTAGAAACCTAACTACTGTAATTGAGACACTGATTATTACGCTGTCTTATATTTGAATGTTCTGTCACTAGCAATAAATGTAGAAGGGCTTTAGAATTATTAGAGGGTTATTTGTATTAGATTTGTTATGCTTCTTAGATTGCTCTTAATAATCCTCAAACATTTCCAATACTAAACAAGTTTAAAATCTATTACATATTTAGTTTGTTCATCTGTCCTCTTGATATTTGCTTTAAAAAAAAAAATCAGTTGTTGAGCCATGTTTTGAAAGGATAGGGATTGTCTGTGGAGTTCAGAATTTCTGTACTAGTCCTCTCCCTGCGAAAGCAAAAATGTTTGTGTAGCCTTTTGTGCCTGTTGTGGCTTGGGATATATAGCAGTGGAACTTACAGCCTTTCATCTTTTTTTTTTTTTTTTTTAATCTGCTTTCATAGCCACAGGTACAAATGAAATCTTTGTTTCCATTTTCTCAAATTTTCTGCTCGGTTTCCATCAAAGCAAGCTCTTCTTGGAGGCTTTAAATAATCCATTACTGTGGTGCTTTTTTCTTGAAGTGTTGTGGGCTTTGTTTCATCAGGGAATGGACTGTATCTTTTGTTCAGTATTGTAACCTATAAATTCACCTTCTTGCTGGAACTGTTTCTTTTACTTTCTACCTAGAAGATGACTGGGCAGGTGATCCAGACAATAATTTCTGCCTCAGTCTGTAGCTGTTCCAAACCAGTGGTACTCATAAGTGGTCTTGTGTTTCGGGCTGTCTCCAGTCAGCCTGCTGTACCCCTGCCGAACATAGAGCGTGTGCAGCCCTGTGCTGAGTGCTGCATCAGTGGGACTCTCTCTTCTGTGTAGAAGCACTGGCACGTGAGTTTCATGTGTATTAAGTGCTGTGTATGCTTAGTGGCCACCCAAATCTGTCCAGTGTTGCTGTGCACTAGTTACTTTGACCAGAGACAAGCTGAATCTGACTGTAAGTTAAAACAAATCAAGCCAAACAGACCTAAGCCAGCCAAGTGAGACACTTTGTTGTTGTAGCTGTTTGTTGTGGGGTTTTTTCCTTCTGAAAAGGAAACAATTCATGTAACTTAATTAGCCACCTCTGCTCCAGAACAGATTTTTGTCTTTACTGTTATCCTCCTTTTTGTATCAAACCAGTTTAATCTATCTTTTGACTACTATCTATTTCTTCAGTATTTCTGGTATCATCCCCATTAAAGGTGGGAGGAACTGTGTCCAAAACCACATCGCATTAGTGTACTCTTGGCCAAGAAATGGCAGTTTAAACACTAATTTGGTTACAAGATGCTTATTCTAGAAGAACATGACCTGAATAATGAACATCACCTGTTCGTGTCCTGCCAAAAAGCTCCTGACAGCGTAATCCCTATAGCAAAAACAATGCCAGCATTCTGCTTGCAGACAAATGAAAGGGTCTATCACGAATGTATTAGGTGTATCTGCAATTTTGTGTGGATAGTTCCTTTTTTTTTTTTAATCTCAATGTAATTTGCTTTCTAAATACACACTGAGTTCTCGTATTTCAAGACCTGAGTAAAAGAAAAAATAGCAAGAATAAACGTAGAGCAGATGTGACACTTATGTAGTCTGGATCCTGCTAATGTCTTCAGATAACTTAGAATTTTTGCAAAAAATTATTCATGTTCATGTTGGAAACCTTTACATCTAATTTTTGTGTTACTTTCCCCTCTGACCTGTGTTTTTGTTTCTCTAAATTGTAAATTTCCTACCTGTGATCAAAGCGTTGGGCCTGGAATCATGAAAGACATATTGTGGTTATATTTTTTCCTGCTCTCTGTCACTTACGTGCCACAACTGAAGTGTACTTGTTTTGTAGCGCAAATAAAAATAGCAGTTGCACTTTGCACAGAGGCAGCATCAAGTATCATATGTGCCAAGTGGAAGATGGTTAGCTAGCTGGTAACATGAGAACTTCTGTGTGTTGTGGTTGTTTCTCTCTACTCTAGATAAAGCAAATACTTATATATGGGGGGTATTAATACTTCTCTTTCTCATTGTTTAGGTGGGGTTTTTTTTTTGTGTGTGGGAAAAGTAGATCTGGCAAATTGCCACAATCTTGTTTTGGTGGAAAATATGATGAGGAAAATGCAGTTTCTGTTCAGTGAGGTACATGCTCTCTTGTTTCAGGAGCACAGTATAATCTGAAGTTGAAAAGCCGGAGGAGAATCTTTCATGTCTGCTGTAACATTTTGAAGTCAAATGAAATTTTATAGGAAGCTAGAATTGTCACACCATTGTTAATGTTCAGGGCAGACAGTTAACACTGTATTACTGCATCCATTAAATTAATATACAAATTTGAACACTTGACCTCAAAAAACTAAAGTGAGAATACAGAGTGAATAATGGCAGAATTAGGAAGAAAATCCATAACTACTTCCAGAAAAGTTAATGCTCAGTTTTCTGAATCTTGATATCAGTATCCCTTTTCAATCAGTATTATTTTGTGGTTTGATTGTAGTGCAGTTGTGTGCTTAAAATTATAGTCCACCACTGCAGGCAAAAATAATGTTGAAATGGTTGATGTAGAAAGGCACATACATAAATGCACGTTGATTCGTGACTTCTAGTGGACTCAGAAATTAATTATGTAACTGGTACAGGAATGAGGTACCTGACTGATGAGATTCTTCTATGTTAATGCCATGACTTTGTGCCAATTCTTACTAGAACATCACATCACTGCAAGTCAGCCTTTCCTGTCCTTTGCTTATTCATTTTGCTCTCAGTGTGCCTTTGCTGGTGTTAATGGAAGGAACATTCATTTGTATGCTTATCAGGATGGAGAGACAGTTCTGTTCTCACTTTGACCACTGTAAGTTGTGACTAGTCTAATGAAATACACAACTTCTGTAAAGGAAGTAAGAAGTATTTATCTTGTCTCTACACTCAGTCTTGGTATTAGAATGAGAAATTTAGATGTGGTAAATAACTTTTCCCCAGTCAGAGATAGGAAAAATCATTAATGCAGTTGTAAAGGTGCATGGCATGCCTTTTTCCTTGATTCATTTCTTCCTTGGCCCCCTGACTTAAAAGCCTGAAATGCACATTGATGTACTAACTCAGTGAACTACTGTCTAGTCAAAAAGTTTTCTAAAAGCCTCTGTTCTGGTAGGAGTGTAATTGAGGCATCATTCCTTCTTCCAGAGCAAGTCAGAATTTATAGGAATATTTTTATTATGTTATTTTTCTGTCTGTATGAGCTGTGTGTATCCAGCTGAAAGGATTTACTAAGAAGCCTTTTCACTTGTTTGTGTTCAGAAGGAGGGAAAAAAGTTATTTCTTTAATGTTCCCAAGTCTTTCCCCATAACTGGATTATACCCTGAAACCATGTTAAGCAAAAGCTGTGACAGTAATGTACCTTAATTTGTTTACCTAGCAATTGATGTGATGGATAATTCAAGCTGACCTCTCTTCAGTTGTTTGAACACGTTTCATTTCTAGACATCCATACATTATTAATCTTTAATACTGTTAGTATTAAAGCTGCTAATAAAACAGAAAATAATTAGTTCCTGTGTTAGATTTACCCTAATATCCTTCTTTCTGTCCTGTATAAATAGTTTTTAAAATTTAGGTTGTCCAAGATGAAAATACACATATTTTAAATTGTATGTGTAAGTTCTTCCAGGGTTGCTGGATAACTTTTTATATCTTGTCCCCCCTATTTGCTATAGATATTAATGGTTTAGTATTTTAAATATTTACTGAAGGAACACAATACCATGTTTTCTGAAGTTTATTTGAATTTTAATATGAATTGTTATCTGCATGAAGACAGAGGAGACCAGTAGTCTCTGAGGTTGTGGTCAGATGGAAGGAAGGACAAGGATAGAAAATCTCTCAGTTAAGAGTTTTAATGGGTGTTAATATTGTAAGAAAAAGCAGGGCTGGCAGAGGTTGGCAGCATATTTAATCTGAGGTTTGTTTTACTGTTATTTGAGTTAACATTGCCGTGAAACTAATGAAGATGTAACTTTTGTCTTGACATGCTGTGTATAGGCATGGGGTCCCATTTGATGAGGGATCATATTTAGCTATTTTTTAAAATGTTTTCTGTTATAGCAGGCTAAAGAGGAAAATCTTCTTGAATAATTAGATTTATGCTTAAGAGGGTTTTTGCGCTAGGAACAAAGAACTTGATCTTTGTTCTACTTCATGCACCATCAGGATCACGAGTGATGTGAATATCTCTGCAGCCTACTGTTACAGTCTAAAATACTCAGTCGTGTCAGTATGGGAAAATAGCATCATTAGATGGGTGATAAACTTCACTAGTAATAAATGAGACAAATCTTTCAGTAGAAGAGTGCAGTGTTTCAATAATGCTGTATTTTTTTTACCTCTAGAAAGGCAAACATTTCCAATTTTCAGCTTTATATTAGAGAGATGTATGAGTTATGTCTTGGATTATACATACAATTGATTTTTTTCACCCCTCTGTCATTGTGTATTATCTGTTCTATTTGTAAGTTAATTTGGGGGGGTTATACTTTCTTACCTATTTCTTCCCTTTCTGAAAGGGTTTATTACAAAGGTTTTCTTTCAAAATCCTTTTAAAAAATAATAAAATAAGCATTAGCTTAGACTTGGCATTTTGTTTGTATAGATTGGCTGCTAGGAACAGAGAGAACTGGGTTTAATTTAATTTGCTAAATCGTCTTTCGATTCTTCGATTCTAGGCATTAGCCATTAATATTCATACCAAGTCTTCCTTAAAAAGAAAAAAAATCAATAAGCACATCTGACCTTGGTAACACGGGTTTGCTGTTAATCAATAGGATCACTAACATAATATATTACCCTTCAAAATATCACTCTGGATGTTTGGATCTGGCTCAGTTGTTCAACCTGAGTGTGGTTTAGCATTGAAAAGTATTTCAGTAAGTTCAGTGAAGCTAATGCCTGTTATTCATAAGGGATCCAGATCTAGTTCCTTAGGAGATTGTATGATTATTTTTGTTTGGTTTTTCTTCTTGGATTTTTTGTTGTTGTTTATCCACTGAATCTGGTGGGCTGTATATTAGACCCTAAAATTTGACTCCTGAGAGGGAATCAAAGCCATATGTTTTTATTTTCCCCTGGGTAGATCACTTTAAGTTTGTTAACCTGGAGCCACGTCAAGACTGCCATTCATTCTCTGGTCATTACTGAAAGTGCTTCTATGAAAGAAGAGAAGGTAGTGTCACGATCAGGCAAGCAGAAGACTAGGTACTACATTTTCAAATGTAAGGCAGACAAATCCCTCTGCTTTGATAGAGGTTTGGCTTTCTGCTCTTTGTAACTCCACAAGGTAACCAAACAATCTGCTTTTTTTTTTTTGCAAACTTACAGAAATATTTTTTCATCATACTGTAAATCTGAATTGAGCACTCCTTATCCATTTTTTGGGCAATGTTCATTTCTGTGTAGTCCTACAGTAAGGGTAAGCCATGACCTTCAGTTCTGATTCAAATAAAACCAAGTTAAATTACGTATTTTCTCCTTAGTCCTTGTTTGATCACCCTGGGTAATTTTGTTTTTAAATGATGTATTGATCTTTTTAGGAATAGGGAAATTAATGTGGAAACATCTACACTCTTCCTCCTTCTCCTTAATGTTCTGTTAAGCCTCAAGGGCTGCTTGCTAGCTTGAGCTCCCTGTTCGGCACTGTTGCTAAAGAACAGTTAGTAACCCTTGAGAGAACAAGGGTCGGGAGAAGAGAGTACTGAAACAAGTGGTTTTGTGCACTTTATTTCTCTCATTGAGCATCAGTGTTTGCCAAGGTGGTACTGAAATTTTATAACATGTAACGTGAAGAGTTGATGTAAGCTATTCCACAAATGTATGTAATGTAGCTTTAATTGTCATTAAACCTGGGTATTTTGTAATTTTAAGCACAGTAATGTAATATTTAAATCTTCCTATCATAGCTCTTTGTGGGCAAGAAATTCACATGCTTGTTTTGGAGACTGATTTGTCTTATGATTCTAGTAATTAAAGGGATGTTGGATCTACAATTAAAAATCCAAACAAACTTAATGTGTGTTCTAACAACTAATATGAAATAAATTATATTTGGATTCTGCTAGTCTAAATAAAGGATGTGTTTCCCTTATGCTAATGCTTGTCCTTGCTCCTACTCTGATGTGGAAAGTGCAGTAAAGCTTTCCAAGTTTGCAGCTTTGTTAGTTCTGGATCTTAAAGGCAACTAACTCAGTTTTCTGTTATTACTTCTATTCTTGCACAGATTTCATGTTTGAGTGCTTGTATTCAAATTGGTCAAAACAGACATAAATGCAGAAATGTCTGGGAGAATATGATAACCTTAGGAGTCATACAGAGCTCTAAAAAATGGCTAATGTGAGATTATTCTAAGCACCCATTACTTTTTGATTTGCTTAATATACACTTGGATTTTACAAATATATCTTGTACTGTTCTTGTATATTGCAGAATTGCTTTCACTGTTAAGGACAAAACTTAATGATGACAGAAGATAAAATGGCCTATGCGGAATCTTTTGCTTCTGGTAAGTGCAAAGCAAACATCTTCACTCTACTAGATCTTTGTTTTTCATTACTACAGAAAAATGAAAATTATTTGGCTTTGCCTCAGGCCTTCAATTGCTCTGTTGGGTTATTAAACATACAATGGACAGCCAGTAATGAGTAGTATTGCTTATGTACCTTGTCCTTTACAAATAGAAGATTCATTACAGTGTTTAAGAGATTTGGGATTTATTGACTTGTATTTCTAAGAATCTCTTACTCTTATAATTGCATTCAAGAGTATTTTCCTCTTTTTTTTTTTCCACCCTCATTAATAACCGAATCATCTTTTTATGTAATAATCAATAGTAATTAAGCATGCTATCCAGTAAGCTCTGTACTAACAGCTGTCTTCCAGATTATGAGCAGTATCGAGGGCCCTCACTAAAGTAAGGTAACCTAACATATTGGTTAAGTAGAATTATGTACTTTATTCCCTTGAGAGTAATTTGAGTGCATTGAAATGAGAGTTAAACATTGCATCAGAAACATCCAGTGGTTAGTATTTTATTGTCTCTCATTTTGTATTGAAAACAAAGACTAATTTTCAATTCCTCTCCTGTCTCTGCAAGTAGCTTTTTTAATTTTTGTACAATTTGATGTGCTTTGCCAGTAGACCTAAAAGTAAGCTTAAGCTCTGGATTCCTTTGTTATTCACAAGCAAATGTAGTTATTAAAGACAAGAGTAAACAGAGTGTGATAGCCAGGGGCAAACTAAACCCTCTCACATAACACACACCCTTTTAATTCTGATACTACTTCCTCACAAAATACTGCACCTTGAGTATTCTTTCAGATTGGATATTAGGAAAAGGAACTGAAGGAGTTGTGAAACATTGGAACAGGATGCTCAGGGAGGTGGTGGAATTGCTGTCCCTGGGGCCATTCAAAAAACAGGTCGATGCAGCACTTTGGGAGATGCTGTAGAGGTTATGGTGGTATAGGGCTAATGATTGGACTTGATGATCTTGAAGGTCTTTTCCGACCCCGATGATTCTATGATTCTATACACTCTGTTCCAGTTTAGCTATATTTGAGGTTAAGGAGATAATCCTGTGAGCTTTGAGTTTTCCTTGTAGTCTCTTCTCAGGTGAAAAATAAGCCGCAGTATAAACTCAGAAATTAGCATTATGATTACTCTGAAATGCTGTAGTAAATGGTACTGGTAAATACTTCTAAAATAGAATTCTTGCTCCTAAATACATCTGGAAGAAAGACAGAAGCAGCTTTTTAATGTAGGTGATAATGTAGTTCAAGGGTAATTATAAGATGTAAATAATACTAATTTCTATATAGAAATATAAACATAAAATACTGAAATAAGGCTTAACACTTCACAGCTGTCTAGGAAATCAATGTTTGGGAGAAGTAGTGCTTCAGAGAACACGGTATGATGTACATTGTGTACATCATGTACACTGGCAGCATTGATACCTCTTACCCTTCAGAAGGCATGATTCAGATTCCAAACCAGCAAATTATTTTGAGGTGTGTCAGTCTTGGCTACATATTATTTGGCTTATTATAATACTTTATTTTTTCTTGAACAGAATCTGACATTTTTAATGGGCTTCTCAACTATGAAAGTTTATAGATTGTATGATGGTAATGGGAAGACATAGAAAGACATCAAGTTCTACTTTTTTTTTCCCTCCCCAAGCCTGGCTCTGTAAGAACAGACTTATAAAAACGAAGCTGTTTATTGTCTGGTAAGATGGAACAAGTTTGACAATTCACAAATGACTTGGTGTTGATCTATGAAACAGATGGAAAACAGATTTTTGTTAAGCTGATTCTATACAATGGAGTGAGGCAAAGGAATTTGTGAAAATAAACTTGCAGTTCCATGGTGACACAGAACCTCATATTAGAGCATATTGACATGTGATTTATTTGTGTATTTATAGGGGGGATTTAGGCTATAAAGAGGTGGTTATTGGAAACCATGGGGACAGAACTCTTGAAGATAGTAGCTTTTACATTGTTAGGTTGAAACAGATGTTATGCATACTAATTTTCAAAGCATGAATCAACCCAGAGGTTTTTGATTTTTAAAATTCTTTCTCCCATTATAATTAATATTTAAATCAGCTTATCTTTCAGGCTGACATAGATTAGGAATCTGTAGACTGTTTACCAAAACAAGACCTTCTGAGCAATCGTATGTGTCATATATAAATTTTGAAATAAGGACATGTAAAAGGAAATGCATTTGACTGGGTTTTACTGTGAACAGATATATAGAGACCGACTGTAGGAAAAGATCGAACTGTAGATATGTTTCAGTATGTCCATATGAGTTAATTTGTTGCAGTAATTTACTCTCAACTTCTCAGGAACAGGCGCAAAGTTTTTTTGGTTTTAATTACTTTTGGCTGTTGGTAGCCTTTTAGATACAGACTTGAGTAGTTTGGAAACTTGAATGTTATAATCACTGCTATAAGAATCTTCCTATTTAAGGAGTCAATTTGAAAATAAGGCAAGCCTTTTTTCCTCATTTAGTAGATTTGCTGCTAATGAACAGAATTCTCTGTAGCAAGTAAAAAAGCAAAACAAAGTGTCTTTTAGTAACTCTAAAATTCTGTGAAGTGTTCACAACAAACATCTTTCCGTATAAAGCAATGACAGTTCTTTTCATAACCTTTCTATCTATTGGCCTAGTAAAAATGGACAGTAATTTTTATAATATGCCATTAGAATTTGTATGCATTGAGGGTAATCTCTACTATAGCAGATAAGAGAATCTCATGCATTTTAAGTACAAAGTATTTCTGTGATCACTGAAACATTTCAGAGTCAGTAACAGTGTTAAGTCTGAGTTTCCTCACACCAATGTCATTGTATCTGTAAATGCAGATGTCTCCTTAGAAAATTCTCAATTGTGGCCCTTGGCTCCTTTTTTTTTTCTTCTATTGGCTGTAGGTTTACTTCTACAACTTTTAGCCCCAATAAATCTTCCTTCATGATAGCTTGATTTCTAAGCTACTATGATAAAGGTTAAAATTAATTTATATCTACCAAAACGTAGTTAACACTGTATGCCTTTTCCTGGTCAATGTTTGTCTATAGGGAATGTATCTTTTGCTTATGAGCATTCAGTGTTAACAGAGGGTATAGGAGGTATGGATACAATGGAGTGCAAATTCTGGATGCTCCTAGAAATGTATGGATTTAACATGGAGACAATGGAAATAGGCTGACAGTAGTTAAATATTGCAAGAATAAGAAAGGAGGTGTTTTTTGCTAGTGCCCAAAATATTTGAAGACCACATCAGCTCCAACTGCACTGAGACTGCAAAACTGATACTAGATTATCTTGCTGAAAAAGTCAGCTTCCTGCACTCTGAGTGATATCAAGCAGTCTGTCCAGTTACTCTCTGTACTAAAGAGACTTTGATTACAGTGGAATTATGGCTCTAATTGTTACTACTCATGTCTTAGAGCACAGCAAAGTAACTGAACCCATCGTTACAATGAGATGTGTAGACACATTTTTTTTTAAACACAGTGTACAAATTTTCCTGTCAGATTTTTAGGTTCAATGCTCATTTCACCTTGCTTCTAGTAAAAAGAGAGCTGATATTTCATTTCCCTGCCCTTACTATTTGTAGAAGCCTGCAGAAATCATTACTCCTTTGGGTTTCTCTCTGATCCGTTATTGCCACAGTAAGGGTTGGGTCTGCTGTTACAGAAATACTGAAAAGCTCCTCCCAGGAGAGTTTTTGCTCTATGTTGGGAATTGGGAGCAGGTGTTACCTAGGCAGGAGTATCTGTCTTTATCCTAAAGACAAAAAACCTCCCCAGATTAGACAGCAAGGAAGGGGGCAAAACCAAAGCTTGTAGAACTGGGCTTGTGGATATTAGGAAAAGTCACACACAGAAGACATGTCTGCTTACAAAAGCTCACCTGTATGGTCTGGGATAGCAAAAACCAGCTGTGCTCTGACCATGTCACCTGAAAGTTACAACAGAGACTGAAATAATATTCAGGCCATTTGGGAGCTTCTTCAATAGAGCTTTTCTCCTTTTCTCCACAAGCTTGGGCTTTGCAGGCTTGCTATTTATTATTACAGGTTTACTGTTCAGAGACAACATAACTTAGGAAATAATAGGGTTCACATTATTTTTATCACATGGACAAATAAAGAAAACATCATCATGCAAACCTAGCACTTACAAGAGTTATATGGATAAAAATGACCCATGTAAAACTACATGTTATTTGTTTAAAGGAGATGAAACTAAGAGACTCACAAATAACATTCTGTATCATAGAGGTTGTAATGAGATATTTATTACTGCAATCAATGAGACGTAAATTAAATCTGTCAAAAAATGTTTTCATTATTAAAATTTCAAGTCAAAACTAAATGGATTCTTTTTTTAAAATGCTTATCCTCTGCATGAAGTGCATCTAAAAATCATTCCCATTTTCATTCTTTCAAACTGAAATACATTCTGGAACCAGCACAAAAACTGACACCAGGATTCAGCTCTAGGGGTCTGATCTACAAGCTTCTGATTAAGGTCTTTCTAGGCATCAGACAGGGTTAATTTTCAAGTTGGGAAGTGTTTAAGATACTGGGTTTTTTCCCATTAACTTCTTACAGTCTAAGCATTTGTAAAGAAAAAAAATTTGGTCATTCTAATGAAAATCTGTGATTACAGCTATTGTTCATATTTTATTTAAAAGAACGTATTTTTCAGTTGCTAGGGTTGTGTATTAAGGTGTGATGGATTTTTTTGGTACTACAGTCAGCACAACAAACATGGTTTTACATACATTCGTAAATAAAGGACATGCCCGGTGCAAGCTGGTAGGTCATCTTTAGTGAAAGGTTTCCTGTAAACAAAATACCAGAATAAACCAAAACAACCCAGGGAGTAATGGGGGCTGATGGAGAAGTCCTATTGAGCATTGTTGGCAAACTGGGACGTATGCAGCACCCACTGCGCGTTATTCAGAGCTGCCAACAGGGACACTGAGACAAGCCTGCTGGACAGCTGCAAGCTTTTGATTCAATACATAGTCTGTACAGTATCAAACTGTATAAAAAGTTTAAAAACCACAATGAGAATTATTGTGCTTTAAAAAATTTTTTTTATATTGTAAAAATTTTAAAATTAGGTCCAAACCACCATTAAAAAAGGTATGAAATGTACAATTTTGCAAGTGGAAACAAGGGGCACAAGAAGGGTTCCCTACGGGTCAGTAAGAGTTGCTTTGTGATTTCTCTTTGTTTCCAGTATCTTCATATACCTGGTAATCACACAGACCTCAGAGCAGTTCTCTTCAGGCAAGTAGGACACGAACTAAAAGTATCACCGCTGATTTCAGTAGAGAAGATTGGCTGTGATAAGGAGTGAAAAGGCTATTTTAAGATACAAATGTACAGTACAGTCTATTTATGTAAATACTTGGAAAACGCAGGAACAAAATTGTTTTCTAACTACAGAGCTGTGAAACCAGTGAACCATATGGATCTATATATAATATATAGCAGAATATGTTAAAATCTTAAACCCTCTTCAAAGAAAACTGTTGTAAAAGTCTGTATCTAGAATAACATGAGTACTTACTTGTGTTTTACCAAAAGCTGCAAAGATTATATATTTCCAAACGTACTAAAGTTATTATAGCTCAGTATTTTTAAAAGGCAGAAATCCTTCTCACTTATCACAAAGCATGGTCAGGAACTGATAATTAAAGGCAATGGTAGGCAAGATGAAACAGATGGCAGTAACGTAATTCTTAAGTCTTAACTGGCACTTAACACTAACTCTAATTTCTATTTGACAAATACAGTGAGACACCTATGTTGACATACACGTGGTGCACTTAACTACTTTTATTTATGTAACTGAGGTATTAAAATTGTCTTGAAAAGCAACATCTAAAGAAGAGAAAATGAGATGAAGAAGAGAATAGTAATTATTTTCAGTGTTCTATGATTAGTATTTGTTGGTTGGTTGTTTTCTCTTTCAATATCCTTATCTCCATGCAAAGTCTTTGTCTTTCTCCTCCACTAGATAGGTAGCTTAGGAAGATGGGAGGAAATCCGCCATTTTTCATCAGAAATTAGTTATGAAGACTGTTTTGCTTTTTTTCTTAAATGGAGTAAGCTAAAAGTGTGTGCATGTCACACGGTGCATGTAGTGCACTTTTACTATATACACTGTCATTGTACACAAGCATCTTGTATATACACTGATACCACCTTCACGAGGAAATTAGAAGTCCATAGATAATGAACCTTGTGCTGTATCTTCTCTTCCTCTAACATAAATTTCACATGGAATCTCCTCCATCACCCTGTCTTCTATGACTTGCTCAGGGCAGTCATGAGCTTGTTTGAAAGTGTAACTACTTTTCTTGAATGTGCTATTAAATGTTTTCATTGGCTGAGGCTGCGCAAAGTCATTGCGAAAGGGAAGTTCCATGGAGCTGAGGTTTGTCCTGCTTTGTTTTATATTAGAGGCCTGGGAGCCACAGTGGTGGTCATGAATGCATCTGGAAGCTGTTGAAGGGCGTCTCATTTTCTGATAGTTTTCAAGTTCTTCTGATAAATCCGCTAAATCTGCAGAAATTTCTTTGTCCCTTAGTGAAAATAGTTCATAATGTGGAGGATCAAATACTTCCTGGAACCCAGTTTTATTGAAAGCAGTCTTGCACGCCATAACCTTTTTGCGAGGTTGCTTTACTTGTACTAGAATTGAAATGATGAGAAGAACTAAAACTATCCCTGATGTGATGCCAATGATAGTTCCGTGAGTTCTGGTTATTTGTTCAAACAATCCATTTCTTTTTTTTCTGAAAAGAAAAAAATTAGGGTTATCATATGGCTTTTATTTTCCAAACTTTTGAGGCTGTATTAAAACAAAGGAAACTACTGTGATTGCCAGTAAGCGCTGTATTAACAGCACTGGAGACTAGACCTGTATTCCATTGGGATTTATCATACTGGATCTGTGCAAGTCTCATTCCTTGTCTGCATTAGTGGCTGCCATGTGATAAATCAGTGGCAGGTTGAACTCTGTGGTCAGTGCATGCTGACTCAGCTGGGATGTGGTTTCAACCCTGAATCTATACTGATCAGTTCGTATTCCAATATCCTTAAGTTAAATGGGCTTAAATGAACCCTAAATACATTAAATACAGCTGCTTCTCTTACCATGGTTTGCTCCTGCTGTTAACATTACCATTGATGTCAGCGGAAGGAAACCTAGATCTGAAATCATCTATTTCTTTTTAAAAGTGAAATATTACAGAGATGATGTAAGAGTGACTGTACTGCTTGTTTTCATCTCTTTTGGCAATTTAATGACTGCATCTATTGTGTAAGTCTATTGGACCTATTTCCACACAGGGAGCTTTAGCATAGATGTATTCCTGTTTCAATGGTCTAGTATTCAAGGAAGGAAAAAAAAAAGGGGGAGGAGGGTGTTGGGGGCAGGGGTAACCAACCAAATCATATGGCAATTCTGGCTAGTACTTCATATGGAAACACACAAGATGGCAGCATTAGAACAAGATGGGTTTTCATACTTAAAATTCTTATTTGAAGATCACAATTTTCCAGTTGGATTTCTGTTCTGTAAATGTATTTGTCCCAAGGGCCTAGAATTCTGCATGGAGACTCTGCAGTCTGCTAGTGGGCAAGAAAAGCATTTAAGGCTACATAGAAGAAAATGTAGCAGCCTAAATGTTGCATATTATTTTCAGCTACCTTGCTTCTGGCATCTGGGTACTCCACACACAATGCATGGGCAGAGTTCTGGAGATGGCATCATACACTATTTGAAACAATACATATACTAAAGAGAGACTCCCAAGGAACTTATGTCTGAAATACAGTTCTACTTCAAAGTGTAGGTTGTTTACTGTGAGTTGCACCTGTACCTTTACTGTGAAAGAGGATGTCTCCACTTGTTCTGCCTAGCGTAGATCTTGCTGTTATGTTGTAGGAGGTATGGATTTCAGTACTATGGCAGTTCTCTCAACTGTATCTAGGGTTCTTAATTCTTGGAAGATATTCTGACCAAGAAGCTGTTAAGGAAAAGGTGATTTCTTACCCAGTAAGAAATTTCACACAACTGACCTATGCATTTTTGTGTCCTTGGAATTAGGCATAAGGTATGTCACATTATGCTTGGATGTAGGTAGCTATCGATATGAACTGCCAACTCTGGGTGCCTGCAGGAACTGAGCACAATTGTGAGAAGTCATCTTTTTGAGGCTAGATATTGCTTATCTGGTTGCATCAATCTCAATCTCTCTTTGGTCTACCTTAGCTGGCAATATGGATCCTGTCTTCAGCTGTCATGTATCTGCTGTGTGTGTTATAAAGCAGATTTTAGCTTGCATTACAACACAAAGCATGGTAGGTTATTCAGCACCTGCTAGCAGCAATTTACAAATACTGGGAAAGACGCTTTCCTCACACTGAAATATGGTTTTTATGAAATTAATTTTTTTTTAATACTGCAGTACGTGAGCAAAGTGTGGATTCTAGAAAGAAGCTGGGAAAGAGATGTAGAAATTTGATTTGAAAAGGACCATTGCATCAATCAAAGTTAAAGATTGTTCAGAGGAAGTTTACCTTTACATTGAAAATTTGGGAGTTATGGATCAGTTTTGTTAACAGGAAAGCTTCCATAATATACCTTACATTGGCATAATTATTAGTGGTGTGAATTTTTTTCTTTGCTTTCCTGCAGAGAAAGTTTTGACCCTTCCTGCAGGGTCAATCTCTCTTTGAAATGGAGTACATACTTAAATCTTTCTGGAGTTTTATGTTCAGATCTATTTATACCATTGTATTTGTCAAAAATACCTCCAAACTCAAGTGGTTTTTATTGGGGTTTTTTACCAAGAAAATTTGTTGACATTAAACTTGTTTTGTTCTGACTCTGAAAATTGTTATTGTTGGAGCACAGGTGAATATTTAGCAGAATAACAATTTCTTCACACCATGATTTTTTTTCCTACAAAAATCCGATCAAGTCTTTACTGTAGTTGTGATGATTTAAATCATACTGCCCTACCCCATGTTCTAGAAGCAATGATTTACACATATTCTTCTCACATGCCCTCTTGCTTCCTAATGATTCCTCCTTTCATCACACCATACACAGTAGTTGCCTCTACTCTGAGACAGTTTGCGATTAACAACTTAAAAGGTTTTGAAACTGCATTTGTCTTTGAAGACTACTGCTTCTCTTTCAGCCCTGAAAAAGACTTTTTGTGCTGGAAGGTTTTGGTTTTTTTCCTGCTCTCTACTTTTTTCCTGCTCTGTATTTTTTTTCCTCTAGGAAAAGGTAATACCTGTTCCTATGATCCTCAATTCATTTGAAGTTTAGAAATGGGTAGGATGCTACCTGGCAAATACTAAATACTATTTCCTATTATGCTGACATCCATTTAAAATAGAAAGTATATGCTGAAGAGGAAGAAATTTAATAACAAAGCAGTAAGATCAATATTCAGGATGCTTACATGTCTCCTGAGTTTAAATATAAAATTTGGAACATCTTCCTGAGATTAGGAGAATAGCTGTCTTCAGCATATTTCCAGGAAAAAGATATTTCATGACTTTCTTGAAAGGCAAACTGACCAGCCTAGCTCATAAAGGCTATACTTTGCACTATATTCACCTCTGCAGTGATTTTCATCCCAAGGGTATGCACAGTTTTGAATGCCGTTGCAGACTAAAGAATTATTGATGCACATGTTGCTATGGCAGAAGTAAGTGTTGCCTGAGCAGGGAGCTGCAGGAGAGGAGAGAAGAGAAAGAAAACATTAGGAATTTTCAGTAACTGATGCACTGCAATAAACCCAGTAAATCCCTGATGTTTTTTTAACATGCATACTTCTCCTTCATCTCTGCTTCAAACAATCACTTTTCTTGCACATCACTAA
Organism: Hypotaenidia okinawae; assembly: GCA_027925045.1. Lineage (NCBI taxonomy): Eukaryota > Metazoa > Chordata > Aves > Gruiformes > Rallidae > Hypotaenidia > Hypotaenidia okinawae. Next base: position 8,182,198 of record BSDF01000013.1, on the reverse strand, counting down.
TTATCAGATGACTTTCTCTTCATGTGGCTGCTTCCAAGTGCATTATCAACACTAAAAAAAAAAAAAAGCCCTTTCTTGCTCAAAATGGATAGCAGGAACAAGTCGCACAGCACATAATGGAAGGAGGTTTTAATACCTCTCTTAAAAAACTTAATACTTAAAAATCGCATGTTCACCATCAATTATATATTTATTCAATCTGCTGTGCATCTGCCATGTAGATGTTGTGAAGCAATTCCTGAACAGCTGCATTTTAGAGCCCGTTAATATCTTAAGGCAAATCAGATTTCAGCTTGTGGAGGACTGTTTCAGTAACTGCAAGAGATTTCACTAACTGGAGGCATTTAAGTCATTCCTGCTTGTGAATCAAAGCTTTTAGATCCTCCCATTAGCTCTAATGCAGGGATTGAGAGTACAGTTTGGCTTTTTATTTGTCTATATATAGTTAGAAATTTGAACAAATAAATTAACTAGAAAGTTGCCCTAAGGACTTTGTTTCCATCAATGTTTGTTATAGCTTGCTGACGCTAGAAAAATATATTAAAAAGTAGTGGTAATTCTTTTCAGGCTGTTACCATATTCACCATACATAGGCAATTCCTTATGAATTCAGGGCACAGGACAAAAAATTGGCTTTCCTTTTCTCTGTCTCAGTAATATGGTATTTTTACGATAGAAATGTCTCTTTTAGTGGAGTCAGTTAAACAGAAAAGTTGTGATAGACATTTCTTTCTATGAAACAAATAGTTATTTTATTCTTGATCAGTCTGCATTCTCCAAAGCATTATGTGAGACCCAAAAGTTACAGCAGAGTACAGTGACTTGTTCTGCAGCATGTTTCTCATTTACCCCTTCATTTAGGCTTGAGAGTCTCAGTGACAAAGAGAGGAGTTACTCCCAAGAGAAAAGAAAATTCAAACCTATTCTGAATTTGCATTCCCTAAATCTAATAGGCACTGGTTTTCTATTTCTTACTCCACTGAATTTTGGTAACCTATGCTTGTTGTTTTTATGCTTTTGTATTAGTTTCCTGTTAACCCCTGGCAACCTGGCAAGAAGTTCCATATGGGAAGCTTGTGCTTTAATTGTAGCACAGGTGCTGTTGTGTTTAACATAACACAAAATGTATTTAGGGTGTATTTTGGAAGAGTTTATCTATGTAATTTCAGTATTTAAAAATGTTGTGGTAGCTATCACATGTATTTTCCTCGCTCAGCTGAGTTGAGAATTTGTTTGGAAAGCAGATTTAGTCTGAAGATCTCTGCAATAAAATATGACCAATGCTTAGGAGTGCATAGATCATACCAATTATGTCAGTTATGAATATGTAAGGTGCAAGTAGGGCCAGGTGGCCCGGGAGGAACACACTATTCTGTAAACATCATATGAAATCGTGATATATCATGATGTAAGCATCACCTGAAATTATACTGCAAATCCAATGGGATTCAAGTTTTGTCCCTGAAGGTCTAGATGATGACAAGGTAAAACTTATGCAAGAGTATTAATCAAATTTTGAAAACAAGTTTCCCAGAAAACCTAAAGCAAATCATAGAAACAGGAAGACACAGTCAACCCTTCTAACCATTATGTGTATATAATGAGAAAGGCTAATAGTTACAGGGGAAGTGTTCATGATACAGACTACAAAATAAAAGGTGGTTGGCCTTGCTAGCACATGTGGAGAGGAAAGACTTAGGTAATTTTTCCTTCTGAATTTGGAAAGAAAGATTGTGGAAGGTCAACTTTACAGAAGATAAAGAGGATAAACAGAACAGATTAAAAAGGCTACCTATGTAATAGGCTACAGTATTTACTGAAGTATTTCTGACTCTGAGATAAAAGAGGATCTAAGAAATTCCTGTCCAGAGTGTGTGTTGTGGATCCATGTGTATCTGCCAGTGTTTCAATATAGATCTGTCTGACACTGTAGTTCTTTTGCAGGCACAGAGGTAGAATTATGATATAAGACACATTTCTTTTCTTATTTCCCTGAACGGTGGAACTTTTTCATGTTTCTGTATGATGCATTCTGCTGCTGCTTCTCTATCCGCCAGCACAGTCTCTATTTTGCACTCCTGTGTGGACTCTTGAACATTCTTGGAGGATGACTTTTGTTCACAAGTTCATAAAGATGGGACAAATGGGCTTAATTTTCCTTTTGTTTGACATTGGAGGAGCACTAAGTCTAAAAGACACAACGACTGATCAGTTCCAGTCCAGGACTTCAAGGACATAGCTGGACTCCTCTCGGAACAGCTGCCTAATACTGGTGCCATGTTCTCAGTGTTCTTTGTACCTAATGTTATTCAGGTATTGAATCAAGTCAGCAATCAAATACATTGATTTTTAACATCACTGTTAGCTGAATTACTTGGTCAGATCTGCAGGCAGTACTGGGCATATGCTAGGTGACTGTCATGCACAATTAGTTCACTTATGTAAATCTTTCCAGAAATATGTTTGTTTTCATGGTTGGTTTCATGTAATTACAAATCATTAGTAAGGTAGAAGAGAAAATAGCTCAATGATCTGAAAATAAGATAGGCATGGATTACTTTTTTCAGTTAGAAAACTGCTTATCACTAAATTATTTAAAAATAAATAGAAAATAGTTCAGAAACTTTTCAATTACCCTATTCAAGAAAGACAGTACTGCACATTAGAAGATAAATAAGAATAACCACCTACCTTTGCAGATTTTCTTCTGCCAATGACTTTTGAGTTGCTTTCAAATCATAAATTTGGGAAGTTACCTAGCTTTAGAAGCCATTACTGTTTCAACCTCCTGCACTTAGAAACACCCCCCAAAACCAACCAAAACTCAAACAAAAAAAACCCCCAAAATATTTATGATATCAATAGATAATTTACTAGCAAAGTAAGTAGCATTTTCCAGATATAATGTACCTGGAATAACTTGCACTATCACTTGTATTAAGAATTGTATTGAAATAAAAGCTACCAGAAAAGTAGCTACAAATTTTGCAAGATGTGCTTAAAACTGGTATTTACAGAAATTCACAATATCTAAAATGTATTAAACCTCTGTTACAGGTTAAACAGTAGACTAGTTTTACTGCTACCGTGTGTACAAAATAACCAACATACTGTTTCTCTTAAATTATCTCACAGAAAATAACTTTTCTCCAGTGTTAAATTTCATTGTTTTAGGGAACAGAATATAAAATCTACTTGTTACCTGTAACCTGAACTCTTTTGCAAAGTGGTGACCAGGATACCTTTCAGCACTGGCTACAGACACGTTCTGTCAAAAAAGTTACTTCTTTGACAGCAAATTGTCACTGCTTATCCTTCAAACAGAACTTTTTGAAAACCTTTAGCAGAAGCATGTATCTGATGTCCTGAAGCAGCAGATATGCTTTATTCTACTCTCCTCATGTACATCTCTGATCTGCTCTGCAGCTCTAAACTTGGTCTACTTTAGCACTGAACATGCTGCTTATTTCAGGTTCTGCGATGTGGACAAATGTTATCCTTTATAAATGCGTGAAGCAACAACATTCCAGTTCAGAAATGTCTGAAGTTACAACAAGAATAAAGACTATCTGTAACCCAAGTTATGGAATCCAAACAGAAATCCAGATTGCATCTACAGCTCTGCTTTCAATGTAGCTTGCTTCAATTTTAATTGAACCACTTATTCACAGTGGTGCAACACAACTGGTTTTCTCTAAGGGAGCATGTTTGGGATCATTTTAAAACCACCTGCAGCTGAGAAGGAGATAGCAGCTAGTGTGGGTGTAGTTCTAGATCCGAAATTGAAGGTAGAGCTGTGGATAGGAAGAAGATCCAGTCTCTGCATGGGCCACACATGTTTTTGTAGCCTTCTGAACATCCAGTGTGAGCTTGAATAGAGCCTGTTGTGATGTCTTGCAGGGAGCTGGAAAATGGGGGCTAACGCGAGAGAACGCTTCCATCCCATTGATGCCTTTTTCAAGTAAGCCTCTGCTCATTTGCAGAACACTCTGGGAGAAGGACATAGCCTAGGGTTGTATTATTACTGAAACCAAATAAAAATAAACCTTTTCAGAATGGAGGAAAGCCTTTCTTCAGGAACTATAATAAACTGTAACAAAACAAGGATTTAATTTACCTGCTAGTATGCGAAGGAAATGGAAACAACCTTTCTCATGTGTTCCTGCTGCATAATATATAGCCTATGCTTTTCCCAAAATACCTGGAGTACCTTAATGCCAGGAGAACAGGCACTTTAAAATCTACTTACGATCCACAAATGAAGTGAATAGCATTCTGAATCTGCTTAGTCTACTGCCTTCATCTGCCCACATTCGTACCACTCCAGTTCCAGTCTGCAGCATGACATCATTTGCTACGGTGCTGCAAAACTTTGCCTTCAGGTTTTCAATAGAACTGCTTCCATCATACACAGCAACAAAGTTTCTCTTGCACTCATTTGAATGCTCCATTTGATAGTCAAGGAATCGCAAATAAATCTGTTAGAAAAGAGAAATGAATGTCTCTAGGAAAAGCAATAAAGAGAAGACAGTTTTCTTTCTTAGCAAATTTTGAGTGAGATGTTTTGTCCCCTCACGCATATGTGTAACTCCTGTTTTTCTCACTATATGTCAATGGATTATCACTTGAAATTTCTCTTAAGTATCTGTTTTACTCCTCCCCTTCTCCAAAACAATCTTGACTTGGTATTACTCTGATGTTTCTCCTCCCCTTGGAAAAAAAAAGTTAAAAGTAACACACTTGCTGAAGAAAGCCCTAAGCAGCTCTGTTAAACGTGCAGTCTATTACTCTAGAAGAGATACAAGAAATGCATAAATCTGCAGAAAGAATTTTAATGTATTTTACTGTTTTCTTTTTAATTCATATATTTTAACACGTTTTTTAAGGGAAGGAGTCTAGTCAGAAAAGCTCTGAAGTAAGGAAACAGGAAATTAAAATTTGTTGCTTCACAATGAAAGCTAATTACTGAACCACAGCAGTGTTACACAAGACATAAACCATGAAGTCAGAAATAATTTGAACAAAAATGAAAGTAAGAGAAAAGTAACCTCGCTATCTAGGATGAGTTAATAACTTTAAGCCAATTTTAATTCCTCCAAAACCAGAAATATCTAAGAGAAGGCACGGTATATGTTAGAACACATGCAGCCAGGAAATAAGAAGACCAAGACAGCACTTGAACAGTAACCAAAAAATTCATTTTGCTTGTGCAGGAAACTTGTGCAAGATTGTAATTCAGTTAGAATTACACTGTAAGACCACAGGGCTTTTTAATCTTTTGAATGGTGTACTGGAATTTTCAGAATTCTTATAGAAGTTAATGAGCAATATTAACAACTAAGTCATCTAAGCATGCTGTAAAGTCAACCTTTAATTCCTCAGCATTATTTTGATAAAGAAACCCATCTATGTGGAGGCTGAAGTCTCCTGCTCTGTTGGGAGAAGAGGTGGTACTCCTCAATCCTCAAGGTCTTCAGCGTGTTCCTCAGATAAACTTGGGTCTAGACTGTGTGCGCTTTGAGTACAGTTTACAGTTACCCCTCCAGCTGATGCTCTGGATGCACAGTACAGGTTTTTATGTGTTTGCCTAATAACAAGAATCTCAAACTTTTGCTTAGGTTGTGAAGCAGGGAAGACCGGGTGGGTATGTATCATACTTACTACTACTATAGTACCTATTTTTCTGTCCTTTTGCCATACCTTAACTTGTGCCCAAGCCTTTCAAAACTGAATTTTAAGGAATCCACAAAAACAAACACCTTTGTGTATGGGGGGAAAAAAAAGATACCCCCACATACACTTACCAGGCTGAACTGAGAACACAGCAGAAGAGCACAGGCAAAGACTGGCTCTTCCTTTCCAGAGCTTTCCAGAGGCAGGTTGCCAGCACTGTCTGTCCTTGGATGTCCTGTGAAAAGGAGTAACCTGTGCCATATTGTCTCATGCTTCATCTCACTGTAATTTTTTTTTTCAGTTTTGTGGGTTGTTTTTTTCCTCCTTTTTTCCTTATTTCTGCTGCTTTGCTAGATTTACACCAGAAATTCTTAGCTATGTTGAGAACCTGTCTTTCATTGATGTCTTATCTTGCAAACATGGGTGTGAGCTCTAAATGCTGGTATTTGGGCTGAGAGATTGTATTTTCATTTAATGATTGACTATATATCTACTGTGAAATTACAATGGAAACTAAAAATAAATGAGCGCACTTGTAGTAGAGCTATTCTGTGCATGAAAACAAAGGAATAATTCCATTAAAAGAGTGCAGCTCTGCAAGAGCTCCTTCTGGTTAGTGTTAGGCAAGTACATATAAAAGGTTCTCAGTCCCAGATGACATTGATTATTCTACTAATTTTCTGAAATCTGGAGGTAATTTATTAAATATCTATTATGCAGATTTTGAAAGTCCTTTCATAGCAGCAGCTGTGTCAGCTTAAAAAACTTATTTTCATTACAAAATCAAATTGAAGACATTAAAAACATATATGCTTATTTCTCTCAAGAGACTGCATCATAGGAGAACTTGTGGATTTTATCATCATAATTCTGCCAGAATTGAAGCTTGAGGAACCACTGTCAGAATACTAGGAATTATTTTTCTGTAATGTTTTACCTCAATTTAGGATGATGATCTAATCTCAGGACTGACCCAACTGTAACTCTGCCTTCTGGCAATATTCAATAATTTATTAAAATACTTAAGCGTAAGACCTGGTGCACTCAAGAGGCAATGTAGGGAGAAAATGGTTTTATTATTGTTTCTAGAAGAGCTGCTACTATTACTTAGACTAGAATAGGCCTCTTGGGAGTTGAGTCACTTCCTCAAATGTTCAAATATATTAATGGAGTTTTAGTTTCCTTCTTTTCTTGTCCTCTTATTGCCATTTTCTTAGGTTGCTGTTTTAGAATTCATTTGGAAGTTGGTGAACAGGGATGGCTGGTTAACTATTAGGAGCCTGTGAGAGATTTTCTTTTGGACAGCTACTGCTTAAAAATATTTTTTATTTTTTATGTACATGCAAGCAGTGGTATGTGCTTTAATACACATACAGAAGCAAAATTACAGATGTGTATACTATATGGAGAAAAAAATATTCTTCAGTGAAACTTGTAAGTAATTAACATGTATATGATTCTGAAACCTCTCTGTTGCATTTGGGTTTGGTTTTCTGAAATAGTCTTATATCTATTGTATTTTGGAATTATGAATAGCATCTTATCCTTCTTTCTGCCCAACAATAAAGCTCAAGGTGTCTTTAATGGCTATAAGGTAGTGATGGTTTTATAAGCTGTCTCTGGTTCTGCAGGCACAATCATAAATATGAGAGAACTAACGCTCATTTTTGCCTTGAGCACCTAATATAGTTCTTTAGGACTTGGGTAGAAAATGCCTAACAAATTTTATTGTGGCACTTTTAGAGGATGTGATCCTATAGGAAGTCAGACAAGAAAGAGAGGTAATTCCTCAGCTGTTTCCAGGTAAAGCCTTTCATTTTAAGTCAGACTGCTGCTAAAAGGGGGTTTAAGGTGTTAGGTTATGAATTAAGACTGGGGAGGAGTAAGTATATGTGTTCTGTTGACTTTGAACACAACAGAATTCTCCAACAGAACCGCCAGAGGCAAAGTTTTAAACCACGGCAGCAAATTCTACTGGAGTTTGTCAAAGCTGTTAGCCAGCATTTGCCTGCAGTCTTCTAATAAAACCAGAGTCCAAGTCAAATGCCTTTGAAAATCGTTGCTTAAACAGTGTTCACAGTTATTTTGTGGTTTAAGTTTCAAATAATAGGAAGACAACACTGTGGACTTGCTGCATAAGTTTAATTTCAAAAGAATCCTCTCCCTGGATTTCAGTGAAGCCACTGATACATAATTCATTTCAGTGAAAGTGAGATATTATGCAAATCATGGTCAGTGACCATTACCTGTTACTAATGACTTGGAAACCCATTATATGCTGAATGGTGTGAATGAAACCCACCTTAGCATTTGGAGTAGCTTTAATTGTCCATATGCAGTCAACTGCTTGTCCCGGTTTTGTTTTTCCTTCTTGTTCTACTTGACTAGAACGTACTATTCCATCAGCTCCTGAGAGCTCAAATTGGCAGTCTAGGGAGAAGATATACCTTGCTGTCAATTGCAGTATGATATTAATTTAAAATCTAATGTGTAAAGAAATTGTTACTGTAATACCAGACCTGGGATGGGATTTAAAATACCTCCTAGGTAAGTGAAGTCAGGATCTGTAATAGAAAGAAGTCATGAATCACAGGGGCTATCAATGCTTGAGAATCACTTCAAGGTTTAGTATAATCTGAAGATTATGTCCATTTTTTATTATGTCACAATAAAATTGCTAGAAAGTTTACTGAATCAATTGGAAGGGTACAGAGGGGGTTTTTTTTTCCCAGCTGATAACATTATTCCACAAAGATTGACCTTATCTGAATCAGGTAATTTTATACTGACAGCTCAGATTTCCTGTATAATGCCAAAAATTACTATTCGGCATTTTGTTCCTACATCACATTCTGCATTTAACTTGGCCAATTTTCACTGAAATCACTGGAGCTCCACAGAAATACAGGGGTCTTTCTGTGTGCATCATCTCTAGCAGATTGCTGTCTGTCTAGTTTTGAACAATTTGAACTGGAGTAGTTTAGTACAATATATCAACACTTTGAAATTACTAATTGCTGCTCTGAAGGCTATAAAGGACAGTTAAATACTAAAGATACTTCTCCCTTGGGTACCCATGCCTCTTCTCTTAGGCCAAGTAGCACACTTACTTGTGTGCCTACTGTATGCATAACGGACCAAGAATATACTTCTCATCATGGTTAACTGGTAGTAATTTACTGGAACGAGGGCTTGGCTAGAAATAAGTCTGTAACAGGCTGGGATGTCCAAGGCCATCAGGTTAGTGACAACGAGTCAGCATAGAAACTCACAACATGCACCTGTTAACAGCTGTGGCATAAAAAACCCACCACAGAACTCTTGCAAATCACAGTGTGTGTGTGTGATGCTAGTCTGGGCAAAGAAAGCACTAATTCACACAGAAGTGTATGCCTGTTTTGTACAAAATTATTTTCCAAAAGGCAATACAGAATTTAGGGCTTTCTGTGGTGCTCTGTATGTTCTTCTGTCAAGGGAGTTTATCCGTTCCCTTGAAATGCCTCAGTCCTGAGCTTAAGACTCGGCAGAGATGAGATAACATCTTTTTCACCCTCTTCTACTCTAGTTACCTATAGAGAGATTGGTGATTGCTATATGCAAAAATCTGTGAGAGTTTCAACTTCCTTTGTGAACTGATTTTTTTTAATGAAGTGGGGATGTGTGTGCATGTCCCCTTTTATTTTCACAATCCCAAAATATTTTACCACACTCAATGTAAGTATAGAGGAAAGAAAAGGAAAGAAAAGGATCAATCCTTCAGTTGCTGCAATCTACTGTGAAAATAACATACAGTTTAAATGTGCATTTAAAGTTCCAGCTTGAAACTAGGCTAAGCTAGTGTTGAAGGTGATGTTAATGAAACAGCTTTGGAAATGGACTTAGCAAAACGCCTAAGTACTGTCCCTATGAAGACATTTTATCACACTGTTCCCAGTGGAATGGTCATGATGTTAATCTGAAGAGTTTCTAAGCCTAAATCCCTAGCAAGGTATGCAGTGCTATAAGCAGTAATATATAGTCATGTGTAGTGTTTTCGTGTGCTGTAGGGGTAAAGAACAGTTGGGTAAAGATGTCATGAAAAAGTTAGGTCTGCCAATACACAGCAGCAGTGGTGCTGACATTTGTACGTTGTCTTTTGTTCCAAAGGAAAATACAATGCTGATGACTACACGTATAGTATCTACGAAGTACAGCAGTCAAACATTGCACAAGGACGTCAGGTCAAATTTTATTGTAAAAAAAAACCCCAACAAATAATGCCCTGTCAGTTTTAAGTGGCCCCACAGAGCAGATGTACTTTTTGTTTGCCAAAAGGTATGTCAGCATATCCTCTCCTTCATATCCTGTAAATTATACAGCACTTTGAGCAAGAACAATTCTGTTGTCTGATCCTGTGGTTTGAGGGAATCTAGGGACAGTACTGAGAGCTGATGCTTGGACTGTATAGATGTTTCCTCTAGTTTTTCAGAATGGAGATTTAAAATGTTCTGCATCTGGCTGTAAGTGCTACTGTAAATTGGCTTCAGGTGTTTTTGTCATAGTGTCTTATATTCCTAGAAGACAGGCTGTTGGAAATGCCAACTATTTGTCTGCCTAAATGCTTTTTCCATTACTACCACTGGTGAAACTGGTCCAACCTGGAGTAACAGAGAGAAGTTGGTAAAGCCTTCAGCATGAACAAGATCAATTGACCTCACTAGCAAACTTACAGACCTGTAACTTCCTTCAGTCAATTCTCCAAAGTGGTTTTAGTCAAGTATACTGTAGGATTAAGTGGGATTGAGACTGAAACTATCATACTGTCACTTTGTCTTCATAAGCACTTAGGAAGAAATACAGCTCTACGCTACCAGCATAAAGACATCCACAGAGTTCAACAGGAGCAGGTGGTCATTAACTTGGTCAGAATTTTAGGCATCTTTACCTGGTATAAAAGAGTACTTCGCTTGAAATCCCTTTCCTTCCAGCTCCTCGTCAGAAGTAAACTTGATCCACATAAATCTCCCTGTTGATCTAATTAGTGCAGGACTTTTCAGACCACAGTAACGATTAATAAGAGGGGAGAAACCAAAAGGTCCATCTCGAACCTCCAGATGATCAAACCGACATTCAAATGAGGGTTCTATGTAGTAAGGTTCATCAAAGGTCAACTCGATTCTTTGTCGTGGAGCAGCTAGACATAAAAGATCGAGCAAAAGATTAAACAAAGATCTATATAAAAAACACATGAAGACATGAAATAATGAAGAGACAGGTCTCCAAACCAGCAAGATAAAAAAGAGACTCGAAACTTCTCAGAATACATCTGGCAATCTGCTACAGAAACTCAGATACTCTGAATAAAAGCTTAAAAAATGATCATGTGGAAGATACTTTTTCATGGTATTTTTTTGTTTGCTGATCTTTGTTGTTTAAAATGCAAAAATGACCCAAATTTAATGCAGCATATGTAACAGACATTAACATTTGCACAGGTATTAAAACAAGGTTTAGTATTAAGGTATAAATTAACACCAGAGTTCTGTGAAAGCAAGGGACAAAACACTGAGGGATGCACAAAAGAAAGATACAAAGAACTACTCACTGGTGTATTTCCTTAATAGTAAGCTCAAATTCAGAGATCCTTTGGCAGAAAACGTCTTTTATTAGCATGTTCAGAGATGTGTAAATGCTTCATTATCAATATGCAGGTGACTACACATGTTGGTAAGTCTGAACTTGTGACACCTAACATCAGGATTTGGATCAGACCCCTAAATCTTGATGAGATGTAGCTTATATCTACTTTGTGACAAGACTTACAGATCTGTAGCTTGCAACTGTGACTTCATGTTGTTTGAATAGGTTTAGCGTTTTTTCTTCCTGTCATCTATTGAGCTACATAAACTTTCAGATACTAACTGGTATCTGGAATTACAGCACTAAAGAATCACATGCTGGCTTCTGCTTCTGAATGCAGAAAGGATTTACTTACAAGATCTCTGGCACACAGTTTAGACTTTATGCCTTACAGACAAGTTAAAAAAAAATCTAATTGTTTGCACATATTGGGAGTGGTCTGCAGAAGGACCCTATCTTAGCTAGAAACTGGAGGACCTTAGTCTCACTCAGGTACCCATATGATGTTTCTGTGTAAGGACTGTCAAGACAAAGGTGTGGAAACTGATTCTGTGCCCTGTGGAAACTGCCTTGTGCTGATGTACACACACACACAAGCAGAGATGAGGTCGTCTCTGAATGAGTATTATGCTATACAAATAAAAACTCACTGAACATATTACTTGAAATATTTCAATTAATTGATATGAATCTCATGATTAAGCTGACTAACATTTTTAGCTGACATCAGTGGTTTTGGGTGTATTCTAATAAGAAGAAAAAGTAATTAGTATGTCCCAAGTCTTGCAGCCTTTATCCAAGATATTCTCATTGGAATGGAATGCACTTTTATTCTAGCTAATGAATTTTTTTTTGTCCTCATCATATTATTTTAATAGTGACCTCAGCAGTGCTGACAAATCTCTGTATTTTTAGTACAGTGCTATAGTAGTCAGATGTGTCTCTTTTATTAATAAAGGACATTATAAAGATATTCTGCTTGAGAGAGAAAACAGCACAGTATGGCTGGCAAATGCTGAAGACGGTCTTCAACCATCTTGTGCAGTTTGTTATCAGCCATGTCAAAAGTGATATGAAGATAAACTACAATTTTATATTAATAGTTCTGTGCCTCCATAGGTTACAGTGGATCTGATGCTACTTCTTCTGGCTGTGAGAGTATGTCTTATTCTGTATACCGAATTCCTGACTACAGAATTCATTATATTACTAGTATGGCTGTACGATACTTGATAGTATAGTAAAATGGCACGCAGTTTTAACGGTCCAGTACTATCACAGCAAAAGAGAAATACAGCATGTACCTTCTAAGATATAGATGCACTCTTGATTTGGTGGGTACATGTTCGGATAGTTGGGTGAAGCAAAATGTCCTCCATTACTTGTCCGGACCCAGTTGTCACACTGGGTAGGAGGAATGCGATTCACTCCAAGATTTTGCCCACCTTAAGTGAAGGGGGAAAAAGAAGAGTTATCAAATTTCTCCTGTAAGCATGTAAATTTGCTTTTGCAGAAGAAAAACTGTGACAGAGCACATATCCTATAAAAAAAATAAAACTTTTTTCTTTTTTGGTTGAAGACTCTTTTCTGTTCCACTTGTTAATATTTAGCTCTAGGAAAATCTTATGTTTAATTTGGTGATGTGGTATATCCTAAAGAGACCACCAGTTTTGAATACCAAATATCTCCAGTAATTCTTGGGAAGGGAATAAAGAGTAATTTTTTTTTTTACCCAAGAGGTTATATATTTTGATGCTCTTCCTAAGTCAGGTAGTCACAGAGGCTGCCAATGCAGCAGCATTATTTTATGGCTCATGTCTTTTTCATTACAAAGTAAATATAATCCAGAATATTTGTTATCTTATGCTATTTTTGCCCCTTATTCCAGAGTATACTGCAGTACGTGGCCCTTAGGCTGAATATCTATTTACAATAATTTGTGGATTCAGAATGCTTATAGCTGAATGAATTATGATATGTAAATACACTAAATACAGTAATGAGAGTAAATAAAATTACTAGTAGTAGGTAAATTGCACTGGTAGCTAAGGGTCTCATTTAAGATCAAAGGTCTTCTGGATGTACTGGGAAATGTGAGCCTTGAATAGGATGATGCAGATTATTAAAACAGTGCATCATGCCAGACCCTTTGTAGCTTTGTTAAGATTTCCTTATCCAAGGAGAAAGAAGTTGGAAGTAGTATGAACTCTCTGACATTCTTCCTAAGTACCTCTGGCCCTTCTCCTTGCTATCCACAGAACTGGAGAGAATAAGACAGGCTATGTGTTTTCTGCTACATTTTTTCTAAATCTCATAGGGTGCTCTGAATGTTATTTATATTTATGCAGTTTCTCTTTGCAGACCTTTGAGAGGGAGTCCATGCTGATACAGGTCTTAGCTGCCTCCAGTAGGTTACATCACCTTCCACTGGTATCTTGGCAGCATTTTGATTTATGGGGGTGAAATCTTAGTCTCTCCTGCAGAAATTGTTCAAGGAAATTGTGTAGGTGTCAGTTCAAGGAATTCTTCTCTCCTAAGTGTGGGTTAGTCCCACATATGAGAAAAATAAGTTTTGTGAAACTGATGCCTTCCCCACTCAGAAGGTTTCAGAAATGTTTGTGGGTGGACGATTTGAAAAGCTTCTTGTCAGATGCAGAAAACAGGAATTTCCGAGGTGTTTTTTTCCTACCTCTGAGGTCTAAAATCGTATCATTTTATCTAAGTGAACTTCCATGTTATTTCTCACTGAGTGACTTTGCTCAATTGGAAAAAAAAAAAAAGCAGTAAATAGGGGGAAAATGGAAAATACTGGAATTAATCTTGGTAATTCAAGAACTATTAATACCTGAACACAAATACTTTTTCACTTGCATTGCTTAATGGAAAATTATAGAACTGTTACTTTTTTTTGGAAAGAAAATCATTAAAATTGTACCTTGTGTCTTCTGTGCAACGGCAATTCCTTCCACTACAAGGATTGTTACTAGCAACACTGATGAAAGAAAATGGACAGGAAAACCATCAGTAGTTCATCAAAATTATAGACTATTGTCTGCAGTCCAAATGAATGCAAATTCTAGAATCATTAATCAAAACAACAAAGAACATACAGAAAGATGTAATTAATTTACATGCTTTCTTAAAATTTCAACTTTAGGAAACCACAGCAGTCTAAGTGTACTGTCAGTACTTTTCCCAGGTTCCTTATATGAGAATATATGAGAATATATGAGAATAGCAATTTATTGTTTGAGAGGACTTATAAGAATATTTTGTAGAATATCTACTAATTTGCAAACACTTCATAAAATTACATGGTATCTATCTTATATATAACTTCTATATCCTGAAAAGAGACGTTTCACTGCTGTACTGAATCCCATTTATTCTAAAATTCTATTTGCATAAAGCATACAAAAGACTTTTCCAGCTTCTAAGAAATTAATCAGGACCACAGGAGACACTCTGCATGGTCTTACCTGTACCTGGATTTCAGGAGCACTATAGAATTGTGTTGGCAAGACTGGCTGCTGTGATGCTGCCACAATTATCATCAATTTCTGCAAATGATGTGGCAGTAGAAAATGAGCAGTTACAAGTTCTAATGATGGAGAGACTTACTCTGAGTGGTGACACCACCTCAGACACCGCCACTGCTAGGACATACACTGCTGCAAGCACTCTGGTTTGCTGCACTGTTGTGTTGGTCTCGGGTGTTGTTACACACTGCTGTCTTCTATATTTGGATTGACTAAATACTAGACCTATTCAAGATTCTGCTATACTCTGTCTTCACAACTTCTCTTTTCTTCCTTCCTTCCCTAAAAAGAAGCATCTGGGTAGTTTTGATTTTGGCCTTTCCCTTATGTTTACTTTCCCTACCCCTGAGAAGGGTCAGTCTGAACAGCACGTATTCCATATTCCACTATTCATCAACAGTTTTAAAGTAGGCTTTGATGTCCAGATTTTCTTAAAATGCTTTGTCTCCTCAAATTGTTAGACATTACCAAGAATGAAATAGAGTATATAATTATGGCACTCTTCAAATCTTTCATTTGCTTCTGTCTTGAGTATCTCTACAATTCTGGACACGTATCTTAGAGAACTAGCTAAGTAGACTAGGACTCTTTGTCCTGGACAGAAGCTGGCTGAGGGGAGATAGGACAGAAGTTATAAATTAATGAGTGTCATTGAGATGGTGAATAGACAGCAACTACTTATTGTATCTTCCAATGCAGGAACCAGGGGGTATCAGACAAAGCTAGCTGGTAGCATGAGCAAAGTAAATGAAGATTTTAATTTTTTTTTTTTAATGCAAATACTTCATAATGCATCCTTCAGATAAAAATTATGCTTCAGAAACCCATTAAACTGTAAGTTTTGGAAGTCTGGGATAGTATTTGGGGCAAGTATAATATGCTCTATTTCTACACTTTCTGGTTTTATATTTCTGTGAAAGAAGATACTAGGCTAGATGGACCTTTGACTTGAGCTGGTATGGCCTTTCCCATGTTCTTGATCTACTTTAATACTAAGTCAGGCAGGCATGGCCTTATCACTGCAGGAAAAAAAAAAAGACTTCAGCATGAATTTTATCATCACTTTCAAGAAGTTAATTTTATTTTCCCAGTTTTGCCCTCTCATTGCTTGGGCATTTTAGTGGCTTGTGCTGAAATGGCATTTTCTTTGTGTGATTTTCCCCCTGTGTTGCTGGTAGACTTTCAGACCTTCAGAGAGTTCCAGAGTGAGCATGCACTGACTGTGAACTACTGGGATCTTGACTGAACTCATTCAGATGCTACTATAATGTTGGCATAGATATTATCTTGGGGAAAGACAAAAGGAATCAAAGTCTGCCCTGAAAGTGTCCATCTGGCATTTGTGTTTTATTATGTATGTTTCTGCTGCCCTTGCTTCTCTCTATCCATATTAGAACAGACTGTATACCATTATGAGACTTTCCTCACCAACAACTGTTTTTTTCCTTGCAAGTCAAGTTCACAACTGTGGATATTCTAAAATACCATATAAGTATTGTGAACTTATTTCATTTTCAGGGATGGATTATGAGATAGTAGGTTAAGACTTAGGTAGACTTGCAATTTCCATCTTGGTGGTAAGTCTGCATTTTCATCAATGTAATGAAAAAATACTTAGAATCACAGAATCTCCTGAGTTGGGAGGGACCCATAAGGATCACCAAGTCCAACTCCTGGCTCCTCACAGGCCCAGCCAAGTCAGAGCACGGGACTGAGTGCATCGTCCAGATGCTTCTTGAACTCAGTCAGGCTCAGTGCTGTGACCACTTCCCTGGGGAGCCTGCTCCAGTGCCTGACCACCCTCTCAGTCCTAATATCCAACCTAAACCTCCCCTGTCGCAGCTTCATGCCGTTCCCTTGGGTTCTATCACTGGTTGCAAAGAGAGGCAGCCTCTCCTCAGGAAGCCCCAGACTGTGAAGTGTCAATCATTAATCATTGCTGACTCACCCTAGATTGAAAATTCCTCCTTGAGAAGAAAGTACCTAGTATCTGTTACTGGTTTTCAAGTTATGGATGTTTGCTAAGTCTTTAAAGCAAGTTAAATAAATACCCTATCATTATTAATATATGATTGGCATTAGTTTTCAGATATTTCTAGGGTTTAGTATTTATCTATTTCATGCTACTATTTAAAAATTATTTGTGGTTTGTTTTTGTGGTTCCTGTGTTTAAACTGTACACTCTGATCTGAGTTTAAACTGACAAACTTACAATGCATTTGTGCTCTGAGATTGATTGTCCCTAACAGGGAATCTTGACAGTGGTTATAAGTTGCTTATATATTTTGTTTTCTCTTACACTGGTTTTGAGGCAACACTTCAAAGTTGGCTTTCATCATTGAAGTAAATGCAGTTTCCACCATCTTATGTAAATCATATAGCAGCATGTTCTTCTATTGAATTAACCTCCCTTAAAGATGTGCTGTGCCCACTCTGCCTTGCATGGATGTATCAATCTCTTTATAACTTGTACTGCTGCTTAAGATGTGAAATGGACTTTCTTTCTGCCTTAAAGCAAACACACACAGAAATGAAAGTAAAATAAATACTTGAAAGACCAACAAAATTAATGCAGCTAATCACTTTCAAGTAACAGTGGAAAATCTGGGAGGCTGTTGGATTGTTTTGGGTTGGGTGTTTTCAGCTACCTCCTGTGGCTAACACTATTACATCACACCTTTTCTTCCCTTTCTCCCCTTTAAAATACCAGTAAGCTCCTGTATTATTTTGGTGATTGTGCTCTCTTGTACAGAGAGAGACAACATGAGAGTAGATGTTCAGTTACACTAACCAGTGATTTCCATTCTTGAATTGATGTGCGATACAGAAACAAGCCTCCTAAAGGGACTGGAGAAAATCTGACTGGCTTTCACTAAAGCCTGTGCTGTTTCTATTAATAGTCCAGAGCTCTGTGTGTGTGTGTGTAAGTGCAAAAGAACAGTGCATATTTCCACAGAACAGCATGGATATGTAGGCAATTACAGAAGATAAACGGGATGAATATTTGTCTTACTACCTTCCTTTTGTCATGTTATATGGATGAGTGGATACTGTAAGTACAGGCCACCTTCTCTTTGTTCCCTGCCCTTTTCATCCTCTTCATTTTTAATCTCTCCCATCTCCTGCCTTTCCCTGGCAATGCCTGCCCTTCTCATGCTCTCAACAACCCTTAAGATGTATTCAAAGCAGCCCAGGTAGCAAATGTATAAGGGCATTTCTTTGCCATTACTTTTATCCCTGGTGATAGCGTGATAAAGGAAAGAGGGGTCTCTGACTAATACTCTGTATGCGTGCTCTCCTTATCTCTGTGACATTGCTATCTGGAGGTGGAGAGAGGACTTGTATCAGTTCTTCCAGAGAGTAGTGGGCAGGGATGCCTGAGGCAGTATGATGTCCTAAACCGTGTGTGTTTACATGATGCAGTATAATACAGGATAGCAAACTGATGTTTTTGGTTGAAAAAAAGGCCTGTCAATGTTCAGGATGAAAGGAAAAGAACAAACAAACAAAAAAATCAGGATATTTTTAGATCTTTCAGACTGCTTCCATTAACCCATTTTTGTGTGTACTTTAAAAACAACAAAGCAATCACTTCATGTCCTAAATCCATAACACTTCCTGGAAAAATGGTTTTGAATCCCAAAGACTAATTTGGACCATACGAGTCAGTAAGAAGGATGGAAGATGCCTAGGAAAGAGTCAGACTGTGTAAGATGGTGCAGTGGAGAGCTAGTGCTGAACCAGTGTCCTGGTACTGCATGCAGGGACACAGACACAGCAACTAAAACTGACATGAGATAATAAACTACTTTCACTAGAAGTCTTGTAGCACTTTCAGGACAAAGAACAATTGTGTTATGTATGATAAATTGAAGTTCAAATAGTTATAATGCACTGGAACTTGATATGGGACACAGTTTTCCTCTGCTCTGTTTTTCCTCTTTTAGAGTCTATTATGTATCACTGTAACATGACTCTTCTTCAGAGTGGATGAAAGGTAACTCTAGACTTAGCTCCATGTTCTATCATGGTGTAGGAAGCAGAAGCAGTCAAGTCTCTAAAAATGCCACATGAACTTGGCTTGCTAATGTAAGCAACAGCACAAGCAGTGCATGACTGCATTGATTATCAAAGGGAGGGAAAGGTGGGTTTGATTTGCTTTTAATGGAGGAGTGTGGTGAGAATTCTACTAGAGAACACTGAAAGATGTGAGAATGACCTTATAAATTTAGAGATAATTAGTTGGTAAATGTAATAGAGGTTAGTGCTTCTGCACCTTATATTGAGCTTCTACTTCACGATAGGTACACTGTAGAAGAGGCTATCATTGAGCCGACAGCAGCACAGCCACTGAGGCAGATTAAAAGGGGCTTCTTTTATTCATGAATCTGGTATTTGCTACAGACTTTTATTCCACAAATTATACTGCTTACTTTTGTGCTATCATTTAAAACTCTGATCGTTATTTACCCATGTTGAACATTAGGCAGAAAGAAAAAGCAGCAAGCTTCTGTCTCTGTTTTAAAAATAATTTATTTTTTTCTTCACTTCTTTGCATGAAATATTTTAGATCACATAACCTCCAGACAGCTGTATGAATTTTTAAGAGTGAAGACACTAACCATACTCTGCAAATTCTTATTACCATTCTCGTGTTGAAATAGGCTTATGGAATAATAGGAAAAAATCCCCTGCACTCATATAATAAACTATGGATTGTTTGCAAGAGTCAAGATTTTCTTTGATGACCTTTCTTAGAATTCTCTAAAATGAATCTAAGCTGTTATAAAAACAAAGTGATTTTGTGTATTGAAGTGTATGTATAGATTCACAAATGAGTGGCCCCTATTTATCTTTAAAAATGAGAATACTACAGTTAGATTTATAGTAATGGGTGCACAACCCAATATTGAGAAATCAGTGTGTTGCCTAGAAAAACAAGTGCTTTAGGCTGCAAATCTGACATATGCTTGTACTTTCTGGCAAGATGCATTTTCAGATTTCATGGGATACAGTACTGCTCTGAGCTCCCTGTGGTATGTCTTTCCTTTGCTTTTCCTGCATGCTCTAGGGATCTTCACATATAGACAAAACAGACTAGATTTGCTGTGTGGCTCTGAGAGCAGTGTCTGTCTTCAGTGATGGCAGTGGGGGATCTGTGCATGCCGGGCAAGCTGAATATCAATCTGGGGAGCAGTCATGCACAACTGAGAAACAGTGAAAAATTCCACCAATTTCTTAAATAAAGACTTAATCATTTAGAGTATTACACATTCTTAGTATAGTGGTAGTCAGAATCCTAGGGATAAAGATGACAGGCAGGATTCACTGTTTTATCTCAGCACTGTACTCCTTGGATTAGGCAGCACCTTGTACAGTCCAAATAGACAGTAATTGGCAACACACAGGTCATGCATGTTAGACAGTCTTGCCAGGATGCCTCCTCCTTTCTGGCAGATGCAGCCTAGAGTAACAAATACTTGATCTTAATTATATACTATGTTTTGCCTTATGGGAATGAATCCTTTCCTGTGTGCTATTCTTAAACCTAGCTCCTAATTTGCCCCCGTGCTAAAATTAACGTTACTTTCAGTAACTGCTAATCACTGTACCCCAGCTTGTACATACATTTTTTCCCCACATATGTCTAAACATTAATGTTGGCTATTAAATATGGTGGGGACATTTATCATATCCTGTCTTATTCTGTGGCCAAGATGATATATGTGCAACATTAATTATATGTGTTTTGGATGCTTTTAAAGACTCTGATCAAGTAGACGGTCCCATGTTGTTAGATGCTGCACAAATTCAAAGTGATTGACCCGCCTTCTTGTAAAGAACTTCTGCAATTTAGACAGACAAGGTAAAGTGTCCAGAGGCCCTGGGTTTTATGTAATTCTGTGTGAATGGTCACCTCCTTTTCTTTTAGAAAGCTAATTAAGTGCATTTCTGATTCAAGCCACTTTAGCTCAGAAACGCCAAGTGTAAATTCCAGGGAATGAGCTTTTTCTCTCTTCCTAGCATTTGGTGACATTTGCTAATTGATAAAAGGAATGCTGGATTGCATCTGTAGCTGCTTTTTTAGGCAAACAATTCTATTGCTGAGGATGAAAGCACAGCAGTTTTCAAATCCCGTGTGCTCTTATAGTTCCCAGTCTGTATTTATTCCTTAATCTCTTGTGGTCTCAGCAGGACATTTGCAGATTGGTAAAATGAGTATCAAACAGCAATAACTTAGCCTATTAACAGCTCTGGTGATTTCCTCGTATTGGAATATACTGCAGGACTGCCACAGAATAAAGCAGCGGAGTTGAAAGTGTGCATCAGGCAAGACATATTTTAGCTGTTTGTAAGTCTTACCCAGACCATGCTAGTGGAGATACCAACCCATTTTTAATCCTCCTCACAATTGATAGCAGAAGTGGGCTTTGCCAGCTATTAACGGTGACTCTAGCACCTTTCTAAGATCCAAATCTTGTTAGCCATTAGCATGCCAGCAGGGTATCTGAATGCACTCAGGTCTATTCTCAGATATAACAGTTTCATCTCACTCCAGCTGTTTCCAGTAGGGATTCCTCTCTTTAATATTGCCAAAGGAACAAATTGGGAGCCTGTATCTCTGCAGAGAAACCAGGTTAACTGATTCAGGAAATAAATGCAGTTCTCCCACGTTCCTTTGATCAAAATCATCTGCAGAACAATTCATGCTTGGATGGATCTGTGACAGAGTCCCCTCCAGGTTTGCTCAAAACATTTAACATTTCTGATCTCTTCCTCCATTAGAAATGTACAAGCAGCTGTGTGCTGCTTATTTTACCAGTTGCTCCATATTCTTTTACTTATAATCCATTCCTGGGTATGTCTGCCAGTACAACTTCTACCAGAAGAATGATACCTTTCATTTTTTAAACAGAAGCTTTCCTTTTCATACAGAAGATTTTTTTTTCCATCTCCAAGCACTGTGCAGCACGACTGATGAGAAGTCTGCATGTGCAAACCATGTTGATGAGGGGCTCCAAAAACCTTATTAAAATACATCCACTGACTTAAAGTTCAGATGGCTTCCCTGCAGCTGCCAGAACTGATCCTGCTGTACATGACTACTCTGAATACTTCTTTCCCAGAGACTATCTATTCCTAGAACATTTGGATAGTGATACTTTTTACTTAAAAATAGATCAGATGGTACAAAACTTCTTTGTCTCTTGTTCTTTGTTATCAATATAGTGTATTTTTTAGTGGAAATATTTTCAGCAATCTCTATTATGGAATTAGTCCTTAAAGCCTGCTGTCTTCTGTCAAGTCTGACAACAATTTGTGCACAGAGTACAAATTAATTTTTTTCTAGTTCCTCACTCTCAATTCCACAAAGACTTCCCTTGTTCATAGACTGTATTGTATGCTAAAGAAGGAGGATTTGTGGAATGTATTCTTAACATATTTGCAGTCCTTTCCTGCTGCATAGTGGGTCAGCTTTGTAATAACAGAAAATGGAGTGAAGCAGAGAGGGTTTTTTTGTTGAAAAATTTACACTCCCACACCCCAGTCACTTGCAGTATTTGATGCAGCAGTTCTCTGCTGCTTTTTTTTTCTGGTTGTTTTCTGCTCTTTGGGCCATTGTTACACCTTTTGGTTTTTGAAACAGGAGGCCTCAATTCCTAGCTTTTGTGTGGAAGGAAGCATTGCTTCCTAACACTACTTGCTTGTGAGAAATTAGCTGTTAAAATCATGCCAAAATGCAAATGAGCAGGCAGAGCAGAATGGCAGGAAGTTAATCATAGTAGTCCACATTCTTCTAACCTGCCAGAGTTGGGAATAATTCTGTGGCTCATTGGAAGTCTGGGAATGTCAACTTTTCAGAAGTAGCAGTAATTTGTTCTAGCCCTGCTTGTTGAATTATCAAGACAGAAATGATGAAGTTATCTTTTTGAGTTATATTAACAGAAATATTCCAAAACTAATGTACAGTTAGAACTGAACTTCAGTTTTGTGGAGCTTTTTAAACCAAATAATATAGCATATGGAAATGAAAGAGGGAGCATAGTTGAAGAATGGGAACAGGCTCTTAGCAAAGAACACATTTTGGGGGAGTAGCAGATATGGGGAAATGAGAGAGAGATATATTTACTTACAAAGCATAACAGGAACATGGCTTTATTAAGAAAGCAGCTGCTTTCCTCTCTTATGAAGCAGAGGGTTATAATGTGTTATTGTTGTAGAGCAGTTGCATTTCGAAAGCTGTGCTAGAATTAAAGAATGATTCTAGTGTGTTTAAAATCTCATTGAGAAATGAAGGCTGGAAGAAAAGGCTTTGTCTTTAAATAACCAAAATGCAGAGAGCACTTCAGCTTCCAGTGGGTTAGATACACCACTGAGAGAGCAGGTGGGCATTGGCTGGGCTCCACTGCAGCAACACCTGCACCTATCGCAACCTCAGTGCTGCCGTTGTCCACCATCGCGCCCACTCAGCACTACTGGCTGGAAGATCAGATGAGAGCAAATAATCAATGTAAGACGATGGATCAGACTTTTAAAAAGTTTTATTGAACGCCATGGACAGGGGCAGTGAGAATGGAGACGTTTAAGTCAGCCCGTATTAATGATAGCTGAGGAAGAACACGGGGTAGTTCTGGATGAGCATCATAGAAGAAATCTGAATTTCCACAAAGTGAGTGTGGTGGGCTGTCTTCTGCACTGAGGTTTACAGCCAAAAAATACAATCTTTCTCGATGACAGAAATGTATATATGCATTCCAAGTTAAGAACAGATTCAAAGTATCATTTAAAACCAGATTATTTTTCACACTTTACTGAGCTTCGGCAGAACTTCATATACGGCTCAGCAGAAACCCCCCTGTTCTGCATACAAAGCTATTTGTATGTTAGGAAAAAAAATACCACCACTGTAGGTATAGCTTCCATGCTTGCAGAATTTAAGATGCTACTTGTAAAATACAGGAGATTAGTTTGAATGTTGCTCCCAACAGTGTCCTTTTGGGATTAAATCTGTGTGTCTGTTCATAGGAATCTATTTTTCTTTCTGATTAGATATAATAACCAGACTGACTATATTAAGACTTCTAGTGAAGAGGAGGTAAAAGGGAGTGTATGATGTTAAATAATGATAGGTTGTTTCTGTAGTCTTGGCAAGTGATGCATTTAGAATACTAAAAGCTTATTGACTAATGGCTTTGTGCAATTTATAGATTATGAATAATACAAAAAACTTCCTGTAGAGGGACTTTTTACCTGGACACGGTGTGATTGTGAAAGATTAGCATGAGCTCTGTTCAGGAAAAAACCTGTATAGTCAAACTTGTAGCAGTCAGCTATTTCTGAAGTGTAATCGAATCTGCATATGCAGAAAGTAGTAAGGAAATCGAAATGTCAGTTCTATTTCATGGTTGTTTTATAGTGGTTTTTTGGTATTTAGCTATGTTACTTAGAGAGGAAGTAGGAAAAGATATCTAAATGCCTCTTTTCCTTCAGGTAAGCCTTACATTCCTATGTTATCTGAACTCTGTGGATAGGTAACACCTACATATAGACACAGACATTTACTGAGTGCAAGAATCTTCTCTCAATTATTATGCTAATAAATGAGAACTATTTATTTAAACCCTCAAGACATCTGTCCTTCAGGCCAGGAACATGGGATTTTATGGGCCATGGAAAGATTCTGAATTTAAAAGAGGCTATTTTACAACTTTCATACTGTGGGAGGACATCAATGCATATCAGAAACAGTTCTCCACTCTGCAGTAATGCCTTGTTGGCTTCAATAATGCAAGCAGATGCTCCAAAATTTCCTAATGGAATAATTTAATAAAAAAATCCCTCGTGGTTAAAGTCTGCCATTGCTAAAGAAGATACAGAATGCCAGAAAGAATCTCTTGAGGCACAAGGTTAACTGCCATATCTAGCTTTATTTTTCTAACAGAAAACCCTTGCCTATTGTCGACCTGTATAAATAATACCACAAAGAAAGAAATGCTAGGATGGGGAGCCTTCTTTGGCTGTTTACCTCTGAACCTAGACAAGTGGGAAACAAGATTTAAAAGCTTCGAGCAGAAGAGAAGCACAGGTGAACAGCGGTCAGGCAGTAGCTCAGGTGACTGATTTTGTGAGAACCTTGCTCAAAACATATCTGAAAACAAGCACGATAACCTGATCGCGGCCAGGCAGCTCGTTAGCAGAGTTCAGAAAGCTCAAAGAGTATTTTTCCCTTGAAAAGACCGGAGCGTAGGAGGTTCTCTGTGAGCCTCAGGAATACGCGGGGCACTGGGGAAGGATCGGTGCTACCGTGACCCGCGTTTTTGCGGGCTGGGACCCCTCCCAACCGAGGGCTCGGGGCGCTCCCTCCTGCGGCCCCGAGCCGCCGCCGGCACCGCAGCGTTGGCTTTTGGTGGAGCAGAGCGGGGCTGGGGACCCGCCAGCCGCCCGGCTGCGAAGCGGGGCGGTGGGGCAGCAGCCCGGGCGGAGCAGCCCCCGTGTGTCCCTCGTACCAAAGTTTCCGCTGGCCGGGGGAAAGGCGGCCGGGGCAGAGCGGGGACCGCACGGGGCAGCCGCAGGGGCGCGCACCGCTGGGGTTACCGCGGTCCCCCCTCGGGGGAGGCGCGGGCAGCTTCTCCCGCGGAGGGCGCCGAGCCTCCCGCGCTCCTACCTTCCAGCACCGAGCAGAGTTTGTGCAGGGCCATTGTCTCCCGGCGGGCCGCGGCGGCGACTCCACGGCGGCGGCGATCACCGGCGCTCCATAGTCGAAGCCGGGGGCGGCGGCGGCCCCCGCGAGGGCGCTGTGGCCCGCGGCTACGGCTCGGCCGGCCCCCGCCCGCCCGCGGCCATGCCCGGCGCCCCCGCGCGGGGCGCGCTCAGCCTCCGCCGCCCGAGCCCGGAACCTCCGCCGTGCTCAGTCCCATCTAGAGCGGGGCGCGGCGGGCTCCGTCGGGGCTCGCCTGCCCCGGGGAGCGGGGGATGCTCCCCGTCAGGCGGTCTGCGCGCAGCGTAGCAGCTCCCAGCCCGACTGAAGCGGTTGACGGTAAATGAAGCTCATTTAAGATGTGAGGGGTGTTAGCCTGGGTAAGCCGCTTGTACGCATGTGCCCGCCCCCCACGGAGCCCCGCAAGCAGCCGCAGCCGGCGGGGCCGCTGTGCTCCTCCCGCCCGGCCGGCCACCGAGCGGGGGCGGCGGCGGCCGTTGTGACGGAGCGGCAGCCCTCCTCGCCCCGTCCCTACGGACAGCCGGTAGTGGCCCCGTTGAGGCACCCCGCTGTGCATCATGCCTCAGGCCCCATTTTCCCCGCCTGTCTACAGGGATTTTCCCCTCTACGGAGAGGGGCTTGGTGGTGCCTTCGGGAGCTCGTCCGCGGAGACCAGGGCGGAGTGGCCGAGACGAGTGGCCTCTCTCCAGGACACGGTGGCTCGGGTGAAGCAGGATCCTGGCTGCTCGCCTTTGTTTGGGATCTGAGTGGGGTCCCGGTGGCGTAAAAGAAAGCCGACCCTCCCCTTTGTCTTCTATTCTTTTTCTTCTCCCCCTCACCGTGGCACAGAGCCCGTGCGGCTCCAGCCGCGCAGCGTGCCCAGCTGCCTCCCTGGCTGCAGTGTGCTGCCTGCAGCTCAGGCGCCGGGAAGAGCCCATCACACGCGATTGTGCGGCTGTTGTCTGACAAGAGTGACAGCTAAAATGGAGCTATTACTTTACAAGAAGTTAATAAAAAAGCCCACTTAGCCTGCTGCCTGCCCTGGCTCCCATCCCTCTGGTTATCCATCACATCGGGTTAGCTTGTGAGGGGAGATGTTACTTAAGGAAGGGGTCGGGGCTGGGGCAGGTGGCGATGTCGGGAGAAGGGATGGCTGTAACCCCCGGGAGAAGGGCTTTCCGCGGGGCGGGGAGGGAGAGACCCCAGCGGCCGGGACTCCGCGTCCTCCCGGACACCTCCGAGCTAGCGACGGAGGCGTGTAACGGTGAGAGCCGCTGCTGTTTCGTACAGCCAGCCGGGAGCATGGCCGCGAAAGGTTGCCGCACTGATAGGCTACGTGTAAAATTATAGCGACACATGTAACCTCATTATAGATTTTTTTCCCAAATCTCTCGTAGGCAACACGGGTTGAAGTATCGCAGGGTGTTTCCTACAGGATGGCTTTTCCCTAGAATTGCCGAATAGGTGAGGCTGAGAGCTTTTGCTGAGAATCTCGAAGTATTGAAATGAGGAGACGCTTGGATCTGTGCGCGCAGCGTGTTGCAAAGCCTTGCGCAGCGGGCAGGCGCAGCCCGAGCCCTCCCGGTCCGGCCACCGCAGGGGCTGCCGTGCCGGGCGCCGCGGCCGCGGGCTTCCCGTGCCCGAGAACAGGCTCCAGCCCTGCTCGCAGGGTGCAGGTCACGTTCTCCACTTAGCTCTTCTCATCGCGGTCGCACACAATGATGCAAATCCGAAGCTTCAGGTACTCCACGCAGAACTCCGCTGTCCGAGCTGAGGCACTTCGTGGAGGAAATTTGGCACCCACCCGATAGACCCGCTAGATTTTGTAATCTGTAAATGAGATGCATAACTGCAATTTGTGATTCCGTCTGCTTAAGGAGTACTGCTGCTCACTACACTCTGGAGCATGGTTTTGTGAGAGGGGAAGCTCTGATACCCTTGCGGTTCGGTGCTGTGTGTTTGAACGTTCGCGTCCCGCTGCAATATTCAAAGGTCAACATAACCTGGTAGAAAAGGTCATTCTCTTGCTTAAGATCATCAGCTAAATATTTCAGGGTCTTCAAGTCAAAAGGACTGCCAGTTATGGCGAACTAAGCGAGGCGGGACGGAAGAGCCGAAGCCAGCGCGGAGCCCCGCGGGGCTGCGTGCGCGGGAGGTGCGGGGGCGGCCCGGCGCGCTCCTGCGCTCGGCCACCGGGCGCGGGGGCACCCGGTGAGATCTGATAGTACAGGTCCTGAGCTTTTCTGGGTATTAAAGATCCATTTCGATGTTCTAAGACGCTTGATGAAGTATTAAGCTTGATGCTCTGGCAAAATCCCAAGTTACATAATTATATTATTCCGCTTACTCGAATTGTCCTTTCAATTCCAAATAGAGACGATACAGCCCTTCTCAGAGGGTAGCTTTGCCATGAATTGTTAAATAGCTGCTGCATTCCAGCAGCGGGTAAACCGACGTCTCTCTGTTCACCTCTTCACCATGTTTTTGTAGTGGTGTGATGAAAAGTGAAATTTTATAGTGAAAACTCCTATGTAAAAGGCACGTCCTCATTAGGCGGCTCTACTTTGCATTTCTTCCTTTACTTGATAAATGTTTACTGTAGTAACTCAAGGAAATCCCTAACAGACTAATGATTTCTACTGTATTCGTGCATCATCCACAATTCATCCTCTGCAACTTCATGAGCACAAAATGAAAATCTG
The DNA here is from genome assembly GCA_027925045.1 of Hypotaenidia okinawae. Lineage (NCBI taxonomy): Eukaryota > Metazoa > Chordata > Aves > Gruiformes > Rallidae > Hypotaenidia > Hypotaenidia okinawae. The sequence continues at coordinate 8,153,966 of BSDF01000013.1, read as the reverse complement.
ACTGTGCTGTTGTGCAGATTGTTGGAAGACAGGAGGTTGCTTTTTTCATCTCGTTGTTGTTGTGGCATACACAGTGTAGCTGATGGCAAAATTTGACTCAGATATTTTTATTACCTATGATGATGTAAGAAGTGAGAGGTAGCCTGATTCTCAGATCTCAAGCTGAATTTGCATTTGAGAAAATGATTTGTGGTCAATTGTCTCACACCAAAGAAGCAGGAGGAAGCCCTGGTAGTATCTTGTGCTCAACAGAAGTTGGTAGTAATTGCAAAAAAACTAATCTGGTACAGTCAATTTGACTGAAAAGTTGAACTTCTAGTTTGTCCATTAGAAGGTTGAACAGAACTATTACACACTTGGGGAAACATAGTAGCTTTTCCATCCTGATTTTTCTCTCAGGGTTGCGTCAAGCTGTTGGCGTGGAAGATTCTGGTAATAGCATCAACTTATAAGGGCGAGGTGGACAGAGTTCTGGAAATGACTGCCCAGAGAGGTTATGGAGTCTCCCTCTCCGGAGACTTTGAAAGCCCACCTGGATATGTTTCTGTGTGACACATCCTTGGTGAACCTGCTTGGCAGGGGTTGGACTAGATGATTTCTAGAGGGTTCTTCCAACCCTGACAGTCCTGTGATTTGGGGCATATTCTGCCATCGTTTCTCATGTGGACATCCTTTTTGCTTTTTCTTGCTAGACTTGTTATAATACAGAGTGCTTTAAAAGCGTCTACAGTAAACTGGTGGCAGGTCTGGAGACACCTTCACTTCCCACTTTCTGAGCCTGCAGAGTGCTAGTTTCCAGGGAAGAAAATGATGTGTCACCAGGTCAAGCCCACAGGAAGCTTGAGTTAATTAAACTTTAGTTTGGGAATTACAAAAGGTTGAAGAGAGCTTTTGCACCACCAGTTGTGTAGTGTTCTGCTGCTCCACTGAGTCATCATGATTATTTTTCAATGGGAGTGGTTCATGGAAGGCAATGGGCCTGCTTATTTTGATGTAGGTAACTACCCCATGACCAGTAGAGGATGAGTCAGTTATACCAGGTGCCCTGCCGTAATAAAAGGTTTAAAACCCCATTCTTAGAACTGGTTCTTCCTTAAACTTTCTTTGGTTTGCTCTTCTGCTGCTTTTAATTTTGATACTACCTAAAGTTTTTGCTGCTCTTGAGTAGCAGGTTGTATATCACAAATAGCCTTAGACTAGCAGGTTTTTTTACTACATTTGAGGTTATATGGATATTGTTTTTAAAAGAGGTTGCAAAAATATTTATGCCAACAGGGAACAATTCTGAAAGGAAGATGAGTTGTGTTTTAACTGTTCTTGTGCCTGGGTTTGTCAATAGGATTTAGATGCATTTTATAAAGCTTAATTAGAAAATCATAGAAGGCACAAGCACCACTTAGTATGGTAACATAATGGGTAGTCATACCTGAACTTGTATAATTTACTTTGATATTTACTCCCGAGTTAAAAACACTGCAAACTTTCAAGTAGTCATGAAGAATACTGACAGGCTTCTGAAAGCTTACTGTGCACTTCTCCGTTTGCTAGGTAATAGAGTTAGATCTGAGTATTAGACTACACCTACAAACTTTTCTGGCTAGAGTCAGAAAAGTCAGGAATTGTTTAAAAATAAGGTTAGCGTGTATTTTACAGTTTTTATGGATTGTATCATAGATGGGATCACATTTTTCATTGAAGATGGGAATTAATCATAAAAACAGTGCGTGTGGTTGATTATTTTCAAAGTGACAGCTGAGGCTGACACTACTGGTGCTTCAGCAAAAATATCCTATTGCCAAAATGGAAAAAAAAAGGATAATAGGGCTACCTAAACAGCATAGCGGTTCAGATTTAACCTCTGTTACTCTTGACACACTTATCAGTCTTCAATAATAATAAAAATTATTTAGTAAAAGAACTAGTACTATTTATTTGCAAAGTTGAAGATTAGTTTAAGCAGAACTTTATTTTTTGGATTTAAAAAAGAATTCTTTTGACTATTAATACCTTCAAAAAGGGCATGGTTGATGCTTTTGCATTCTTTTAACAAAACTAAGCTCTGCTTAATATTATAATATAGTAGAAACTTATGGACTGACTTGTCTTGTTCTATTTAGGTGTCATTTATTTGAAAGTAGTTCACAAGTCCGGAATTGACTTGGCAGTTACTTTTCAATTAATTATAGCAAATGCTTCTAATAAAGCTGTCTGTTAAGAAAGAAGGCCTCATCATAGAATTCCTCCATACTACCCATTCCTAGCATACTATGTAGAATATGCCTATTAATCTGCAGCAGCAAAGTTGCTTCTTTTGTTGGAGGATTATAGTGCATTAATGATAAATCTGGTAGGAAGATTCAGGCTTAAAGCTTCTCATGGAAAAAGAGAACAAAGAAAGATGGTATTTCAACAGCCATCTGTCAGTTGGCGTGTCAACAGTATTTTTATATAGGTGAGATTTCACACTGAAGAAGCCTTCCAATATCATTTCTCACCAGGGCTGTGTTATGGTGGATGCATTTTAAAGATTTATGTAGTTAGAAATAGTTCTCACTTCACCTGGAACTACACTTTCTAATTGATGTTGCTTTCTTAAACTAACTGGTTGGAAGGGCAATACCTTACCCAAATATATTTTTGGTGATTAGAGAATAGAAAACCAAAGTACAACATGAAACTTTCAACAAGACATTTAATGATATTTAATGCTTTAGTTCAGAGAGTATGCATATACTGGTATGAGCCAAGTTTACTCAAAACTTTATTAAAAAAAAGCTATTAAAGCACCAATAATGTATTGTATATAGTGATGCAACGATGAACTATAGAACATGCAAAATACCTTAAAGCAAAAGATACTGAGTCACTGTTTTGTTAACTTGACAACAGCTTAAATGTCAGCATGAGGTTATTTAATTCCAAAAAAACCCGTAAGGAGGCTCTGTGTTTATTATATTGTGATAGAGGGCTACAGACAACTTTGCTGCCACAGCAGTAGTATGCATTTGGCCTTATTCTCTGACCATCTGAAAAAGACAGGAAGATACATTGAATTGTGCTGCCTCTTAATTATGAAACCCATAATTACTTTTGATAGAACTTGCTCCCAACAGCAATGGGGTTTCAAAAGTCCAATATATGAGTATTTATATATATATATTAAAAAAAAAAAAAAAGAAAAGAAAACCACAAACCAAAAACCTCTTACCTTTTCTCTGAGAGAAATATTCAAGGTGTGCCTTAAGGAAATATGCTACCCTGAACAGTAACAGTGACGTCACATCAGAGTCTCCTTTGTTGGAATCTGATCTGTGCCTATTAAAAGTACCTAGGACAACTTCATAGCTTAGCAGACCACTTATCAGTACCGTTCTGATTTTTGGCTTGGTGCTGCTGTACGAATGGGGCACTGTCAACATGGGAACAAGTTGTTTGTGATTCAGGGGTGAACATTGTCACTTCAGCTTTGTACCTGCCTTCTCCTGTTTGCTGCATTGACAAGCAAAGGCAGTGTTACAGGACAAGTGCCAGACCAGAAGAGACCCACACTTCGTTGAGAAGGTGTGTTTTAGTTTATCAAAACAGTATTTTTCAGGAATGCAAGCTAGCATATTTAAATGCACAATTAATCATGTAAACACATATCACCAAGGAACGGCTATTAAATAAAGGCATGATTATTTTTAGAGAATCCAAAGAACATTGAGAGCAAGTCTAACTTTTTCACCATTTAAGATAGATAAAGGTGAGCTACTCGGCTGATGTAATTATTACAGCCTTACAAAATTTGGGCACAGTAATGTACATAGCGTACACTGCTTTTTCCGAGTGTCCTATTATATCCTTGGTGTAATCTTTGTATATCTCATCACCTAGCAATAAATGTTAGGGAGTCAATCCTCACTTTCCTTCCACTATAAAATGTTTTTTAAAAATTCTTTAAAAACAAAACCACACCCAAACCCCCATACCTTTCTTCCAAGTTGAAAGAAAAAGATACTTTCATATTGACTTTAATCTTTTTAAACTAAATGCAGTTGTAGTTTAATTATAAAAGCTGTTTATGTAATGCTGATACATTTTTATGATTTTACTTTTTAATGCGTTGTCTTCTCTCTAGAACTAACACACATAAATACTGCATCTATCCCATGATGAGCTACTGAACTAGCATTAACATTGCAGGTTTCTTTCAGTTCTCCAATTCCTAAATTCTTGAACTATTGCACATATGGATTTAACAACGAAAACCACAGAATACGCACTTTAGCTTGAGTACCAGTTAGTACAAGCAACATAACTAATGATCAAGTCATCTGAGAAATCGCTCAAGATTAATTTTCAGAAATGCAGGTCATTTTGCAGGAAAGTACAAATGACAAGACCAATTCAAGTGGTGCAAAGTATTCTGCTCACCAAAATGCTAAACTTTATTTACACAGTTTCTTTCTATCAAATATTACTAAAGAATTGGTGGTATGTAAACAATGGTACATGCAATGTAATCCCTTTACTAAGAAAAATACATTTACAGCTCTGTTAAATAAAGACCAAACGCTATTATATACAGTCTGTTAACTGAAAGGCCTTGTGAGACATTCAGGTCTAGTTTTAATACTTTCCAAATAAATACCAACTAATGCAACATTTACAAATAGCACACCAGCAGTATTTTCACGGTAATCATTTTACAAATCAGAATTTAGTATTTCCATTAAGCAAACGAGTAGCAGCTCCTTCATAAGTATTAAGGCATGTCACATAGCATCAAAATGGAACCGATGAGCCTCCTGTCGCTTCTCTCTGTCATCTGCTTTCTGAAAGAGAATAATGAAAAAACATTTTATGGGATCTGGAGCAATACTGCAACAGAAATGAGTTGTCAAATGTCAGAGACTGGTTGACTTTTTCCAAGTCATTCATTTGACAAAAGGCTTAGTAGAAGTCCCAATAATTAGCTGTTAGATGATGTCAGTTAGCAATAGCATATTCTACTCAAAATTGGCTTTTGCTGTTAATGTTCAGCTGTTCTAGTATTATTTCTATTATTTCCAACAATGCATTTATTTAACAGAAATTACTCTGGATTAACTGGAAATGTCATCTATGTTACACTTTAAGCAAGATTATTTTAAAAAATTTCTGTTAAACACAAATTTAGACAAAGATGGTACTTCAACAATTAACAGCACCAAGTAGACAAAGCGTTCCATATTTTTGCTTGCATTATGAAAATAAGAGGTTGATACATTTCCCTGCTTATTTATGCAGAAAACATGTTGAGCACCTACTTTGGATGGTGCCTGTAAAAAGCAACATATTTAAATTGTACCTATAATCCATGTAATGTATAAAACCATGTTCTCTTCCCCAAGCGGTAAACACACATTGAAGGATTTTTGAACACACAGTGCAAAGGTTTCTATAGGACAGTGTTTTTGACATGACAGTCTAGGTAAATCTTTGCATAGGAGAATTTAGCAAAATAGATTTATATGCTTTTTATCTTGATTATGCCTTTTTTTTTTTTTAAAAAATGAGTAAAATGAAGAAAAGCCTTTACAGTTGCTGTTGTGTGGGCACTCAGATTTGTATCTCAGTTGATAAATATACATGACAATTTTGGTCGAAACCGGCGCATGTGTTCTGCCGTGAGAGTTTGTCATCTGCTTTGGCTCAAAGCCAAAGATTTCCCTATCACACAATGTTTATGTATGATACCAACTCCGTTCGATTAACCATGGATTTGACTGCATTTCGTGGCAGCAGCACAGCTGTCAGTGAAGTTTCAGATATATCAGCCTGGCTTTTTGGCAGGGACTTTATCAATGTCAGTAGTAGTTTGGATGTCGAAAATGGGGAGGGAAGAAGGGAGTGGCAAACTCGTTCCTACATTGAAATGCTTGTCACATTCCACAAAATTTTATAGTCTCACTTAGAAAGCAATTTTCACTCAATTTCACGTATGCTTGCTGAAAAAATTACTACTTCAGATTTGACAGTTACCGATACTCTGATGAATCCATCAAAACTTCTCTAGCAGTATTATCAATGTGTAGTGTTCACATGACTAGCCTCAAGACCACAAAACAAGTTATAAAGAGTCAGAATACAGGAGTATCAAGGTCTTTACCTAATGCAGCAGACTATATCGTTGTAAGATGAATAATGATGTAAATTATTCCTCAATTTCTTTCATGTGATGTATCAAAGCTAAAAACTAGTAACTGAGATTTAAAAGCTTTTTTTTTTAATGGATCCAAAATTTCTGTGGCATGACAGAGCAACATACTGTCCCTAAGTCCTACAGTTGGTTAAACAATACAATACTTGGCTGGCAGACCGAGTGTAGAAGAACTATTGTAGCCAAAGGGCTCCTCCTCCTCATATGTAGAGGTCAACATACACGCTTTATTTTAACTGCTGCATAAACCACTGCAGCTTACAGACAGATGTATCCTCTGGGGGAACAGAGAAGAGTGTAACTGCCAGTACATTTCCCCTTCCTTTCTTTGCTATTGGTACTCTAGAGATCTGTAAAGGAAAACAGCATTTAGGCAGAACAGTATTTCTATGAGAGGAATACCAAAAGAGGCAGTAAACCCAGAACAAGCTTAGATACAAGGAACTTTGGGGTTTAACTCCCAGTCATGTCAGTGATGCACAATACAGCCTTGGTCAACAGTCTTATTTGTTCTGCACCTCCACAATTTCTTCCAAAAAACTGTGAAGGTAAAAATCAGCAGGACAACTTTGGAAAATTACAGTAATTAACAAATGTTTACACATTACTCTGACAATACACACAATTTATCCTAATACTTGTGCCTATTTTGAGCAAGATGCAGCTGTTGGAAATTGCTTTATAATATAACCAATACACTGCTTCCTTCACATATACCTAATGGGGTTTAAAATGGCTGAGAAAGCACTCACTTTACATTTCAATACACGAATTATTACATGAAGAACTGTTTTAAACCTTCACATTAAATTGCCATTTCTCCAGATGGAATTATATCTACTTAACCCTTCCCCAACTCAAAGTCCAAGTATTTTTTTCTGCTACTCCTGCTGCCTAAGATGTGTTGGAGACAGAGTTAAACCCAGCCAGCTACCAGTTAGCAACACTTTCTTGGTACAGTAGGACGTGCTAAGGACAGATATTATAAACTTTGCATTTCATTGCTAGGTGTGTTTTATTCCAAGCTTTACTATTATTTGGAGACCGTATTTAACATTTTGAAGAATGAACACTGACAAATAACATGTAGCTATGAAGCATGTGCAAAGCCTATCTGAATGTTTAACAAGGTCATTTCATTTCCACAAGCACTAAATAACAAACAATTCTACCACGTCAAAATGTGCAGTAATTTTATTTGACAGCTAAGATTATGGTTTGTGTATGTGGTAGTGTTTATTGGCAATCCTGCTGGTTGGATATGATTGTGAACTGAGCAGAGTTAAGAAAAATGGGAACGCATTTCTTTTGTGACATGAAAAGCCCCTTTCGAAATGCTTCTTCAAATCAATGGATTTCTATACACTGCATGTGTAATTCAGACACATAGAGCAAAGCAGCCAATATGCACACGACTGACTCCCTATACAGTGCTGAATGCTAATGTCAGTGCAATCAGCAAAGATAGTTACAGAAAAGCAGAATTTGTCTTTATTTTTAGATTACCAGCAGAATGCAAGAAAGCAAACTCAGTTTATGTTCCGTTTTCCAAAACAGTCCTCCTTAAGACTAGAAACTAGAAACCTTAGATATGAAACCAAAGTGTCTCAGTTGGAAATGACAGATTAATGGCAAAAGCTTATCCATGTTGCTCTCCATTTCCCTTTTTAAGTGTTTTAGAACTTAAATAAAAACAATGCCAATTTTTAAGCTTGCAGTAAATACTGAATTAATAATAAACACCTTTTGGGAATTAACACCGTCTGTGTCAGAAATTATACTGTAGAAAGCTACTTAAATCCTTCCCATCCTCCAACGTGTAAGACTGTAAAATACTGGGATGTTTTAAATAGTACAGAAAAATATAGTTAATTAAGCTTACCTTTTCTTGCCAGTGTAATATGCCAATTATTGTCAGGATGAAAACACAGACACCAATTAAAGCTATAGCTGTTAGCAGCACAATGTTACTTGGGGTCAGATACAGCTTGGCACTCCAGCTATACAAAAGGAGAAAATCCAAGGAAACATTAATACCTTTCATTAGGAAGCAGGAAGCAGATTTAACTCAGGAAGATGAAAAGAACCTGCAAGTGTAAGAAAGGTAACAACTTGGTCTACAGAAACTAGTGGCTATACTTAGAGACTGAAGCTCAACGCCTTTACTTGGACATACATGGCTTAACATTATTACTTTCAGGTAATGCCATGTCTAAATTCAGTTTCTGTTTAACGTTCCAGGATTGCTATGGATATCCTCAGGGACTGACTCTCATTAGGTGCTTTATCTCCCACCCCTGCCCAGGACATACTAAAATGTGTAAGAAAACATTCTGTGAAAGTGCCAAGGGCCTGGGGAGATAGAGAAGCAGGGTGAAATAAGCCTGCAAGATAGATTGTTTTCTCCTGGTGAGGATCATCTCCTGGAGAGCTTCACGGGGTCTGGTTTAAGGGCTTCTGGAGACATTGCTTGAATGTTGTGGGGGTTTTAGATGCAGTTAGCACTCATTTTGTACTCCAGGCTTCCCATCATGGGAAAACTGCCAGCAGGAGGCTCCATGTTGAGGCAGAACAGGCCTCCCACGAAATGTATTTATGTTAAAAAAAATTATCAATGTAAGGAATATTTATTATGAAATCCAATTTCTTCTGGAGATTCTATCCTCTAGTATTCTACAGTGTCCCTAAACTTACTTTACAGAAAAGCAAAAATAGCTTAAGGATAAAACAACTGAAGCATTTCTGCGTAACACACCTTTAAATACCTCAAAACTGTAAGTAAATTTTCTTCATAACAGATATTCCTTTTGTTGCTAATTAGCAACACCACTTCTCAACTGCTATTTGTCCTATAGTAAAACTAACTGCTGAAACTGATGTCAGAATCATTTCTGCATGATAAATGCAACTGACCTCACTAGTAGATCAAGCGGCAAAAAGCAGCTGGAATACGTGACTAATGTTTTCTCCAATAACAGAGAGAGAAACATGCTCTCTTTCTGGGAGAAATGGTTTAATTGCAAAGCTATTTCAGTGTTCAAGCACTTGTGTAACCAACTCATTCACCTTTACTTCAAGAAAAGCATTCATACCTGTGGCAACAGATTCTGCATTCAGAAGGGCTGAACTAAAGCTTTTATATGCAACTCGACAGAAATTGCATGTCTGGTGAAACAGAAATGCTTGCTTCAATCATTACCACTTCAGTTTGTCAAAAAGAATGTTGGTAAATCTAGCAAATATGTTATTATTTACAGGAGTTTAGCTGGTAATTAATTTTGATTGTTTGTATGTGCCCATAATCGATTTCGATTATTTATGGGCACTAAGAGTCTGTGTAAATACTTGGGAAGCATTCTGCCCAGCCACAGAGGCAACTACATCTATAGAACTGACCACTCCCCATCATTGCTCTTACATTTGCTTTCTGTAATAGTGATTATTGTTAAAGCCACAGATAATGCCTGATTTTAACTCTGTACTAATGTAACTTTGTGGTGTGCAAATCAAAAGGATGAAGTTACCTTCGAGGAACATGATGAGGATAGGGGATGACTATGAGCTGAGAGTTTGGGATGATAGCTGTCCACTCTTGTCTTCTTATGGACTGAGAGAAAAACAAAGGCCACATCAATTCCTAACAAACCAATATACTTAAAAGCAAAGACATTTTCCTGTTGAAATATACAAAAGGAGAAACAACAAAGCTTGCTGTTTTATTTTAAATACCAGTGTTTATTCCCTTTTATTCTGAAAAAATGAAATCACAATTGCTGATATGAAACACAGCATCCTCTTAAGAAGTACAAAGGAACAACATAATATGGAAAGAAAAAAAGAACTAATTCAACAAAAGAGGCAGGCAAAGCAATTACCCAAATTTGAATTAGGCCAGTACACTAATTCAAATACCTCACTTCTTAAAGTAGTACTATCAGATCTTTAAAGACTGAAAATGATCAGGACCCTACTTTCATGTTTCACCTGAAGATTAGATAATAATGGTGATCTCTACCTCCCGTCTTATTGATCATGGTTTTGTCACTGAGGAGGAAAGGATTATGTGAGTTTACAGGGTGGCCTGACCAACCCAGCAAAGTCTTACAGCCAAAACCAGAACACTCTTATCAGATCTAATACACATTTACCATATAAACAAGCACTATATACTTGTGCTAACATTACAGGCAACTTTGGTCATGCTTCGGTCTTACTGTTAGCTTCAGAGATAATACACCCCCAGAAAACAAGCATACAAGTTTATTTTTGGCAAACTATTCTGTATTCAAACTTACTACTTTGATGTTCTTGTTCAAGGGGTTAGGGAGAAGTGTTCCTAGCAGTATTTCCATCCAAACTTTATTAGGAAAGGTAGCACCATAAATATTAGCTTGAGAATCTTAAATCAACTAACCTTTTCTCCTAAAGGACGAGGAATGCCAACATACAAATGGTCAAGGAAATTAGCACTACGTCCCAGACCTAGCACGTTGTATGGCAACTGCAGAGCAAAATGTGCTGACTGGCTAAGTTGTCCAGCTGAAATAGAAATAAAGCTCAAGTAAGTGTTTAGAAAAAAACCCACTAAACGCCAAACCCACCCACTTTCTACACAAATATACACTTCAGATGAAGTAATAAAAATATTTAAAGATAGTAACCAATTGCATGATTATTTCATTCTTAAAGGCACAATCCTACGTTTCCAAACTAGTTCTGAGCACTCACTGGGACAACAGCTCACATGCTTTAGACTTCTAGATAAAGATGATTCTTTTGAGCTCCATTTCTATGTTAAAACTGAATATTTATTACAAGTTGAGAAGGAATTACCTATCCACATTTATTCTGTTATGAGTAGTACCAAGTCTATTGCCCCATTGATTTACAAGCTCAGTCAATGTGTGAAGGTTCATGTTAACACTCACTAGTGTTCATCAGTAGCTGTTTTTTCTCGCGTCACAAAATTTGTTAAGTAAATTGTTATGAACAAATTCTCAAATAATAAATTGATTTAATGAAAACAGGATTACAGTGGTTCTAAGTTAGGTCCTAGTGAGAGCATGTAATTATAAATAATTAAAGGAGAGACTGAAGGGGAAAAATATCATTCTTTGCTCCTGAAAAAGGCAGTAGGGAAACAGACAAGTATTGTAGCTACCAACAGATTCACTAATAACCTATTTCCAAAGTATCTGATTATCCTATTTAAATAAAAATCTTGTAACTTTTTGATTTCTGGCAGAATTATTCAGATCCTATGTAGATTCTCCGTTCATTCTCTAGAAGGCCTCTTAGTGATCTGGTTACACAGCAGGAATGATATCAACACCTCATAAGCACCTCAGTGAGTTCAGTCCTTCACCAGATGAATAGAAATGAGTTCAAGGGATACTTGACAAACCCGAGTATGTTTATGTCATCAACAGAAAGTTTTTCACAAAGAACTGATACACAGTCAGTATTCTGAAGTGTCAAATTTTTCTCTGCTTTGACATCTGACAGATTATGCCTGAAATTGATTACTGTGAGTTAAGTGACAAAAAAATAACCCAATGTGAATTAAAGAACATGAATTCACATTCTGTAATGCATTCACAGCCAACTCTTTTCTACCTCTCCACATTTTCTTCCAAGGCTCAACTCTGAAATTTAGCATTTCCCTTCAGACAACTTGGCCATACTAGTTGTGCTGCAACAGTTGCAGGGAACAGAGCAGGGGTGAAGCTGCTGAACAACCACTACTACAACATCTTTGGAAAAGCCAAGCATTCTTTGGAGATAAACAGAAGCAATCTCCCAGTTTTGGCTGCTGGAGACAGCCTGGTAAGTGCAAGCATGCACCTGTCACTATACAACAGTAGTGACCCAGTGGGATGCCTCTGTAAAGTGACTGTGCAACAGTATAAAAAAGCTGTTACACCAAGATATGGCACCATCACCTCTTTAGCTTTTATATCCGCTTATGGGGGACAAACTACTCTGTATATTGCACTGTGATATTTTGGAACATCTGTTCAATACAATGGTTATTTCATGGTTCTACTTTTCTTACCACCAGCTTTTTAGCAAGAAGCTTGCCATATGCTCTCAGGGATGCCTTACGACAGGCCTGTTTAATTCTGTATTGGTTCAGTTTTGTTTGAAAATATCTCATAGAATCATAGACTCTCCTGAGTTGGAGGAGGGCTCTATAATCCTTATGGATTATCCTGGCTCCAACTCCTGGCTCCACACAGGCCCAGCCAAGACAGAGCATGGGACTGAGAGCATTGTCCAGACGCTTCTTGCCAGTGCCCGGCCACCCTCTCAGTAAAGAGCCTCTTCCTAATATCCAATTTGGACCTGATGGTCTCAAAGGTCTTTTCCAACCTTGTGATTCTAAACCTCCCATATCGCAGCTTCATGCCATTACCCCAGGTTCTAGTCAACTAAATACACTTAGATGAAATCTGAAGAGTCAGCTTGATACAGTTACCTTTTTATTAAGCTAAAATGGTATTAACAAAAAGAAAGAACAGTTTTCCTAAAGATTAGGCATATTTTAGACAGTTTTTATCCATGCAGAACCATGTAATGAGCAAGTAGACATGGAAGTATTTATGTAAGATTTGTACTTTCAGTCCTTCATTGTGAGGGCAAGGTGTACTGTGTACATTGTGAGGTGAGTTCCTAGAATCTGGAATCTTTTAGCTGAAAAGCTTTTCTCTAGGAATGGGGATTTTTCCGGTAAGTTGAGATAACAGCACAGGCCTGAAGCCTGTCACTGCTCTGTCACTGACTTCCCTTACGTGATCTTGGCTAAATTGCTCAATCTCTAGGTCTCAATTTCCAAACAAAAAGTAATTCTAAAATCAGAGTAAACTGATAATTTTGTCAAAGCACTCATTACCAATATAAAAACAGCAAGGAAGAAAGGTAGCTTTCTTAAATTCATCTTTGTTATAAAACCAAACAAAGTATGTATTACTCAATTGTGCTATAACATAATAAAGAATTTTCTTTAAAAATCTGCTTTACTATTGCTGAATTCTGAAGGACTTTTCCCAAAAGAACAAGGTGCTGCTTATATTTAACATTGAAAAGCTTTTAGAATGACTTTTGAGTGAAATATTTAGGATTATGAAGAGGAGACTGCGACTGAGATCTTCCTTTTTTCTTTCATCATACAAATGAGATGAATGTCAACTAAATTAAAGGAAATAAAACTGCACTGTGTGCAGTCAGCCTTAAAGAGGTTACAGAGTCAGATACTGCAGCTAGAATTCTTAAAACCATTTAAGAATTTAATGGCTACGAACACTGTTTCTTATGCCTACTAAGATAAGGATAATGAAATCCTCCAGGACGTAAATAGATCATTTGCAAAGGTCAGAAAGGAATGTTTTCTTCTACACAGCAGGCAGAAAATGTGCACGTACCTTTTCCTTGTTTGTCTTTAAAATTGGGAGATATTAGCTAAGCAGGATTTGGGATGATAGCAAATAAAAGGGTCTCATTTATTTTAGAGCTGATTACAAATATGAGATCTTTGAGACTACTTTTTGCTTAGTTCACCTCTATCTATCATAAATTCTGTGAGAGTGTGATGGTTACTCAAATGTTCCACTTACAACTACAAACAAGGAGTTAAGAATGACAAGTGTATGGCTGACAAACATAACCTTGAGCAAAGTTTAAAAATGAAAAACAGAAATTGCAGAGAGTATTGTTAAGAGTTTGTTGTTATTCCTGAAGTACTTAGTCACCGGTAAATTAAGACATAATGTTTTCAGTGGTTTCAGCCTGTCAAGAGACCAAATTTTTGAGAAATAGCTAATGATCTACAGAATTTGCAGAGTTTGGTATTCAGAAATCATTCTGAACATGTCAGAATCAATCTCCTTATTTTTCAAGTCTGGCATATAAAATTTGAATCAGTATGTGTCATTAACCTTTTGGAGGGTTGTCTGAAAAACACAAGTATGTGCTGCCTATGCTTTTCTTGACAAAGAGTCATTTGCTTTTAAGTAGTCCACTAAAGCCATTCAGATTAATTCAAAATGCAGTAATAATATTTAGGCTCTCAAAAGTCCCCCAAATTCAATATATTAGAGGGCTGTATAGCTGGATGTATTTTCATAAGTAAAAATGTTATGTCATTATTTCTTCCAGTTGCTATATTTTCCTCTAATTTGCAAAATGATGCATTTATCACAGGCTTTAATACATTCACCAAAATAGTAACTGAAGTTATTCGTGAAGTGTGAATCAACTTGACAAAAACACCCCAATTCTAACAGAATTAGACAATATGACAAGGAGCTGCTTTGGTAAAAACATACATTCTGTGTATTTGTTGACAAAGAATGTAGGTGATTTTTCTGCTAAAGAACCCCCAAACCAAAAACAAACGCAGTTAATTGTGCAAAACAAAGTATCTGGGTTGCAACCTTTTGTCTCAGGTTTTCCGTACTTAATATTGTGGTCAGCACATGACTGCTTTCTTACAGATCAGACACACATGTGCATCCTGGAAAATCTGACAGCTATTCCAAAAAGCTCCAAGCAGAAGTTGCACAAGTTGCTGCACAGCTGTGATTACTGTGAGCCATTTCAGGAGCTGGGTGAGATTTCACAGCCAATGTGCATCACTTAAGCTGTATCTCCGAAACACTCCAGTGGTGTTTACTTTATAGAGATTATCAGCATTGTGCTGTACTGCACACCAAAGTGTGTCCCCATCTTTTGAAGCTAGCAGCTCCTTATTGATTTGAAACTGTGCCAGAACCACTTACTACAAAAGAAAGGGAAAATATAACTGGTAATAAAGAAATACCTGTGTAATGTGCATAATAATAAAAAGCAGATTTCAGAAAACAAAACAAACCCCAACAACTTTAAGTTTGAAAGCTTTTTAGAAAGCTAAAGAATTTTATTTCCTTGGCTTTAGTCAAAAACTTTACTTCAGTTCCCTTATTACTGCCTTTGGAGATGCAGGCAACTGGTTGAAAAAAATATATATAGCGGAAAGAGAGCTCTTCTTTGGCTTAAAATTATGCAATGGCAACTTCAGCTAAGGATGTCCCCCTCTTCTTAGCTGTTTGCTTCTTTTCATTGGCTTACACAATAGGAAATTCTGGATAAATGCAGTATGTAATTTCATCTCTCAACTGTTTCTGCAATACCTTTGCCTGGAGTTCCAGAAATAACTGGAGAAAGTGGACTGAAAGTGCACACTTGCAACTTTGATACCTATTCCTTACAGTGCTGCTAACCCTTGTGACACACTTCTGAAAGCCCAAACACCAAATCTCATGCACTGATATGAGAATACGTGTTTTCATTAAGAATAATCTACATCATAAAATTATAGAAATAAAACTAAAAACTCTTAAAAAGCTATTTAAAACACCCACAACAGACAATAAAACATTCATATTGCTGATATTGCAAACCTTTGCACGGGGGAAGTTGTCTAATTTGTAATGCCTAAATATTTAACGTTTGATAATATTGCTTGTGACATTACAAGTTCAAATTAATTTTCTAAACAAAGAGAGTTAAACAGAAAAACATACTAGCAGGGTATCCTCACCTACAGTAACCAGAAAACATCTCTTAATAGAATCCAGCTACTCCATTATTAAATTATTCAAGCATGTTCCTTGAATACACTCCTCCTATATGGTGTAATTCCACATAATGAATCCTGCAATGTCAAATGGCCACTGAAGTTAAGCTTATTTTGCTTTTGTCTGGTACATATTGCAATGTTTATGTTTAAATTTGTTACTATAATAGCTGGCAGACATTTGTGTTCGCCTCACAATCCAATTTAGTTAAACATCGTGAGAACCCAATGCAACAACAGGGAAGAGTAAGCAGATTTCAAAAAAAAAAACCAACCAAACAAAAAAACCCCAACGAAAAAACAACCAAAAGGGCAGGACTTAACAGCATCTGAAAGGTCATTCTGCCATGGAAGGTTTAAAACAAAACCAAGCGGAACCAGCAAAATGAAAGAGCTCCGAAATGAGAACTGCAGAGGTTATCAGTCTGTACAGCTCCAGTTATGCAGATGCTTAAATTATGACTTAATCCATACCAGCAATTCAATCTATTCTTATGATAACATTATGCCTATGTGTGGATATTGGTCTTTGAGTAAACCTTAAACATGTATTGCTCTGTTCTTCTCAGCCCATGGAATTAATAATTTTATATCTATGATTCTGTTTATTTCAAACTTTTAAGTCTATTTGCCTATTTTTACTTTACATGAGGCAAAGACACGTGTGGCACAGGCTGGAACACAGAGGATGTTCTCCCATTTTAAAATGGAACTGAGAATATGAATTGATACATCAAGCTGAGGCCCCAGCCGGGCTGGGCCTGGCTCGCAGGGCTCACCTGGCACGTACAAGATCGGTAGCTGTGCATAGCCAAGGTCAGAACTGTTAACAAGTAGAGCCATATAGGTGTAATATGCAGTAATGTACCTAGCAGTAGTCACTGAGCCCAATTCTATTCAAGACCAAAGAGATTTAGTAGGATTGCTGTTTCATTATCAACAATTATTATTTTTTTTTAGGATACTGAAGTTTAAAAAACCCCACAACCAGCCATACACCAAAAAAATAAAGCCCCAAAACCTGCATTTGGTTAGCTTTTCTAAATTAATCTTATGTACCCCCAATCCCAAGAACAGGTTCAGTTTACTCTGTGCTCAACTTCAGGCATTATACTCTACTTTATGCTATGTATCGTTATTTACAGGATTCAGGTTCAAAAGACCATGCTAGGGTGACAGTAGAATTTTCTTAGAAGCCAACAGAAGACTGGAAATGCAGATCTAGAGCTGAAAATCCAGGCTGACACTCATATTTAACTGTGGGGGGGTCCTTAAAAATAACAATTCCAAAAGAAAGAGGGAGTGGAGAAGGCAGATCACAGGAAACAGATCAGAAAGCATGACTCAAATTTGAGTTTGCATACTTCTCCCAGATTTACACCTGGACCTGATCTGATCTCAACTATAACATTTCTTAACTGTTTGAAGAAGCTGTTTCAATTGAATTTCCTCTCAGAGAGGTCTGTGGAGATATTAACCACAGATATAAGACTCAGTACTTCTCAATTCTTATGCTTGTTTTGGCAATTGCTATTCCTTGTAACTAATTTAACAGTATTTCTTGTTGTAAGATTACAAGTAAATTGAGCAATGTGAAAGTATAAAAGCACAGACTATGTGCTAATTATTATTCTGCTATCTCTTAACAACATGCTGGAATGTTAATAGGAGAGAGAATAATTCTAACAATGTTTAAAAAACCTCTCGTAATTATGCAAATTTCCTGTAGTTAAGGCTTGGCAGATCAAAGAACCTTAAAATGAATTAGATAAGGACAGCCATATGTGCCTTTTTATTTTACTCTTTGCATGAATATTGCACACATGAAAGATACCATAATTCAGAACTAAAGACCTGCAGAATTAGGAAGACCAAAAGCAGAATGGTGGGCATTTTGTTGAGCATGGTATGATTTACTTTTGCCCAGGGCTGGAAGGATAACTTAAGGTCACTGATTGGTTTCAGTGGTCCAGCCAATAACTCTTCCCCTAAGACCAGTGGTAAAGGCAACAAATAGCATCACCTGACTTGGGAAAAAAATAAATTAACAGTGAGTATTCTTTTTATTAGAAAAAGAACTGTCATTACTGACGTTACTTCTTGGGAGATAAGCAAAATATATGATTACAAACTATGAGTTTCTCTTATTATTGCTTTCATATAGTTAAGTACTTCAGATTTAGATTATTCCACGATTTTGTATAAGGAATGCAAATAAGATGGTGAAAATTAGTTTCAAGTAGTACATTTGTGCCACACTTAAAAAAAAATTAATCTGGAAAAGCTGTTTTGTAAGTTTATGTATGGCCCAAAAATGCCATGTGGCTTTGGTATTGTCTGACAGTACACACATAAAAGTGTTGCTTGAGGTATTTCTTGATAGTGAAATACAATACGAGTCTGATGTTAGAGACTGTTTTTCAAGATAATAACCTGTAGGCCAGTAACTCTAGTCAGAAGAGCATTTACTGAATTTTATGAGTAGGACTCGTAAAAGAAGAAAGTTTAGCTACAAACTTATTATAATAGCTTTAGAAAATGTGACTTTGAAAAGTTCTTGCAGGAATTATACAGACTCAAGAAATCTATTAACATATTACAGTCCAGCAACTGATCAAAGACAGTATTATAAAATTCCCTGTAGCAATACTGCTAGGGTCATAAATGCACTTGGAATTCATTACTGTTATTTCATAATGCCAAAACAGAAAAGGAAATTCATCATGATTGGACTCTTAGGTTTTTATTATTGTAAATACGGTAGCAGTGGAGATGAATGGTACCACAGCAGTACTAAATCACATCTGATAGCTCTTTTCTTAAAGTACATTGTAAAAACATTGCATTTCTAAAAGCAGCACCCCACACCCCAAAAAACCCCAAGCAAACAAACTCATCAAACCCTAAACATAATGTGCATTTGCTTTTGTTTTCAGAAGACAGGACCAGGAAAAAAATTACATGATAGATGAAATAGGTCTAAATTTTAAGCTAGCTCTACTCCCCACATATTTAAGGAATTTGTAAGCTATGTGCATTCTCCCGTGACACAGGGGTCTATAGTTGGAAGAACATCTGTATTTTGCCACTGGGTTATTTATAAGCTTGCTTAAGTAGGAAATGCCAAGGGGTCAGACATAAACAAAACCAAACCCATTTCATCTTTTATTTCCTCAAGGTGGGGTTTAGAATCAGTTTATACTGCTGTAAATTAACCTTTAAATAGGTATTCTGCACTTGAGACCCCCACAAATCCATTATTCTGTCATCTTCTGATTACATTTATGTCAATTTATAAAAATAAAATTTGTTCTTAAAAGCAGCATGTAATATATCATTCAGACATGCCAAGTTTCAGTTCTCTACGGTTACTTTTTACAACCCAAATATAAAATAATTTTCAAGAATCTAGCCATGAGACATGATTTTTTAAGTGTATTTTATGAATTCACTCAAAATACCAGCTTTCGAAGTCTGAGACTGTACTAAGAAGTATGAAGAGTAAAAAAACTGGCTACATGAACAATTAAGCTAATTGCGTACAATTAGCTCTAGGCAAAGGTTGTGGGTTTATTTTTTTTTTATCTGTAGCCATTTTATAGCATTTTCCTAAAGAAGAAAGAAAGGGTCAGTTTGATGCTTTTACAGACACATTTCTTATGCAAAAAATGTGGGGATTTTGGTTACTTGGGCAAACAGTAATTTGGCAGTATCCTTGATTCCCTGATAAGATTCTGCAGAAGTATCTGTTCACAAGTCATGTGGCCAAAGGAATCATGAAGCTGTGTTTTCATTAAATTAGTTTCTATACACACGGGTACACCAAATTTAGGCAGGCCTGCATTAAGGCCCAGTGAGCCTGAAGCAATAAATCCATTATACTACTTTAAACCCACTGATTTCTTCATTTAGATGCATGTTCACCCAATGAATGCACTCAACTTTTACTGGCAGGCTGGAAAGACATTTTGAAATATAGAAATGACAGTAATTTCCAGTAACTCTGGCAGCAGCTCTACCAGTATGTCCATACTCCAAGAAGGCAGCCCCAAGAGTACCGAGGGGCAGTGCCTTGACTTGGCTGGTCCTGTGTGGGGCCAGGGGAGTCAATGATCCTGATGGGTCCCTTCCAACTCAGGAGATTCTATGACAGACTGCAGGTACTTCCATTAACAGCATAAGATGAGATTAATGAACTCCAATCTTTATTACACAAACTTGTGAACGTAGGAGTTTTTATTTTCTACTAAGATACACAGTGCGTTCCAAACTGTTGATACTTTTGTTGCTTTGAATGACATGTACTCATATGCCCTGTTAAAAAAGGAATAGGTACAACACAATCGCTTGCATTTAACAGTATAGGGCTTCACCTGAAACTCAATTCTAAACCCAATATGCAACATAGAAGCAAAGAGAGGACAAACCCCAAGATACTCTGTCATCAGCAAGAAGAGAGCAGAAAAGACACTCCGATGTGGATTAAAGTATTATGGCTAACACAGTAGGAATCTCTAGAAACCTGTTCTGAGGCAAAACGCTTTCAAAAATGGGAAAGAAACTGTGGAACTAAGGTTGTCTGTATGAATGGGAATCCTTAATGTCCTTGCAAGCAGCCCACTTCCTGTAAGGAACCTGCAGCATCTTTTAGCCTTATCTTCTATTTCTCCAAACACCCTCCACAGCACACAAAGCTTTTCTCTGCTATGCTCACCCGTTACTGCCAGACAAGAGCATTTCACATGGCTGTTTCCAACTGCACACATGCTGGCCATATGACCAGCCCGAGGACAAAACCAGACCAGGTAACAGCTGATCTCTAAGTGAAATCTTTTTCTCAGGTGGAATTTTGCCTTCCTCTGAACTGCTGATTTTTACCAAACTAGTAGAATTTTTTTGAGGCACATAAACTCCAGTTAAAATTGACTGAATCTAGCTAGTGGATTCAAAAATTATCCTAGACCACAAATAACCCAGAAGACAGAGTAACTTCCTGAAGCAAGTTTCATGTCCATGGGAATCCAGGCTTTTCAGGGATAAGGAGAAAGATCTTGTGTAGGCCTTTACCAGTATTTTCTGATACGGTTAACCAATGCTCTGACGAAGCTTGCAAGCGTTCATCTTGGTAACTGGCAACACTGAGTTATGCCAGTTGTTAGCCAACTAGAACTGGGCACGGATCCAGTCATCTACCAGACTCTAGTGTTTAACTAAAAATCTTTAAACAACTCATGGGGTTGTAAGTGTTTCTAACTAAATAGGTAAACTCTCTTTAAAATTCAGCTTATGAAGAAAACCTTCAGAGCAATGAAGCCGAGTGTACAACTGGCAGGACAATTAGTTGATTAAAATGAATTTGTGCAACGATTAGAAGCAGCACTCTGCATTTTCATGTTAGCATTATTAGTCTGATTAAAATGTAGGCTAATACTTTCAAGCTTTCAAACCCATATTTAAGCATGTATGAATACAGAAGTACTACAGAAAATCAGGATATATTTTTTAGCTATCTGTTTTGTATCTCAGGATATCATCTTTTTTTTTTTTCCCTAGGTTGGCATTAACAGCCCTGAGCACAGTATTCAAGGCAAGAGCTCTATCACTAATTTAGGACCTTAACATGTCCACATTTCCCCCCCCCGCCCCCATAATTATAGCTATTACTTAATGTTATATAGAATACAGTTTTCCCAATGAGTAACAGAAAACTTTTTTTAAAGCTTTGAGTTTAATTAAAAATAAGACTCAAGTGACAGATACATATGCAGATGGCTGCCACCATTGGAAAGGAGTTAGAATGGTGCAGTTTATAGATGTGCATGATGATATTTTGGCTTACAAGCTTGGGTTTTATTGCCTAAGCAAAAAGTGAGTCCATTATGAGATGTGGTCATAAGAAACAGCCATAAATGAGATTAAGAGACCACTTAGTACAGTCATGTGTCTTCTAGGAGCCACTAGTACATATCTAGGAAAGCAGCATAAACCCCAGGATATCCTACTAAGAGTAGGCACTGCTTTGACCATGGACTAATGGATTATTTTTTGTCTACTTGGTTTTTGGACTCATGCAAGTCATGGCATATGCAACATCTCATGCAAAAGCATTTAAGTTGCATGAAGCACTGCTTCTCTCTATTTATTTTGGCCCTGTTACCTAATGATTCTTTGATACCTTGTGGTTCTTGTATTATATGAAAGGATGCAGCCATTCCCTCTCCATCTTCCTCATGCTCTTCATGATTTACAGAAGCCTGATAGCCTGCCAGGTGTAGTGAACAACTCCAGAAAAATACTTCCTGTGTTTACTGAATATTTTGTTGACCTCTTTTCATGCAGCTACAAGATTACATTTATGTATTTCAAAGCCACTGTTGTTTCTTTAACACACAAAATTACTAAGCAACTAGTAGAAAAACTAAATCATCAGAAGCTTATGCTGTTCCACAAATCAATGGTACTGTACCCAACAACTTTTCATATTGGGCTAATTGTTCAAACCCAATTTGAATGGGACAGAAGGAATAAAGAATACAGTTGCAACATTTGTAATAAATATGCAATCTAGAAAGAAAAAATTAGGGGCTTTGGCTTTGTAAACTAAAGACACTATTCAAAACCAGTCCCATTTCACTCTGTAGACTACTTTCCCACTCTTTGGTTTGCAGAGAAGTATATACAGACAAACCATGCCAAGTGTATTCTCATTATGAGGTTATCTTACCTGACCCATTTTTCAGGTATCCGTTTGCATCTACAGTAGTGTACATGATGTACGGACCAGGCTGATTAACGCCAAAAGGCTACAAAGGGGAGGAGAAAAAAACAAAGCAGGCAGAATTTCAGGAACAAAGTTACAGTAATAAAATAGTAAACTCAAGAAAATCTTTCTATGTTAATGGATTCCTATTGATATGGGTAATTTTTAAACATTTCAACCATTTTGGTCATAGAATGATGTGCAAATTCGTTTTCAATATAAGGCTAATCAGTTGCTGAAGTAATAGTTCTGATGAAGAAGGTAATACTAGTCAGTCAGTCCTCTGACAAAAGGTTTAATGTTTCCTTGGAAGTTACAAGTAAAATAAAAAACCCTAAAAATTCAAAGAAAGAACTGTACATCCTGAAAAAAGAGAACTTATTTTGATATTGCCTTGAGAATGGACTAGCCTGATGGTATTTCTGAACTGAAAAATACTACACAAATTCAAAATTATGTTATCATTATTTAGCAGTGTTTTATTTAATTCATAAAAGGGGCTGAATAATGGCAAGTACCAATACCTGTTTTAAGCAAATTTTCTTGAGGGAGAAAACGTACTTAAACATCAAAATACAGTTGTGGGAGGGGGGAAGTAAATAAATAAATGAAAGGGAGTTTTGGATTACTGCGTGATGAACTGTATCAAATTCATTTAAAGAAGGGATGGGGGGAAATGATGATGAACAGTTACGTGCTACAGTGGGGAAGGGAGAAGAGGGGAGGAAACTGTAAGAATGTATTTTAGAGAAAGGCTGGTTGTTTTTGGTTGGGTGGGGTTTTTTTAAATGCTGAACTCAAACTGCTATTAGGGTATCAAATCTAGTAAAGATCTTTCAAATAAATTACAGAAAGAACGCTACAAGAAGAGATGACTGCACATTTCACACCATTCCTCAAGAAATAGTAAGTTCTAAACCATAAGAATAAGTGATAATGATGAGATATGGGATCAAAGCCTGAAAAGTAATTGGTTAGAATGAAAAATAAGGGGACCACAAAAGTGAAGTTAATGCAGATCTATGAATGATGAGTAAATATGGTAAAAAACCTGGGGTTTGGGGAGTTTTTATAAGTACCTGTGTTCTGGCATAATGTACTTTCCATTGCTTTCTGACAGAGAACTTCTACAGTGGATGCAATAGTATTTCAGTCATCTTGTTAATGAAATGTTGACCAACATCTGTTGTGAAGATTTGTCTTTTAAACCCTCTTTTTAGTTTTGCAATTATTCTAATAATAATACCAAACTCATTTTTTTAATATCAGAAATTAAACCCTGCGTCTTAAAAAAAAGGCTTGAGGAAAAAGTTGGTCCCATTTGAAGCACTTTTTGCATTTTTTTAAATAAAAATTAAATGTCATCTTTTTGCAGACCTAAAGTGCTAATGCTAGCTTTGATTCCTCTAAGTTCCTCTTTCAGGCCAACATCCATTGTGAATATTGCTAAACAATTTGCTAATTGAAAGTCTGGTGGGTGTGTTTGCAGGGTCTCTGGAGATCATCAAAGTAGTTAAAATAGTTATGTATGTGCTGATTTCTATCTGCAGAAGCATCAGAAAAAAGTTTGTTTCCTTCCCTTTTATCCTTCATTGTACCAACTTACTGTGTTTTAGTCCAGAAGTGGCTCTATGGTTGAACCTGTCCTATAATCATCTTTTGCCTGGCTTTTCTGCCTGCCCAGAACAAGACTGGGCACACCACACAATCTGGGCATCCAGTTGTATTACACAAGTTTTTCTCATATCTGGCTTATCCCAGCCCCCATGATGCTGGGTAACAAAGTTCAGCCAACTGATTTCATCTCTGAGCAGGCAGATGGTGAGAGGAACGGGTCCCAGATTGGCAGAACTTGGCCAGTCACATTCTTCTAGTCAATAACTGCCTTAATACACAGAGAACTTTAGGTATGATAAATAACAATTCAAAGTGATAGTTATACTTACTGTTACTTTCCGAGGACAGTCATTGGAACAGAGGCCACTGAGAACTGCAAAAACAAAAAGGCAGCTTGTAGTGTTCATGCTAAGAAGCCATTGCCTCTGAAATCTCCTAGTCAGAGTGCCAGGTATCCATTAAAACACAAAGGAAACAAGTGTCTTCATATGATTCATGTTAATGCATAAAAAAAATATTCTCATCTGTTTGAAGAATACATCTTTGCAGAAATTAATCAGCTAGTCACTGTTTTCATACCTCATCATTTAACCAGCTTCAAAAGGAGAGAGTTTCCAGTTAAAAAAATTTCAAACTGAAACATTTTAAAAACAGTGGACTATTAATTTTATTCATTATTCTTTGTTTCTAACCATTTAAAAGTACTGGTGGAGATTCAGCTGTATTCTTTTAACTGGTAAAAAGGTAAGTAAAGGCAGACAGTAGAAGTTGATATTTGGACCAGATTTGAAGGCAGGTCATCCTAACCACCAGGAATTTTTTAAATACATTTTCTGTATTAAATGTATTAAAAGCTCCTCCATGGAGCTTCATGTTAAAAATGTCTGGGGACAGGTGCACATAAGATAGTCATAGTGGAATACTCTGGTTAGAAATTATTTCTCTAGTGAAGAAATATTTATAATATTTTTTGGTGCAAATGTTAGAACTGTAGTGATTCCAAAGTTATTATTCTTTCCTTATGATGTAAAAATGTTGAAGTTTGCAAATACAGAAAAATCTATTCTTTTTATACAGTTCAAAAAATATCTAGACACAGATAAAGGTTTGACAAAGGAGAATTTGCAGACTGTGTGTATCTACAAATAGACTTAAGCTATGAGCTTATTTCCTGTTACACATAGGTGTGTATGCAAGTGGAGCCAACTCTTACCATTTTGGTGAAAAACTGCAATTTGCTGTTCAGTTTCAATACAGGAACAATCAATCTGACCAAGTACATTTGACATCAGTTATAATGACCAAAACTGTTCTCATTGTCCATATGCCAAATAAGCAAACACAATGCATTTATTAATACACTGACTTGCACAAAGCATCTTTTGTTACAAAAACTCTCCCCTGTATCTCAGTAAAAATATTTTTAGATCATTCATTAATTCCCAATACCTGGGGTTTCTATGCAAAATTACACTCTAAAAGGGTGCTAAAAAAGATAGATTTACACAGAGTGAATCAAAAAGGATGTTGCAAATCACTCCTTTCCCCATTAAAACATTGCTCGAATATAATTCTAATATGGCTTTGTAACGTGTGAGCTTTTTTTGATGTTTTTCTGGATGCTTGTGTGAACTACCCTACTTTTATAGAGTATTATTTAAAAAAAGGCTTCCATCAACGTGACAAATGCTCACAGGGTATGATAAAGAGCATAAAGCTCAGGCTAAGGAGAAAGTAATAAATGCATCAGTCCCCGGTAGTGGCTGCAGTTCTGTTGGTCTTGCAGCATGCAGAACGTGTGCTTTCGAAGGCTTACATGTATTTAAATAATGGGAAGGCAAATACAGTTTTTGAAGGTGAACTAGTTGTTCCTGTTTAGCTTTGTCCTCAAGCTCACATACAGCTCAGGTTTCACTCATTCTCCCCCCAAAAAAAAGGAAAAAAATCAAGGAAGACAGACAAGCAATGAGCTCAAAGCTCAACACCTCTGCAGCCTGGAAGAACACAGTAGGCATGTCATTTGAAAAACTTAATTACTCTCAATTACAAATATTATAATCTAACTCTAGCCTTTTAAACCAAGGCTCTAATTAATTTACACACCCTTGCCATGTTGATTGTCATTCTGTGCTTTTATGGTAAGACATCTTTTGTGCCACGTGCTTCTAGGCTGAAAACACCAAACTCACTCACACATGGAAACAGACAGACTCCTGGCATACAACTTTACCTGTGCAAGCATAATTGTATTTTTCCTCAGATTAGTGATTTATGAGGCAATCTTCCTCCAAATTTTCAATAGCATCACACATTAAAAAAGAAAACTAAGTTGAATGATAGACATGCATAGATTTAGTGAGGGGATAAGAGAAGATGAAGATTCACAGAAGGGGCCTCACGTTCAGCTAGTCTGACCCTTTCCCTCAGAAACAACTGAATAACCTGGTTGTCAGGATCTCTGCTGACAGTAACTCCGCACCTTCTCCAAGAAGTTATGTTAGTACTTCACAAGCTGTCATTTAGGAAATGATTCTTAGCATTTACTTTCCATAGTTTGTGATCTTATGTTGCATCCTGCATGGACACATAGAACGCTGTTCCCCTATTGTTAAGCATCATTATGGACTGAAGATGCAGATCTTTCTTACATTTCTCTTTTAGCCAGAATAGTTTGGTTCCATGTGGTCTTGCCCTAGACAACACATTTTCAGACACTTTATAATTCTTAGTTGTTAAATGAGTTTTTAAATACCTCGTTTTTCTATTTAGAATTTTGCTAGGATGCAGAAGGAAAGCTCTGGGATGGAAGGGAAGATTTAACCTGCCTCTAGTTAAGGAGTGAAATAAGACATGCCTCTTCTAAAAAACAAAATGGAACAAAACATACGCAAGAGATTATGAACACTTATTTAAAGGTCATTGTGGTCAACACTGATACTAAAACCAGATGAATTGTTGAAAATAGTGGGCAGAATTACTTTGAAATGTAATAAGTACACTAAAATTAAAAAAAAACCCCAAAATCCCCTTGAAATGACACACATACAACTTATTCAAGTTCAGATTCTGCAAAAAAAGATTCCTGAGATCCGTGGTATTACACACGTGTGTTTTTCTTTTCTAGAATTACAAAGAACATTACCAGATACAGAGGCTAAAATATTTACACTCCTCTCAAGGTGCCATTTTGATTTGATTATACAGTGATAACTTACCGATAACTTTAACAAAATAGGCATCTGCTTCAAAGTTATTTTTTAATGTATGGATAGCAAAGTCCTTGTTGGAGTAGCCTTTGCTTAGCACAATGATATCCAAGATTCCCTAGAGGAAAAAAGTTTACATTAGAATGCTGATTTACTCTAGATAACATCTAAATTTATCAAACAAATTCCCTTAGAGATACAAAGAAAAAAAAATAGCATGCAAAGTTTACACCTTCACTACTAATTTCAATACCTTTCAAATCTTAGCAATCTATGGCAATTTAGGACAGTGTGCTCCATCCCCAGCTAACCAGGACAAAGCATGTGGTCCATGGCTTGCTACTGAGGAGGGTAGCTCAAATAGAGCACGTGGAGGCTCAGCAAACTTTTAGGCAGCAATAGGCTGCCGCAGTCTGCTCACCTGCCAGGGAGCATCTCAGGAGTGAATTTCCCAGGCTGCCTGCCACGTGCTGTAACACCATCATTTTTACACAGCAGCAGTCTGCCAACAGCGCCCAGAGACAGACGGCAACACAGAGAGATGCTGTTAGCTGGAGCAGAGGGTTGAACTTACGTCTTCATATATGTCGAAGAAGGTTGCTACCACTGCATCCTTGATTTGATTTAGATCCGAGAGCTCCCAAAACACTTTAAACATACGACGTGCACTCTTGCAGCTTATGTTATTGCAAGGGACATTTTCTAGTAGAAACGCTTGTTGATTGCTGTAAAACATATATATATGTGTAAACCAACTTAGTTACTATAAACAGTCTAAATGGTAGGCATTTCAAAAATATTGTAAGTGATGTAAGCCTACTTAAGTTCAGTATAATAAAAACAAAGTTCGCAGCCCCTGGATGCTTTAAAATCCATAAGCGTTTTTGTTAACTTTACAGACAGACTTATAACCATTACACCATGCCTGACTTTAACCAATGAATACACTAAATAAATGGGTCTAAATCAGCAGGAATCATTTCATTAACCATCCACTCAAAGGACTACATATATTGCTACTTCATTCTGAAACAAGTACAAGTGCACTTATCTGTGATTTTCCTTAAATCCCTCCATGGTCCTTCAGCTACTACTGAAAAAGTGTCTGTGCTTTTTTGTTAATTTATGACAATCTCTCCCCACCCCAGCTCCGTTTATAAATCTTCTTACACACTGCATGATTAAATCAAATCTCTATTCCTATTTTTCCCTTGTTTCAAAGCAAAACAGAGAACACAAACCCCAACCTACTAGCACACTAGAAACAGGACACGACAAACCAAACTGGACATTTCCTGACATACAACAAATACAGACAGGAAGATAGGCTGTAATACTGAAACAACAAACCAAGAAACAACCAGAACACCAGGTCTAGTATAGCAACATCTCCCTTCTAAAGAATTTCTCGACTTCACGCCCATCGGTCAGCGGGACACACAAGGTTCACAGACGCAAGCTGGTGGCTAATGGCAATACATGCTGTCTCTGATACTGTCACGCTGCCATTTTCACTGGAATGGTTCAGACTTTCCCAACTGGGAGTTGTGACTCTTTGGCAGGTCTGTTTCCTGGGAGCCTGCTAGAATCCACCACTGCCTTGGCACTGGGAACAAATGAAGTTTCCTCCTCTCTGGGGGCAGAGCCAGGAGATGGAGCAGTGTTCTGTAAAGCTAGCTAAGCATGTCAGAGCCCAGGGCAATAACCAAGCCCACTTCTTCATTCTGACCTTGAACATACTCCTCTTTCTGAGGATGACAAGGTGTTTTTCCTCTTTCTTAATGGCATCCAGTGCCTTCAGGATGCAGTCACACAGATGCACACACACACATTTTTCCTTTGACAAGTTTTTATTGTTCTTTGTTTCTACTGTATATTTCTCATAGGAATCATATCCCACAATATGAATATTTCTGGTCTATCTATTTCAGAAAGAGTTAACCCAGGGCAAAACATTTACCCTGAGAAAAAGCATTTTTAACACTGAAGTAAATTGGCTTCCTTGCCTGCTGCCAAGTTAGTATTTCAGAATCCACAATGGGACAAATGCAGAATTTTGTTCCATGATATGTCAAAAGTAAAATACTTCCCTCAGAACCTCATAATTGCATTTTTTGAGATTCTGTGAAAGATACACAAATTAGACTGTTGTTCTTCTGCCATATGCCTGCATTGGATTGAAGCTTAGTATGAAAAACCCACTTTTTACTATTTCATTGTTAGTATATTGAACTAATGTCCAGCCAAAATGAAATGAGGTGATTTGCACTATTTAAGACACTGTATTAACAATTTCAAATTAGAAGATACAGATAAGTGCTCACATTCATTTAATGTATTGCATAAGTATCCTATCAGTTTAATGAACTAGAGCACAAGGTGACAACCTGAGTTAAGCAATTTTTTTTTCCATTTGTTTCAATTCCTCTTTTTCATTATCTTGACATGCACTCTTTTTCAATTTGCAGGAAGATTTAGAAAGATGCTTTCTTTCAATTCACGTTTCAATTCAAATTTTTTATATTGGCAGATAAAAATACTTTAACTTGAGAGTATCACTCGGGTCTGCTACATCTTGTTTTTACTTTTTCAAAGAATGGATAATATTTATAGTAAATACTAAAATACACTCTTGAAATATTAGTAGTTTCAATTTCTGATACATTTGTTTATGTGTAAATAGTTCCATCTTTTTGACTGAAATTGAGTGAACATTTCTTTTCCTCATGTATTTTCAGCACATTGTCAACATAGAAGAATGTTATCATGAATATGTAGGAATTATTTACCACACTTCGATACAATTTCAAAATAACTACCTCTAAAAACACATGAATGCATTCACACAGCAACTTCTGAATAGAGGAAAAAGCAAAACATGCTCATTTAGTGCTGGGAGACAGTCTTCAGGTTTGCTCCAAAAATACAAACCAAAAACCTAACAGCAATGTCCTTACAGCTTCCCTCACATCTGTGTACAAAAGAGAGTGCTTTAAGCTCATTGTTATTACCATCCTTAAAATGACATAAAAACGTCCCTGGAAGCCTATGGGAAAACACAGGCACTGTTACAATGATAAAGCCTTAAAATCAGTGCTAAAGCACCCAATACAATTTGTGAGGTAATATGGAATAATTTAGTTAAAATACTGAAAACAGGCTGAGCAAAAGAACTCTTACTAAGAGAGGCATGCAGCTCCTAACACGCTCCTTGCAACACTTTGAATATTCAGGTATACACAACAATGTGTATACACAGTGGCAGCTAAATGGTGTACTACCTGAGTAACTTTATCCCAAAGAGCTTATGACTGATGCTCAATGTAAATACAGGGTTGTCCATACATTGGAGCCTTCTGACAAAAGTCATCTTTGCAGCAAAGCTAAATTTAGTAAAGCTGAATAACTAAGCAAGGCTTAATACCAAAGAAAGACTGAAGACCCATCTCAGTTTTACTTTAACATATTTCTTTGCAATTAGCATTAAATATTTACTGCTTAATTTCATATATCTCTCATCCTGTCAATTTTAGGCTAGTCTATTTATAGGGGACTTCTAAATGACTAATATCTTACTCTAGACAGTCAGAATAATTGGATTTGCCTCTATTTTTCAGATTGCTCAATTACAGGGTACTCATGAATCCTACATTTAAAAGAAGTCCTTTATCCAACCTTGCTTCTGATAATTGACAACTAACAATGATTTAGGAAGAGATAATTTGGTCAAATAAGAGTCCTTTCAAGTAGACCCATATAAAGAATTAATACACATATATTAATTTAAAACTGAGCGTGAATACCTGGAAGACTTTCTAGAAGTGTATTATACTCAAAGGGTTTCATCACCTGTCCATACAGAATTCTGTGTTATCTCAAAGTTTCAGCCTTTACTGTTATTTTCACCAATGTCAGGAAGATAGAGATGCTGTACTTCCAACCTTACCCATACTTTACCACTGAAAAACATTCCCTCTGAATTGAAAAAAAAGCTTCCTTAGATTACATATTTGCAATGCAAGATGCCAATTATTAGCATCTAATTTGGAAACAAGTAGTTAAGCAAAATTTGTTTCATCTAATTAGGCTGGAGAAAGCCAGGTGTTTATAGACTCACATCCAGTGCTTAAAATTTCAGTGTTCTCCAAGTCAAGTGAAAACTGGCATGTGAAAAAACGAATACATTTAGATAAGACAGCAAGGAGAGATGAACCAATGAGTAACTACTGATAAAATCCCTTTACCTATTATTATTCTATATACATACACAATTTCTAATACATTCACAACTAAAAGGAAGAAAAATTCATGTATGTATCTAGCCTGAAGAAAATTCTGTGGACTGGTATTCTAATGTGCAGACTTTGACTCAAATCAGAAGTTAAAAGAATTCATACTGGACCAATAAATATGGAACAATCAACTGTGAATTCAGCATCATCACCTGATTTATTGAGTCTCTGGGTTCAAACGCCCATCACATTCACAACACAAGTGAGGTTGCTTTGTTGTTGTTGTTAATAAGGAATGTCTCTGTGCTGACAGAATGTTACACACTTTTATTTAAAATCCCAAGGATGTGGCAGGAGATGAAACAGTATGGTCTTATGGCATTCGGAGAATACGTGAAGCTATTAATTATTTCCTGACTTACTCACCTGGAAGGACCATAAGCCAAAGTTATGAGTAACTATCATGTCTGTCTTTCAGTATTTTGTAGGTATTTTTAAGGCGATTAAAGTGCTTTCCAGAATTACGATGAAAGCATATAATTGATTTTAATCGTATTCTATTATCAAGTATCAGTGTATTTTCAGATGAATAAGATGGTTTCTGCCTCCTTTAATTTCTTTAAGGTAGAGATAGCAACCAGAGGCTAGGATTCCTAGACTATAGCAGATTGAGGTCAAGAGTTTACAAAAACGCTTTTATCATTTCATCACAGTAATCAATCACTGAAATTAGATCTGTAGATGTAGCATGAAAGGCTTCAGAGAAAGAAATAAACAGCTTGATCCAGAAGTGTTTAAAATCAATTAAATAAGGCTTTCATTTTATTTTGCTCTAATTTAAGAGGAGCTTTTAATTTAATACCCACGCTGTTTTAATTCTTTCCACTTTATGACCCAGTTACACATTTTATTAGGAAGTATTTGCTTAAGACTCTCAGAAAAAATGAGCTAATACTACTCTGAAAGTGACATTTCATAGTGGGTGCAAAAAATGGGACTTACATTCCCATCCCAAAAAATAAAAATGCTTTCCATTACTTTTCTACAAATACTAGAAATATACAGTGTTAACATGCAAAGTATTTCTTAATTCTTAGTTAACTTACACTTTTTTTGCCAGACTTCCTGAGCTCTCTGAACTTCCCTTTTAATAACCTGCCAAATCATCTGCCAGTACCTTCAGTACTTATGCCTTACTGTGTCACTCAACTTTGAAGTCAAGTTTCAAAATAACTTTAAGATACACTCAAATGAATAAACAAACAATTTCAGAAGCAAGGAGAATCAAGATAAAAGTCTATCACAGTAATTTACTGCAGCAAGACATAGGTAACTTCCTGGCCTTTTATAGGAGTAACTATTTATAGACTATTTAATTAGTTTACATAATATTACACAGCCATAATTATGCACCACCAGAGTAGAGAGGCTCCTAAGAATCTTAAACAGTAGAATAGCTTCAAACAAACTTCTGAGCTCCATAAATCTTCATGAAGTCCTTCTGAACTGTGCTAGCCACCTGGATACACGAGAGGATAGCCTATAGTACAGCTCAAAACAAGATCTGTGGGGTTTAAATAGAAGCAAAGACAAGAACCGTTTTATAGTTTAGATGTCATGATATTTCAGTGGAAGAGACTTTGGTTATAGTCTGTTCTTTAGACTGTTTACAGTCTTTATCCAGTGACTGCTAAGCAGAACATACAAACTCCAACTGAGCAAGGCTATGGAGTAAAAACACTTGACATTCAGAGGCCAAGTGCTCTAACTTTGCCTGTACAAATTTGGGGCAGTAACATAACAGCCTCTCCACTGCTATATCTGAATATAAAGAGCTTCTGTGATAGTTATTTTAAAGCTCAGAGGTAGGGAGACAGAGCTCAGCTGCTCACTGCCTTGTCTCTGAATCACATCATGTAGGCTGAATACAAGCACATAACTCTTCAAACTGGGTCATTTTTAGGTATGTATCAGTATCTGAAGAACTCCAACACAAAAGTGTCAGTGGGTGACTCATGTTTAGGCAGTCAGTAGAGAACCTGAATTGACTTCTTTGACTTCAGTATCTAAATTCTGTCAATTTACAGTTTTAAGCAAAGCGAGCTCCTCAGTTCTTTCCTTACAGAGTATTAACTCCAATGACAAACCTGCACTCAAGCTCATCCAAAATACTGTAAAGATAACAAATACACCTGTAAGACAGACTTACTGTGCCTTGTAATGGGCTAGTGCAAGTATTTGTCATAGATCTCAGTAAGGAATATGTTGAGACTCCATAAGACATTAGTTAAAGTACCTTTTTTAAAGAGATGACATGAGGAAGGAAAAGGAGATAGCATAGATAACCTTATATCTCTTCAGATGCTGGAAAACCCAGGTTGTGCAGCATCTACTCAGGGCACCACATGCTGTGCACCTCCTGCCTGTAGTGAGGTTCGCTGGCACTATGGTCTCTAGTGCTCTTCTACGTTTCTCTTAGAAGTAAACAAGTCTATTCATCATTTCTACTGTCAAGCAAAAAGATGTTCACATGAAAACATGCTGCTTCACTTCAAGGTAAAGGCAAGGACATGCCAGTGGTATCCCCACTAGGTGCCAAGTGAGAGGTGCCTACAGGCTTCTCGGTTACAATTAGCTGGCTAAGTTTATCCTGCAGCCAAGTAGAATGCAGAAAAGCACAGACGTGCACCTACTCAGGTCAACTGTTATGTGGATCACTACCTCCTCACTGTACAACAGTCTCCCTGTAAGCATCACCACATGCCCTCTCCCACCTAACAGCAGATGGTAGCAATACAAAGTATCAGGAAAGTGAGTAATAAAGAAAGAAGAGGAGGAGAAAGACTACACTGACAAAGGTTAGGAACTTTTTATTATTATTATTTTTAGAGCAGCAGGTTTATTTCAGTTCAATTTGATCCATATAAAAATCACTAGTAAGTTAAGCATATCTAAAATTCCTGATTGTCAAGAGGAGCAAAACATGATTGCATTTTTCAGCAGATTCACCAGTGTTCACTCCATGTGAGAGCACAGAACCGGCTCCCCAGCTCGCAGCAGCCTGGGGTACTAGCCAACACTGAAAGCTCAAGTCACGACTTTGCAGAAAATTATTTGGGAAAGGAAAGGCAGAGATAATCAGCTCCTGTAATCCAGGAGGAGTGCCTAAAATGCTACTTCATACTCCAGTCCCCTGTGCAATTCCTCACCAAGAGTCACAGTCTGAGCCTATACAATTGTGCATTCTGAATATACCATGTAAATGCATGCTTTTAAAAAGGGAAACATTTACCAGACATCTAAAGTCTTGTTCACTTGATAAAATGATTGAGATACACTAAAATGAGTAATTAGCATGACTGATGATTGAACATGCATCTGATAGGCTTTATTTCTAGGTTTACATATTCCCTACCTTCCAGATGTGTTCTTTAGTATAGCAAGAGCATCTGGGTAGCCATCCATATTGTAATCTCCAATATGAAGCGTAATTGGAAATGAAATTTCTGCTGAAGATTTGTCATTTTGATACAGTACAAAGCCCCAGAGTGTGTCTTTATTTCTGAAGTCTTGCAAGACTGGGATCCACTGTAAAATAAACAACCAAACAAAAAAGAACAGTAGGTAAGGAATCAATCCCATTTTATTTAAACAACGTAATTCTATTTAAAACAGCTGATGTTTTTTCACTGCATCAGGATCTTATCCACTTACAAATTTCTGAAGAGGAAATAAGGATTATATCCTAAGACTGTCACCAAATGAAAAAATAATTTAGTGTATAGAAAAGGCTTTAAATTAATTCCAGAACAGAAAAACAATGGACTAGGTTGTAAGAATGAAGGACCTAATCCTTAAGCATAGAGTCCCTTTGTTTTCCTTGGAATTACAAGCAATAGGCGGCATTTAAGCTGGAGAAAGGATGCATCTTCATTAAATTAGTGGGGATACAATCAGTGTGCTTCAGGACAGGATAGCCATTCAGAGGGGACCCAGAAACACAAGAATGGGCAAAGAGGGACCTAGAACCAATCAGCAAAGAAGTCCTTCACAGAGAAGTAAACTCTGCTACAGTACAGGCTGGACACTGACCAGCTGTGTGGGTCCTGGCAAACAGTAGGCTAAAGGCATGTGTGGCACTGTGACAGCAAACAGCACACTGTGACTGCTGCCGTGCTCCTGCTGATTGAGGCGAGCCATTATTGCTCTTGATTCAGCTCTTGTTAGTCAGCATCTGGATCCTGTGTCCAGCTTCATGCCCCATGATTCAAGAAAGACTTGAGAATATTGAGTGTGTTTGGAGAAGGGTCACCAGGATATTCAGGCACTGAGTATTTACTCAAAGGACAGGCTGAGGTTACAGGGCTTGTTCAGCCTGGAAAACAGATGATTCAGGGGGAAAACTCATGGTAACCAAGGAGGTAAGTGAGAAGACAGAACCAGGCTCTCTACTGAGATACATGGCAGAAGAACAAGAGACAGTAGTCACAGACTGACTCAAGGGAGGTTCCAAGTAGAGATAAACAAAAAAGAACTACTATGGTGATAGAAATTAAACTAGGAAAAAAGCCCAGAGAAGTTGCAGAATCTTTGTCTTCAGGGGCTTTCAAAGCTTGACTGGACAAAGCTCTAAAAAACAAAGTCTGAATTTGGTGTTCATCTTGCTCAAAGCAGCAGGAGGCTGGATCTCCTAAGGTTCATTTCTGCTTGAACAATTCTATTATTCATGGATATTTAGAAGTTCAAGAGCTTCAATTCCCCCTATCTCCCCAGCAGCACCAGATACTGAACTGTTTGATAAGAAATTAAGATTACAGTATCAAATTGAAAGTACAAAAGAAATGCAAAGTATAATTTCTCCAGGACAAGAAATAGAATGCATCTGCACTTACTTTCCAAAGTGCTGCAGAGGTGCTAAATAGAAATTTATCTTAATTAAAATCAAAGTAATTTCACAAGTTGGCATGAAGCTGAAGCGCCAGGGTTAACATTTCCATGCTACAGAAAAATTCAGTGCCATTTTTAAAGCCAGAAGTAATTTTATGTCAACTAGCTGACAGTGCCTTCAAAAGGACAGAAGGGTGCCATCTTAAAGGATCACTATCACCAACATCAAAAGCACTTAACTGCATCATAAACGTCTCTCATTGAAACCTTAATGTCACTATTTCAGGCACCAGAATGAGATCCATGACTAGCATCATGTCCTGCTGCGGAGAGACTCCCTAACACAATCCCATAACCAATAACATCCCTGCCACATGGCCATTGCCTCGACACTGGCATTGGTCCCTCCAGACTCCACCACATGCATAGCAGAGAAGCTCCCAAATTTATTGAAAACGCATACTAAGGTCAACTTTGGATATCCCAGATGGCTTAGAAGCCTGGGACAGTTCTGCATGACACCGCATGTCATGGTGTGACTACAGCAAAACCGCAACAATGATCTGCAAATGTAAACATACTTTACACCAGCACCCATCTCACCCCCCATGCCTATTTAGTTACTGTTAGCTGCAGAAAGTTTGGAAACATCTAAGAAACACAAGAACACAGACTCTTAACCTGTGGGAGTTTTTCTGAGGGTTACATTTCTTAGCACTTGTTTGTCATGCAGAAGACAGATGAAACAGTATTATTACAAAATACTGTAATTTTGAAAAACACTGATTGAAATCAGAACCATGAAATATAATACAGTTTTTACTTTACATGGTGTCATTCACACAGCCATTGCAATGAAATCCAATTATATCCATCATATACTTTCTAAATGTTCCCATGTATGGTAACACTATTTTAAAGAAACAAAATTAAGAACAACTTTTTAGGTACAAATCCAAATTTCTATTCTGTTTTTGCTCAAAGTGATTCATAGAAAGCAATTTTACAATCATAACATCTACAATGAAATGCAGAGATATAAAACAGTAGGTGAGCAAACCAGAAACATCACCTGTTGCTGCCAAGCATCAGCACTGTGCATGCTACAGAGCAACCTTCATCCACCTCACTGACCCAGTTGTGGGACTTCTTAGAACAGCAGTTACGGGACATTTTGGAAACATCAGTCTTGTTCGACATGTAACCAGAGCACATTCAGGCACCATACATAACTTGCCCTGACAGTGTAAATTCAGTATAATCCCCAATTTTGTTTCTGTTATAAAACTAAAGTATTGTGTAATGTAACACAGGATTCAGTATTCATGTGCCTCAGGACAGATTTCAGTATAGAAATAAAAAAAAAAATTAAAAGTGATTGTCCATAATATAAACCTCCCACTCCTTTTGCATTTGATAATCCAAGCAATTAATTTAAGGCTTCATGTTTGCTGTTACTATTTCATTATGACAAATACTAAAACAAGGTTGTTCATCTTTTACTCTAAGGAAGAAACAGGTGGGTATAAAGTGGAACAGTGGAAGATATTTTTTTTTTAGTTTTCTGATATAATTCATTGCCTGCCTCAGAAGAAAAAATACTGCAAAATGGAATGAGCATGTCTTAAAAGGAAATGTAAACAAACATGTAAAATTTAGAGAAATCGAAGATCTACTTCTTCCCTTTCTGTTAATTCCATTGCATAGCACCACTAACATAATTACTTAGACATCTATATAGATATTTTTACTTCTTCAGTCGATGATTTTGTAGGCTAAAATAAGAAAAAGTATCTGTAAGTTCTTGAAAATTTGCTTTGAAA
Organism: Hypotaenidia okinawae; assembly: GCA_027925045.1. Taxonomy (NCBI): domain Eukaryota; kingdom Metazoa; phylum Chordata; class Aves; order Gruiformes; family Rallidae; genus Hypotaenidia; species Hypotaenidia okinawae. The sequence continues at coordinate 8,115,644 of BSDF01000013.1, read as the reverse complement.
CTCTTCAAATGTTTTCCAACAAGAAGAGAGAATGCTTTGCTGCCCTGTGAAAACAGCACTGGGGTACTTGAGAAAAAAAGTTGAACTAGTTGCGCTCACTCTATTTAACTCAAAGTGTCCATGTCTTTCAGAGTCCACATACATCTCTCTTTCAGGAAAAGCAATTCTCTTGCTCTAATGCCTGTTAGCAGGTCTTTGGGCCAGAACTGTGGGATTAACATGTCTCAATTTTTACACTATGGCCAGAAAGCTATGAAGCACAAACCCAGCTGCTCACTTCCAGGCCACCTAGCACAGGAAGGGAGCCAGCTGCGAGCCAGACAGCATCTGGAAATTGGTAGCCCATTCGTGTCCAACACCATTTTTGGAAATGCCCGGGTTTCTCCTCTTTGCTATGACAAACACTACCCCATTCCAAGAAAGATGTATATCAAGAGTGACCTGAAAGAACTGACCACAGCAACAGAAGTGCTGGGGCTCCCCCTCTGCTGTGCACACGCATCATACTTCAGCTGCACATAAAAAATAAATCCAGTGATTTCAGGATGCATTAGGCTTTCAGCACATATGAAGGTCAGCTAAATTCCATATACAGTCAAGTAGCCACCATTGCACAGAAGTAAAGCAAGTAAATTAACTATACATTACACCATTAACTTACGGTGTTCAAAGTCCAGATGATGACACTGATTTAACAACACAGAAAAAAAGCAACCAACACAGTAAAAGTCAGTTTTGATGCTGAAATGTGGCTCACAGCCCCATAGATGCTTTGAGAAAGACAAGTGGCTTAGCAATGATGAGACAGTCTTGTACAATCTGAGACTGATGAAAATGAGAGTGGCTGCAATCCCTCCCCACCTTTGAACTGTTACAGAGGAGCAAGGAAAAACTGTGACCAACTGCAGCTGACTGTCACTGCTGTTGGATAAACCTCACTTGCCTAGGGAATGGTGCTACCAAGACCTGTGGTTTGCTGTGGGATGTACCACTGGTGTGTTCTACTTTAGAGGTCCTAGATTTAAGAGGAATAAAGTTACAACTTTATTACAACTTTCTGTTGTAAGAAGAAATGTTGAAGGACCACAAAGCCTGCAAAGAAACTCAAATGAAGGGACTGAAATAATAGTGTTTGCATCAGGAAACAAATGAAAAAAATCAGACTGAATACTTGGTAAAATTAGAAGAAAGATCAGTCATTTCTGAGAATATCATAATATCTAGAGTTTCTACAATTAACAGTACTGGGAACTTTAAAACAAGTTTCAGAGAGAGCTAATTTTCAGAATCTAGATGAGAGCTCCAAATCAGCCAGCACTTGAGTCTAGCTGTTGCAGGTGAACTTAAAGAAGTCTAAGGTATCCTAATACCTGCCACAATCTAAAACAGCATATGGGATTCTACTTCTGATCTGTCAGCAACTCTTGTTGCTATGGAAACATTCACATACTTTTAAAATTTTAGCAGGTCTGTATCTCCTTAAGTCACTCATATGTATTTTGTTGGCATTCACTTTGGCTCCATCATTCCAACATATTTCTAATACTTACAAAGATGATTAAATCATTAAATAAATTAAGCCCTCTGGTGAAGGATAATCCTTGAAATAAACCCTACAGCAAAACCTGAAAAGGTAGTGGATATACAGCACCTTCTACAAACTTGCCATCTCTCAATTTCCACTAGATTCCCCATAATTACCTGTGCCACAAGGGACAGGACACCATCCTCTTCTTGAAACACATTCTGAACCACAATGGCTCATTGCTATTTCCCTGAAATTGTACAGTGCTTAAATTGTACAGCAATTGCTCCTCATCTGCTGCCTCAAAGTTTACATTTATCACTTTTCATGAACATTAACTTATTTAGTCAAAGCTCAGAAATTGGGTCATCTGATCTCACAATGACCAAATTCAATTAAAGTAAAATATTGCACTTCCAAATAAATATGGGAAGTAATACCCTTGAATAGATTTCTACCCGAAGGAAACCTACAATACATGGGAAAAACTGAAAACATGTGAATGAAGATACTGGTATTTCCCACTGTTTCAGAATGGAAAAGATTAAATGCTTTAGAAGAAAAAGCTCCATCACCCCTAGATGAGTCTCAAAAAGTAGGAAAAGACTGTTCTAGATATAATTCTTTAAAAAGGTTAGGGCCAGAACAAGTCATTAATGTACGCCATTTATTACTGTCATTTTTAATTAAAAAGAATGCAGGGAAAATGGCTTAAAGTTTCTAGGAACTATTAATACTTCTAATACTTTTTTCTATCAGGGTGAGAATCCTGGATTCTTCACTTTATAAAGTGACAGTATTTGGCTGCTAGTTTTTAACTCAAATGCCATTACCTTGGAAATTATTTTAAAATCAGAACTACAGAGTGAAATTACTAAATTAAGTATAAGATTTAAATATAGTGATAAGTATCAAAAGCAATATTAAAAATCTGATGTATTCATAATAAAATAGTTAACCTCTATTAAAAAAAGATATAATGAAGGAACAGAAAAACTGCCTATATGCAGTGTTACAGTAAAGCAGGTTACAGTAAAAGACTACTTTGACTCACACCTTCCTCTGCTACTAGTGCACCACTTCCCTCTAGAAATGCACCAGGGATAAGTACAACTTGAGCACACTGCTTAGTCACCTGCCACGCTCACGTAACAGCTTTCCAGCACGTTGTGCTCTTTGTGTGTGGTTCATTTTCAACAGTGAAATTACATTAATTAAGAATATTTGCCTCAAATCTACTTGAGCAGAAAAAGCTCAACTGTGTTTTACTTTTTACATTATCAAGAGTAAGGAACTAAAATTTAGAGCTAACAAGCAGTTCTCTTTTTATGCAAGAGCACCCCAACTACTCAACAGTGAAATGTAAGCAGCCCATTACACTAATTACATCTCTCTAACATGCTTATCAGAAGCCTGTGCTCGCTGACCAGAAAGCAAAGCGAGTATCTTGCATTGAGCATCCACTTGCATCAGGCAAAGGCTACGCCCTGTAAATCAAACCCAGCTGTAACACTGTGTCCAGTAACATCCTGTGGCACACCCAACACAGGCTGTCAATGTGAAAACCAAACCCACAGCCGAGCAGCCAGCCACACTGCACACAGGCTAACATGCATTTCTAAGAGCGGAGCTGCCAAGAGTAGAAGGCTGAAAGAAATACAGTCCTGAATTTAGAGTTACTTCCTCTACCTTTCACTGATGGTGTATTCCATTCTAGCTATACTTCCTTAACTGCCTGCTTTCCTTTTCAACAGATTTTCTCTCTAGCAGGGAAGAATACTATGGGCTGTGTTCTAGAAATTCTGATGCTTTAAAAGAGAGAATCTACACTATCAAGTAGGGCTGCAGACTGTAACAAGAAGCACCAGATCGACACATGTATTATTCTCTGAGCAAACAGCATGTTCGCTTACGAATTCTGAAATATGGATCAGAGAGGGTACTTAAAAACCCTACTTTTAATTTGTTGGTAAAGGGATAATCAGTAATTCAGAACCTGCTTAGGAGCACGTACGGCATGTAGCTTTTCTGTAAGTACAGTACAGTGGGTTTTGCTGTCAGCTAGAAGTAATTTCTTTATGTTTCCTAACCTTGGCCTTAAGTTTGCATTGCTAGATGCGAATTTAGTAAAAACATTGAGGTTAATTTATTGTAAGCTAGAACTTTATTATAAATCAATGGACTGTCAACAAAGAGATTAGCACACACTTTAAAATTCATAAATGCATAGTAATCTATTACATGAATTATGACCTGAGCAAATGAAGCTGGAATAGAAGCCCAATCCTGAAGACATATAGCCTAAACGAGTCTTCCTATACCATTTGGAAATTTACTTAAGGACAATAAAAGACACAGTAGAAGTAAGACTTATGGGGTGGGGCCTGGTTCAATGTGTGCACATTTTAAAAATAACTAGCTTAAACTGAAGAAGCATATTTGAATTAATTAAATCTGTTCCCAACTCTTAACACAAACCTTGTTTTCCAGCTCATGCTGGGTGAGTTTTGGTGCTTAGAATGCAGGGTTTTGCAACCAATAAAGTGACTCATCAGAAACATCCATAATTTTGTTGAGATAATTATCCATTATATAGAATTCTAGCTATGTAGCCTTTTCCATCAAACCCTTTTTTTTTTTAATTTGAGAAATAATAACCAAAAGTATCTTGTATGCAGTAGTTACAGCTGAGGAAGTTTCATTTTTCTTCCTGAAAAATCATTTTCCTATTTCATAAAGCACAGTATCTTCTTTTGCCTTTACAATCCCAAACTCACAATACCTGATCCAATCCCAGTTTAGTTAAGTAGATGGCACTTTTCTGACAGGTTTCATCTTCACAGACTGGTAATAAATGTTCACTTTGTCCGTCCCCATCTGCAAGACACAAAAAACACCCCCAAAGACTGTCAGCTTCATATTTGCAAAACCAGAAACCCTGTTTGCAAGAGACAATCAGCAGTGAATAATTTATTATTTTTTAAATGTGAAAAATGACATGAAATAAATTAGACCTTTTCAAAATCCTTAACCTAATCAGCTAATTTGGGTCTTTTGTTTGAAGATTTTCTTTGTTGATGCATTTTCATCTCTATTCATGATACAGAGCAAGATTAAAATTTTGTTTCTGATGATAATAGGATATATTTAGAAGAGTAAGTGCTTAGTATTTACTAAATCCCTGTTTAGTTAGGAAGAAAATGACCTTTGTATAAATCTACCATCACAAATCTACCATAGAAACTTTTTAAGTTTTCTAAACTAGTTTTAAAACTCCTGTGCTGTCATATATAACACGTTAACCTATATTAAAAGATAAAATCAACACTGACTAACACAATGACTAATAAATTCCAGATTTATGGAATTAGGTAAACCTGAGTACAGGTTTTCCAAAGTGTTCTCTACGGAATTTAATCCATGTATTTCCAAAACCTTTAGTGGAACCTTTTCACATTAAGCAAGCAATGCCTATTTGGATTGGCAGATGCAGAGCATATAATGGGGAGAAAAATAATAATTAAGACACCTTCCCCCATTCGCCCCCCCTCCCTGGAATAAATCCACATAGAGCTTGTCATCTACTCCAGGAGAAACCTTCTCTTCACATTTTGACCTTGCAGCCCTGTCTAGCATATTCAGAAATATGCTGCCCCAGAGAGAGACCTCCAAAATTCTCTTGTATGGGCTGAGAAGGAAGAACAGAGAAATAGTTGAATGTCAGCTGACAAGAAGCAGCAACTAGAATTGCTGCATTATTGACTGCTGCTGCAAGTCCTGGTTAGAACCAAACTGACTTGCCAGCAAGAGAGATGGTATGCTCAGCCCAGGAAAATTTCAGAGAATTTGCTTGTCCAGGCTATGACATCAAAGCTCATACCATAAAGCAAAAGTAATTCATCTTTCATGCATACAGTTCTGAGGAGCGTTATTAATATTTTAAGTGGATTTTGTGAAGCTGCTTGATGAAGTCTCCTTCATTAATACAGACAAACTAGATCATCTGCTGAAGTTAATTTCCCAGTACACTACTGACTACAGCCTAAATGTTCCATCATACTTTGCCCATCCTATAAGCAATGCTTTCTCAGCCTGCCAAATTCTGTTTCTATGAAACTGAACCTCCTTTTAGTGAGTGCATGTATCTATAGCTATGTATAGTTAAGTTTTCTAGGTCCTTCCGTTATTACATAAGGAAGTCAGGAGATGGAAAGTGGGGTTAGAATGGGGAGGAGGAGTGGTTAAAGTATCAGTCAAGTATCAGTCTTCCCCAAATATCTCGAAGTGATAAAGCCAACCAGCCACCTTTAGTGGCTTCCAACATCCCATCTGCCTTGTGAATTGTTTCACCTCACCACTAAACCATCACAAATTATTGCACCAGCTCGGTTATCAAGGATAAGCAATTTATGATGCAAATAACCAGAGCGGTAGAAATCCAGTAGGTTACACAGAAAGAGCCCGGGAAGGAAATTACCACTGAATAGAGAAATCGACACAGGAACTATTGAATGCGACCAGACTAAAATCAGCACCAACTTTTGAAGCAGCTTGTTTTCCTTCTGTATCATTCACAAACAACAATTAAAACATGTTACTCATGAATTTTTGCTTAAATGAACTAGATTTATATACTGTTTAGACAGCAGGCTTTTTCTAAACTTACAACAGGAGAAACTGTTTAATTTGCAAATTATAAAGTATGGAAATATTGAAGGCTTTCCTAGAACAGAATTAAGTTGCAGGGATGTAGGTGTTTGGGAAATATAAAGTTTAAATTAAGCCCTAATCTTCTAATCACATTCTACAGAAGTTTCTGTCAAAAGTAATATTAGAAGATTTTCAATACCACATGAGAACGAAGAACCTTCAAATACCAACTCTTTTCTTTCTCTACGCCAGTTAGAAAGGACACAAGGACGTCCTCATTTTAAATTATGCTACAGAGCAGAGAATGTAAATGTTTGATTCTACTGAAATTGCAAGCATTGATCTTGGTATGCTGATAACTCAGTTTGATAGTCCTGGTAATTAATGTTCAGTAAGACTGCAGCATATTGACAAGAACAACCTACGAGCTTTGAAAAGCAATGGAACTATAGGGCAGTAATAAGGATGGAACTTTCATGTAATTAGATAGAAAGCCACCACCTTTCACATGCAAGTAAGAGTTCTAGATAGATTACAAGTTTAAGACTTAGATTTGATCAAAATAATTTAGTACAAGCAAAGAATGAATAGAAGGTAAACATGACTGTCCCTGCAACAAAAAGTAATATGATACGTAGTCCATATTAGATGCCATTCCTCCAGTTCCTTTGACAAGAACATAGAGGTCCATTACATAACTTTTATTATAGGCTCATATTTTCAGTTGCAATTCTTCTTCAATTCTGTATAACATATATATCCAATAGTGAAAAAACAAATTTCTAAGATAAGAGAAAAATCTGTTGGAAATTTAGCATAGTTTTAAAATATAGCATAGTTTTTAAAAAGTTAATTCTAAAAATATGTCAAGAAAAATCCTGACAATCTGAGGAGCACTCAACTCACACAGCTCTCAAATTATTGCTGTATCTACCTTCCAAAGGTTTTTGGATAGAGATATCCATCTTATCAACACTGGACTGTTGTGGTGTGTGTGTAGGGGGGTGTTTGTCTGTTTTTTATACTCTGCCACTGAACATAGAGGTAACAAAGGAATGAGTGCATTAAATCAGTATAACTACATTTGTCTTAAGTACAGATGAGAAAAACTACCAGTTTCAAAGGGAGGTATTAAGAAAGCAGCATCTAAATAATAGCACCTCTGCTAAAAATTCATGTGGCACCTAAGCATAGAGTTTTTCATGCTTTTTGTGTTCACCTAAAATAAATAAATATTTCATCTTGCTTTTGATGTGGTACCAAATTTAGAGAGAAATTACTTCCTGACATTTACCTGTCATACTGGATGATGAACATACAGCTGCAAGTATTTTTACTTATTACGTGCTCAACACATAGAAGATGATTATTTTTGAAAATTAGGTATTTGTTTAGACATAATTAAAAATGAATATGCTGTGAATGAGAACTGTGCCCATTGTTGATAACACAATGGCCAAGAAGGACAGAGCAAGAGAAAGCTAGAACAATTAAAGCATCTAACTTTCCAACATTTAGCATACATAACAGACATTTTATAAATCCGCCTCACTGGAAAACTTCCTAACAGTATTTTTCATCAGGAGAAAGGGTAAGGTATGTATCTGTACTGTAGAGCAGGCAAAGCAAATTTTAAACTTAAAAGGCATTGAGATTAGAACAATGAGAATGTAGCTGGAAACAGTGCATCAATGAAAGAAGTATCCTCTGAATTGTAGCAAAGTAGTTTAAGAAAACCCACAATTAGTTAAATACTGTATTATTGAGAAGCAGCAATCGAAAGAAGGAAAGCCCAACATTCTTCAACTTTATCACACTAATACATTTAAGTGGTGCTTGAGTTTTTATTTTTAATGCACATCTTATGATATACAGATCTATCTTTTACTGTTGAGTTTATTTGATCAAAAGCAATTTTCTAAAGAAAAATCAAAGATCATAAAAAACTGTAACACATTTTATAAACAAACTGCAGCAGTTACTGTTTATGACAAAGATAAACCAGAATGATGACACCCCCTGAACATTGGCTAACATCGTAGAATAATTTACTTAAATGCAAATCTTGCATCAATCTTTGTACAGAAATCCCAGGAAGAAAAAAACTCCCTCAAAACCAGCCCTAAGCACAAAGCTAAGGCTGAATCTGTTCCACTATCCATTGCCATTCTAAACTGTCCTCACCTGTAATAAGTAGAAAGAGGAAAAGGCTAGAAACATCCCCACGTACTCATCAGCTGCAAACCTGCACTGACGTCAAAAGATGTCAAGACAAAATTAGCAGTCTTAGGCCACCCAGGAATCGCATGAGAATCCTTACAACTGCCTGTTCCCTGTACTTTGCAGAGAAGCCATGGACACAATGCCTTCTTTCTAGCATTTTGCCCATGTCTGTGAAGCACTAGCAATCCAACCCAGAAGAGGAGCAACCCAAAAGGCACAGATGGTGCAGAATGCTGGGAGCACACACCAGGAGAGACTGTATGAGAAAAATTACTTGCAGCTGAAGCTTTAACATTGATTGTGAATGTTCACACTTGCATAAACCAGCTCAAATCTATTCAATCTATTCTAAAAGTAAATTTGAGTAGGAGTAAGCAGAAAAAGCCTTCTAAATCAGACTAAGGACAACATAACATCATTAAGAAGTGTTATATGCTTGGAATGCAATGCTAATGTACTGTGGCGTAAGCACAGGTTTTAAAACACACAAACACCAAATGGTATCTCAGTGTCAGGCAGAGAGATCCACTGACCCAGCATCTCACTGCACATCTACAGGTAAATGTGCTGCCTGCTACCTCGTAATGGCAATGCTGGAGTTTGTGTAGTTTCATAAACTGCTGTAGCACATCTGCTAGGTCTTAGCCCTTTCAGTCTGAACCAGCAGGGTTATCATCTCACATTGACGTGGCCCTTTTGGGATGGAGGGTAAAAAGGAAATCTGTCAATTCTGTCTGATAACTTAACTTACCACCTACATCTAGCCATAATTAAAGAGAAAGTAACTAGGCTGAATAGGTGAATAGGCAGCAATCCCAATAACAAAGGCAAGACAGAAAATAATGCTCCGCTACCAAATTAATTTTTTTTAAAGAAAAGATTGCAAGTTAATTATGAAATTAATTTCACACTTCAAGACAAAAAAAAAAGAGTTACATATATAGTGAACTCCTTTGGAAGTCAGGATATAACAGAGATATGCTTTTAAAGCAAACATGCATATAAACAACTTAGTATGAGTAAACATAGGCAAGAAATACTCAGTTCAAATACTGAAATTCCTTTAACAAAGAGAAAAAGGTTTTAGCAAGTGTTACTTTGCAACCAAGTTTGAAAGTTATGGGATTCATTGGACATGCTGATACAATGTACTTTCCAACACCTGCACTGAAAGAAAAACAGTACCTGGGGAAATGACAAGTGCCATGATCACTCAATTCAAAACAATTTTGTAATACAGCAGCATAAAGTTGTAGTTATGAAAAGCAAAACAGTTTTAGGTGGGTGTATGATCCAAATCTTTTAACTTTAAACAGCTAAATAGTTCTGCTGCAGGGTAATCTTACTTCTGTTCCTTTCAAAACAAAAAACTGAGGGTTTTTTTATATGACACACTGATTATTGTAACTTTTTACAGTTGTATTAAATAAAAAGAAATGGCTTTCTAGCAAATAAAAATAAGCTAACTATGCAGGCTAAGACAATGAGAATAGTCTAGCTTTCCTAATTCTGAACCTGATGCTACACAAGACACTTCCTGTTCCACAGTCCTCATGCCTTGAGAGCCTGTAGTATTCACTTGAGAACACACATTTTGAAATAACAGTGGTCCTAGTCTGATTACAGGCCTCTTGCCATTACAGTTCCCTTTAAGAAGGTTAGGGAAAAAATGTCCTCAACATACTGCAATAAAACCCAGAAGTTTTCCTCTGCTGCTGATTTAAAGTCCAAATAAGTATAAGGCATCTTTTGATTAATACAATACAGCCTAATGAAGCTTTATATGCTTTTTATTTCACCACACTTAGAGCTTGCCCACCCTTCTACCCCATGGCTTTGCACAGTTCTCATTCTCTGCTCATTTAAAGTTCTAAAGAACAGTAAGAAAATAAGTAGGAAAAAGGCCTGTGATGGTAGCGCTCAAAACAATCCCCTTCTGGGGCAGACAAGACTACAACCAGAGCAGCTGAGTTCAATACTCAAACTAAATAAAGGTTTGCTTGAAAGCTGATTATCTTAAATTTATCTTCTGAAGTAATAAAATGATTAGAATTCTTTTCTCACTTTCTGCCTTAAGGTGCTCAGTGAGATGGTCATGATAGAGACAATTATCATAAATTACTAAAGTAATTAAGCTTTATTAAAAGAATCAGTGTCAGCTGCTTTTAGACAATATGAATCACAACTTCAAAAAACAGATACAAAGAGCTTGTACAGATGATTCAACGTTTTGTGAATATTAAAAGAAACCTTTATAACACTCTCCTTCACACTAAATCACTTCTGACTAAGCCTGTCTATATCCTTCCAAGGAATCCATATTCACACTACAAGAAAAGCATTTAAACAGTATGCCAGCAAGCTGCACAGAGACATCCAGGCTGCATCTGATCCAAGATGACAGAGTGGTCTTCTATCTATCTGGAAAATCTCCATCAAATGTACTAACTGGAATCCAAGTGGAAAATGGAAATAGGATTAAATACAAAATGAGAACCACCCTGCACACTAAGCAAGAAGTAGCACTCATACTCCTGTTGTAGCTGAAGCTGAAAACTACTAGTTTCAACTATCTCCTATTGTTAAACCAGAAACTACAAAGCCTGACTGCAGAGTTTGGGATTATCTGATGTTACACACGTGGAAACTCATGGCATCAAACCTTCGTAACACTAACTGAAGAAAGGCACTTGTGTAACTAAAAGTTGTGTCAAAAGTTGTTTTATGTCCTATTCTCAGGTCCACACTGTGATTGCAAAAATAAAAGATGAAGTTACTCAGGCAGTCAGATAGGGCACAGCCTGTAGAGCAACACGATCTGCTGATACCCAACATGAATTTACACTTCTTTATTTAACGGAACTGCAAAGGAGCAATGCTTATAGCTATGGCCTTCAGTCTCAATACAGGATCTGCTAGAAAGAACTTCCAAAAATGATACAAACTTTTAAAGTAGGGCTAATATTAAAATGAAAAAATATCACCCAACAGCATTGCTGGTTACCAATTAAGGCAGATTTAGCCTCTAAATACACTTCCATGGACTCAAGTCTCAAGTGGCAATTACCTTGGCATGTCGCTATGCACTGCTGTTGCAGATGAACTGAAGAGCATCTAAACAACTAGAACAACTTCTTCCTTATTAAGAGTCACTCAGAATTCTTTATTTCTATCAGCTTTTATATCTTTCTATTCAAACCGATGACAGTAAAAGCAGTTTTCCTCATATGCAGACAGCTTCAAACAGATGTACAGGCTTCCTGCATCTTAGGTTCTTTTATTAACTACAGGAACACTAGTGCATTTTCACCATACAGTGCTCAAAAGACAATAGCTTTATAAAGAGGCTATTTACTGAAATGCACCATTAAAATTTTCCTTTGATAGGCAGCTACTACATCTGAGGATGCAATGTTCTGAAGAGAAGGAAAACCATGAATACTGATGCTAAAATGACACTGATACACAAAACTAAAGCTACAAAATTGAAATGCAACCACAGTGCATTTACGATCTCAGTTGCAGTATAATTAAAGCCCATTTTAAACAAAGAAAGCCAAAACCAAATCTTTTACCAACACATGTTTTGCACATTGCACTGAATGGCTTTAAAACCCCCAAAGATTAGGCATTTTGTTATCCTGTTTAAACATAATTAACTTGTAGTAATGAGCTATCATTTCTTGTGAGAAACAGTAATTTATAACAAGTCATAAAAGTATTTAACAGTGGATATCTAGTGGATAACTGCATTCTAAACATGAGAAAAACTGAGTTCAGCTCTGTAAAAGACTTGGCTTCAACTTTAATAATCCCACTCCACGCCTTGTCAAAAAGTAAGCAACTTGGCATGGTAAGAGCAAACAGAGACTTCATAAATTAGGGAAGACCATACAAATAAAGACTCAGTATCATCTAAGATATCAAAAGGTGAATAAAAGATAAAGAACTGAGTTGGAGTTGGCTAAATGCTACCTTGAGAAAATAAGTAGTATGCTGCATTATTTACTTGTGAGGACATAATCAGAAGTATGAACTAGTTTCATTTCAAAAAGCTATTTTTTATTTTCTTTACATACAGGCTACAACAAATTTGCCTAAACTAAGCAAAATCAGTGTCAGATTAACCAAAATTTTACATCCTTCAGTCAGATATCACAAAGGATGTTTTACCTATCTCCACTAAACAAACTGAGCCAATCATAGTTAAAGAACAGTTATATTATTAATTTCTTATAAATATGATTTAATGGAGTGTACAATGAGCACAATTTTCTAAGTAACTGCTTCTGGGTCACTACTTTAGATATTTCATATATCTTCAATGGAGCAAGAAAACAGAAGGTTTGTGTCTCCAAAATATAGGTCATATTCATCTCATTGCAAAAAAATGAAATCAGTCATTTTCAGTGTCCCACTGAATTCCTAAATTTCTTTAATACATACAAGATTTTCCATTAACTGGTAATTATTAAAACACTTAATTGCAATTATTTATCATAATTCTAGCCAGCATCTATGATTTCCTCTAAAGACAGTACAAGCAGATCTTACAAAAAGCCTCTGCTAGCATACAGATAACAACGACGGAGGATTAATCATTTTTGCTATAGCAACCACTGCACTGCAATTACCATAGTGACATGAGAAGAATAGAAAAAGTAATAATGAAGAGCTCTTATTTGTTTGGAGCAATGTGTCAGCCAAGTAAGTGCAGAATTCTCTGGTGCCTAGCTCTGTTCACCTTAATCAATTGAAATGCCATTTGTAATAAATATGTCACAAAGCTTTTCTGATTTATTTTTAAAAGGGCAATGCAAATCTGTCAGCTGTTCACTGTCCTTTGGTCAGGGTAATGTACAAATCACTGTCATGTAACAGAGAGGAGTGCTACTTATTTTTGAGGTTCCAGTTTAGACATTAAGTCTAAGGTCTACTACACTACAGTAAGTGTATAATATATACACACACACCTACTTTTGCATATTTTCCACTAAAATATAAACACACATGTACATCTAGAAATGCAGTAGACCTCTGAGACACATATAGAGAGATGGATGCAAACACACATTTGCCTATCTTTCATGGAAAAATGTATCTTTATTACTTGAGTACTTCAGGAACACTCGGTGCTAAGTGTGCACTAACATCTGTGATGGCTTCTCATGAGTCACTTAATTGTTGAATTTTCCAGCTCCACTTCGGTAAATTTCTAAGTAATAGCTGTTGTTCAACCTGCTTAGTTTAAGAAAGGAATCTTTACTCAAAATCAGTTGCCTTTGGAGATTCTCAGTCAGGATCTTACTCAAAGCTCCCCTCTTTATCAAAAGACAGGTAAATACTTTTGGCTGGAAAGAGCACTTCAAATAAAACTTTTGGAAGCAGGATATAGTGTTAGGCAAAATACTAAGATGCACGTATGATCAATACATCAGAATCTTAGACTGCAGAAATGCAAAAGTGTGCATAGAAGGTGGGGTAAATAAGAAGGTGGCAACACACATGACTTATTCCCAAGCACATGTCTGGAGCTGACATCATTTCAGAGTCTAACACATACAAGGATAAATAAATGAGAAGTGGCTGAGAGTGAAAGTACAGAGAAATAAAGAATCCTTTGAGACCTTCAGTGAATGGCAAGGCTGGCACATCACTGTGACGTACAGAAAATGTCAAGAAAGGGGAAGAAGAGAGAGACAGGCAACACAAACGTAAGAACATACCAGGCTTGGTATGTATATTGAACATGTTTTCAGTCACGGCAGTGGTATCCCTGTGCCAGCAGTGAAGATCCTGGCAGCACGCAGAGTTGAGCAAGCACGTTAGGTTATGTACCACACAGCTTGGCAGAAGGGACTGCAATCTTCCAATGCAGTGCATTTTACATTTTCATTGTGCTGTTTTGATTTGTTGTGCAATGAAATTTCTTTCAGGCCCCACCGCAAATTACTATTTCAAACTGCAAACCATCACACCTTAACTTCCTTTGACTTATGACAATCGTTATTTCATCATCTTTGAAACAAGGAAAACTGAAAGGAGATGTTCAAGTCTAACAAACCATTTCTAGTAAGGCATTTTCTTGAATATCAGCTCACTACAAGCACAATCTGTGTGATAAATGCCTACCTTCTGAAGTAGCTAAACGTATGTAGACATAGCACACTGTCTTAATTTAGATACTGATACAGTTACTCTAGTAAGGTGAGATTTTGCCTCAGTTGTTAGACTGGTACAGAACAAAACCAATACTGGAATGAAAATGAACATGAACAAAACTCAACTAAGATCTTCCTTTGCATTAAGGTTATTTCCTCCTACCAATTACTAAATAGCCACTTACACATAACTATTTAGCTGTATGCAGGATTTTTTTGATAGTGGTGGGGTATTAGCTTCCTTCAGACTGCATTTCATAAAGAACATGGAACTTAGATTTGCATCCCTTCATTACTCATACATGTTTTAGTATGATAGTCCCTTCAGTGCCTCTAAAACTTTGTTCAATAAGAAAATAATTAGTTATCATCTTGATTATTTTAAATTAATGCAGGGGAAATGAAAAAAAAGATGCATTATTCAATTTCCTACACACTGTTACAACAGAAGAAAGATATATTAATGTCACAATAGCACTCAAATACTAAATTTGATGTGATGGTTATAAGTATTTCTGTAGTTGTCAATACATTTGTTCCTCTATCAAAATACATACATACATTTCTAGCACCCCTTTCACTCACTTGGGAAAATTAGTGGGCAGAAAGACCATTAAACTATTTCCCATCCTTTATCCCATAAGAGCTTGAGTGGTCTGGAATAAAGATAAAAATGACAGTGTACATAGTTCTTGAAGAGAAGGCAAGACCCTTGATCCACAAGATTTGTGCTAGGTGTTCTCTCAGAGATGAAATGGCCGAGATCTTTCTGAACACACAGGTCCAAAAAGTCAGCCCCTGAAAAACTAGCATCTCTTCCCATAGATGACACTGATGATTCCTTGCCTTGCTATCTGCTTTGTGACACAGTGTCCTTACATTTAATGCATGCATTTCTTAAGTCTGTGTGTGTATTTTCTCCCGTTACATTAGTTCTTACCAGAAAGATTGTTCCACTGTTGCTTCACACTAGTACACTGGCTGTGAATCTGATGATAATTAGCAGTGGGGTATTAAACAGCTGGTGATGGAACTTCAACACAGCAGTCCCTTGCAGCTGCAGCAGCTATACTGGGCATTGTCTGTGGTAACACTGTCTGCACAAAGCCACACAGTGTACTGCACTGCTGTATCACTGCCTCTTCCATTTATTCACAGTTTCAAAGTTTGCACTTTAACATTTGAACAGTTCTGCTTTGCTTTGCAGAGATATCCCACGGTTTATTAAAATTCCATTAATTATGACAAATTTATACAATTATATCATTTGGGGTCATTAGCTACCTAACTTAGAGATGAAATTATTCTACATCAAGATTGGTTTTCACATTGCCATTGTTTAAAACAAAGATTAAAAAAATCTGCTTTCTACTTACTAGCTATTAAGACACATTATTCAAAACACCAGCTTGGAAAATGGTTGCAAAAAACCCAAGACATGGAACATTTTTTTAAGTGCAAAACCCTAATATTTTATTCTTTCCTCCAGAAACTATATATGCAAGTTTTTAGATTTGTAGTTAAACAGGAAAAGATTTCACAACAACTTTAACACAGATTTTAGAAAATGTGTTAAACACTTCACAGAAGAATGTAGAGCATGGTTCAGGTTCTACCTTAGTACAGATCTGTAAACCCTGCTAGATCAGGATGTAACAGTAATTAGCTATCCAGCAGAGGCTACTGTTTGACAGCAGTTAAGATAAGCTCAGTCTCACAATTAACAAGCATGGTGTGCAAATATAGTAAATTAGTTCCTTAAGAAGTTATTTACATTCAACAATGTCAGCAGAATCGGGTCTGTAGCATTTCCCTTGGGTTACAAAATTCCTACCTCTGCACAGAAAGAAGGTAGGTTTTGTACTACAAAGCCAACATTCCCTGTTCAGAACATGACACACACATTGATAAGACACAATTGACTGAAAAAGTACACTCTAATAGAAAAATATGAGCTTTCACTACCCCTTGCAAAAATAGATTTACATATAAATTAAGCTTTTCTTCTGTCCAAAAGCCTTCCAGAATTTTCAGTTACAACCAGTAAGATTTTACCATGTTTCATCAATCTCTATACAAGTCATTTTAATTAATTTACATTTTGGCTTTATGAGTTCATACAAGTGAAGAATTTATGAACGTTTACTCAAATGATATCTTCTGAACAGGACTGGGGTAAAAAAAGCAAAATCCACAATGAACTTTTATCAGACATGTATTTTGTAAGTTTGATATTGTACCATGCCCCAATGGGATAGTACGTGTCCCTAAGTGTGCCACTCACAAGTAGATACACATGATGCAGAGCGTACTGGGAGAGCCAAAGTTGAATTTAGTTCAATTTATTAATAATCATTCCCAGGTATTTCAAGATTTAAAGTCAAATAGATATAACACCTTTAAAAAAAAAAATAAGAGGAAAATTAAATTTAGAGTTAAACATTTGTTCTTTGATTTAGAGTAGCTAACCAGAAGATGAAAAAGAAGGAAACACTACTGATAGTATAGAAGAACAAAACTTACCAAAATCTGCAAATACAGACTGTCCAACAACTTTCACACCACTAGGCATTTCCTTACTAATTCCAGCTTTAGAGAAGTTCCCATCCTATCAGAGTGGAAAAAGATAAGGAAAAAACCGAATTGCAGGCAAACTGATAAAACTTGACTCTTAAACCAATGCAAATACACATCAATAAAAAAAGCACTTAAGTTGATAATAAAGAGACATTCTCAGCTATGGGGAAAAAAAAAAACTGTACTCCAAAAATTGTGACTGAGTTTCTGCATTTCCAGCCCTTCATGGAATCTCACAGAAATCCACTATAATAGCACTCATCTACAGATATTACTGTCCATGTATTTTACTGTGTTATGAGAAAGAGATTGGGTTATTTTAGCAACATAATCTGAATCATAATTAAGTGATTTGAATACTAACATGCATTTATGCATACTGACATGCAATTTTACAGATATATGCAATATATAAAAGCACACCTGCACACTCATTAAAAATAGCTTCTGATTTTTGTTCTAATTAGGAAATAACCTGATTTTACATTAGGTGTGATATAGGTCTTGTTTTAATTGTCTGTTATTAAAACCTAGGCCTGCAGAAAACAATATTCCACTATTTCATCAGAAAGACATAAGAGGAGTGCTTGTTTATTAAAGAACTGGATCACAACTGGAACAATATATTTCAAACATTAAGTTTTTGTAACCAAGTGGGACAGATAACCTAAGGGCTGCTTTTCTAGTGGTTGCAATGAGCTCATCTGAAGTGCTGTGCACATGGGTGTACGTGAAGCCACTGAGAGAAATGATACTCCATTAGGGATTACGTAGAGTTATCCACATTGTTTACTCATGTCACATTCTGCTTGTCTCCTTCGGTGCTGTTGAAGGTGCAACTCAAGGCATTTAGGAGATGGACGTTTGATTATGTATCTTTACCTTAATGTATAATTTATATTGAGTTAGACTGGAGGGAGGGGAAGATGCAAATCATCTCTGTGCACAGAAGATGACTTGGCCTTGTGCTCAGTTGGCCAGAAAAGCATACATCACAGGCAAACATTTCAGAAGCATTTTATGGTGCATCAGTGAAGGGAATTACTCTGTCTAGGTTTGTAGAGCAAGTTAATAGCTTTTAATGTCTTTATGACATATTTTACTAGTTTGATTGATTGCAAAGAATAGAGTCCATTCTTTCTGAAGATAAGCAAATCTCTGCCTACAAAATACATAATGTAGCATAGTATTTGGAGTGCATAAGTTTGGAAATACTGGTTTTGTGCAAAAAACAGGTCAAATGCCTTGTGTAGTCACTAACACTCAGTCCCTGAAGAATGGTATTCATCAAAGTTAAAACTGGTTCATTTTTAAGTCTCTATAAAAGCTATAAATAGAGAATTCATGACCTGCTGCTTTAAAAAAAACAACTGTCTAGTACAGCTTTTATTACTTTTGCATAAAAATTAATATTAAGATAATATCTGAGAGATATTACTTTCCTTTTTACAAAAACCTTTCTGGTTCAGACAAGACTACATTCTCTGTTCTACAGTAACTCACTGTGATATGAGGCGTACATTTTTAGGTAAATAAAGCCTCAAAACCTCATTTCTTAGCTAATAAGAAACACATTAGCACTTATAACTAAAGAGCAGACTTAACGTTCACAGGCTGAGATTCTTAACTATATTCCTTTTGGACAACAGATTTAGTATCAAGGATACACTTCAGTTTCAAATCGACTAATTTCATTGTTGTTAACAATGAGGTTCTTGACTGGTTAGCAATACAAAAGCATTTAATTTATAGAAATAAATAAATCATCACCCATTGACCTATTTTCCTCAGACCTGAACTGCATTTGTAATATTTGGTCAACATAGGACTGTAACAGTTAGGAGTGAGATTTTGAACCTCTGTCCCACAAAATCATACCTAAGACCTGAAGTCCTAGTTCTAAGAAAGCTTGAAGAAACAAAACCTTTGAGACAAGAAGAATAAAAAAATCTGATTAGCCTTTTCTTCATAAATCACTGTGCTAAGTGTCAGTAACCTCCTAGAACAGCTGATGGCATGCCAGGAGCCCTGCTAAGGTGTATGAAGGCAGCGTGATTGATTTACTCAGTAGTCATGTTAAAAAACCTGCAGAGGAACTTATGCTGATTAAAAGATCTCCTCCAGTGATATTCTGCAGTCTGAATGCAGTAATGCATTCCTGAAACAAGGCATGACAGATGACTTTTTTTTTAGCTTGTCTGTTGGGTTTTCTCTTACCTTATTTACCCATGTCTCAAACTCAACTTTCTGTGAATTTGGTGATGTAGTAAGGAACAAATCTGCAAGGAAAACACACGAATAAATAAATTATTTAATATTAGACTAGGCACACAAATATTAGACCATTCAATGAAAATACATTACCTATATTTTATGCTATAAATTTATTATATTCCAGTGAAGTTTAGATGCAGCTGTTAAGATAAAAATCTCAACCCTAGAAAACCAGTTTTCATCTCTCAATCTTCTGTATAAATAAATACATTTTCTGCATTCAACTTGCAAATACACTGCTAGCCTCACATGTGCTAGGAAATGGAGGATGTTATACATGCACACATACATGAATAACATTTCTTAAAAACAGAGACCTCAAAAGATAAATAGTATGCAGTTATATTTTTTAAGTAGAAAATAATAACCTGCTAACCATCCTCTGATTTTGAACATATTAAATAAAGCAACAAATATACTGTCAACAGGAGGAGAAAAGGAGATGGAGAAATATTTCACGCTTCCTTTACATTGAAATTCTCTTACACATCAAAACAGCACAGAAGAATGTTTCAGAGGATTTATCTGACAACATCTGCTTAAAGAGGAGCTTATTCATTGCCATTTAGGAAAGCGGGAAGAAAAAGATTTATAAAGGTAGTTAAAAAAACAGGAGGAGGGAGTAAGAAGAAAAAAAAAGTCCAGCATTAAGAAATCCAGATTTTAAGAAAACTTCTCTTTTAAATTAAAAGCACTTGTTTTCTTTTTCATTGCTCTCCTTTAAAATACCACTATTTGAGTTAGTTAACAATGGTTACTTTGTAGGCAGATAAAGAGTTATTAAAAAAAGAAAAAAGAATAGAGAACGTTAATGCTTTGCCCCAAGGAGGTTCACTGAACAGGGAGATGGACTGTTGTACATGGAATTTCAAATAGCACAATACAGATATTGTCCTCCAGGGCCAAAAAACCCACTCACAAAACCAAACCAAACCATAAGCCCCCATATCAACCAACCAAAAAAATTCATACACACAAAAACCCCAAAGATTTTATTTACAGGACCCCTCTGGCTTGAAAGCTATACCAGTTCATTTTATTCCCCTGAATACCCAAAATGGCAATTTCCTTTGGAGCATACACATAAAAAGCATGATAGTGTGCTTCACTGGAATGAATTGTATTGATACTAAAGTATTTCTTGAAGGCAAGAGAAAGAAGTAATGGAAACAACCTGAAGAGACTATAGGTGTAACTTCAAAAACATGTATAAACTTTCAAATTTTAACTATGTGTGTAGAAGGATGTTTGTACAATATTGTTGATTACTATCAGAAGCCAACTAGAAAAATCTAATACATTTACAGGAAAAAAACCCCAAACAGAAAAACGTGGCAGAACAGAAGCCTTAACTCTCTGTCCTACAGGCCTATATGCCACAACATCTTTGAAAAAAGTTTTTGCAGTTCAAATAAGTATATCAAGCAGACAAGTTCTATGTTCACGCTGTAATTTGTAGTGCAATTTGCAATTAGTTATGGGCTATGTCACATGCAGATTATGTGACCACAGGTTCTTAAAACATTGTATTTACCTACAACAGGGATTAGCTTTTGATTAGCTAATATCCCAGGCTGCCTACCCTTCAGCAGACGTTTTGCTGGCACTATCACTCTGTTTTCCCACCACATCTCTGACTTGGTTTCACATGTTGCAGGGCTGACCTCTCACCTTTAATAGCCTTTAAGGTAGTGCTCTCTCTGTCCTGTCCTCCATGCAAGAGGAGCATTAGCTTAGCATTCCCACTGCTAACACTATGCTTATATGTGTTTTGTGACTCTCATCCCAGAATTAGATGAAATGCCCTAACTGCCAACACAAGGCAGTATTACTATGCCAGAATTTCCGCTCTGAAGAGTTGGTTATTACCAGATTAAATAACTGCATCAAGTTTTTAACACAACAGTGATGCTTCTAGGGTGGAAAAAACATATGAAAGGCAGATGTGAGTTATACTGGGAGTATTACAAAGTGCTTAGCATTAAATCATATATTTAAGGTTAAAAAAATTAATTAAAAATAAACCCAGCAAAAAAAACCCAGCGCCATTTATTAACTAATTTAAGATGCAACGGAATTTCATTTCAGAGTTATTCTTAATTTAGAACCTATACTAATGCAGCATACTATGACAGCTTCTCAGTTTAAAAAAATAAATCTTTCCTTCAATGGAAAAATGCAGTACTACCTCTAGTATCTTTACAATAGAGCTCTCTGAATAAAGAGAAATTATTAACATCTTAATAGGATGTCACACAAGCACTACTAGAAATTCAGCTATCTGTAAGTAATATATCTTGTTTTCTTTTGAGTTTTACAGAGAAAATGTATCCCTTAAAGCTCCTCTGGGAGCATAATGGCCATGTTTGACTCAAAAGATGCTCTCTGTTGCTCATCCTGGAGTTACAGAAAGTCAGACACTCAACATGACTGCATGACAATGATAGTGATAGCAAAATAAACCCCAAGGTGTCCTGACCCCAATTTAAACACAGCCATATTTTGTCACAGCCATTATTGAACTCACTCCAGTATTAGCGAATTCCTTGTAACAGAGTACATATGGTTACTGTACATTACATGCTTCTACAAAATAGGTCTATGTGTGTAACCAAGATTTGCAATGGATTTTTTCTTACATGCTGAAAAAAAAAGAATTTTTTCCATTCTTACTCTGAAGCATGTTAGTTTGTTTTCCCTCCTCATTTAATCTGATTGCATAACAAGTGTATAGAAATACTCAGAAATATGACTGCACAGTAATATAGGAAGGCAAGGAACAACAGGCATATGAAATACCAACTATTAGGACCAGCATCAAAAGAAGGTTTAATATAAGCATTAAACTCTGCGAGGGGGTAAGAAAAAAAAAGGGATGAGAGAGCCACAGTGGTTGGGATGTCACGCAACTTAATAAAATCAAAGAATAAATTTAGCTATCTGCAGCGTAGGAGGAATAAATCAGGATACTAAATGCAAGTCAAACTACAAAGAGCTAACAGAATGATGATAATTTAAAACATCCAAAATGTTTACCATGTTAAATATGTGGAGGTGCTTACAGATTTAAGGTCTTTGTTCAGCCACTGTACAAACTAGGTATTTTAATGTGAATACTTGTTCCACATTTTGAGAGTGGGCAAATAACTACGTTTTCAGAGGCAGCAATTTGCCATACTTTGGTTTGCAAGAGATCAGTGCTGAATATGGCCCTCTACGGTAGCTTAAAGATGATTAAATTCAGCAACATTCCTGTTTTGCACTGAACTCCCTCCCATCCCCAGAACAGCTTCTCTTGAAAGTTAAGAAATTAATTTGCCTTTTCCTCCTCTTCATATACTCCTCTACCTTACCTTTTTCCTAACTTGAAGCATGTAACATCATATGTAACAAATGGAACCAGCACACCAAAGCAGCCCAAGGCTGCTCTAATATTACACTGCACTGGTAAAATGCAGAGGGAGGCAAAGATAGCAGATAATCTTCCAGAAATAGTATAGAGGAGCTAGTGCCACGCTGCTCCAAGTTAAAGCAACAAGCTGTGATTTCCCACAGGACAACTCAATACAGGTACAGCAACACCACCTCTAGTTTTAGAGCCCACGAACTAGTTCAGCTGGTCTGTTATTGCCAATTGTCCTCCTTTTTATCCTTAAGCCGCCTTAGAAGCTACCTGTCTCAAATGCTCATGCGTGTTTTTCTGATTAAATCTCTTCACTGAAACCAAATCAAATGCTTGATTTATGAGTAATTTTCCATTTTGATGAAGAATGTCAGGTATTTCAAAGCAAGCAAAACAAAGACATTGCTTTGTAGCAGCAATGTAAAAATGCCATGTAATTTAGACACTCTGAGTAACTGTTCACAAATGTGTATAGTTCACTGTTACAAATGTTTTCTCCAAGTCTGTAGGACAAGAAATCTGTAAGAAAAAACAAGCCCTGCTTGGTACAGTGTTTTAGACCAGATTATTTCCAAAGGTTACTTCCAACCTGAACTTGCTCTATGATTCCCTCTGGCTTTATTACATAAAGTTGTTTGTTTATTTTTTTTTTCTTTAATAGCCAAAGACATATGAGAGCAAAAACAATTAAGAATCTGTGCAACCCAAATTCTTCTGCAAGTATCTCCTGAAAGGAACAGTGTCCATGGCAAACATCTCTCAGCACTATTGCTGTAGCTTTCCATCTCTATTATTGCTAAATTCTTTAGCATGTAAAAGCTGCAGAACAAGAGATGGAGACAACAAATGCATTAAGATCTGCATGTTCAGTACTTAGATTATATAAGAATTAAGACATATGCAGTTAACTTCTATGCTTTTTGTATTTTAATGTACTAGCTACCCTGAAAACAGTTTTGTTTTGCTTCTGGCTACAGCAAGAAAACTTAACCTCTCTTTCCTACAAGCAGTACCTATCATATTACCTATGGTCAGGAAAAGTCACTTGCCTAAAGACATGCTGCCACATTGCCTTTGGTTGCCATTTCAGCTGCAGAAAACTAAACCATTTGCAAACAGATCTCTTAGGTTTAAAAAGTACAAAGTATTGAGGGCTGTATCACAATACCCTGCCCAGATGCTGATGAACAGCACTGTGTGAGATATTTACAACCTGACGTTATAAACCCAAATAATCTGGAGTTCAACCACCGTATTTATTTATAGAATACAAAGGTGATACTCTGGATACTGTCACTAGACAATAGGTACATAAAGGGATACTAAAAACAATACACAAGAATATACCTTAAACAACCCTATACCAATTGTAGCTTCTGGAGATAGACAATAGAAACAGGCAATGGGAAGAGGCAAAAAAAAAATAGCCCAAACCAAAACCTGTAAGTCTGGCCACACTCCTACTGCCCCTGACACAGAAAGAATATTGGATTAGCTGGATGGACCACTGGACTAATCCTGCAGGGCACTTATGTTTTTAATTTGTGCTATGGTGTAGTAAAGATCACTAAAATCCCTGATAGCTGGGATGGGGGGGGGGGAAGGGGGCGGAGAGGAGATCTTCATGTCCGATTCATGCAGATTTTGTAAAACATAACACCTTCAGCCTAAGCAAATGGCCAGAACCCAGTATTGTCTGAGAGCAAAGTGAAAGTGAAATGTGTTTACATTTAAATGTGTTTTCTTGTCTTTGATTTAACAAGCAGCAATTGCCATAAAACCAACATAAGCATTAGGAAAATTCATAAAGTCCAACAGCTTGAGAGTAAGATAAAGAATCAGCATGGTTATCAGCATTTTAGATCCACAAGACTGAAAAACAACCTAAATATGTACCAAACACAAAAGATAGCTGACACGTGCTGCAACACAAAACCACACTGTATTAGCATTTTACTCACAACTTTCCCGAACAAGTGAGTTAATGAGCAAATTTTGCTACTCTGAGTTAACTGGTTTAACAATAACATGCTGCTATCCAGGCTCTACAACATCTTATCAACAGGAAATACAGATACTGAAAAGCACTGAATTCAGCATTTTTTCTTATAAAAAAGGAAATTATTATTATTAGAAGTTACATTCCAGCTTGAGAAAGGGAAGATATACAAGTACTGTATCGCAAGCTCCAGTAACCTAAAGGTTATTAGAGAACAACCACAGCAGTTCCATCCATCTTTATTTGATGGGATCAGCTAGTTTTGACATTCTATCAACATATGGTCCAATGAAGACTGAAAAATCTCCCCAGAAAGCTACATAAGCTGAAGTCATCTACAAAGACCGAAATAATAATCTGAACATAGCATTCAACCTGGATCTTGAGCTAGATGCATTTCTATGTTTTTATGTAACCCACCTATTGGAGCATTACATAACTACTCATATTTATGGTGACCCATCTTGGGCACTAGAAGCATGGCATTCTTGTCACAATGGCTCAGAAGCTAGACACAACAGATAATTCCCTCCTGAGCACCCCAAATCTAATTGCTACAGGTTGTATCATAAGTCATAACAAAGTAATACATAGAAAAGGTGGATTAAAATGCAGGACAGCATTCAAACACCTTGAACACAAAAGCATGTCTATCCTTGCAGAGACCCTTACTTCTTATAACACGTATCTTACAAGTTACCCTTGCAGTTTGAGAAATACTCATATAAATACTTCACAGCCAAACATCTCTACACCCAACAGCAGGTCTGTCTCTAATCCTTATCTCACACTATTCTTCACAGATAATCCTAGACCCCTCTCAACTCACACCATTAGGTCTGTCTTCCTCTAATAATAACCAAGTCCCTTGGTTAACATAATCTTCTTACAGGAACTCATCCAGAGCTCCTCACCATCTCTATCTAAAGACTCTACCTTCAGCCTAGATTTCTTTCCCACCTACCGACTTCTATTCCCACTTCCCGTGTATCGTCTCTGCCTTTTGCCCCCTGCTCTCAGTTAAGCATCCAAATACAGGCAACAGTCCCGAGCCACAAGGGAGGGGAAGGCCTTGATAGTCTGTGATATGTTCACTACTGATGGCTGTTGTAGAAAGGCACTAATAGCAACTAAGGAAAACATCAACGAAGGAAAAAACAGTTGTTACATCTAAAACCTGTTTCAAACTAGCTAAATTTGGATGGATCTTTTAGTTGAAGCAATAAATGCAAAGAGACCTTGCTATCTGTCAGGAAGGATGTTCCAAAACCAAGTGATAGGCCACTGAAAAGAAAGTTGCCTTAAGTTAATCAAACAGCAAACCAGCTCCACCATGACTTCATCTGTGAAAGTGGCTAAGCAAACATAACAGCAGGTTACAAAGAGTTCAACACAGAGGTAGGCAGAGAGCTTAGGAAACTCCAGCCACACTGGAAAACTGCTGAACAACCTTATTAAATAAAGCAGATAGTATTACAAACCCTATTTCCAAACATTGCTTTTTCTTCTTTGGAATACTAGGAAACTGTAAAAGAACCTAGCAATACAAAATCTGCTCCAGGATGACTTCTGATTATCCTTGTTATTTTCTTTCACTTTTGAGAGTTATAAAAACCAGCACTATTTATAGATGGAGCATTCATTTCACTAATGACTGATCTGACCTTTCTGTTTAATGTCAGAGGGCTTTATTTCAGAATTAAAACCCTCAGTGTCTATGGTTGTCTTCAGAAGATACCAGACCATAAGCAACATTAAGTTACAGCTTGATTTCACATTTACTTCAGAAGTTTAAACTAATAAAGAAAAAAACCCCAGCAAAACCCAACAAACCAAACCCACCCTGTTGTTTAAACACTAGCAATATGCACAAAGTATTACTGAATTCAAACACAGATGTGTACACTCCAAACACAGCTAAAACAGGAAGAACAGATACACCTGCACATATTCTTAACCTAGAAGTTACTTTTGGATACCAACAGGCCTGCTTGTATATACTAGTATATATAAATAATGCACTGAACTAGAAGTCTCTATTTTACAGTGTTCTGACAGAACAGATAAGGTTACAACTGTATTAAAATCATTAAATGTCATGAAGTGTAAGGACAAGTAAGAGAACTTTATTTACATTGCACATTGATCCACCAGTAGGGGGAAAAGTGCATTTAAATAAAAATCAAAAGTGTTATTTATAGTTTTCTTAATTGTACAACTGTAGTTGTAAGATACTTTTAACATGCACAAGCCTACTTTGTACAAAAAAAAAAAAAAAGATAGTTTTATTTCCTTGCTACATGGAAATGGAAAACCAAACCTGACAAGTTTTGTGCTTCTGTTCTTAAGTTTTACATTTGTGAGGTAAGCTATGAGTAACAGAAGTGGCACTGGCATAAGTGGACCAATCTCAGCAGCAGGAGGAGATGTGGCTGATTTGAGCAATTCCAGCTTCATTTTAGGAGCAAGAACTTCCTGTGGTGTTGAATACTGTGCAGGAACAAGTGGAGGAATAGTGCTAACAGGAGATCAGGTCACACAGAGCATTTTTAATTAGAGATAACAAATCCAAAAATAGTAAAAATAAAAGTAACAAAAAAGTAATAAAAGCCAACAAAACTTTACAGACTGTAAATCCCGTGTACAATACATGTTTTGCCTCCATTATTTGCTGTAAACTCTAAGGCAAGCTCTGTTATCAGAGCTTAAAACAGTCAAGAAGTTTTAAAAACAACATGTTCACAACATGAAACAGTGACATGGCATTACTGAATATTTGTTTTGGAAAACCATACAAGGAAAGGTGCAAAACCAGACAGGATAATTTGACTTCAGACACATTCACTGCTCCCCATCTCCCACCAGTTTTAAAATGCCACTCAGAGTTTTGAAAGGCCAGAAAAATTGTTTGCAAACAAAGAGCTGGGTTATTTTAATAGAAAATAAATGTAATCTTTTGCATAAAATAAGCTCTGATGATAATACTCTATGCAGAGAGGCTACCAGCTTCCATCATGAGGAAATGCACTAAAAATATGACACCAAGTATTACAGTGTCTTCAGAGTCCAGGTTTAAATGATTACAACAGAAAAATCACTTGTGATTTGAAGGGCAGGTTTTCAAGAAGAAAATGATTTACATTTCTGAGTTTAAACCAAGAAGTGGGAATCAGAAAGAAAAACACATTGTAACTGTTCTGGTACATTAGGCTTCCAGATTCCCAAAGCAAAACAACATAAGAAAATTAACCATCAGAAATCAGAAGAGAGACTAGCAATTAGCTTATCGCAAGCTGTTTCTGACTAATGATGTTTCCACTTTAGTTTTCCCAAAAAGCAAATTTATGATTTTTCCTTCATTTTATATAAACAGTTCCAGAAATAAATGCAATTATACACACCATGTGCCAGTGTTCAACACAAGACAGGCTGTAAAAGCAGTATTCCCAAACTGTGGAATCACATAACCAAGTAAGGCACAGAATATTCAATACTGCAGCTATTTTTCATAGCATTCAAAGATACATTGAGAGACTTACAGTATGAAGGTACCTTGTGATTAAGAGTCCAAGGCAATTTGTCTCATACATTTGAACATTTTAAGAGTATTTGCAGGGCTGTGGCCTGATGTCTTGATCAGATACATGTAACTTTGCTTACAAATTTATTTGTTTATTAATAATCCTTTTCTTCCCAAGTAATTAAGTACCACCGTTCTGGCTTCGAAAGACAGCATTAGCCCTAAATGAACATCTGGCAGTTTCACATGTTTTAAATAGAAACAATCAAGTTAACTAATTACAAAAAAGCCAACATGTAGCAAAATAATTGCTATCACAAAAATTTCAACTTTAGATAAAGCCCTCTGGATACACCTACAAGAGCTTATGGTAAGACAATCTAATCACTGCTCACCTAGTGACCCATGCTAAATTTAAACTTCTTCACAGTCAGCGTTTTATGGCAAATACTTTGGATTGAGCTGCAAATCAACAATGGCATAAACAAAGTATGTCTGTCTGCTGCCTAGCTTGAAATAGGTGATCTGGTTTGCTACCCATCTCTGCATCATTTCTGGGTGGTCTTTATCAAGCCTTTTTACCTCTCTCGGCCTCAGTTTCTAGCTAGAACACTTTCTCACTAGGGTCCAGTTCATGTATTTCAGTTGTAAAACTGTCAGTGTAACAATCATACTGTGAGTAGTGCTTGCTCAATTAAACAGTGTTCTCTCAATCTCTTGTCTAGCACATCTGAAACGGATTTCTTGTGTTTCAAAGACTGAGTTTCCATTTACTTTGAATGAATGGACTAATGCAAAAAGAAGTTACTTTTTACTTCCTTCACTGTAAGTCAAAAGTGTTGAATCCTGTACAAATACTTCAGTCACATGATGTACATTTTTTCAGCTCGAGGACATGATGCTTTTAAGGCAGGCAAGGGGTCTTACTTGAAGACCCTGCTTTGGAAATGCTCACCTGGACTGTCATGCTCTAACAAATTCAGCCAATGTTAATCTTGTTCAGACAAGCCTATTATTATTAGCCACGAGATTATTTTCCTAAGCTAGCTGTTAAAAAGTACTACTGACATGTGTAAATATGTATTACAAAACACCCAGTAGCTGTATTCTAACAAGGGTCACACCATTTTCTCCTCATCTTTCAGTTTATCTCAGTGTTCAAACTAACAATGATACTGATGGTAAGTATGTTCACTAGACATTTCCAGACATCCCTTCCAGTCTCAGCCACTCTGAACTAGATGCTCCTCCCTAGAGCAACATGTGCTTAATACTAAATGCAAGTTTCTTCTGCATGTGTTCTTCCTTTACTTTTATCCGTAAAGCACACATAGGCCCCTCAGTAAAAGTTTTGTGCTGCACAGTTTTTTCACGGATTATATAAAATTCCTGACTTAACAAAATAGGCCTGAATTGAAAATTGTAAGCAGCTGACATTTCTACATGAGGATGCTTTATTTAAAAACAGCAGCAGCATTACTATCTGAAACAGCCTAGTTTGTATCTCACCAAGAAAGATTAGTATTATCTTTGTTCTGGTTAGTGGATTTTTGGATTATAAAATCCTTACACAGTTAGCCTTTCATGAAGCACTGTTAGGGATTAAAAACATCTTTATGAACATGTTCTCATATAATGAAACCATAACAATTCAACTCCATTTTACCCAGAGCAGGAAAAGCGTGCCGATTAAAAGCTCTGTTTGAGGGTTTAGTATCAGCAGGTTGAAAACGGGTTAGGCAATAAACTAGCAAGAAGATTCTCAGCCCAGAAAGGATTTTTCTTCTTTTTTCATGTCAAGCACACTTTAAATCTTCTAAGCTGTTTATAATGACAGAGTTGCCAAAAATAGCCCAGCTAAAAAAATGATGGAATTGGCTGCATCTGTTACAGAATACAAAGAGCCCCAAAACATTGCAGACTATTAGAAAAAGTTCTTTAAAATAACATCAAAGCACAACAAGTAAAGATGGCATAATCTGGAAGTTTGGGTTTTATTTGTAATAAAAAATCAGCACATCCATTTTAGGTACAACTATATCTTTCTGTTCACAAACAGCAGCATTGCCTGTGAGGACCTATTCTTAAGAAGGCTTTGTTCTGACTCAGAAATGGTTGTGCAGGTGAATGCTGAGTCACAGGCATCCTTCTCCTCCCCACTTACTCTACCTGAACCAAGCAGGAAGCAACAGGCTCCACTGAGAAGTAAAACGTGAATCACACTTCTCTGTCGGTGTAGAAAAGTTGCACTGCCCCAGCTATGCTAACAAGGAACAGAGCTAAACAAACAGGAGAAGCAGTTAGCTGCCTTCTGCAATCTATCCAAGCCATGAGGAATGAGATGTGGGACTAGCCGTGGGCACGCTATGGTAACATCAGCACCTTCCTTTGGCCCTGTTTGGCAGAGTATATTCAGAATTACAGTACACTTAGTACTTTATGGACAGTTACATATAGGTTGGGTTTTTATTTTTGTTTTGCCTTTTTTAATTTGTATCAGTTGACTACTTTTATGACTGCTTTTACAACTCCCTTGCCCAACTCTGTACAGCCACACAGAAATTAGGGGTGACACAGTGAGAACACTAAACAGGTATTTTCTGGAAGAGGCACAATACAATTTCATGCTTGAATAAAGGCAGGTTACATACAACTGCTGCTACTAAAAGAGGAGTGAACCTTCTCTCTGTGCTTACATTGGCTCTGGCAATCCTGAAGCTGCATGGCAAGTTGGATCAGCTTAATAACTCAGCTGAAAATGAACTGTGTTCCCTGCCAGCCTCAGCTCCTGAGCAGTTACTATGGCTGATGTGAGGGAACTGTGATAAATGTGTAGACAGGACCAGACGATTGGTGACTTTTCATTTTGGCAGCAGGCAGTCTTGGAATAACACGCCAGTCATGAACTATCAGGTATCACCAAGAAGGTATTATTTTTCAGCAACGTATGCCCTGTTCACAGCTGGTCCAATTTTCATAAGGTCAGCAAAAAAACCAATTTACCATTTCCATCTTAAAGCAAAAGAAAAATATTTAAAAATAATAATTTTGTGGTAATGTTTTCTCCATTTTTCTTCTCAGAATGAGTTATTTCCCTTTAAATTTTCCTCAGGTTGCCATAATATAACACATATTTCAGCCAAAGGTGTTATATCCTTGCTGCTACAAGAAATAAAAGTCAGGATCTTTCTATGGGGAGTGCTTCGTCGAAGCTTCTAGTCACGTCTTGAGATATGAATATAGATGCGAATCTATAAAAGCTCCTGGCACTCCCTACACAAAGATCCTGACTTTCATTTCTATTTAATACAGGAACTTCCATATATCACTGGCACCAACTGGAACTCTCTGGATATCCTTTAGGCTGTTAGCTGTTACAAGACCCTTTGTGCACTCTTGCAAGAATTGATTGGGCTGTGACTGATCTATGTAAGCAACTTAGTCTTCCTACTTTCATCTACCTGTGAGTTTCAAAAAATTAATCTTAAAATGCTACTTGGAATGCTCAACTATGCTGCCCATGCAACTAAAACAAAATTCCAAAGGATTTACAGAACTTTGTTAGAACTGGTTATTATGTGACACCGATTATGGTAAGCAACTGTATATTTAATTTTCCAGTTGGAGTTTCCATTTGACAGCTTCATGCAGCAATGTGCCAGAACTGAACATTAAGATTTGACTACGTGCTAAAGCAATTAACTTAATCCCCAACATTTCTAAGCATCTTAATTAAATTTATGGACTCTTTCCTCTCTCATTCCCATGCTACTAAACAGGAGAAAAAATAAGCTCTCTTTCCAAAATTACCATATATGATGTACCCTGCACATCTAGCGGAAGATGAAGCATTTCAGAATTCATTTACTATGTGAAGAAATTAAGTTTAGCACCGTATTTAAATGTGCTTGGAGATATGAACCAGGTATGTAGGTGATAAATAAGATTCATTGTGGCAATCGAAGGCTAAATTGCATTGTGTATTTCACAAAAATCACTCCAACCAAAAGAAGTCACCACCACCAAAGGAAAAATGCAGTTTATCTACCATAAGAAAAGCTGTCCCAGTACTCACTTGCAAACACTGAATTATAAATAGATTATAAAATGCTCATACAGCAATAGAAGAAATCTCACATACTATATACTCACAATCAACAACAGAAACAATTTTTAAGTCCAATCTTGAAAACATTCTTCTGAATGAACTATAAAGCTATTTTCAGACTCAAGATGAAGAAAACAGTCCAGATTCTGTTGCAAATTGAATACTAAAGCATGGCATCACAAAGAACAGGAAAAAATGCTTTAAGAGTGAGCACAAAATTATTCAGAACAAGCATTAGTTCTGATTAAATGATCATCAACAAGTAGAAAACATTATTAGGATATTCATTTGGGCAGTTATTTTTTTAAAACCCAGAATTTTCAAGTTGGAGATACTAAAATAATTAAAAACAAAAAAACCCCAGAAGTAGTAAGGTCATATAATTACTGAATACAACATTCCAGAACCAAGTCTTTACAACCATACATGAAATGCACTAAAATTTTACAATAAAATAATTGTATACTTAGCAATAAATATTTTAGGAAGGTATTTAACACTTTTATGACTTACCAGCAGTGAAGTCATTATTTAAATCTATAAACGCATGAGAGTGTGGTATATACATTTTACTCTGAGTTTCCAATGCAGCATGCCATGATAAGTTCCTACAGACAAGAACAAAAAGCAAAACGTTTCATCAATATGTAGGGACTGTTAATCATGGGAATATAACTTAAAAAAAAAGTTAAAATTAAATAAAACTGAACAAAAAGCTTGCTCTCCTAATGAAAGGCTAACATTACTACGTGGCTCACAGTATGCTCAGTAACTGGAGTTAATGCTGGGAAATTTCTGCAAGTGGTGATTCAGAGCACAGAGGTTTCAGTCAGATTTTACTAACTTTCTAAAGTAATTTGTTTTGCACACAGAAAAGTACATATCACTGCTCACAAAGTGAAATTCATTGCCCATACTTCAACCATAAATTTTGAGATACTGATCGCTGTCCTCGAAGAGTTTTTTACAGGCAGTACTTTAAGATTAATAAAGATGAGTAAAAATGGACATAATCACATGCTGTAAAAGCAGCCTATGCCTGAGGCATGTAAATGGACTTTATTTTCACTTAAAAATCAACACAAAAATTAAACTCTTGCATTATGATGGGCTACAGGCTAATTATGTAATTTCCCAGATAATACTTTCATTTATTTATAAACTTACATGGCCTTCTGGTTTCTGTTCTAAAAAGGACTGAATTTACAGCAAGCCACCCCACTAGCAATACACTGAAATATAATAAATCCTTCAAAAGTCACAGCATAAAATAATAGCAAAAAATCATCAGATGTGTCGCTTTCAGGACCCTTTGCTAATACTCTCAGAAGAACCTCAATATACACTGTGCAATAGTAGGACAGTAATATTGCTGCTGTCTGGAATGAAATGGTTTATTCCAGTGACATTACATACATATTACTAAAGTCCTTATCTTTCCTGACTTGTTTTATGGCACAACAAGAACTAAGCTTCTGATTGCTTCCCAGAGATCATAACTAAACCTTAGCGAAGTTAAAAAGAATCAGTTCATCTTAAAATGAAACACTTCTATTTTTCCATATCTCCAACAGCTCATAATGTTTTTCAATATATAATCATTACAAGGTGCTCAGAAACACCCTTGTGCATTTGAAATCTCTGTTCTATAAGCCATTAATTTAAATAAAAGTAATGGTGATAAAATTCAAGTTGGGATTAATGACCAAAACCATATTGCCAAAAAAAGGTACAGTTTCCATTTACACATTTGAATGTTATTTACCCTACATCACTACTGAATGATCTCAGAGGAAAACAGCCAGTTAGGAACACCAGGTATAGATCTGTTAAACTCAGTGACAGGATATGGGGACAAAAACCTTATTTAAACATTTAAGAGCCATGAAGACAGAAAGCTGATATATTGTTGCCATAGCAACAGAGTAATCATCTCATTGATCTCTCCAGTGGTAACACCCCTCTTTCAAAACAATAGCTAGAAAGCCACATAGGACTGCAAAGACTTCTTAACACACTTTCTCTTAAAATAAACTGAATTATCAGTTGTATGCAAACCTAAAAGAGCTGCAATGCCAACACCTGGATTTCTCCTGCAAACACAGAGCCGCAAGTTTCTACACTGATATTATGAAGAAACATTTGAGACAATCTGATCAAGTCCCACTTAAAAGCTCAAAAATAGCAAGTTAGAAAATGAAAATTTCTTCAAACCACTGATTTAAAAGTCCAATCCTCTAAGAAAAACAGGTCCAATTCCTAACTTTGCCACTTATTAATTGAAAAATCATTAATTATCAATCTGAAGAAAATAGTTTGAAAATAAAACATCAACAGTGGCTTTCATATCATCCCAAAGCTAAGAACAACGTATTTATTTTTGCTATTTATACTCCAACTCACATTCTAAAAATTTATTCCTTTTCGGGTACATCAATTGACAATTGAGAGAAAAAAATAATAAATCTGAATCTGGTAAAGAATTCTGATTCGAGTATTCTTCTCCTGAGGCTTCTTTCTTTTTAAAAGAATGCCCAAACCCAAAACACTATCAATGAAGTTTCCTTGCAGAAGCCAAAGTTTGAATGTATGCTCAGCTCAGTTTGGCAACAGTCACAGGAAAAGAGGTGCAGATCCATAGTTTTAGTAATTTTTAAAAAAGTAATCCTTTTCAATAACTTAACTTTCACTAACTCAGAGTCACACCAATTTGTGTCCTTGAAAACACAATTCTACTAGCTCTCAAAAGCCAAAGCTTTCTTTTTCTTTATCGGATTACAAACTTCAAAAGCAGTTATCAGGAAAACTGAATACACTGAACTGTCTTTCTCTAGGGTCCAGTAGTGTTTGCAACAAATAACTGATAACTTATTTTCAAAAGACAGATTTAAAGTTCTTTGGCATCTTGCCCAATACTAGAGATGCCACTTTTTAATTTTTTGTTTCGTTTTAGAGCCTGGCTCTTCTGAGTCAGTAGAGATGTATTCTTTTGTTATGCTTTGATGCCAGCATTCATATTCAGAACAGTTTAACAAAAATAATCCTTTGCATAGTCCTTACTAACCATTTAAATACACCATTAAAACAATAATTTTTGTCTCAGTATTTGCTACTTGTCCTATTCTAGAAATTCCAGAACTAGCAGAAGCTCTAAAAATGAAATTCAGCCCCCTTTTTGCTATCTCATAAGACTTGAGTCAACTTCTGTTTGCTGAAGAGTGACCTTAGCCACTCCTTGACAGGGAAGATGTGGTATCATCACTTGCGTGGACACTTACATTACTACTTCAGGTCTTACGTCTTACTGCCTATGAATCTCTTCTTCCAATGTGTATACCAAATATTTTCCATAATATATATCTGAATACCTTTGCTCTTGATTTCCCGTGTTATCTAGGAAACTAACTGTAATGGGATGGTTAGACAAATTAAAGCTAATCGTTTTTTTGGGTTTTTTTATTTTACACCAAACTCCTGCATTTTCCCTGTGCCATCCCTTGTATTACAAGGTCTGCTGCAGTACTTCTTGCATCATCAACCTGTAACTTCACCTATTAGGACTAAATGTAGATTAAATTTTATAGATGCTACTTAAAACTGTTGGCTTGTATTTTTGGACAGCACAGAATTCCATAATACAGATTGTAGTAAGTATCAAAGTGCATTAAACAAAGGAGTCTACAAATGTATCCAAGAAATGATAATCCTACTTCTCATGCCAATAACAGGTTTTTCATTTTCTCAGCTCTTGTGGAATGTCTACTTCCCCTACAAAAAGCCAACACTTTAAAAATTAGATGCAAAGTGTTAGAGAATGTTTAAAGATAAACACGGAGAGAAGATTCACATGTTTACACAGTTGGGGTTAAATATGAGTCTTATACCTCTTTAATGAGAGCAGAAGTAGATGCACAATGAATACATTATTGAAATTCATGCTAGAAACAAACCCTCAGCTTACCCGCCTATCAATATCTGTGGCTTATTTGAATCACTTGTGACACCAAAGACATCAGGAATCAAGTCTCCATTAAAGCTGAAAATGCAAGATAATTTTAGTTATGAGTCAAAAGTAACTATTCTTAAGTCAATCTGTATTTAGTTCCCATTTCCTCCCCCAAGCAATGAACCCCTTTCAGCTGTGTAGTCTCTTCTGAATTTCAGCTCTTGCCTGAGCAGGCAGTAGCAGCAGTACGCTTCTTTCACTATTTTACACTATGCCATGCATTTGATTTTCCAGCTATATCCCCCCTTTCTTTTGTTTAGCATTGCACACAGAGGGAATTTCCCCATGAAAGGGATATTTATTCAGTCTGATAAGCCAGTAAGATTTTTGTTTTACAAAGGATAATGTAGCATAGAAGTCTTGTAAAGACAAAACTGTTATGTTTTATAATCTTCTGTTACACCAGTTAACCATACACAAACCACACTACTCTTACAAAGAGCACGCGTTTCAAATCTTAGCTTTAAAATGTATTTAAGTTGCTCTTAGTCAGCATTATAAATGTTGTTTTCAAAAAAAGGTCATACTTACTCCATTACTAGAGGTTCATCATGAAAAGTCTTATTTAACATAGTTTTATGGTTAAGATCTGAAAACAGAAAATATCCACTTGATTCCATTACCAATATGTTACAACATTTACATTTTTAACTTGGACATAATTCTTCTATTAATTTACAACTATCAATTTTATGATTAAAACAAAAAAAAAAAAAATCAGCCACCACTGAGCATAAACAACTAAATAGCTTCCTGAAATTATGCAGGAAAGGTGAGTTACAGTTAAAGTACTGAAGCTGCTTCTCTCTCTCCACTAAGCTCTTCAACAAATTATTCTAAATAGATCTTAATGAAGCCTATTTCTAAGTATGATTGCAATCACATAGTCACATGAAATCTGAAATAGTTGGGATGAAGACCATCTGAAAATTTAATATTGCACATCAAACCTCTGTTTAACATTTTGGCATTGTAAAAAAAAAAACCAACAACAAAAACCAAAACACCCCACCAAAATAAACAATCCTATAAGTGCTTGAAATAAAGATTAGATGCAGACTGCCTAAATGGAAAGGAAGGATTTGAAGTCCTAATCAGGTTATCACCTCTCAGACTTCACTTTCACTTTTAATTCAAACTTTTTGTGACATCATCCCCATTTCCTTCATCTCTCCACAATGTTGCTTTTCTTTCTAGTTTCCATGTTTTCTATGCCAGTACCCTCCAAGGGACTTGTCACACTTCCATTAGCCAAGTAGGCACCACATACATTTCCAGTAGCTTCATCACATACCAACCATACCAACAATTGCTTAGAATAGGAATTGTTCTTCGGTAGCTTTCCTGGAGTCAAGAGCACCTTCTTGCACTTTTCTGTCCTTTTTCCAATCCTAAACTCTCCCCAAAACCCTTTCCCAGCAGAGTCCACAGAAAACACAAGAGACTTCAAGAGGTCACATAGTCCATGATGCCACCCCAAGACAGAATTAGCTATACCTAGGAACACTGCTAAGAAATTCTTGAAAAGTTCTTTCTAAATCTCTCAAAAGCTTCCAATGATAGAGGCTCTAGAAACCTCTCTCCCAAAGAATTTGGTTTAACAGAAACCCATGTTCTATTACTTATACTGGTGAGTTTAGGCATGGTAAGTGTATGCACTAAGCTTTACACCAGGTGCTCAGTGCATCTTAAATTCAAGATCAATCCTTTGAGATAACCATTGTGAAGCCAACATGCATAATGGGGAAGCTATTGGAAGCAGATCTTCAGTTAGTAAGCTACTGTCAAACCGTGGTATTGTTTGGTTCTGTCTGCTGCATGGTCTAGCACAAGGTCTAGCTTTGTTCTCTTTCATCAGTTACTGAATACAGTTTAACAGCAGGATAGTATATGGGTATGAAGCCAAATAGCTGCTACTCTATTTTAGTTGTAAAAATAATCACTGCACCCTGCAATGAGTTTTAACTTTCTGACAATACTGTGAATTATTAAAAAGTCTAACAATCATTAAGAAGCAGCAACTCACCCAATGTTTGGTTGTGCCCCCAGAAAATAAACACTGAAAGCTCATCTCTGCCATGGTTTTGTGCCCGGGTAGTCAGGAGAACATCCATTTGTGAATCACCATCATAATCTCCAGGAACTACACTGGTTATGGTAACACCAAGAGATCTACAAATAAAAAGAAACATAAAATGCCACATGAAAATGTACAAGTGTCTACATGAAGATTCTAAGTGCCCACATGTTCAAAGGCTTGGATTTTCATCCCAATTATTATTAGTCTATTCTATAATAATAGAAAATATTATTACATTATTTTCCATCAGTGACCTAGGTTTGGGTTTTTTTAAAAATAGAAGTCTTTATCTATTGCAAAAGTAACTCTACATCAAGCACTCTGCAGTCTTACTTCCTTCAAGGAAGGATGACATTTTTAACTCTGAACTTCAGCTAACAGGCATTCTTCAGCCATATCCTCTTTGCTAATGCCATCTAGACTTCATTAAATCCCTCCATTTGTTGTGGAACCAGTCCTCAAAAATGTGTTTCAGAGGATCTTTTTGGTTGCATTCCAAGAGCAAGATCATAAAGCAACAGGAAAGCTTTAAGCGGGAGTCAGACAGATAAACTTTTTAAAGGCAATGTCATCTCCTCCCATTTCTGCCACATCTTCCACTCCTCCCTGCATGTGTCTGTTCTTTCTATCTTTAATGACTTGGTTACCTACTCAGAGATGCTGCTTTACACACACAAACATGGTTCATTTTTTTAAGAAGTAAGAGCAGATATTTTCTAATGCACTAAACAAATTAGCTGCTTCCATGATAGGAGGTAATAAAGAAACACACAAATACACAGAATGATAAAAGATGAAGCTGAGCTATAACAGCAATCAAACTGTTAATAGACATAACACTATTAGCGAGCATCATTCATAAGCAGTAATATATTCTGTAAAACTCTTATGGTTAAGACACTACATATATATGTACATAAACACACAGCTTTTTAAACATTTTTTACAAATGTATGCATTTTGAAAAGCCACACTAACTTTAGAAAGGAACAGATCTCTGCACAGAAATACCAGAACACCGTTCTTTCTATCCCCTTTTAAATAAACCAGGTGGTATTGGCTGGATTCCATTAGTAACTACCACAACTAGGAGAATTTCCCTGAAAATATGCCTTAGAGCAGAGACTAATACTACCTGACAAAAAGACAACCTGTGATATGGAATGATAGTTTATTTACTAGGAAATAAAGGCCAGAAAAAAAAATCTGCAAAAATATTCTAAGATGTAGGTATTTTCTAATACTAATTAGAGGACAAAAACTGAAGAAGAGCAATTTCACAAAGGGAGTGGAAAGTGACACCTATTAGTTAACAATATGAACGACAAAACTCATCTCCACCAATTCTGTCACCTGACTCTCAAAATCCAAACAAATAAAACCAAAAGCTCGCCAGGAAATTAATCAGCTAACTGGGGAGGATCTAAGGACAAGCTCAACAGCACAAACAGTTCCCATCACGTTCC
The DNA here is from genome assembly GCA_027925045.1 of Hypotaenidia okinawae. NCBI lineage: Eukaryota > Metazoa > Chordata > Aves > Gruiformes > Rallidae > Hypotaenidia > Hypotaenidia okinawae. The sequence goes on along the minus strand of BSDF01000013.1, from coordinate 8,075,652 downwards.
CACTGACTGCAGAGATGCACTTTCAAGCAGAATTGCCACTTACGTTGTTTCAACTTGCGTATCAATACTTACTTCATTGGTAACTTAACACGGGGCTTAAAGTAGGGCTCCTTTTGGTCAGCCAAAAAGATAATCAACTCATTTCCTGCAAAAGCAAGTTACAGCATGTATAATAGAGGAGGATTGTAAATCATTTATATACAGAAACAACATTGAAAATGCTATATCAGAAATAGTTATTCCTCACAGCAGCAAAATCTTTGAAAGGCTTCCCATACAACTTCCTCCTCATTCAACAGGAATCCAAAGGAGCACTTCTCCACTACCTACATATTGTTTAAAAGAAAGCTTCCTGTAAGGAGTCAAGAAATATTACATGTGCAAAAGTGGTAGGCATCACTTCTGTACAAATAAAGCTTAAAAGTTAACTCAAATTAATTCTTTTAACGTTGTCTCTGACAGCACGGGATCTGATCTTGCCTTCCCAAGTTGGCAGAAAAAAGCACTAAGTGAAAACTCACAGAAGTAACCTAGCTCCCTGCAGCACTTCCTCATTTAGAGGCACTGATACAAGCCACTATCATTTAATTATTTCAGGAAGGCCTAAATAACCTCTATTTCATGTTGTAGAAATAACAGAAATTTAGGGAAGAAAAAAAATTTCCTCAGTGAACCACACTACACCTCACTTACTTCAAGGAAAATAACAGTTCACAGTTACTGAAAAAAAACCCCAGTTTTAACCTATCCTTTATTATTTGTTTTCAGCATTCTCCAAGAAAGTTGCCAGTAGCATCCCAAACAGCAACAACTTGGTTACCTATTTGAGAACAATTCTACAGCTCCAAGCCCAAGCTACCACAGTGTATTTCAGGAGCATCATTCTGTGGCAGAGTTCACAGCTGTGAAAGCTGAATGCAAGTTTCCTGGCTATGAAACAAAGATAATTGCCATAAATGTATTTGCCAAGGAGAATATGCCAGCAAATGAGTAAATGAAAACAAACCCTTTCAAAATGGATGAGGGCAACTAGTGCAGTCCTGTCTGGCAAGCTAATAGAGCCTGGGTTGCACTACACAGTCACAGATGATTGAAAAAATTGGCACACAGTAAGGTGAAGAAGCCTGCTGGCTGCTTAAGCTTTTGATAACAAAGCTGTGGGTTGACTGTTAAAACTTGCAATTCCGATTTCACACTATAGACTTTCACCTGCCTTATCATCATCTATGTGGTAAAGTAATGATGATGCTGAAGCAGCAAATGTGTTTTTACACATACCAGGTTCCAAGTCAATTACACCACTCAAAAATGAGACTGTGGTTACTAAAGATAAATCTATGAAATTTCAACTCAGCATTCATCAATAGTCAAAACCAAGCTGACAACTGGAGATTATTAGATAAACAGAAAAAAACAACAATCACTACATCAATCCACAGCACATGTCCTAGATGCTGTTCTCAGTTCTTCGTTTTGAGATAAGGGGACAGTACAGAAGAAAGGCAAAAAGTACATGGGAGGGTGAAGAAAGGAACCCATTTCCATGCAAGCAACAATTACATAGACTAGAAGTCTTCAGTCTGAGCAAGGATACCACAGAAGCATTCAAAATTTCCCAGTGGAATGCAGAAGGCAGATACAGGAATGATTACTCACTGCCCTGTGCTATTAGAATAGGCAAACACAACTAGAAGGTGGTGGGTTAAACAAGCAAACAGCATGAGTTTCCCCTTCCACAGGTACTTACAAAACAGGTATGCATACAAACAATTCTATTTATCCTTACATTTTAGTGTCAGAAATTGACTAAACCCAGGGCCCACTGGTAATTTTGAATTGTTCTTGCAACAAGACACTTTTGGCTCTAGGCTATGTCTTATGTTGAGCTGGTTTACTCTCTTATAAAGCTCCTAGTACTGTTTTTTCTTTCATGTATCCAAGCATATGAAAATTAACTCTCATTCAAATAAAGTAATTCAAAATCAGAACAGTAATATAAAGCCAGCAAAGGCCCAAGACATCATCCCAATTTCCCTACTAAGGGTCAGGATTATTAGGAGTGAGCTTCTTTACCACGTTGCCGTTCTAATGTGTGTGTACTTATAGAGAGAGATAATACTAGAACTTGTATGTGTATATACATACACACACATGCATAGACACATACAAGCTCTGGTATTACCTCCAATGCTCACTTCAGCACTATGTGAAATTGTCCACCATTTATTCTACTACTTAGTATTCTAGTATTTAGAATCAGCCATTACTTTTTGTTCTGAAGACATACCGTATATTTTTCAAGCTGCTTTCTGTCAGAACTTAAATTATGAAAAATAACGTTTTAAAGTTTGCTCTTTCTGGCTGATTTATACTGAGTATCAACTAGGAAAACTACAGCAAGTGCTGCTGAGCAGAAGAAAAGAAGCAGCCATAAGTCTAGTTTCTAAAACTTTTAACTACTCACACTTTTATATGCATTCATCTGAAAGATAAAAAAGTAAAAATTAGATCTCTTATCTTACTGCTGACATTCATTTAAATCTAATCTTTGAAGGCATTTTTTCAGTAGATGAGCTAGTGGAGCATTTTCAAGAAGCTATGCATTTAAATATCTCAAGTAGATGGGAAATTCACTCATGCTTTACTGAAGCTACTTACAGAAACATTGCTGAGATTGAAGGATGAAAAAAAGGTGAATTTGAGAATAAATTTATTATCTTAACGTGTAGCTTTAAGTCAATAAAATTACCCAAGATTAATATCTGCAAATAACACTGGCCACTGATAATAAGCTCTGATTTTGGATCCTCTATATCTGAAGCCCAAACAGCAACTCACAGCAGATGACAGCTGTATGGAATAAATGCATGCAGCCTTCTGCTTTAACAGAATGCCCACGAGAGAATAACACGACGTTTACGCGCCTTACAACTCTCAAGTGTTCATCTCAGTTTCCCAAAACATTGTGAAAGCAGGAGCAAAAAACACCCCGGTGTGACCATTCGCTCCGCAGGGCCAAGTCTTTATTTCACAACCATAAGTTCAACTTTAAGGCACGCCTTGCCCTGTATGAAGCCATACATTAGCACAACTTGCAAATACTATTTTCCACACAGGAAATAGCTCGGGAGCCAAACAAACGCCCCTTTAGGCTTGAAAATATTTGTTCCGTAGGGTGCACAGCCCCGCAGGGAGCACCGTGCTTCAGAACGGAGGGCACCCCCAGCCGGGCGGCCCCGGGGACCCCGAGTCCCACCGCGGTTCCTCGCAGGCAGCTCCCGCCAGTTCCCTGCCCACCAAGGACAAAGAAAGCACCTGCCGAAGAAGCAACCAGCATCTCCTCTCCAACGAGGACCGAGGCAGGACGGCATCTCGGAAGCGGTCGCAGGCATCACCCCGGCTGCCCACCTGCCCAGGTCCCCGCGGGCCTGGAACCGGAACCAGGCAAGCACCTCAGTGAAGCCGCCCCTCACACCGGCTGGGAGAGCCCCCGAAGCGCCCCCCGCGACAGCGCCCAGCCACGCAGCCAGCTCCGCTCCCACCCTGCCCCCGAGGGCGGCCCCGCTCCCCCGCACTCACCGCCTCGCAGCACGAACAGGTCCGTCTGCTTGTCCGAATTGAAGTCGCCGAAAGCCGCCAAGGTCCCGTAGGCCTCAGCCCCGAAGAGCTGAGCGGTGACATTCTGCAAGGCCCGGCCGGGCCCCGGCAGGGCCAGCAGTAGGCACAACGCCAGCCAGCCGTGGCAGCCCCCCATCCTACGACGGCGCAGCCCGGCTACCCGCCGCCCCCGCCCGCATCACTTACGGCAGCGGAGGGGTGTGCCCGGCACAGCAGCCGGCTCGCTTCCGGGATTGACCCGGCGGCTTTGCGACAGCTGCGGGAGGGTGCGCGCGCGCGCGTGTGCGCGTCTCTTTACGGCCGGTGCGGGTGACTAGCCAGGGATCGCCGCCTGGCTCGCTCGCTGAGGTGGCGGCGGGCAGGCGAGGGCAGCTGGTCTGGCCGGAGCGCAGTGACGGGAGCGGCAGGTCCTCACCGGGATGGCGACGGCGACAGCGGCCCCCGCGGCGGCCCATATGGCTGACGTGAGCTGGAAGATGCTGGAGCTGCGGGCTCGCTCTAAACGTTCAGGTCTGACCTCCTGGCTTGCCTGAGAGGAGCGGCGGGGCTCCTTCTCACTCTGCTCACTAACCGGCCCCCTCCCGCTCTCCTCTTCCCCGCTTTGCCCCGTCGCCCTCCTCGAGCTCTTGGCCGACGTCGTCCCCGTGGCTGTTTCCCCTCTCCGCAGCTTGGCGCGTCTCTTGCCGCCGGCCCGGCCGCGGCCCTGCCTGGCCCGCTTGCCCCCCTTGCCCCTCCCGCGGGCTTGGCGGGCACCGCCGGCGGCCCCCGGCGCGAGGCAGAGCGCGCTGCCTGGCCCGGCTGTCCCCGGCGAGGGTGATGTACAGGCGGCAGCGGCCGCGGGGTTGCGAGGGCAGCTGTTCGCGGCGCGCACTGCCCGAAAGCCGCCGAGCGGTGAAGTGTATTTTAATATTGCAGGCGCTTGGACTCGAGTCCTGGCTTTTGCCCGGGTTTCCTTGGGTAAAGGTTTTATTTTTCTGAACGTGAGAATTGCCTTGAACTTGGCTTGCGTGGCAGCTGCCTCCTGGCCGGGATGACAGGACGATTACCGAGTTGGTTTAAATTTCCAACGTTCAAAATTCCCTGATTTTTACAGTAGCTAAAAATACAGTCTCGGTAGGACCTTAGTTATTTGAGTTCTAATAGAAAGAGTTTTCCAGATGATCCTTGCAGTGTTTACAAGCACATAGGAGATATAAATAAAATCCATTAATTATTTTCTAGTTTGTTTATTTGATTGGATCTGTTGTGGAGGCGTTAGGAGTGCTCTCATAAAACAAATCGATCAATTAAAGACTGATTAATATGCCTTTAAAAATTCTACTTATAAATAGTATTAGTTTGCAAAATACTGTGATTAAGATTGTCCGGTAAATGAGTTGTTACTTTGTGACAAATTATCTTTAGAGGGTACTGTTACCTCAAAATTAGTTTACAGATGTGGGGGCAGAGCTCTACAAAATAAATTCTGGAGTATGTGAGCCCTGAGTCGTGAGGCAGGGAGCTAACTTTGGGATTCCCATTCCCTGTGACTGTAGAAGGCATTTAGATAATTTCAAATGCTTGTGTTTTTCTTAACTGCTACTGCCTTCCACACACATAAGTGTTTTCAGAGATGACACATTACTATTGCAGCTCACTTACTCTTTTTCCTGATCCTAGAGATTTTGTCATTTATAAAGTGACTGAAGAAATATTTTTTTTTTAAGAAATAAAGATAATTTTAGTTGAAATGTTCTTCTGATAGAAGAGCTGATTTAGAAATTGAGTTTTATCAATAATCAGCTAACATTTTATCTAAAAATTAAAATCATGCTCTTATTTCTCAATTTTACTCCTGCATCTTTGTAAGACCGTTGAAATTTGTATAACTTCAGAGCCTTTATGCTACCTTTCTGGCACTGTCAGAGAGAAACATGGCTGTAGTAGTCCCTGAAAGCGGCTGAAACTCCCCCACACTGTTTGGAATTGGCTGAGGTCAGTGCTCCAGAGTCCCAGTTTACAAGCAGTACTGTTTGCTTTGTTTTGTTTTCTAGTATGATGCTTGGAGTAAGGCATAGTAAGCATGGAATACAGACTCGTGTGCATGAAATGCATGAGTCATTGGTATTTTATAGGTGACCCAAAGTCTTGTTTAAGGCTCTATCCTGTCTGAGGTAATCACTGTCTTCATGTTTATGTATATTAAATTATTATTTACGCTTTTGCTGGTAAAACCAAATTTGTATTGAAAATTTTTTGTAAAAAATATAAGCTTCTTTAAAGGTTTGGAAGAACTTAATCATCTTAGTTACAAATATTATTTTCTTATTTTACATTCCAAACTGGAAGGTTGTCCGCTTCAAATAGCGGAGTTATTCAGTACCATAAGCAACATGTATGATTAGAAGAAAGATCCTAGAGTACATTCCACATAGGATAAAATTAGTACTATGCATAAGCAGAATTTTAGCTCCCTGTCCTTGTTATTACTTACACTATTATATGCACTATTTAAATCAATGTTTTTATTGAATCCAGAAATATGTCAGATAGATTTTATTTGGCACCTTTTGATGATAGTAGCAAATTTCCTAGTGAATAACAACGTTACTATCTAATGTCCAAAAGACAGCCTGTGTGCAGACTGTGTCCTTTTACTCACATAAGTTTTATGGAAGAAAAAGCAAAACAATGTAATTGTTTAGGGTAGAAGAGGGAAACAAAATGCAATGAAACTTCACTCCCTTTGCTCTGTGCACTCTGTCATTTTGATAACTCCACTAACATTGCTTTCAATTAATTGTAATGCGAGTTGCCTTTAACATTTACTAAACAGTTTTGGAAATTGCTGTAGCTTAGCCTGAGACGTTTGTGATTAGCTGCACCAATTTGAAATGGCCAATTTGGATGATGACAGAACCTCCTCTGCGCATGCTTTTTTAAAATGTGGTAAGTGTGCAGTTCTGTGTTTTGTTTTTGTTTGTGGCTACTTGACTCAACAAAAATAATTGTATGTTTTGTGTTTCAAGCTATGTTTTGTGCTAGCATTTTTTAGCACTGTGCAGTAGAACTTAAAAATTTAAGCTCTTTCAGTGAAAATTTCTGAAAATTGGAATCTGCTTAGACTGAAATCTACTGTACAGATCTCCCTGTTTTGTCCTTGTTTGGTTTTCTTGCAAGTATGCCTCAGTGTAACCACCTGTGAACTGAAAACGTCTGTTTTCCGATGCATGTGAAAGGTGCACTAAGAATGGTGTATAGCTTTAACACCCAAAAAACCCTCAACATGACTGATTTAGAGAAAGAAGTAAATTTTCCAAGAAGCCTGTCATTGTGAGCTTGACTTTTGTAAATCAAGTGGAAGCAAAATAACCCCCTGGCACACCTTCTCTTTAGGCACAATAGAACTAGAATACACAAATTTGTCAAGACCGGTTTTGCTCAATATATTTTGACTGGAACAAACATGACCCTATTGGAAGCTAGCTGATCTGGGAAAAATGTAGAGGGCTCTTGTTTAGTCTGTATTGAAACACAGAAGCAGTGCAAGTGCTATAGAGGCTAACCAGGTAAGGGGGTTTTAGCTGTCTCTTGCTAAAACTGAGTCACTTGACCTGCCTTGCCCAGCCATGACCACGGCATTTATATTTTGTATCCCTTCACATCAAAGAACACATGAAGTGCTGACATTGTAATTTAAAAAAATATTATTCTTTCCAAATTTTTGATACTTGATGTTTCTGTTGTTACAATAAAATACAGGATTTCAAGATACTAGTATTAAGAATACTTGTTCTGAGTTCTCAGAAACATGAACAATTGCCTTCAATACCCTGAATGGTTTCCTGCCTTGTTAGTCTTGGTATTTTGGTGTATCTTGGTTATGTGAAGCTCCCGTGTCTTGGAATGCTGGTCAGTGTTTTATTTGTGGTGTTCAGTAACTTCTGTGTGGTGTTAGCTACTGTAAATTCTGAAATCAGTAATTTCCATGAAATACAATATACTGTAGAGAGAAATCAGATCACTAGGAAATAGGGAAAGAACAAAATTAATTGGTGCATATTTTTTTCATTAATTTATAATTGAATTATGAGCACAGTCTAATACATGATTATTTTTGATAAATGATAATTGAAAAGTTGTCCCTTTAAAGCTATTTAAATGAAGCCCTTACAAGATTTTACTTGTTTTTTGCCTGTGTTATCATCACAACCTGGGTAACACTTTGTACCTTTTTTTTACTGTTACTGGTTATTCAGATAGAGGAATACTTAAATACCTTTTTTTTTTTCTTAACTCCCATCCTCTCTCTTGAGGTTTCCTTTCTATGTTTTCATTGAATTGTAGAACAGTTGGGTTTAGAAGGGATGTTAGGAGACTCTCTATTCTAGCCTCTTGCTCAAAGCAGGGTCAGCCATGAGATCATAGTTTCCTGATCCATCTAGGCATTAAAAAAACCCATTGGCAACAGCACAGCTGGTCCATGTAAAGTTCATGGAGTTAGAGTTGAGATATTTACATATGTGAAAAGTGAATTTTCTTTCTAGTGGAAATTCTTCTGAAAATTATTTTCTGATACCACCTTGCTCAACTACATGGGTTTGGACTAAGAAGCAGATCTATTTCATAGCAGACAACTATGAGAATAAACTACTGTACCCAACGGTGTTTCTCTCCAGTACACTAAGTCTTGAGCTCGGGAGAGGCTGCAGGAGAGGTGATGTTGGGAGGAGAGGATTTGTTCATATTTATAAACCTTGCTGTGTGAAGAAACAAAGTTCCTGTTGAGCCCAGTGACTTCTGTGTAATGTGAAGATGGTTGTGATGTTATTGTGTAATGAACATTACTGTGATCTGAGATCCAGAACTTGTATATGCCTCAACTGTTGTGTTGCCTTCAGAACTAGTGTCACATTAAAGGACTGTGGGCAGTTTTTATTCTTGTCAAATCTACAGAGAAATCTGGTGTTCTCAGCTTGCTTGCTTGTTTGGTCTGGGATGACTTAAATTATCCCAGTAAATATTTTCTTTTGTTCTTCTGGCACAAGATAAGTTACAAATAAAATTCTTGCCATGTCACTTCAATTTATTTGTTATTAAACTTCAGGGTGTGTATGTTTGGTTGCTTGTTGGGTTGCTTTGTTGGGTTTTTTAAAAGTCTGCTTCAAAAAATCTGCATAGGCAGTCTTTGATGAAATATGCAGCTCTTTATCCATGAACTAGGTCCAGAATTCCATTCTGATGCATATTTTTCTTTAGTTTTTGCAATTGCTGCCTTCTTCCAGGATGTGTAGGTGTTCAAAGCTGCTGTATATATGAATTTGGGAGCAGGGTTTCAAAATGTTGGCCACAACTTTTAAATCTAAATATCTAGGCAGTTTTGAGCTCTTCCCTGAAGAGCAATTAATGCTCATCTCAAGTAGAACAGGAATAAAAATTAAGTGGATAGGAAAGTACTTCAACATCAGGATTTCATAATATTCTCAGCCTCCAGAGGTTGTATATACATAAGTATTTACACTGCTAATAGCTTACCTTGAAGAACTTCTATTAATTTCCTGCTCAGGAATTCTGCTAATTGTTTTGTATTCTGCTTAGAAGAGATAATTAGCTTGTAAATAGTTCCTGGAATTGGTCTACATTTGAGTTTCATCTGCTGGATAATGTTTTCTTATAGTTTCTATGTCTTAGCTAAGTCAGAAATACCTTGTCTGTTTGTTATTTTAGTTCTAAACTGGTAATTGATGTGTCTGTTACCAGTTATTGGGCTGCTTCAGATTTATTGCTGTTCTCTAATACTTTGAAAGAAAACTACTATCCTTTTTAGTAATTCTTCAACTTGAAGAATGGTGAAATCTTATTACTTTGAAAACTGCAAGAGGTAGTAAATTAAAGGGAATTAATTTTCAATGGAAAATATGGTCTATTTAGTCAATGCAATCTATGAAAACAAACAGGGATTTAAATGGACTTGGGATGAGAATTTTGAGGGTTATTTTATAAGATATTAAATATATTCATGTAGGACGTAACATTTTGATTTCCTGTTTGTTTGGGTTTTGAGTGATTTTGTAGTTTTTATTTTATTTTACTCCAAGTTTTTTGTAGTTTTTATTTTATTTTACTCCAAGTTTGGGTTTTTTTTTTTATTTTACTCCAAGTTTTTATTTTATTTTACTTCAAGTCAGACTTGGAGTAGTTCACTTCTGGTGTAAGGAAATAATGGGCATACTTCATTCTTTGTGGAAGAAAATGTGAACTGCCATGTACCCTATTTAAATTTTCTATAGGGTTGTGAGACCAGTATACAGCTGAAAAAATACTATATCAAGAAAATGCTTTAAAATATTCCTTTCTGGCAAGTCTACTTACTTACCTAAAATAAAACTCACACTGTATGGCTACAATGAAAGGAGAGATTTATGAAAAACAGTATTTGAAATCAATGTCCTCATTCTGTTAGTTCTGAATGCTAACATACAAGCTGAGAACTCAAGGGTACTATTTGCATATGACATTCTTTATGTTTAAGAGTTGCAGTCTTGCTAGTGTAATTTTTTTCAGTTTTAAATCCTTTTCAAAATATGTAATTGAGAATAGCTTTCTATAGCAAGTTTTTGTCTTACTGAAATGAACTATTAAATAGATTTTGGATAGAGTATGGATGGGCTTTTTTTAGCTGTCTTAAAAATAGCTTGCACTGGGGTATGGTCACGCTATAAAAACCACATGGAAGGAGCAGCTAGCTTCATGTTTGTCCTCTCTGTTTCTTGCTTTCGATTAGTCTGTGATACCAATAAACCATAATTTACCCCAGGATTTGTCTAGCAGAATGCTATAGGCACCCAAGCAAAACATAATCTATATAGATGCAAATGAGGAATTAATGAAGAGTATGTGGAAAACTCTGATTTTGAATGTTACTTTTAAAAAGTGCTTCTGTTTATGTTAAGAATACTTTTAAACAAGACTTTCAAGGCATATACTTTTGGGCATTTTTCTTGAACTTTTAGTTCATTTCACCTTTTTGTTCCATCACCAGTCTTCTCTATTTCGATTTATTTCTGCTAGTAAAGTGGTGAACATCTAAAAGACTGTCATTTGCAGGTGAGGGTCATTTGACATTTTTGTGTTCTTTATTCTGTTTGGTCATCTTTCTGCACGGAGTTCAAATATTTGAATGCTCTAAAATGGAAAAAAACCACCTTTTCTTTTCGTTTGTGATAACTTTATTTTGTTTCTCTGTTGGCCACAGAGGGTCACAGCTTATCTGGTAAGTATGTAAACTAGCAGCTTTATTTTGGAAACTTCAGTCTTGTGTTTGTGCCTGTGAATTACCAACTGCTTTTCATGGTGCAGTCCAGGGGTTAACAGTCTGCAAGAAATAGACATTCTCAACCTTTTTCCACTCACAAAAGACAGTGTATTGTGTATGTCTCATACAGTTAACAAATCAAAGAGAAAGAATCTTTATTTTACATTTGAAAAATCTAGTAAGCAAATATTTTTTCATAAGTTTTCAACTTTTTACGCAGTAACTTAGTTGCTGAAAATCTGTTGTTACACATGTTCTGACCTACTTCCTCTGAATCACCTTATAAAGTTACAATTCCTGCAGGTCACTGTGTTGTGTACTTCTCCAAGGTAACTGAATTAATAGTATAACAATATAAATTAAGAGTATTCTAATGGACAGGAATTCCTAGGCAAAAATTAGTTGATTTGAAAAATTGATTTAAATTTGGTTCAGAGTGTTGATTTTATTTCTTAAACAGAAGATATGAAAGGTGTGCTACCAGTTTTTCTTTTCCAAAACTAAAAGCAATTAAGTTGTTTGGTAATGGGGTTTTTTAAGGCATTCTTTAGGCTGTTTCCCCACCTGCATGTGTTGACTAGAATGTAACTTCTCCCAACGAGGAAAGGAAATGCAGTAGGGGAAGCTCAGATGTGTCATTACATGTCACCAGAGAATCTGTGTACAATGGACCCACAGGAGTGTGCACCAGAAGAGGTGGATTTTTTTTAACTATGATTGCAAAGCAAAAGGAATACTAATTTGGGGGGTAAGGTTTGAGTTCTTGAAGGGCAAGGAACATTTTTCAGTCTCCCCTCAAATGACTTGATTAACAAAGCTTCTGTCAGCACTCCACATGTGTTGCTTGGATGAGAGTCCTGTATATGGACAATCTCCTGTCTAATGCTTGGATATGTGCTGGGAGTGTGAAAGAGGCAGCTTGAATGGGAGCACTCTGCTGCATCCTGCCAGAACTGCTTGGCTGGCTGGGCTTCTCTGGCAATTCATTTCTTGGAGCTTTTCAGAAGGGCAGCATGCAGCCCGGAAAGGGGAAGTTCTCATTCTTCCTGTTATCAAATGGCTCTGTGGGAGATCTTGCTATCCAGAACACTGAATAAAGCCAAAGTGATTTATGGAAGGAGAGCAGTATGGTACTCTTAAATTAGAAGTTGGAAATGGTTTACCCCAGTAATTTTAAAGAAATCCTGTCTTTCTGATAGGAGCTCATTTCAGCTGTCAGTAAAATGGACTTTTCAGGTGCAAATAGGGAAGCAGTCAATATGTGGGATGCTGAGAAGGAAAGATGTGGATTTGATAGCATGGCATTTGTCTGGAATAGGCAATTGGGGGCTTTATCTGTTGGGTAGGTTTAAGCTTTGGTAGTACATGACTACAAGCTAACCCTTCTCTGATTCAAGTTTATTGTGGTGAAAATGAGGTTAGGATAGATAAAACACTAATAGTGTTCATGGTCACCATTTTAGAAGGCAAGTTGAGAAGTAATAGTTATATTTGGGCTGCTTTGGGTCCCCCTTCTGTTTTTCTACATATCTTTAGGAATTTGGTCTGTAGGATACTTCTAAGTCAGTGTTTCTAGAAAATTCTTAGCATTTACCAGGCTGTCTTCAAAATCTTCAATAATTAAACTAAACATTTATGTAGCATTCGATGTAGCTGAACTAGGCATTTGAGATCCAGATGGAGGTCTTGTTTGTGGGGACAGGTACTGTAGAAAAAAATGTGTATAGATACGTATTATCTGAATTCAGTAAACCATGATTTTGTGTAACGAACATGAAAAAAATCATATTGCAGTAACTTTTAGCAATGGTGGAATTATGAAAGTAATTTCAATCCTCATTTGGGATTTTTTTCTCCTTTTTTTTTTTTTTAGGTTCAATTTATGAGCCACTTAAAAGTATTAACCTTCCAAAACCAGAAGGCGCCAGTCTGTGGGATAAACTAGATCATTATTACAGGATTGGTAAGTTAATAATTGTTCCTGCCAAGCAAGATTTTCTGTATAGCTAAAATATTTACAGTTATGACAGTAATCAGCTTTGTCTTAAAATATTTACAGTCTTTAATAAGGATTTCTATTTTCTGAGAGGTAACAGGTTCTGTTATTACAGTTGCTGATAAGATTCTTGTGATAATGCATGTATTTGGATCTTTCATACATTGCTTGAAAAAAGCATGACCTGTAAATAGTGTTCAAAATAATCATCTCCATTTGTCCACTGGTAGAATGGATTCACCTGATGCTCTTGGATGGGGAGGGGTAAAGGTATTCTGACAGTTTTTGATGCTTGAACTAACCCAGATATGAATTGGAATTGATATTTACATGTTAAATATCATTGCTGTATTCTTCCTACACGAGGATGTTCTGCTAAATTTCTGCTTGGAACTTGAAAGGCACAGAAGCTGGAGGGCTGAATTACTCTTTTTGCTGGAATTGAAAATGTATACTGGAAATTCAGTCCAGCTGTAAGACTTTATTTGGAATTATTTTGGATAAAGTGGTAGCTTAGTATTGTGGCATTAGCCAGATCAGGTGAATAAATGTTTAAATGGGAAAAAATCACCCAACCTTATTTGTAGTGCTTAAACCAGATATTTTGTCATCAGTGGTACCATGAGGTATTTTTATGCAAAAGTTTTACCTGTTAGCTAACATTTTAAGCCAAGTTTAGTGTTTTGAGGTTTTTTCTTTATTATGGGTTCATTTAAAGCCAAATCCATATACATTAGAGAAATGATGGTTTAATTTGTTTGGTTTGGATTGGGGGTGAGTGTGTTAGAATAGTCCTGTCTATATTCTAAAACCAGATTTTTTTAATGGCTGTCCAATTGCTTAAAATTTAAGTCTTGTCAGGTAAGGATATAGAATAGTGATTAATTTTCCAGTTATTCTAAAAATGCGCAATGTGGCTCCATTCAAAGAGTTTTCTGAAGTGAAGTCTGAGTTATGCCTGGTCTGTCCATAGATTTTTGTAGATCCATGGGTTTTGCCTTTCTTACAGAGGAGGTGACTGTTCATTTGGCTTTTAATGCCTGGCAGCAGCAAAGCTGTGATGGCGCTTGCTGTGTATCTGTCAGGCACTTATGTTGCAAACAGCCTGCCGCCTCAGTAAAAATGTACTGTTGAATTTGTACTTCATTTGAGAATAATCTATATTGACTTTTCAGGTAATATTTTATCGAAGTTCTTCTTATAAGGTATTCAGTCACTGAAGAATATAATGCAGAAAGGCATAATCCCCTGTAATTTTAATTTAGAATACTTAATTTCTAACACACAGACAATGAAGAGGCTTTTTTGAATTGATGCTTGATACCATTCTAAAAAAAAATGCTTTCTTATCTAATGGGTAGGTTGTTGTTAAAAGGGCCATGTTCAAGGACATTAAGCCCAGTTTCAATTTTATAGCACACTGGTTATTACACAATTTTAAGAAAACAATTCAGGAAATGTGAAATATTGAAGTAAAAAAAAAAGCAATACTTAGATTTTTTTTTTCCTAATTCAGTTTTCACAACTTGAAAATTCCTGCCTTGTTCTATTTTTATGTTAAGATAGCAAGTTAAATAATTGTAGCAGTCCTTTCTCCTTACTAATTCCTTTACTTTAAAAAAAAATGGATATAATCATCTAGGCAAAGTTAAATATTTAATTTTTATGAATGTAGAGTTTAACTATTTAAATTATTGGGGGGAGGCAGCTGCCTTGTTCATAAAAGGAAAATTGCTGGGTTGCATTGTAAGGATTCTGTACAGCGTGGGTTGTACTAGAGCTGAGACATGTAAAAAGTTTTGAATATTGATTTTTTTTATTTTTTGTAAAAAGGTCTCACTTGATAAAACAGTATAACAAGAATTTATGCGCTGCTTCTTACTTTTGTTTCTCTTCTCTTTTATGTTGTACATAATCTAACAGGTTGTTCACATCTTGATTTATTCCTGAAAATCTGTGTAGAAACTGAAAGAAACATGAGTGTAATTAATACAATTTTTTTCTTTTCTCCTTTTCCCAGTTAAGTCAACATTGCTGCTTCATCAGAGCCCCACCACAGGTCTGTTTCCTACAAAGACCTATGGGGAAAACCGAAAGGCGAAAGTGCACGACAGTCTTTACTGTGCTGCCTGTGCCTGGGCCTTAGCCCTTGCCTACAGGTGAGGAGCTTCTGAACACACATCTCCCCTGTGTTACACTGTCATGGTTTAACCCCAGCTGGTAACTGAGCATCATGCAGCTTCTCTCTCATCCCTCTCCCCTTAAGGGGATATGGAGGAGAATGGATTGAGGTGAAGGCAGTTTAATATAATAGTATGTCAAAGGATGATGATAACAATTATTGCAATAGTGATAATATAAATAAATAAAACAAACAAGTGATGCACAAATGCAGTTGCTTACTACCTGCAGTGCCCAGTTTGTTTCTGAGCAGTGATACTACCACGCAGCTAGCTTCCCCAGTTCTGTGCCATGATATTCAGTGGCAGGGCTTGTCCCTTTGGCCAGCCGCTGTGGCTGTGCTCTCCCAGCTTCTTGTGCACCTGGCAGGGTGTGAGAATCTAAAAAGTCCTTGACCTAGTGTAGACACTACAACTGCAACAACTAAAGCCATCAGTGTAATATCAATGTTATTCTCATCCTACACAACGCTACACCAGCTGCTAGAAAGAAAATTTATTTTATCCCAGCTGAATCCAGGACAGACATTCTTCCTGGTACACAGCAATGTTTTGAAAGTAGTCAAAATAACTTGAGATTTGGCATTGCTTTTAATATGCATTTAGTAATAATGTTTGTGGGTGTTTGGTTTAACGGTATAAAAATACTAAAGGTATCTTTAATCACATTTCTGGGCATTCAGAGCAGTGAACTTCCAGACTGTATGCACAGGTGTAGCTTATCTCCATCATCCGGAACCTGACTGATTATGAATGGCAGATGTTTTGTAGTGTTAGAAAAATTGCCTTTTTGTTTTGGATCTCTCAAGGAACATGGGACAAGGTCTTTTATAATACTAACAAGGATTTTTTAAACAGATCTATTATTAAAAATTATAATTTTAAAAAATAATTTTGAGATAGGGATGCTTGTGTAAGTTAGAACATAAACTAAAAAACTTTTTTTTTATATAAAATGTATGGGTAGGGTTATAAATACTTTGGTATGAGTATGCTAACCACTATACAGCCATGTTTTGAAATACTTAATATTCCAAAGCACTAATATGTCCTTTTTACTGGTTTCCCCCTAATGCATTTCCAATTTGTTTTATGAATTATCTCTTTTACCCAGGCGTATTGATGATGACAAGGGAAGGACTCACGAGCTGGAACATTCTGCCATAAAGTGCATGAGAGGAATTCTCTACTGCTACATGCGTCAGGCCGATAAGGTAAAAAACACTGTAGTGTGAGCACAAGCACTCAACTTAATTCTACAGATTAATTCAACTGTGAAAACTAACTTCTTAGTATAGATAAAATTCAGAAGGGGAATGCAGTATTACTGTGTGGCCCAGCTGAGAAAAGCTGCTGCTTTATTGGCAGGTCACAGCATTATTTTAGGGTATAGAAGACACAAGTGTTTTGTGAAGAAACAACAGTATCCTTGAAACTTGTTGGGGTTCTTTTTGCAGTTATTTATGACAGTTATAACAGTAGACAGTTGGGATTTTCCTGTGTTTTTATTGGTTAAAAGGAAGGATATAGAATTGCTTTTGGCTAAGGCTGGAGTGTTTGCTTTGCCCTTATGCATTTTGTTACTTCATTTGCAGTTGTTTACCTTACCTAGGTGATTGTTCTGATTATTTTGTTTGGTTTCTTTAGCAGTCACTTTTCAGTATTCTTTGACCTAGTGATGTAAAATAAATAAGGAAACAGAGTAATTTACTTATGCTATAGTACAGTTGATTTATTCAACCTGTAATCTTCTTTTGAGTGTGAAGCTGCTTCTTATCAAAATTTAGATGGGGTGGATTAACTTTGCATAGTCGTTAGCAGTAATTCTACAGATAGTTAAATATATGTGTTCCATGTCATTAAGTTTCATGTCACTGGCGTTTAATTGTATTATGAAAAATAATACTCATGTGAACACATAGCTTCCATCGTTTCTGAGCACACAAACTGAAATGTAAAGTCCATAAGCATGTGTTGCCTGTAATAACAAGAAAATTAGGTGTATTGTGAGTTGTATTTATGCTGACATGCTATTTTTTCTCAGGTTTTTTTAGTCTGTTTATTTGTAGTCTCATATTTTTAAATAATCTTGACCTAAATTGATCTTGTTGCATTTGAGCTGTTTTTTTTCGTTGACATGCAGTGGTTTGTTTTGAGGGTGATGAATGCAGATATGAATAATGAGCAATAAACACAGGTGTCACACTGCTGACATGCTGGTTGTCAGTTTTTGCTTTGATTACTATAAATGCTTCTCTCTCTTCCTACAGTGTATAATAAACAGCGTCTAGTTCCTAAATAGACAAAAGTCAAACTGGACTTGATTCTGAGAGTCTCTGTATGTGCTGGCCTCATGTATAAGGAAGATATTTTTTAATAATATGAATTCTATGTGCACATGGTATGACTTGAAAAGATGATGGTGCTTGTGACAAAAACTGCCAAAAGTATAATCTGTTGTCAAAAAATGTATGAGTTGTGACCTAAAATACATTGAATATGTTGATGGACCAAATGTGATAATTCCACAAAAGAGGTTTCACTTTCTTGCTTCTGGGGCATATGCAATGTGCTATGTTGGTAGAGAAGAATAACCTGTGAAGGTAAGATTGGTGTTGCAAATGTTGTGAAATGTGGACCAGATAGTGGCAATGATGTTTAGAAATTTTGGAGAGCACAGTATGACTTGAGGAATTGCAGAGAAGGATCTTTTGTTACCTTCATTCTTTTCTTTTGTAATTTGATTTCCTTTCTCTGCCTGTGTAGCTCTCTGACTGTCCAGATCGTTTTCTCAAATGGTTTTGTAAGGTAGCAGACATTGTATTTTGCAACAAGAAAGGAATCAAAACTACTTCAAAAGCACCATAGCTCTTATTTCACTCCTTTGTTCTTACATTCTTGTATAAGTAATTTATCCTATTACATTCTGTCTCTCTCGTAGGAGATTCGGTATCAGAGGCTCATTCTGAGGTCCAGTGATAGTGCCCATGAATAATGTCATTTTAATCGGGGGCACTATTCTTCCTATCTATGATGTTTATATTTTCTTATTAATCTATCAGCTTTACTTTCCAGTGTCTGTAAATGTTTCACTGTACATCTGTATGCCATGAACTGTGCTCACCATGCTTCCCATGTACTCTTTTATGTAATCTCAGTTCTTGCAGATTTTAATTTGTTACATGATCCACATGAGGCAATTTCTGAACACTTTTGTAGGTGTATAAACTAGAAGGCTTAAAAATTATTATTATTTTTTGTTTTAAAATATTTGTCACATTTTCAAATGGTGCAACAATAATTATTAAATTTTATGGATCATGATTCATAAAAATTATTAAAATTATTGTTCCCATCTTAGTTTTGGGCTCTTGTGCTCCATTAAGTGCTTTAAGCTAGGAATGGCAAGGGACTGAGAGAGTGGTAGGCAAGGAAAGAGCCTGGGGTGATGTGAACAGAAGGCACATACAGAAATAACTGCAGTGGAATCGTCCCAAGTGTATGTATGGAAATAAAGACATACCTATGGGGTGGCATTTTGGAGAAGAAAGCTCTCATACCCTTCCTGGGAAATCAGTATGCAACTCTCAGAAGTGCCTGTGCACTAATGCATGCATCATGGGGAACAGAAAGGAGGAATTGTGTGTGTGATTCCAGGGCTATGATCTCATGAGGTCTCGAAGATGTGGTAGGATAGCTCAAGTGACCGAAACCCTGTGATGGATGAACGCATGCAGGCAGGCTCCTCAGGACAGGCAGGGAAGGTGAGGAGGAAATCGCTCCCTATGTGAGAGTGTAGCTGGAAGAACTTTATGGGCCAGGATTCTATATGTACACTTCAGATCTGTGAATTCAAGGTAGGTGTGGCGTGCTTCGACTGGCTTTCTGCTAAGATTGCAGTTCCAGTAAAATGAGATGGTGTTTGTCCAGAAGTTGAAAGTGATTAAGCATTTGTAGATATCTACTGTAGATTTCTCTTTTTTTTTTTTTTTTTAAACCAAATCCAAAGATATGAGATAGATGAGTTGAGTATTTCTATTCTTTACTTATACTTTAAGTATAAATGAAACAGCTTCTGGTAAGTTTCAGAGACTTGTTTGTAAGTTTTACATAGTAGTCATATAAAAATTTTTGAAATACCTGGGTTGCAGAGTGAATTTGTGGTAACCAGATATGCTGAAGTTACTGACTTTGAATTTATCTTTTGCCTTTGATTCACCTTTAGGTTCAGCAATTTAAGCAGGATCCCAAACCATCTGAATGTCTTCATTCTGTTTTCAGCGCACACACTGGAGATGAGGTGTTGTCTCATAAGGAATATGGTCACCTTCAGGTAAAATATGGGAGTGTATGTGTGTAAATTAAAGTTTGCATGATTTTAAAAGATCCTGTTGTTAGCTGTATCACGAAAAAATGGAGATGCATCAGTTTATTTAGATTAATGTTAGATGAATTGTGCTTGGTAAAATTGAGGTTCCTTATGCATCTTTTGGTGAAAAAGTCAGGTTGTTTTGAAATATACCTCAATGATACTGGGTTTAGTCAAAAGGTACTGAAATAACTGGGATTTGTGGAGGTAGGTGGTTGGTTGCTTATGAAGTTGCTTTTTTTGAGACTAACAGATGGCTGTCAATAAATAATCCTGGCAAATAAAATGTTGAAGTAGTGAAGTGAAAGACTTAGTGTAATCTTACATTGAACATTCTATTTGTATTAACATTCCCAGCTTCATTTTCCATACATAGTTCTGAGCAATTTTCATGCATAGTAAGGAATTAATGTACACTGTCAACAGCTATGGCTAGTTACAAGTTGTAGTTCACAATTTTGTGTAGTGGTTCCTAGTCAGATTCATTGCATAATTCTTTTGCTGTCTTTCATTTCTTTCATTTTCCAAAGTATTTACTTTTTTTTAACTCTTCCCCCACTTCTCTCTACTCCAGATCCTTTTTTGCATTCATGATCTTGTTCTTTTGCATACCATAACTGTGCATACTCTTTGTAGTTCAGAAATTGCTCATGAAATTACTCAGAAGTGACAGTAGGTTGATAATTATTTAATTTCATGGTGACAACATCACTTAAATAGTTAGTACAGTAAATGTGTTGGATTCAGGAAATGTGTGTATTTTAGGCTTTTATTTGAAGCTTCCTGAAAATCCATATCTCTTGTCTGCAGGAGGAGAAAATTTTGGGATCTAGTGACCACTGTACGATGGTTCCAAGTCTTTGGGTTTTTTGGCAGCTCAACCGTTCCCATAAGCATTCCCTTCTGTCATCAGCAAATCTCAAAAGATAGAGGGAAGGAACAAAAAGCACCATAACTGAGGTGGTTCAGTTGGGAAGAATGGAATCAGTTACGTAGCTGGTCTGCCATTACTGCCGTGCTCTGTGCTTTTCAGACTGTACTGAGAAACTGGAGTCAGTGGTCTTTAAATCTTCAGGAATTTTTTAGAATTTGGACCTTACTCTTAACCTGCTGTGTTTTAGATAATCCAAATTTTTCTCTATTGAAATCGTACAAATTCTCTATTACACTAGAGTTCTATTACAAAAGCACTTTCCTTTGATTCATTAATAAATTGCTACTGCAAGTAGTTACTGTTAATAATAAATGGTATGTACAGCCATGAAAGAAAACTGTTTTTCACAAATATAATTGGAGGTATCTGAATCTTGTAATGATACTTCTGTCAGTCAGCAATGCTAAAATTCCAGTTAGGAATAAAGTGATTAGTTTCCAGGTGTGCTGTGTACTGTACACTCTTCTATTTACCTTCTTGGTGTTCGGCCAGTGAATCAGTTGTCGTACATGTAAATATGAAACAGCTTGTGACTAGAGTGATTGTCTGTGGGTCATAGCAGTGAGCCTAAGCAAAAACATTTTAATATCACCATTTCAAATAATTAAAAAAATGTAGCAGAAGGCTTATTTGTGGCATTTTTCTCAATTGATTATTTCCACATCATTAAATTCAGAATATTGGTAGATCTGGATAATATTTTGAAGAACTGAAACCATATTACAGTGGGACCACCTTTGTTAATGAGTAATTCCACATTTAGCTTGTTTGTTTGTTTGTTTGAGTCCAATAGGCATGAAGTTTATTGTAGTTTCCTTTCTGTCTTTAATTACTTCAGATAAATGCTGTGTCATTATTTCTCCTCTATTTGGTTGAGATGATCTCTTCGGGACTGCAGATTATCTACAATACAGATGAGGTACAAATTGATTTGTTTTGGGTTTGTTTGTTTTTTTTTTAATGTTAAAACATGTTTTGTATTAAGTTGTTTGGATTTTTTTTCCTTGGTTTTATTTAATTAGCAACTATAAAATAATTGTTCTGGAAATACACTGCAGATTTTCTACTTTTCATGGAAGTTGGAGAATATAGATGGAACGAATGGATAGTGAAATAAATTAGTAGTTAATAAAGTGTTACACATGCAAAGAGTAAATGTAGCATGACATTGGAAACTTTTATAGTTCCCTGCTATTTCTAAAAGGTCAAGAATTAAAAGGTCTGTTAGGCTGGTTAACTTCTAGTTATATTGTTCTCACTTTTCACCTTATTTTAAAATGTCAGTCAGTGCATTCTCTCCGGTGGAATTTCAGTATAATAAATCATAGGGTTATCTTTCTGGAAAGCTGAAGGACTTTCCTCAAATGCATGTGAACCTATGGGTGTTAAGAAGTTTTGCTGTATCTTTATAAAATTGTTTCATTTTCAATTATTATGTATCTTTAATTGAAAATAAGACAATTTTATATAATTATGTTAAGAGGTGTTTTTAAGATTTTTAACTGTTCTGTAAAGAAGATAATAATAGGCACCATGGCCTTAACTTAAGGACAGGTCATGTCAGGACAACCTGCTCTCCTGCTCTAAAATGAGGTCATGTTTTGAGACAGGAATGGAAAGCACAGATAGATATATATATATTTGTTTGTTTCCAATTGTCTTAATCTGGATTTGTTTAAATTCACTCCGGTCTGTTTAATAGTTGCTGTTGTATTGTCTTAAAAAGCTTAAATGCACTTAGAGTACTATCATTTTTTTTAAAGGGACATTTTTCCAGTAACAGTGTATTTGCATTTTATTTCTTAAACCTCCATCTTTGTTAATGTTTTTTCTTAAGAGAATGAAAAAAATGTGATGCAACTTGTCGTCTTCTTCACTTAGATTGTATGATGGCTCTATATTATTTTATCTGAATTGCCTTTATGTCTGTGAGGACGAAAATATATATAATTATCTATTTACTTAGCTTGACTCATAATTTATATTATCCTCCAGATGTTTGTATTTAAGTACAGAATCTGCAGAAAAAGTGCATGTGTATGGATGATCCAGTCAGTGTATATTCTCCACTTCAGTGTCAGGATGCAGATTTCATTGAAACCTCTGTATTATGGAGATTTATACTAAGATTATTTTACCACAGACCTGTACATTTTGTTATTTTCTCTATAGCTTCAACAATTACCTATATTCTCAGATCTTATTAACGCCTCATAATTGAGATATTTCCAAGGGGTTTTTTGGTGTCCAGATTATATTCAGCACAGTGGCATTGGCAGTACTGTGGGTGTGGTAAATCTGCTACCCAAACATCAAAGTGGATGTTTCTTTCCAATGATAACATTCCATAATGTAATTATTCTCTTAGAGAGGGGGTTTTGAACCAGCGCTGCCACAGTGGAAAGTGCTGGTGAATGGTTGATATTTGGCAAGCTGTCTGCTTGAATATCTTTGTGCATAGAGCTCTTGGCTTAGGAGGCAGTCATATACTTACTAGGCTGCTTGATATCAGGCATAGCAGTTGTCAGTGAGCTACCCTTAAATTGCATCTGTTTGCAGTTCAAAAATTAATGTAATTGTATCTCTGCATCTGTAACAAAGACACCAGTGTGTGACTGTGGAAGTGAATGATTTTGAGAGCCATTACCTATACAGAAAGCAGAGTAACACTAGTATTTCCAGTCATCCATGTTGCACGTGTATTCTTTATTACACCTTGCTCTCCACATGCTTGGCTTCTGGATAAATAAGCTTAACACATACAGTCCTTAATTTCTGAAAGCACTTTAGCATTGAGTTGGTTATAGCATTTATATGCCCATGATATGAATGATTGCTCCCTGAAGATTTTGATTTGTAACCAGTTACCTGCTCTTTGGAAATCCCTAGTTAGTCTCATAAACTGTAACTGGCCATTTTATTTTCCTGTATTCTGAAAATCATCAGTGGTAGAACATCATCAGTAGGGTTAGCTATTTCTATGTGGTGCTTTTTGCCTCTTCATTTCGCTGATGTGTCTAAATTTCAGCTCATGACAGAGAGAGGAGAAGCTACGCTGGGTCTCCTAATTTCATTCAGTCACAGGAAGTTCATTGTAATACAACCAAATGCTAAATTACAGGGATGAATGATACTGGGCCCATCTTTCCTTGAAAGCTATGAAAAAAAATTTAGTGTACAAATAATTGTACCTGAGCACCCCACAGTGAAAATGTATCAGAGATACATGTAGATAGACAAGTAACTATAGTGTGATGTGTATTACTGGTAGACTTGTATTAGCATAGAATGTATCTAAAAGAGTAACTTTTTAGGATTTAAGGAAAAATGGAGAGAAGACAACAAAACATTGGTATGCAGGTAAATGAAAACAGAAGTAAATATGTTTCAGTAAAAGATTTGTCATCTCATAGCTCATCGGGGAAAAAAAACCAATTGACTGAAGTGGATCCTCTGTAGTTCCCCAGTACAGTTTTCTTTATAGCCATTGCAATATTCTCTTCTCACACAGAATCCCCTAGAATAATTTGGATGGGAGGGGGTGAAATCCTTGCTTTGGTAGATGAACCAATGTAGGTTGTGGTTTCTAGTTAAAATTCCTATAAATTCTAATCTGTGAAGTCTTCAAAGTGAATTGTAAAATTTATCAATTTAACTTTTCTACAGTTTAACAACTCCAACTCTCTTTAGCAGTATAAATGAGCAATAAGTGCTTAAAGAAGTCCCCAGCTATAGTTAAATACACCTTAAATGCCTTAAAATACCCTTAAATACCTAAGTATTCAGTTGAAACATGTTGATTCAAGAAGAAATTTTAATTAAAATAAATCGGTTCAGAGTTTTATTTGTATTTATAAATGAGTGGGTTGAATCTGCTTATGTATGTATTATCTAGAGCTAATAAAACTTTTGCATACCAATTAATTAAGAATCACTACAGTTTCTCTGTCCTGTCCTTGTAGAATTTAGTTTCTTTCGCTCTCTGATGTTGTTTTTAGGACAAATCTTTTGCAAAAGATAATGTCATGGGTTTGGAGCTCTTCATATACGTGTCTTGAATATGTCATAATTTTTTCCACCGGCCTTGTAGGATCTTTTGCATAAATCACATCAACACCTAATTTGGGAAAGATCTGAGTGTTTTGTGTTTAAAAATTGGTTTTAAAGAGAGTATCTGAACTTAGTAACATCATTCTCTTGGTGGGGAGGAGGAGGGTGGAAGGCACGATTTTGATGGCTGAGGAAAAGCAATTCTATCTTTTCGAAAAAATGAACAGAAGAAAATATGCTTTAAAGTTTCCTTCAGTCACTTGTCTTCTCTTGTTCTTTCTTTCCCTCCCATAGGTGTCCTTCATTCAGAATCTGGTGTTTTGCGTGGAAAGAGCCTATCGCGTACCAGATTTTGGTGTCTGGGAAAGAGGAAGTAAATACAACAATGGCAGCCCAGAGCTGCATTCGAGGTAGGTGAGCGAATGGAGCTCTTTCAGTCACAGCAAGAAAACATGGGATGAATAAAAAGCATTCATGGAGTGAGTTAAAAATAATAATGTATTAAAATATTGTTTGAACTAAATTAAGGTTCTCTAAAGAGTAAGAGATGTATTTTGGGAAAATGTGAAGCATAATTTCATCATCATATGCATGCTGAAATAACCACATAGATGCTTAGCTATTTGAGTATTCAAATTCCAATAATTATGTGCAGCTGCATGCATATAATTCTGAAAATTGTGTTTGGAACTGTTCAGACTCTTGAGGCATGTGCAGTAGATTGGAGTTACAATTATGTTTAGGAATATCCTGATTTAAGGAGGTGTTGAATTTTGAGTCTGGAATTTTTGATATCCGCCACGCTGAGAGGAAAATGCTGGCCACTGTGGAGGATAGTTTAGTGTGGAAGTTCTTTTCCAGGCTCTTCAGCTGCTAGAGTAACTGGGTGTTTTGTCCCCTGTGCTGTGAGACAGGAATGTTGCTAATGTTTCAGTATCAGAGTGGTCCAGTTGACATCAGTGGAATTGCTCACAGGTTATCCATCTCAAAGAACTAAATCTGTCATCTGACAATTTACTCTTTCTAGCATTACTATTACTTTCTTCACTTTTTGACTTCTGAGGTTTATTAATCATAAATATGTCTGCAGTTCAGATACCTTAGGCTTTTTATAATATCGTTGATCGTCATAATGATTATGGGCTTACAAATAATACATTTGCTTCTTCCTGTCTTTGTTGCAAAATCAATCTGTGTTCTCATTTCAGGACAAAATACATTAGTTCATGTACAGGCAATAATAAAAAGTTGTTCTCAGTTTACATGGGTCATTATCTTGTACACATTTGCAAAAGGAACACTGAAACCCCTGTGTTTCCTGTTGTTTGCAGCATTCTGGATACTCAGTATGTGAATTTTTTCCAGGGAAAATAGAACATCTTTTAACCAGATGGAAATGGACATGTTGTCTTGTCTTAAACCAGACTGACATTTATAGGTTTGTTTTTCTAAGGGTGAAGCTGTGTGAGGTAGCTCAATGATCTGTTAGACTCACTCATTCTGTCACACTGGGAAGTACAGAGCTTGGTCCTAATTTAAGAAGTGGACTTTGGTCATCAGAAACAAATACTGCCCTTGCTTATCTTTCTTTGTGTACATGTTGACGATCTGCTTCACTGTAGGAAGACGGTAGAAAATTTGGTTTGTTCTCATAAATGGGAAACAATGGAAGAAGAACATGCATCAAAAGGTGGTTTTGGATATTACTGAGGAAAGCCCTGGGTAGACTAAAATATTTTCTATACTTTATTATGCTCCTACTGTTATTATCTGTTTAAGAGAGCTCTAAAAAAAAAATAAAATCCAAGAAGTGATTATAACTTACCAGGGCTAGTCATGAAGGGTGCATGTCTGTCTTCAGTGACTATGGACTCCAAAGCAATCATTTCAGTTTCAGTATTAAGTATGCTGTACTCCTGGCACTTAGTACTCACGCTGTTAGTCTGTATACAGTGTGTTTGCTTTCAGAACTAGAGGTTAATTCTTTGCTTTTATTGAAAGAGGCTTTCTTTTTAAGGAAGATGATATGTACTGTGAAGTCCATGAATAATAACTGCAAATTATGGCTTGTGTTAGAAGATGCAGATATTTTGAGTCTTGGTATTCTATCTTAGTACAGTTCAAAACACTTCTAATAAATGATAAATTGCAAAGCACTCTGTGGACCAGGTCTTCATTGATGTATGCAAATTGCTGTCTTTTACTGGTTCAAAGGCAAGACTTGTAACAGCTTTTATTACAGTGTGATCCCTTTCCCATACGGCTGAACTTCTGAAAAATTAATTTGTCCTGTAACCATTTGATCAAGCTGCTCTCCAGGCATCTGCTGAGTACCTCTGCAAAATGTTTTTGACATGTCCCATATGTACTGTGAGAATAATGAAGTTGCTGAAGTGCAGTATCTTCATATTCCAAATTCAAGACTACAGAGCCATGATTTTGCTCTTTTCTGTAGGTATAGGTGTTTTATTACTCTGTTGCTGTCCTTCCTTGTTCTATTTTGTTTAGTCTAGGTATGAAATTATTTTTTTGTGGGATGGGTTTTTCTTTTGTTGTTTGGGTTTGTTTGGGGGTTTTTTGACATCCCTTGTGGTGTTTGATGTTCCAGTGGAACTGCACAGTTCTCAGATGGAGGCAAGAAACTGAATGGGAGGAGGATTAAGGATGTGTGTGTTTTAAGATGTGTTTTGATTAGCAGTTGCTAAGAATACACAGATTTTGCTCTCAGGTGTTTTACTGTGAGGGTAAACCTAATAATTACAAGTTACTGAGAGTTATGAATGACACTGAAGTGAATTTACTAATGCTTTTCAAGCAAGCTGGAGGTCTGATTTTTTTCTAGGTTATTCTCAGCTTCCTCTGCCCTAAATAGGGACTGAGGTCAAGTTAGCAGTAGTGTTATGATTGCAAGACTGCTCTTGATAATCCATGACAAATCTCAGTAATTGTTGCCTACAGTAGGGTCCACAGATTGCATCTGGGTAGGCTCAGTGTAGACATGAAGAAGAAACCTTTTCACTTGAAGCTCAGTGAAGCCCTGGAGCAAGATACTCAAAGGAAGATACGGTATCTCTGTCCTTGGAGGTGTTAGATAGCTGTCTAGGTGAGGCTATGGTCCCACTTGAATTGGTTTTGTGGCTTCAAGTGAGACTTCACATTGGTCTAAGTGAGTTCCATGTGTCCCAACCAATGACTTCGTGATTCTGTGACATTTTCAGAGGAATATTTTAAGAGGGTTTGACTTAGGCTTTGTTTTGGGGACTGATCTCCAAGTGAGCATCTTTTTCTGTGGGAATATCCAGCATGTTCAAAGTTGGTTGCTGAATGAAAAAAGAAGCATATTTATTAAAATACATTTTGCCTTATATTCATAGTGTTAAAACAGTCCATTTTCTCCATTGTTAAATTGTAGAATATGGAGAATGTAATTGCTGTGGAATGACATGATCATAATGTTTATTATAAAGCCTATTTTCTAATTTGCCCAACAGGAATGCATTAATCAGTAGAAATGAAACAAGAATCCAAAGTGTGGTCATAGTTCTGAAGTGTGTTCTGTTGTGTGAGTGTTCAGTCTTTTGAAGATATACTTGCTACTACAGCTATTTTCAAACTCTTGTTTTTATGGGGTTTTGAGGGTTCTTTTGTTAAAAGGAACTTTGTCCTGTCAGTTACCCATGGAACTTCTAGTACTCTAGGTAGTACTTGTGTGTATGGTGAAGGAAATGCTTCATAAACCATTGTCATGTGAAGACATAATTACGTGATGGGGGAAAGAAATCAATATTTTAATGTTGAGACATTTGTATTTTAATTTTCAAGTAATATTTATGAAATTACTGAAGTCTTACAGGGATTTGAATAACTAGAAATTAACTACAGTAAGAATTATTCTAGAATAATGACTGAATATGTAAAATAGAAATGATTTCAAGGAAGGAATCTTCCTCAATTTTTTTTTTTTCCAAGCAGCATCATGCAATTTTGTAGATAGAGTGAGTAGTTTCATGTTATCTGAAGACTGGCAGTTAGTTGTTGCTGCTGTTGAACAAGTACTACCTCTCTACCATTTGTCTGTATTTTTTTCCCCCACTCTAAAACTGTCCAGCTTGGTATTAGAAGTGTTACTTGCAAGGGAAAAGAAGAATATGATATTTTAACATGTAATAAAGATTGCAGTGTGCAGGATTTATCTGTTTTTTCATCTATATATGCAGTTTGGAACTTTTCATAGGAATTAAGTATTATTACCATTCTGAATCATCGCACCACTTTGATCAGTTGCTAGGTGATAATTAAAATAAAGCAGTTGTTATAACAATTGCATTTCTTTGTTTAGGTATTTGAAACAGAGCCAGAAAAAAACCCATTGTAATCAAAGCACATCTGAGTTCAGTTTATTCCTTCATCACATTCTCCAGTACCAAAACTTTTCATCATCATCAGACACTGAAACTGAGGGACTTTACAACTGTTTGTTGGCAGCTGCTCAGAGCAGAACTTAGTTGACCTAATAAGCTTTCTCTTGTTGAACCAATTAGAGTTAAATCCCATGAGTACCATTTCTGGCAGTGTTTCAGAAAGAAAGATGGAGGTTTATAAACCTGTTGGTAGTAGTTAAAAAGAATGATAGAGTCTGAAATCAGTGTGAGAAGTACTTTAATATTAAAGTAAACCCAGGTAAAAATACTTTAAAAAATCTATAACTCAGTACTGAATTTTTAATTTTTTCCAATATTTTCTGTGTAATCATAATTGGCTCTCTTCTTTAGAATAAAGATTAGTTTGGTAAACATTTTACAATTTATGTTTTACATTAATAAATAATGATAATCAGTTTATTTACAGTAAGGTAAAAAGTTTGTTGTGGTCCCAAAATGCTGCATGGATTGTAGAAGATCTACGGTTAAAGCACAATCCCTGCTTGCTGTTTTCTGCCAGTTTGAAGGCTCCAAGTTGCTTGGGCTGCATAGTGCAGTTTGTCAGTACTGTCATAGCTCTTACTTAGAAGTTGGGGATTAGCAATTAGTGTCTTAATAGTTTTTCAAACTCTGTTGCTTCATTAATTATTTTGATAAAATACGTAGGTCTGTCTTGTTCAGAAAGTACATATTCCTAATTGTTGTTCCTCTGTGTTGCTGTTTCCCTGCATGTAGAGCGTGGCCCCTCAAAAAAACCTAAAGGACACTTTAATTTTTCACAGTCATGACAGTCTCTATGCCAACATTCTTCTCATGTTATCTGGGCTCACAGATCCTCTGACAAACTATTTTTTTTTTTACTCCTTGTTTAACAGTTCTTTTATCCCAGATGAAAGCTGCCAATAAGGGAAATGTGGTTGCTGAATGGATCATCAGTTTTAGAGGGAAAAAAAGATACAAACTCCATTTTTCTCCTATTTTTTTTTTTCTCCAAAGAGAGTATTCCAAGGATTTGCAATGCTGATAAATGAACTGTTAAATTCATTACTATATTCTGCTTTACCCAGACTTTTCCCATTTGTTAAAACTTCAGAGTTTCCAAGCTTTGTATAACACCTGCACTGCTATTTATAGAGAGGTTGGGTTTTTTTCCCTTTTTCTATGTGTATTTAATTTGTTTTTCTTTTCCTCCAAAACTGTGTATTGTGCCTGGCTAGAAACACCAGGACAGCTGCATCTAAATGGTTGTTAGCTGAGGACAGTGTCAAACAACTTCCTCTCCCTTCTAAAGAAAGGCTTTATGGAAAGATGAACCTTTCAGTTCTTCTTTCCACTGATTTTTATCTTGTTAACGTTGTAGGTTTTCTTCCTGCAGTGTTGATCTGTGTCCTCATACTATATTCTGTCACTTTTGTTTACCCTTACAGTCTTTTTTTGACTTTGAATCTTTTGTCATGTCAGCATGATTAATTCTGTTTTTTTCAAACTTTCACTACATGTCTTCAGATTTGCTAACTTTTAAAGATAACAAGGTAGACATCTATCCTTTCCTCTTATTCTGCTGTCTTCCTTTTCTAGTGTCTCATTTGTTGTAATTTTTTGACTACAAATATTTCAAATTTATTGTAAGCTACTTGGAAAGCAGAGCTCCTCTCCAAAGGAATAGGCACTTGGCTGTACAGGAGGAGTTTCAAAACTGGGACAGTCATTTAGGGGTAGCATGTGGGTTGTCAATGAAGTCAAGACGTCCCTGTTGTAGTGTGTATAGAAGTGAAGCAGACACAGATCCAGGTGCACTGGTCAGAGGCACTGTGCGTAAGTGGAGGCAAAGGCATAATTGAAAATTTTTAGTTTTACCAGTAAAGTTACACTAGGCTTTGCTTTACTGGATGCACTTGATCTGTTTTACTTAGAGAATGTAGAAGGTGTTTCTTTAATTAGCTAGGCTTCTGCAGTATTTCTAGTTCCTATACTGTAATGTCACCACCAAGTAAGCCGTGCAAAGTCCTTTCCCTACTTGGAGTACTTGTATTTGACAGTAGACCAGCACTGTTGGGAACTAGCTCATTTAATATTTTACTTTTTGATGCCTTGTGACCTTAGCATCTAGAATTTTGGAATCAACGTGCAAAAAATCAGCATTTTGTGTGTTTTAAAGCTGTAGCTACCTAAATTGAATGGAAACACATGAAGTTGGTCTATCTATAATCCTGTATTCTCAAAAACAGTATTCCAAAACCTTGCCCTCTGTCATCCCTCATGTAAATGTCATACTCATGAATTTCACACAAACCTGTCAAATGCATCTAGATTTCTATTAGCTTATTTTGAGCTATTTTTAAAATAAAATCAGCAAAAGTGTGTGTGCATTGAGAGGGAACGCATACGCACTTTTTCTTTATTTTTCCCTTTTTTTCTAAATGCAAGGAAAGTAAGACTACATTTTAGAAAGAAATGGCTTTTCAGAGTTCTCTTGTGTATATTTATATATACTGTGTAATTTTGATACTCAGTAATAAATTATATTTTAGTATATAATTTGATTTAGAAAACTTATAATTATTATTTTAGTTGATACAACTAGTGTTTCAATGTCTTCAAACATGAACTTGCTAACTTGAAAGCTTGTTGGTAGCATTTCTGGGTCTTGTTTTCTTTGTGATGGATACTAGTCATGGAGTAAGAGAAGCACAAGATACTTTGCTATACGATTCACATCAGAAAATCCTTGTCTTCTGAATCCAGCTTGATGAGCTCTCTTATATCAAAAGCTAGTCAGAAATTAAGTCTTTTAAAGTTTAATATTTGGGAGCTAGGTTGAAAAATTGTGCTGAAGTAAACCTCTGTTAATACATGATTAGCAAGACCATGAAAAAATGTAAGGCCAGATGTCTAGTAGCAAGGTGAGAGCAGAAGTGTTTTTTTCCAGATGGTCTTTGACATTTGAAGACAAATAAAAATGCTGAAAAGTATTTTTTAAAAAAAACCCAACAACAAACCTCCCCAAAACAACCCATCACCAAACAACCATGTTTGCTGCATCATCATTTTATTAACGAAAAGGTTAAGCACAAAATTCAAATCAAGAAAAGATCATAGCTCTGAAAGCTGTCAAATATGTTAAATTTGTTCTGGGCTTGAATTATTTTACCTCTTTTTTTCTGTTGTTTTGTTTTCTCCTCAGCTCTGTGGGGCTGGCAAAAGCAGCTTTAGAAGCAATTAATGGTTTCAATCTCTTCGGAAATCAGGTAATAAAAATGTTTGGTTGGTTTCTCCCTCTCTTTCTCCCTCTTCCCCCCACCCTGCCCCCCCTTTTGTTTTTTTTTTTCATTTTTAGCAGTAATGATTTACACTGTGGATCAGAGGATGTTTAGAAACACCACAGTTTGTTAGATTTCAGCTTGAAAAAAGTTAATCTGAAACTGCTCATTTCAAGTACACAATTTGTCTGATAAAATCATTAGTGCCCCTACTAAGAAGAATTGCCAGGTGCTGTTTGTGTGAGCTAATGAGTATCAGCTAGGTCAACTGTAAAGGTGTGACTGGGAGACAGTTCCAGTTATGTTCAAAGTTCTTTCTGTACTGCTTGGTTTATTAAAACATCAATAACATTAGGTATTTCTGTCTCATTTTTTCTAATGGTAAAATGGAAAGAACAGATTGGAACAGTTATATAAATAATTATGAGCACTGTTCTTAAAAGTTAAGGAATAACTTTTAAGCTACAACTTTAGAGCTGTTCTGATTAAAAAAAATGTAATTTGTTTTAAATAGTGAGTAACTGACAGAAGTGTGACCTATTAAACCACCTTACCTATTGATGAAAAGCTGTGTCACTTACTATTATTAGACCCATCTTTCTCTTACGGCCTCAAACAGGAGATCCTCCTGAACAAGGCTCCCATTACATTTTTTGTTGATATCTATTAATAGTGGGGATTTTTGTAGGTTCCTTTTGCTTTTTGCTGCTTTTTTTTTTTTTTTTTAAAATCTATGTATCTGTCCCAGTAGGGCCATTCAATACCATTGTTCTGTGTAGGATCCACTCAGGATACACCGATGGCTGTTTGCTGAGTGGAGGAGTATGGAAGTGCTTTTTATGCATACACAAATACACTGTTTCAGAAAGTCTTAGCTGCTTGGTCTGGATTCGGTTTATTTAACGTACATTTTAAAAAGTGATGTTATGCATTAAGCAGTTGGAGCTAGTAAGGATCTTAAGTAATGATCAGACCTGATACACCCATTGACAGTATTTCAGAAAAAACATTTCTCTACAATCCTTCCCTTTCCAGCACTCTCAAGCACCAGTATATGTCTGCTGGGTTTTTTGAAATGATTTTTTTTTTCTAAATTGTGTGGTGGATTAATAAATTGCTGAAGCAAGCCCAGTTTAAATGCTTTGTGAGTTTATTTCCAAGATACTTAGCATAAACAGAAACCATTTTGACCTTCAGTCCATGGCAGAGTTTGCCTTTGTGCTTAGCTCCAGCTGTGTTCCAATAGCTTCAAGAAATCCTGCTGAGCCCCTCAAGAGGAACTTGTTTGCACCTGCAACCTGCATAAATCATTGCTGGGGACTACAGACTGCTCAGCCTTTCTGTGCAGATTTTTCCACTCTGTGGATGCTGGAAGAGACTAATAAATACCAATATGTAGTGTTGTAGTTGTGCTCTCACACATCTCTCTCTGAGTAGATCATGATAGGGCAGCTTCCCTGTGCATTCATGGATGCACCCAGAGAAGACAAAGCAAAGGTCACTCATTGATATTCATATTAAACTGTTCCTTCCCTGAATTCTAGAATACATAAAGAAACTGTACTACAATTTGTTCAGATATTTTTATATGCACTCCTGATTATGCTTTCTAGGCACCAGATACAAAAGAGAACAATTAGGAACTGGAAAATGATTGGCTTTTTGTTTAATCTGAATTTTACATGCTTTTATGTAAAAAGGGGCATCATTCATGGTTTTAAATGTTCATTTTCATCTGCTTCACACCAGAAGTATTTAATAAACAGTGGGAGTTAAAAGCATAAAAATAGTCAAACCATAATCTTACCATTCCCTCAGTAAAAGATTAATTTACATTTTATGAAGAGAATTTTTAATATAACAGATAAATAAGCTGTTTAGTTTCTTGTTATTTTGCTTTCTATTTTATGATTAATTTCTTAAATTTATTCCCAATGTTTTCTGTATTTCTGAAACAACAGTTATAACTCTACATGACGTAGTTAATATGTATGACATAAGCATAAGAATTCTGTTCTGATCCTTAGCTGGGAGTTGATCATAGCCAGATCCTGACATTCTGAGTCCAAAATTCTGCTGAAAGTTACCTGAAAGAACTAAAAGTGGGCTTGATTTATTTTTTTTTTCTGAAATGTATTTGCTTATTTTCATTTAGGATGCAGTGTGAACTGCTTGTGTTTCAATTTATGTTTTTACTTAATCTCTTCAGAATTCCCATTACTTAAAAGTACTGTAACTTTATCTTTTTGTGGGCATGGTAGGGTTAACCCAAACCTCTGGTTTCAGAGTATCTTAGAGTGTAAATAGCTTAGAACTTGTATCATTAAGGCAAGCATTCTGTTTTAGCTATTATACCTTTTAGAAAAAATGGCTTATCAGCAGAAAAACTGTGTAAGGGGGTGGGCATTTACTGTCAATGTGAGTTAATGAGCTAATGAATTAAGTGCATGGTACATACATGCATGCACTAAGATGGGACTGCTGGTGACAAGATGGTCACTGTTTGAATTTGACCTAGTCATAGAATAATCACTGGTTCATATCAGAGTTTTATATCATTATTTGTGGAAAAAAATGTGTTTTTAAAAAGCATCAAACCTTTGTAAGATATCCTTGCTACAGAAATTTATATTCTTTAGAGAAGTGAAAAATAGTTCGTTTGTAAAACAAGATGTTTGTGGTTGTATGAAATGCAAATTAGTCTGCATATGAATCCCCAAAGAATCCTTTACTGAAGCACAGATTTTGAAGCTGCAAGTTCACACGTGTGCAGAGATTGTGTTCAGAGTTTGTAGATGAATTTAGAGATTTGTGAATAGCCAGAATCTGGTAGGAGAATAATAAATCATCAAAGCAAATGGGATTATTTATCTACATTCTTACACCAGCACAATTTAGTATACCTTGCTAGCATGATCAAGAGAACAGAGAGACTGTTTTTCTTGAGGAGAGTGGAAAAACATGCTTTGTTTAGCTTGGCAGAGTAAAAGCTGAGTATTTGTATGAAGGCTATGTATAATTAGTGTGTCTAAAGAGTAAGAAAAACCTTCTGTTGTTCAGAAAGCCAAATGAATGGTTGCTAGTACTAGCACAAAAAGAAGGGTAGTTGGTTATGTAGAAACTCAGTTGGAAATCAAAGGTTTTAATAATTAGAGATGGTGGGTTCTGGGTCAGTCTTCCTAAGTGAGTAGTATACCAGAGCAGCTGACTGCTTTTTAGGAGAAATTTGGTGAATTAATGGAAATTTATGGTTTGGTATTTATGACAGTAATGGAATGAGTTCAGTGTGGAATGTCTCTTCCAAGGGGTTAGTGATAGTGAGATTCATTATCACTTACAATATTCGGAGGTATCCATTCATTAACGAACTCTGTCTAGTTTCTGAGAAACTGCCTGTTGATAATATTTTTAGATGATGTTGATTCTTTTTAAATGGTGTCTCAGCTATGGGAATTTTTCTTCCTGTTTCAGGAGGTATCAGAAAGCTGACAGAGATACAGTGCAAAATTACTGAATTTTACTAGGAAATGGGTTTTGTGAAGGCGTAGATACTGATAACATTGAGCTTATAGTAGCTGAGAAGCAGGTCATTTTTATTTGCTTAGGGAAGTCCTTTTCCAAAGCATATCTCAGGTGAGTATTCAATTACTTGTGTTAGAACTGACTTACAATGAAATATTCAGCATCACTACTTGGAACATAACTTGCAGTCACAGGGAAGGAAAACTACTTTTCTGTTTGTCCTTAATGCAGTCATTATTTTTTAAGAACTAATGGAAGAGTGCATGGCTTGAATGAATCATACCATTCATAATCATGAATGATTATGACCATCTGATTATCTCTAATATTTAAACACATTTGAAAACTTAAAATGTTTTCAACTTGATGCTGTGGTACATTTTCTTATTAAAATTACCAGCTACCAGCCTGTTGCAACATAGTGTAAGTAAAACCAAGAACCAATTAGTTTCGCCAGGATACGCTAACCTTTCTTCCCTCTCCCTTAAATACGTTTCATGTTGTGTTTACAGGGCTGCTCTTGGTCTGTTATATTTGTGGATTTTGATGCCCACAACCGTAACCGACAGACTCTCTGCTCGTTGCTACCCCGAGAGTCAAGGTCTCATGTAAGTAATTAAATGAAATTCACTCAACAGAGTGTGGAGAATATGAACATAATTCTTAGTTCTGTGGTGGCCGTTACATTCTGCTTAATAAAGGTAGGAATTTGCTGGGAAGATGTTAAACTTCAGCTTCTTCAGTGTCACTGTGATATAGTTGTTTCTCTGGAGTGGAACTACGGTGGCATTGTTTATTTTATGAATATTTAGGTTAAAATTGTAGTTATCTAAACAATTCTAAAATGAAATTGAAAGTAATAATGATACACAGTAACCTACGGAGGGTTTGCAGTCTCAGTGATTCTCTTTTCTTTTGACCTAGTTTCCACTATACATTCAGTGCCTGCGTTTTTTAAACACTTTATTTTAGCTTTAATTCAGTCTTTTGTCTAGAAACTAAGCCTTTATATTTGGTTTTTCATTAATTGCTGAAGGGAGATTTCTTGTTATTGTAAGCTATTGCTACAAAGAACTATTTCCTCAGTGAGTAAATCTAAGTGACTAAAATACTGATTAATTAAAAAAATCTACTTCAGTACTATCACCAAAGGTAAATTTGCATTTTGAAAAATCAGTAATTTAAAATGAGAATAGAGTTCTGCTTTTTTGTTCATTCTGGGATATAATAGCATTTTTGTTCATGAAACAGGCTATTAATCTTCCACATTAATAGTTTACTCATTGTGTAGAAGAATTATAGCAGAGTTGTAATACTGGATAATTACAATAAAAGGCACTGTCAGCTACTTTTTTATAGTCTAACAATCTTTTAGAACTCTCCTGCTGTTTATTCAGCAGAAAGGACTAACAAAACAGCGTGTGATACAAGAACTAGAACTTAAAACTACATTTTTCTGTTTCTGTAAGCTTATCTGTAGTGATGATTCACTATTTAGTAATTTTTTCTTATGTTTTTAATTCACAATAGTTGCATGAGGTTCTGGAGAAACGCTACTCATCTTTCTCTCTGAAATTATTGCCTTATCAACTTAAATGTTAATCAGATAGTCTTGTTATAGCACCTGAAGAATATTCCTGATAAGGCTTTTCAGAAATTATAATTTAATCATAGCTACTTCTCAGCATTACACCTTTATAAAATGTTTGTGACCCTTTTTGAGTACAGGATACCCAAATGTTTGTGTCTCCTCCTGGAATAACCTGAAGAATATTTTTTGTTTATAAAGCCACAAAGTTTTAGAATGTATTCACTTATCCCTGCAGATTATCAACTGTAAAGTAGGTCAGATTTTGAGTCAGATGAGTTCTCTTTTAAATCACATATCCAAATGTTTGGTTTGTAGTTTATACATCTTTAGGAGTCATATTTTACACACTGTTTTCGTATGCTGGTACTATGATTTTGATAAAGATAAGATTATGTGCCAAATCTATATCTCACCTAAGCAGTCTTTGTTTGTAAAATAATTGTCAGACATCCAATTAAATTTATAATGTACTATTTCTTCCTCTCCTTCTACAGAATACTGATGCAGCTCTTTTGCCCTGTCTCAGCTATCCTGCATTTGCTTTGGATGATGAGGTTTTGTTCAGTCAAACATTAGATAAAATTGTTAGAAAATTGAAAGGAAAATATGGGTTTAAAAGGTTTCTGAGAGATGGGTACAGAACCGCGCTGGAAGACAGAACACGACGTTACTACAAACCAGCAGAAATTAAGGTAAAGGAATACCTGACCTGTTTATAGAATGTTTAGGCAGAACTTCTAGAAAAACCCAAAACAACAGAACTACAGAAAAAAAACAACCCAAGGAACACAAAAAAACCCCTTGGACACACCCCCCAAGTATTTACAATTTGCAATTTGAATTGCACAGTGGCTCCTTCAAGCAAAGGAGATGCATTTTATAATTTGGCAATGAGTTTTGAGAGATTGCTAAGTCAGCAAGTTGGTGATTTGTTTTGTAATGAATGTGCTTCCATTTACGTTTAGGGTACAGTTGATTTCACATAACAAATAAGGAAGTTATTTATCATTTTATTTAATTTCACAGCTGAGTACAGTCTGAGTGTATAGAAAACAATTTTGCTTTTGACCACATTGTTTATCAGTAAAGGTTATCTAATTGAAAATTTACTCTTTTTTAATCTTTTTTTTTTTTGCCCCTAGCCAGTAGTTTCTCTCTGTAAAATAAAACATAGATGATATAAATATTCTATTTGGAATGAGCCACAGCATCTGTAGAAGTACAGTTAAGTGTCCATAGAATGAAGAAGCTGAAAGCCAAACAAAAAGCTGATGTGCTAAAATGTTTTTGCATTCATGTTTGTTGCTTATATTCAATAAAGTGTTCGGATACATTTCCTTAAACAAAACTTGTGAAATGTCTGATTAACTTTTCTTATTTTCAGCTTTTTGATGGCATTGAGTGTGAATTCCCTCTGTTTTTTATTTTCATGATTATTGATGGTAAGTACAGCTTTACATTCCTGTTCTTTAAATGCATTTCAGAGACAAGCCCTTAGAGGAAAGAATCAAAATGATTTTCCTGTCCTGCCAGAATAACCCATAATGTAGTGACACTAAATACCTCCTTGAGAGTTTTCCCTCATGGGCTGAAAAACCCCAAGCACCCAGCTGCCCTTATATTCGTATTTTTATGTGAACTTCAGAATAGAATTTGATTATTTTTTTTTCTAAAAGCTTAAATCTATGACATTCTGTCCTGCATTGCCTTTTAAGCCTTAGAAACTTTCACAGATTCTAAGTACTTCTCAGTGGCACATGAGGGAAAAGAAGGTGGAAGAGAGAACACACTGACAAACTGAATGTTGCAGCAGGTCATTTCAAGTTGGATGTTCTGTGGTAATTGAAAAGAATTCAGAAGAGAAGAAAGTGAACCAGAAAAGGCCTAGTTTCTCTTTGAAACCCCTGTGCTTCCTGGCCATATTTTTCCTCATAGACAGTTAGTCTGATTTAAAGCCAAACCAAACAAAAGAAAAAAAAAAACCAACAAAAAAAAATACCACTACCTAGACTTTCTCTGACGGTAGGAAACGTACTAAAAAATTGCACAGAATATTTCAGGATGAAAGCTTAAACTCACATAAACTAAGAGAAGTCTGAATAAGAGTAAGGATTGCTGCCATCAAAAAGATTTCTAAATGGATGAAAATCTGACCATCTGATATTTTTTTCCCCTTACGTGTGGAATAATTTTCTAATAAAGCTGGTGAGGTGCATAGAAATCTGCTGTCTGCCTAGACAACTCTGATGCCACCCACAGATTAAAATATTTTCTTTGAAGACGTAATAAGTTTTCACAATAGATTTTTGTAAAGGAATGTGTGACATTTTTCAAAGAGTGAAGCCCAAAACTGAGGAGAAATGCACTGACATTTAATGCTGCCCACTTGTAGTTTTGGGAAGAGCAAGAAAGATAATTATCTTCATGTGAAGTTAGCAGAAGAATAAAGAAAGAAAAAGAAAAAAATACAAAATAGATGTGTTGTACATACTGTCCTTGTCTTTTTTGTTGCTCGAAATCTACAAGTTTCCTTAGTGCAAAATTTGAAGTGTATGCAGAGTGACTTGAACTGCAAAAAGGCACTGTAATAGGAGCAGATTACTGTTGAATGTCTTAATAATTAAAAAGTGGAGAAAAAAAAGTTCTCAAAAAAAATGCCAAGACTGTGCTCAAGTGTTTTGAAATAGTTCAGTGTGTCACTTAAAACCACCCTTTTTTTGTGTGCAGACTTTCATGGCGCTCGTGTTTCCTGGCAAGGATTTAATTTTCTGCTTATATTTGAAAATGTGGTGCACAGCCCTAGTCAAGCTTTGGTTTTAGAGCATTGAAGAGCCATGAAAAGGAAGAACTTTATATATAGGAGTCAAACTCCAGCTTTCTACTGCACTCTGGCTTTGCAGTAAAATAATTTGCTGGGTATAAAAACATAAAAGATAAGTTTTTCTGACTTGTTTTATATAGGTATGTTGCCTAACATGAAACATATCTAAACTTTTTCTAATACAGATGTTCTGGTATATTTGTTCTCAGTGCACAACTTTGTAGTTTTCTTTTGTCTTATTTTTGCCTTACAGAGTTCACCTTTCTGAAACACTAGAAAAAGGCTGATTTAGTACTAATTTCCTTTTGGGTTTTTTCTCAAAAGGAAATTGTTTAGGACCCTCTGGGTAGTAGATACGTGTCTATAGTTGTTGGAGAGGATTGAGCTAAATAAATCAATATGAGTAGTTTTTGCATAAAGCATATTTGAGTAGCGTTTTTGAAAGCCTTTTCATATTTCTGGTTCAATGTGGAGGATTGTGATAATTTTCTAGGGTAAGTTAAAAACACAAACATTACAGCTCTTTTTCATAATATGGAAGAATATGGTAGTTGAAAAGGAAAACCATGGAAAGAAATGAGTGAAAGATGTACAATGAAAAATTTGTGTCTAACTTGTTCCCCTTGAAATGTTAAGAAATGTTCTGTTTTACAAAGTCGGCGTGACTTGTCAGGTTCATCCATGTTTTCCTGGATGAATAGAAGTGGTTTTGATACTTTTGATAGATCTTTTCATGTAAGAATTGGTCATGTTAATATTCATTGGATTCATTTTAGGATAACTAAGTTCTGCTAGAAAAATAATTAAGGTACTTGTATTCCCAAAATTCCCCACAATTTCTCCCCAAAAGCAGCATCACAGTGTTGACAGCTTTGTTTAATAAATCTCAAGGTGTGTCAGCAGTTCAGAAGCTCTGTAATACGAAGATGTAACAGCTATATAAATTGTAAACCTACAACTCTTTGGAGGGGAATTTTTCAATTTAGTATTTCAAATTTATTCTGTATTTATTTATCGGGTTTTCTCGGCAACTCACTTCTTAGATCAGTTTGCAACTCTGTCCGAAAGATTTAGAACCAGCCTGTTTGCCTTCCTGTTGGCACACAAGCTCTGCTGCTTCATTCAGCTACAGTTAAGGAAGTTTTATTCACAGCTAGCTAAGCTGGTTGTCTGTGTCCAGTTCCTGAGCCTCTGTAAGTTCACAGCTTTACTATCCTGTGTAACTTGCCATTGATTTCAGTTTAAGCTAATAAGAGAGTTGCTGATTCATGATTCCTGTGAGACTTAGCTGTGGCAGTAAGTGAGGATCTACAATTTAATCTTTTATCTTTCATGAAATATTTAGTGTGCAGGCACTACCCCATGGAAAAAAAAACTAGGGTTTTTCCCTCCTTTTATGAACATTAAGCTCATGGAAGAGTTATTTCTTATTAAATCAATTACTGTTTGGTTATTTTTAGGAGTTTTTAGAGGAAATCCTGCACAAGTAAAGGAATATCAGGATCTTCTGGATCCTTTGCTACAACATACATCTGAAGGTATTTTCTAATAATTGTTCTTCTAAAACACTGTAGCTTTTTATTGATTTGAAATTATTAAAAAATGACACTCCTATTAATATATATTGCAGTCAGAGTGAAGAAGTAGTAATATCACTGTGTTTCCTGAAGGCAAAACACTAATACGAAATAATATCTTAAAATTACATAAAACTAATGTTGTCTGGATAAATGCTACTGATACAAATGTACCCCCAGTCATTCTTCCTTCTCTTTGCCTTAGCTTCATTGTTTACAAAGTTCACTTTGATTTTGCAGTAAAATGGTAATGATCAGCAGTCAGATCGTGTCATGTTCCACCTGGCTGCAGGGAGTTACTTGCATCATTCATGGTCATTACGCTTCACAAGATTTTAAAAAAAATAAATTTTGTATAAGCATGTGAAATCATTCCAAGCTTAGAGCAGTGAAAGGGGCAGCCTGCTAATTTTAATATAAGCATTCTCCTCCTTAGATTGTACACTGCAGAATTGTGGTGGAATTGCAGACAAGGCTATTGATGGCTTGCAGGCACATCTATCCAAAATTCAGTTAAAAAAAGTAAAAAGAGAATGACCGTAAGTTTGAGTGGGAGGGGGAAAATGGCCTGAGAACAGAACAAACTTCAGTATACTGACA
Organism: Hypotaenidia okinawae; assembly: GCA_027925045.1. NCBI lineage: Eukaryota > Metazoa > Chordata > Aves > Gruiformes > Rallidae > Hypotaenidia > Hypotaenidia okinawae. Next base: position 8,033,419 of record BSDF01000013.1, on the reverse strand, counting down.
ATCCAGTTGTAAAACTCTGCATCTTTATTCACCTGTTCTCGACATCTGTGGTACAGTTACAGAAGTAGATGCAGAGTATTTTAATGTGACTTGTTCATTAAAAGTTAGAGTACTACTCGAAGGGAATGAGTTTCTGTAAGAAATAGAAACATTTCCTTACCAAATTTTCATTACCTAGCAAGTTTGCTGACCTTGCTGATCATTGCTTTTTTTCTTATTATTAATAAGTATGTGAAATTGGGTGGACACTAAATTAATCTTGTAGTTCCTCTTGTTGAATGTTACCATGAATGTCTCCTCTTAAAATTTCTGGCTGTGCTTGATTCCTCACTCATTTAAATATTGTATCTTTAATAACACTCCCTTTTTAATTGTCTCACCTTTTGCCAGTAATTTTTTTGTCTCTGAGCAAAATAATCAGACACTGCAACTTTATTCTGTTTATTGCCTGCTTTTTATCCAAATAAATTAAAAATTAAAGCAATATTAAGGTGAAACTTAATTTTTCAGAAAACTATTAATTTGCTTTGTGTTGCATATAATTAGGTCAGACATTTTTAATCATGTTTCTAAATTTCTGAACCTTGTCCACTTAAAAAGAGTTGAAATAAAGGTTATTAATCTACAATGATCAGTAATACGTGTGACATCATTCTAGTTACAAGATATATTCTGTCATCAAATGAAGAAATTTGCCGTTTAGTTTCATGATGTCCCAAAATTCAAATGGCATTTTAAACTTGGTGTGGCATACTGGGGGAAAAAATACAGTTTCAATTTCATGATATGTATTGACTACGTTTGACCAAGATTTTAGTTTTAAAAAGTTGTCTGATACTGATGTTAAATGGGGGGACACCCCAAGTGTTCCCCTCTAATGCAGCTTCCGTTTCTTTTGATGACGGTGTGTTACCTGTGCTGCATTTTGCTTTAGGCAAAAATAATTCTTTTTTTCCTTTTTGCACAGTGAGGTGGTACACAGGCAGCGTTCTGGGAAGATATCCTGTGGAAATGCTTGGTGCAAAATGAAGTAGTTTAATACTGCCCTGGGTATCCGACATGGATAATGGTTTAGAGAGAACAATGACTGACAGTAGTCTTTCTCTTCAGTCTCATTTTTTCTGGGGTATAATTTTTCCTGTTTTGAATCCACTTCACCTTTACTAGGGGACTACAATCAAATAATAAGGGAAGTGGAATTTACTTACTGTGCTTATTTTAAAATTCTGCAGGGTGTCCAGTCGTACCGAAGTATTATTACGTGCCAGCTGATTTTGTTGAACCAGAGAAGAAGAACCCTGGCAGTCAGAAACGGTTTCCTAGTAACAATGGACGTGATGGAAAGTTTTTCCTGTGGGGACAAGCAGTTTACATCATTGCAAAACTCCTGGGTAAGAGGCTGAGGAAATTCTATCAGGTTTTGACATGTCAGAAGTGCAGGGTATTTGGCTTGTTAGTGTTTTCTTGAATCTGAACAAACAACATGGGCTTGAGTTTTGATTTGACTCTGGGTGGCGTGTGTCCCTTCTGCTTTAGCATGTATGTGATGGGCAAAAATTGCTTTTTCTGTTTTCTATGAAACTTTTATGCTGTGTACAGTGAAGCATACTGGAATGTTTTCTAGAATTCTCAAAATCTAAGCAGGATAGGTTTTTTTTGCTGTTTCTTTTCCTGATTTTCTCTCTTATTTCCATTTTTTCATTCATTACAACATACACTAACATGACACTTTCTGGATTAACTGTATCACTTGCTTCTGTACAGTGATGTTTGTAAGTGATCTATGGCATTTAATTCAAACTATTTACTGCTTTAAGCAAGACGAGTTTTAATTTTGAGTAGTTGCAGTCTCGAGCAAGGTTAATGTTTTCTTCAGTCTGTGTTATTTTTACCCTTTAAAATACAAGAGCTTAGATGAGCATTTGAAAGTGCATTTCAGTTTGGCCATTGAAGGTCGTTATCATGGATTTCAGTCACAAGTGAACTCTTTGTCTCACTTGAGAGGATTCAAGGGCTAATTCAGAACAGTTGTTAAGCCAGAAAGAGCTTCACCTTTTTTTTTTTTTTTTAAATTCTTCATTCTTTTATGAGAAAGGTACAATGGTTTGTTTTAACATGCTCAGAATTTACCTGGTAATCAGTAGATTGATTTCCATGAACACTGTAAAGGGAATCAGGCTATCAGTAGTAAAAAAGAGAAGAATTGAAGGGGAGTTTAAAAATTCAGGACTTGGCAAGAACAGTGGTTGTATCTTTAGGTATGGAGGAACTGAGCCCGTCTGGTGCTCCACCTGTTTGGCTTCACTGCCTTCCTTGCAGAATTCCTTTTTTAGCCAACACTGAAGTAAACATGGACAATCTCACCTTTAATAGAAAAAAAATAGTTAATTTAACCTCTTAGCATTAGTCAAATAATCGTCAAATGTGAGTCCAGGAATACTGTAGTAATTTTTGTATTAATATTTGTGTATTTCTACATGAGGAATGCAGGTTTGATAAATGGTGGTTGTTTGCTAAATGCTCTTTGAGTAATGTAAGCTTCATTTGTCTTGTTTCAATTGTTCCCTTACCTGAACATTCTTACACTCCTATTTTTAAATAATTGTGCTAAATCTCTTTTTGAAATGTTGACATTAGTAACTGTTTCTTTATTATTTTAAAGCTTTGTGTCCATTGTATTAACTACCATCTCTTTTTTTAAAAATATTTTTTTCCCATATTCTATCATAGGATTTGCAGAATATGGTCTGGAAATTTTATCACAGAGCTGAATCTCTTCACCAGCAATTGTTACATTGGGAACTCCATTTAGTCATACTCATTTTTAAGCGGTGCATTTAATTTTGCTCTGGGTGAAAGCCTACCTGAATAACAGTCTTGTCCTTGGTAAAGTCTTTGTGTTTTATTTTGCTTGTTGACTCTGAAAACTCTGGTTTCTGGGAAGGCACTGGTTTCTCAGCTCATCATCCGTTCCAGAAATTGTTGTGCTGCCCCAGGGGTCACAGTTTGTATTGGCACAGCCTCCCCCTTCTCTTGTGTAGGTGACCACACAACGTAACCTCCTTAGATTCTTCCCTCTGCGAGCCTAGTGTCTGCCTCTTGCTGTCCAATTTTATCTAAATGCAGCACCGTGAAAATGGATCAATTCTTACACGTGTTGCTGCCTCCCACAGAGGGGCAAACCGAAGTAGTGAAGTCAGAAGTTTGATCCTTCTCAGAAAGGCTCTGCAGAGCAGAGGCAGCCTGCCTCCTGCTGTTAGAGGTCACCACGTCTGTGCAGCTGAAAGAATTGTTGATGAAGAAAACATGCGTTTTGCAGATGGTGATGTGATTTTTTTCATGGAATTTCTTTCCTGCTCTGGGTGAGGAGGCCTTTATGATAAGGTCCCTTTTTAGTGTGAGGGAAAGGAATGCCAGGTATTCAGCTGTCCAATGTAACTGAAAATTCCCTCAGTTTAACCCTTCATTTAGTAGCTCTGTCATCTTTCCTGTGCTTTTCCTCGTAACTATTCTATCTCACTCTATGGATTCAGTGATGCCTAGAACTTAGTTAAGAGTTATCAGCAATATTTTTTAGAGAATCACAGAATCACTAGGTTGGAAAAGACCTTTGAGATCATGTAGTCCAACCATATATCAACCAAATTGATTAAATGTTGTCAGCTGCTGCTGCAAATAATGAGCTAATAAAAAAACCTCTGGTTTTGCATTACAATACACTTGCATTTCGGATAATGAGGATGAATATTCACTGAGATTCTTATTTTAAATTAAAATGGTAAGTATTGAAACTTAGCTTAGTCTATTGGTATAGTTGTTTTAAATATTAAATGATTAAATTATTTGGACAGTATATTTTAATGACTTGTGTAAATCAATGCATAAACCCATGTAACTAGAACACCTGTTCTGGAAACTGCTCTTGTTTTTAAGAACTATGAGGCAGAGTCTATTCATCTTTCAGTCATTTGGTTGATCAGCTTTATAGTGTCGGTGGTACTACAAATAATTTAAGCAGTTTATGCCTTTAGCCAGCATAAGAAATCTTGACTGTGTGGACAGCAGCTCAGATGACTTTTTTCCTTAAAATATGTTTTGGTAACTTGTGTGTCAGTGTATTAATAAATTGTCTGGTGATTTTTTTTTTCATAATCTGTCCTTTTTAAAATCGTATCCACCTGTACATTGATCGTGACTCTACGGGAGTAGCACAGAGCAGAAGACCAGGGTCCTTTCTGTCAGGGCTCAGGCTGCATTCTCTCAACAGAAGGCAGAGGACAGGAGATGATCACAGTATCCTGGGGCTCAGAGTTGCTGGCATAGTTCCGTGCAGCAGCAGGCTCCTTCATGGCTTACTCAGTGCATTCCCCAGCCAATGTCCTTCATTGTCTCCCTATGCAATTTCTTTCCACTGCACCACCTATTCTCCTCTCTGTTCCTCCCAACACTGTTAAGCTTGAGCCAGGATATATTTTGAGTTTATAAACTGCTGTCTTAATGTGCTACACAGTGTAGAATTATGAAATGTTTTTGGTTTTCTCTTGTAGCTGAATTAAATAAATGGATCCATGAGTTCTTGCTCTTTTAGGTTAATAGCTGACTTCCTAGCACAGAGTGTTCTAAGAATGTGTGCTGAAGTGTTGACTTGGGGAGAAAGGAAAATGAAATGTGAACTCCTCTGTAGCAGAAACTAAATAAACATTGGACAGTTTTATGTCAAATTGGGTTTTTGATAGGAGAATGCTATTGGTTGGAGATATTGATAGGAATGCTGATTGATAGGAGAAGGTGATTAAAATTTATAATAGTATTCTTTTTATTGGATTTTTAATATTGCTTTTTTTCCATGATAAGGTTAAAATGATGGAATTTTAGGTTTGTGGGGTTTTGGTTGTGGGGTTGGGTTTTTTTCCCCAATATAAGAAAAGTCTGTGTAGAAATTCTTAGGTTTAAAATACATTTAATTGGGGTGTTGGGTGGCTGGGTTTGGGTTTTTTTGTTGTTGTTTGTTTTGTTTTGTTTTTTTTTACAATTTATTCTTGAAATATCTTTTGATATCCCTTGTCCCTTTCAGATTTATAATTGTGTGATTAGTGTGAGATAGAGACTGTCTGCTTCTCTTCAAAGCTAAACAGTTTTTTGCAGTATCCATTGAGTTTCTAGTTGAAGCTCTTGAATAATGCTATGGCTGTATTGTCTGTATGTATTCTTTCAACACATCTCTGTGAGAAAATGAAGGATTGTTTTTATATACTACAGTATTATAATTCACTGTAGCAAGTGTGTTGCTTGTGTGATCGGTTTTAATATTTATACAATTTTGCAGAATATCTTTTGATCTGTAAGCCATCTATCTGAACCAGAGGTTACAGCAGCAGAACTGACTACATAAAATATGTTTGCATGTTCCTTCACAAAAGCTGCAGAAAGTGCTCAAGTCATATTTGTATTTTTATTATCATTTACTTCCAGCTGAAAAATTAGTGAGCCCTAAAGATATTGACCCTATCGGACGCTATATACCTCCACAAGATCAGCGGAACGTTAGCATGAGATTTTCAAATCAGGTAAGCATAACCTTAGAATTTAGGTATTTTCACTGAAAAATTGTCATCTAGATGTACTATACAGTCTTCCAGTGTTACAATTGAAGTGCTAGGAAAGATGTTAAATGTATGTACGCTTTCCTAGTTGATGAGGGATTGAGATTAAAAGAATTGTAAGATCTGCTGTTGGGGGAAGTGGTGCGTGTTTGCCTTCAAATAAAGGGACACAATCAAATCATGTATAAAAAGTAAGTTTGAATAGCTCTTAATAGATTTGTTTCTGACTCGTATGTCAGAAAGGCAAGAATGAGCCTGCTTTTTTTCATTCCTTCAAATTAGTTACCACTTCAGAATATTAATGCTTTTAGTATTTAGAGCTCCAAAGAGCTACAAGGATGATGCTTGGTTATGGTGTGCATGGTATATATGTGTGTGCTTATATATTTAAGCTTTGGCTTAAATACACAGCAGGAGTGAGTGCCCAGGGATAGGGAATGCTTCAAACGTAATTCAAATCTGTAGTATAACAGGATAACAAGACGTAAACATGGCCTTATATGGAGGCAACTTCATTCTCAAGGAGGTCAGAGCTGTAGGTAGGGAAGTGTCTAGTGAAGAGATGGGTTTCAGCCTTTTTGTTCCCTGGTATAAGGAATACAGATTTGAAAAGTTCCTTGTTCAGCATTGTGAATTTGTTACGGAAGCAGAAAATGTGAAGCATTTATCTGGAGACTTATTCCAGGATCAGAGGTAAAGAATGTTTTCCTTGTTGTATCCACATGCTGCTTAAAACCCCTGTTTCCTACTGTTTCCTGTTACCAAGGTAATCCAAGTGCCTGGATGCTGTCTAATTCACGAGACTTTCATTGTGCTCAGTGCAGCACTTCTGCCACATTAATATGAGATAATGAAAACTCAGTGGCTTAATTTGTTCCCATTTCTTTGTTCTTACAACATGGGGCTGTGAATGTTACAGAAACTGTGAGCTGCTGGTATCACCAGCACTTTTAGGAGTGCTGTTGGAAGAAGCCTGTATCCAGTCAGTGTTGGTGCAGCCCATCTTTTTTTTTTTATTTTAGAATTTAAGGCACATGTGTGCCCATATTATCTTTCACTTAAAAAGTCTGATGTGTTGGTAACACGTACCTTTCAGCAGCATTTAGATGTTTCCAGAAGCAGATGTGCTTTGTAACAGTTCAGTTGCAGTTTTGTGACGCTGAGGTGGGTTATTTCGGTTAAGTACCAGTCCCTCTGTTGCGTGTTTTCTCTTCCTCATCTCGCTCAGTGTGCTTGGACAGCTTGGTCGGCACCACTTGAGCCAGTGTGTCTGAATGCTGTGCCCACCTCCCCACAGTTTCAGAATGGATGGATTTTTTTCAGAGTTCTGAGATTTCCTGGGAGTGTGTGCAGACAGCGATAGTGATAGCATCTGTCCAGCGAGAGTGCAGCAAAAGCCTGATGCAGAGCTGCTTTCTCTGCTCCTGCCAGGAATACAATGGATTCAGGGGTTTTCCCTTTATCCGGCCTCCAGCAGTTTATAAAATTATTTTTTTTTAGAGAGAGGAAGAAAAACTAATCTGCTTTTTATCTGGGTCTTTGGAAAGCACTGGGGTGTGTTTATCATTTGCACAGATTGCAGCACGTATTTGAAACGGATCCTTCTGCCTGCTCTCCAGTGGGAAAACGCCAGGCAGAAGGGTGAACCCCGGGGGTGCGTGTCTGTTGCAGAGTCTTGGAGAGATGGTGATGGATGTTGTGTGAACATCATCTTGGCTTGTGCTATTAGACAATTGTGAAATTCAACACCTTAAAACGGAACTTTTAACAAGAAGATTTATTCAGTGGAATATATAGGAGTTTAATGCTTTTCCACATTTTATTTTGTAATATATAGCAAATGCTATAGATCACTTGTTATTGAAGAGGGTGGCATATTTTGTCATGAGTACTCTGTTATTTTGATCTGCCTTTTTCTAGACTACCACTTGTGATCCTCCAAGCCTTGACATATTAAATGTCAATGAAAGTAACTTTCTGCTTAATGTTATCAGCAGTCCTGTAGGTGTATGGAATTGCAGTTATATTTTTCCACAGCACTTTCTCGAGGTCTAGCTATTTTTCACACAGATTTTGTGTTGTGCCAGTTGTGCTGCAGATGCATTTGCTCAGTCGTGGCCTGTGACAGAACCGCCACTTAGTGGCTGCTGTGAGTAAGTGGGGTATGTCTGTGTGTGAGAGGCATTAGCAGTGCTGCTGGAGAAGGGCATCTCCACTGAGGTATATGCCCTTCTCCAGCAGCACTGCTAATGCCTCTATGTGCACTGCTATGCACACAGATCTATGTACAGCCTACAGTCTATGGTTACTAGTCCCCCTGTTTGTCATTAATAAAGTAACCAGTAAGCTGAGCTTTAACCTAAATACCACTTCACAAGTTAGATCACAGTACAGTCTTGGAGGGGTGGTCTCTGCTTTCTTGTTTTCAGGGTGGTGGTGGAGTGGGCGGGTGTCTGCTTTTTGTTTTATAAACACGTGGTATGGTAGAGAATTGGTTTGGCTTCTTACTGTTGATAGGATGATCAACTTACTCTGAGGAGGAAAATCTTTTAATGTCACATGAACTTCCAACTTCTCAATCTGCTCTCTCTGTGTGTGCACTTTGATCACACACTTAGTTCACGAGGCAAGAACTCCAGTGTTTTCAGTGGAAATGTAGTGCTGGCAGACTTTTTGGGAAATGCTGTCAGGAGTTTTTTCTGCAAACGTATGAGATCTAACTGGGTACCAAGGCTGACCGAGGCCTGACCAAGCCAGTGTTCGTGCTGAACCTTTTGTTCGGAATCAGTAGGTTTTTCCATCTCTTTTCACAGAAAATGCTGGAGTTTATGTAATCAATTGATAGATGTATCTAATTTTTGTCACTCATGTTCAAGTAGTTTCTAGACAAAAACATTTTAGGAATGATGGTGTCTGCTGCTGTTCTCTTGATTTTACAGTCATTGAATGCCAGAGAAGAAACAAACAAGGAATAACTCATTTTTAGCCAGTAATACATGCTGCCAGTGAAAAGAAATGTGAATTGCCGTTTCAACACCCAGGGAGTCGAGTCAAAGACTTCACCCAACATGTTGAATTTATTCCTATTTGCATGGCTTCTGGATGTAAAATACTAGTATTTATTTCAAACGTGAGGTACCTGTGTTAGAAATAATGCAAGGAAATGCTGTTATCTCCTATAAAATCTAATATCTCTCTTACATAACTGTAAAGAGTAGCTGTCTGATCACAACATTTCAGAGTAAAGGGTTGAAATCATCAGTTCATTATTTTAAAGTGAATATTACCGGTCACTGAAATAGCTGTGTTGTTTCACTCTTTACAAAAATGTCTATCAGAATGTTATGTCTTATCAGGCATAAAAGAAATACATTGGCTGCATAAACTCTATATGTTTGTATGAAGCAAAATGTTTTTCCTATGTGTTATTTTTTGAAAAAAAAACCCCAAATCAAACACTGGAAAAGGTTACCAGAAATGTATTTGTTAGTAACTCTCCAAAATGCATCTTGCTAGATATTATTGATAGGACAGTTTTCCCATAGTTTTGAGATTTACAAGTTTTACCCCTGTGGTGGTGTTCTGATGTGTTCACACAGTAAGAAAAAGCAATGCAGGCGGTTAAGTCTGTCATACCGGCGAAGTGTTTAAATAGACTTTGTCCCTATTTGTGCCTCATAGACCAAAATATGTAATTAGCAAATGCTAATATATATTTTTTCATTATTTTCTAGGGTCCTTTAGAAAATGATTTGGTGGTACACGTGGCTCTGATAGCAGAAAGTCAGCGGTATGTATTTACTTCTATTAAGAATGTTCGTATTAGGAAAGTGTTCAACAGTAGACATCTTGAATTTGCTAAAGGTATTCAAGGAAGTGCAGTTTATAATACTGCTTCTTGTGTATCTGCTGCCGAGATAATTGTTCAAGCTCAGATTATTCTGTGGTTTGCCATTAAATTGGTCACTGTTTCATTTGTAGCCTGCAAGTTTTTCTGAACACGTATGGAATCCAAACTCAGACCCCCCAGCAGGTGGAACCAATTCAGATATGGGCTCAAAAAGAACTTGTCAAAGTAAGGAATTTTGCATTTTAAATAATTTATTTACCTATACATTTCGTTTGTAACTATAGGAATTTATATCAGGCTATGAGACCTGTATCTCCGGAAGCTTGGTAGCTGCCTTTTTGTGTTACCTGATTCAGTTGCAAGATACGCTGACACAGTCCATTATACCTGCCAAGTTAGCTTTCAGTGAAACATCAGCTTCTGACTGGAGCCCAGATGTTCTGTGTGACATGATTAGCCTTATCACCTGAGCGCCTTTCAAAGAATAAGGAATAAAGAATCAAATCTCAGTACTAGCACAGTAGGCCAAGCGAAACTTGACAGAGAAACAAGCAAATGTGCAGTAGTCAAAGAAATGGTGAGACGGCAATAGGCATAACCCATCTTACGATTTCATCATGTAGCTCCTATAACAGGCGTTATACAAGCTTCTGTAACTGTTTCTTCAGAAGTCCTTTGAATTGACTAATCCAGGAAGTTTTGGTGTTAGAACTCTTTTTGGATTACCCCTTTAACTTGGCGTATTAAAAAGGCAGCGGTCAGAAGTTGCTGGGATGAAGGACATCTTCAGAATCCCCTTCACTGTCCGTGAAGGCTTCAGGTTTTCCTTTTTTTGGCAGAAGCAAGTAGTCTCCTAACAGTGCCATGGCTTTCTGCTGGGAAGGCTGGCCTGTTTCGCCTTTAGCGGGTATGATGATGCCAGCTTAGCTGCATCTGTCCAGGTAGCAGTCAAGGCTGTATGAAGCCAGCAGCCAAAGATGAATGTCATCTACAGGCCGTTCCAGACCATTTCAGCATCTCTCAGCACTACCGTGGCCTCTTTTCTGTTCGCTCATTTTTATATATAGCACTTTGGCTGCATTGCTTCGAGCTATCCACTGCTGTTTGGCCTGGAAATACATTTAAATTTAAGAGACTGACAAATGCTGCTCTGAATGATAAATGTAAAATTGATAAATTGTAGGTACCCTTGTCTAAAGTCCTGATAAATATCTGTGTGATTACTGGGCACCTTTTTATCCCTCTCCGCAGCACCTGGATCCTTCCTCTGAAAAGACCTGGAGTAGTCCTGCCATACATACACAGGCCTTAGCAAGCTGCAGGGGTAGTCTGTCAGCCAGGCAAGCTGATCTGGGCTCACAGGTGTACACTTGGTGTATTTTATACTTCACCACCTCAGGCTTTGTCATGGATGAGGTCAGCCCTGGGTTGTACAGGCAGTTGGACTAGGTGGTGGTGGTAGGTCCCTTCCAACTGAAGCAGTCTTTTCTGTTCTGCTCTAATGAGGTATGTAAAACTCTTGTCTAACTTTGAATTACACAAATTGTCTCAAACAAGAGTGATGTATCGTGGATGTCTGGGGGAAGTACAGTGGGTATATTTATTTTCAGTCCTGAAGTTCCAGTTGTGGAACAAATCACTTGTGAGTCTCTCCTCCTGAAGTCAGGATCACATGGCTGATGCTCTTAGCTGTATCAGAGGTGCATAGGGGACTGAAAAAAGTAAAACCAAAAATGAAGAAACATGCTTATCCCATGTAATGACTGCCACTAACACCTGAGAAACATTTAAATGGAGAGAAAAGAAATGCCCTTGTTCACATTCAGCCTTGTTCCTTTATTGGTTCATTTTTGCTTACTAGTTTTCTTGATGGTATATTTTGAAACGGATTCTTCCTGACTCTATTTGTCCCGAAATTCAGTACCTAAAATTTTGATTTGACAAATAGATGCTCTGTAAATTTACTGTAGAAGAGTATATATTGCCTCTTTCAGTCAGCTACCACTTCTTTGGTCTCCCTGGCAAAAAGGGGAGACCTTCATTAAGTTTTATCATCATTGATTAAATTCCTAGCAATGCCAATGTCTGTGTTACGATTTATTTTTCAAAAGCTGTTGACATCTGGCAGTTCTGACTTTTTCTTTATACCCGTGATGGGTAGGTACATCTGCCTCATCAAAATTTACTTTTAAAAAGAATGTAATGAAAATACTGAATTGCCTGGAGCAAAACCTCTTCCTAGTGGGCTTCCAGAAAAGGCTGCACTATCGAAAGCTGAATAGCCCTGACAGTGAAGGAGTGCAAGTGGTTGGGACATAATGAGAAGTGAGATCAGATCTCCTGCTTATGCAAAAGCCCAGTACAAGCCAAAAAGCAAACAAACCAACCCCTCTGGTTGTATTTGTCATTTTCTGTTGGGAAGGGAAGCTAATGCTGGCACAATTGCCTGTATTTTTAGGAGAAGAGGGTTAATCCATAAGAACATGGATCTCATTGTTTGCTGTTCTGATGCTGTCAATTTTCAGTAGTGTTTAATTAAAAATTGTTGAAGTGGTCTAGTTGCACATGGTAACAGTTTAAACATCCAGACTAACAAAGAGGCATGTGTCCCAAAAAGTAGTGCAAGGAAAACGGATGAGGGGAAGACATTGATTCAGGAAAATTAGGGATTGGAAATAGAACTGGGGGTCATGTAAACCGATCCACAGAGTCTAGGGGAGGAAACAAAGAGAGGAAGAAGAGGGAAAACAAGAAAATGGGACAAGATGTGTGCAATATATAGGAAAAAAGTATATGTGTAGTGTACAGTACGGAAGAACAGCAGAATACTCCATAGGCATAGACTGGGAACAGATAAAGGAGCACAGAAACAGATGGTGTGAAAGACCACTCTACTTGGCTCACTCTCATAAATCAACTCAATGGTCCAGTCTGCTTTCACAGCCACTTCTTGGTTTTAGCAGCTTTAATATTCCAGAGTTGAAGGGCCTTTTAATCCAGAAACCCCAGCTCGAAGCAGCTGGACTTGCAGGAAGCTGTACATCTGTCAGATACTCTGGTGGTGAGTCTGCACCTATGCTGGGATTGTAAGAGATCACAGCAGAAAGCTGCTACTGCTTTAGTAGGCTGTAGAACAACACAAGGCCTCAGGCTAAAGAAAGAGTCTTCCAGGAATGAGACAGCATCTTAATATTACCAGAGTTCTGTTTCTGTTAGGGAACCGTTTTGGTTTAGGTTCTGGCAAAATGAAGTTCCTCTTAGTACAAAATGACGTCTACTGCCCCTCCTCCAGTCTCCATTATTTACTACAAAAAAGGGATTCAACCTTCTTTTGGTTTTGCCTTATTTAAAGTTGTTGTGGTGTCCCCAGTCCCTCCCTACTCCAATACAGTTACCTTGTCCGGATGAACAGGTGCTGTAGGTAACTTTGTTTATTTTCAGTTTGAAATTGTCGTGGTTTTAATGCACAAGCCTGGATGAGATCAGCCAGGCCCTGAGCTGACAGCAGTAAAAAGCTATTGAGTGTCATGTTTGTTTAAATGTTCACTTTGATTTGCCTCTGTTCTGCTCACAGCTTAGCTGTTGATTTATGGTTTTATTCTCCTGTATTGTAAAAAAAGTTATTTCTTTAGTATGCAAGTCTTACAAAATTGTAGTAGTCGGAGTAGTACTAGGGCATGCGTAATGTAACTCAAGTAAGAACCAAGCTGTGAATAATGAGATCATTCCCTTTTGTTTGTGATGCTGATGGGTTAATTTTGTAGGCCTTTACTAAAAGTAGAATAAAGATCTTTACCAAGTTCCTGTAGTACTGGTTCACCTTTGTATCCCCATCAGAAAAACATTACAGAAGGCAAAGCTGCCCAGGCAATAAATGCAAAAGATCCTTAAAAAACTACTTCAAGGCACAATTTGAATATATGCAAAATACCTTAATTGTATTGAGTAGAAAAGTAACAGGAGGAAGAAGGTAAAAACAGGACCTAATATAGGAAATAACAAGCTTTAGTTGAATCTTGAAGCTATGCAGATAGGCAGGAGTTGGGGCCTTGCCCGTGCCCGAAGTTGTACCCTCAGGTCCTAACCGCAGCTCGGGATCCCACCCAGCACATCCCCCTACCCACAATGATACCTTCTCCCGATGGCACCCAACGCTAATAGTGTTTTCACCTTGGTGAGTAAGGTGAAAATCCTTCAGCCTCCCAAAATTACTATGATGAGGAGGGAAGGGGAACTGTTACCCTGTATCTTCAGCAGAGTTCTGGTCTGCCAGAAGGGACTCGGTTGCCTTGAAGGGCTGAGCAGGGTGCTTGGTCTTAGTGTCTTGCATCTTGTGCTTTTTGCTTCAGTTTTAGTTGATTTTTCTTTCCTGTGAAGATACCTGTTCTAATCAAAACAATAAAATTTGGTCTTTGAACTATACATTTACCAAGTCAGGTGTTCTGTCACTTTATTGTTCGTTGCTATACAGGTGTGTGTTTATAAGACGGAAGTGACCACATTCTGTGAGTCTTGTTCTCTAATTGAATCAGAATACACGCAGCTTTCTGTGTGAGACTCGGCAGGAGCACCAGGAAGGCTTACGTATACGTGGTCCCCTCAGTTTTTGTGATTCTTTCTCACAGGCTTACTTCCATTTGGGAGTCAATGACAAACTGGGATTGTCTGGAAGACCGGACAGACCTATAGGATGCCTTGGAACATCAAAGGTTATTGCAAGAAATGTTTCTATTATTGTTACTGATGTAAATTTCAGATAAACAATGAACTGGTCTCTGCATGATTTTAAATAGAATTGAAATGTAATTTTATCTTATGCACATGTCTTACTTTACAGCCCTTGTAATGTATTTTGCTGTTGTGAATGCGCATGCTCTGCCTCACTATTCAACTCCAGTATGTTTTGGAGACATCCAGTTACAGTAATACTTGGCCAGAACAGGCTGAATGGTGATAGAGAGAACTGCTTTAGCTGAAATAGAATGCAGATCTGCACAGCCTAAAAAACAGAGTACCTAAAATTAAGATATGTGGGGTTTATCTTAAGTATTTTAATTCCACTGTTCTACATTGATAATTATTTTCATAGTTGCAAAATACCTTTTTTCCTTTTCAGCTTCTTGAGAGCTTCCAGTATTGCAAAGTAAAGATTAATGGAAGCTTTCTCTCTCAACAGATTTATCGAATACTAGGAAAGACTGTGGTCTGCTACTCGATCATTTTCGACCTAAGCGATTTCTACATGTCTCAGGATGTTATGATGTTGATTGATGACATTAAGGTATTTATCTGTAACTTTTCCTTTGAGAAACTGACAAAAATAAGAAGAATAAACTGTGAAGTTTGATAAAATAAAGATTGAAAGGGCAATAACTGCATAGCATGTATTCTTCTAATATAAAGGTGCAGTATATGCTGGGCAGCGTATTAAGATGAATATCCTGTCAGCCTTAGGGAGTATCTGTATCTGACAGAAAACCCACCCAAAAGTAACTGGGAGTGCTGTGGGGCAGCAAGCATTGATTGCAAGCAAGTGATCATTTCTTTCTTGGGGAAACAAATGGTCTTGGCTGAAAAGGGGAATGGGAGCGGTCTGGTTAAGGGAGCAGGAAAGCCTCACCAAGAGGAAACATCCCTGGGATTCGCACACATGTTAAAAATCGCCTTCCTTTATCTAACTTGAAGGCAGACAGCAGCATGCCCTACCTGTCAGGTCCCCTGCACCTGAGCCGCTACTCAGAGTGTGTAGAAGGTGTCTCAGATTCAAGCTCTGAAGCCCTGGATTCCCATGCATACCCACTGGGTCATTAGGCACAGTTCGGTGTGCAGCACTCTGCCTAGTGATTTAGTCTGTGAACCATGTATACCCGAGGAGTGGTTTCAGAAAATGTGTGAAGCAGCAGGGCTACACTGGAGAAATCTGTTAGTGTTTTATTAGCTAAGCTGGTTTTTACCTGTTGGGTTTCTCACAGCTGTTACTTAAAGGTCGCTCTTCTGATAGCTTGCACTGCAAATCCTGGTACGTTGTGCTTTTGGGGGATGTGACTGACCTGTTGTTTCTTACCTAGAATGCGCTGCAGTTCATTAAGCAGTACTGGAAAATGCACGGCCGGCCGCTGTTTGTTGTACTGATCCGTGAAGACAATATAAGGTAGAGAGAGAGAAAAGCATTGTTTGCAGTGCAGTATTTACCCAATAGCAAGATTAACTGAGTTTTGTTTTACATTTCAGAGGGAGCAGGTTCAATCCAATATTAAATATGCTGGCAGCCTTCAGAAAGGGAATTGTTGGAGGAGTGAAAGTTCATGTCGACAGAGTGCAGGTATGGTGCTTTTTCTGAATGTTGTTCTTACCTCCCTAGGTCTGGTACCTGAATTCTGACTACTTTTGTTTGTCACCTGACTTCTGAATCGAGGAGTCAAGGACCAAGACGTGTGGTAGGGCTTTTGTTCTATCCCAAATGAAAATGGGTTTATTTTGGCTTGTTTTGATGAGTCTTTTGAAAGTGTTAATTGTTACAGAGGATTTTCAGAAGGGAGAAGGTTTTTTGTTTAGCAATCTTGTGAAATTGCCACCAAAGGACAAATCCAGGAAGTCAAGCAGTGAGGGACTTGTTTTGATTAGATAATCAACGAGGGATAAAAAATAAAAGGTGCTTCACACAGATTAAAATTCTTACAAGAGCTAAAATACAGTTTTAACATCAATCTTTGCTGTTTGAATTAGTGTTTGAGCAGGAATGTTACTTCATTAAACTGTGAATATTACAGAGTCAGGTTCTGGCTTTAGATACTCAGAGGGGCTAGTTAACCCCTGTGTACACCTATTGAAGAACCCTTCTTTTTGTGAGAGGGAAGACCAACACAAGAAGAATGCCTTACTTAATACTTTATATGGAGAGCAATTGGTGCTGCAGTCATAAATACCATGTGCTGACTTCCCTGATGTCAGTACAATGTGTTTAATTATGTTGCAGCACATTAGTTACTAACTTTAAGATTTAATTCCAGCTGCGGCAGTACATTAGGGATATAAAAACCTTTTTTGGGTTAAATGGAAATTGTCTTGCCTCTTTGGCTTACTAACATCCCTTGGGTCAAGGGAGGACTTGGGTCAAGAACAAGCAACTTGTAGTGTTTCCATAAATAATTCATCTATACCCACAAAATCTTTTTGAATTGTATTCAGTTGCCTCATGTAGATGGGTGTATGTGTAACCGTGCCTGGAGACAGAATGTTACGGCTCTGCTTAGGTGAATGCTTTTTATTTTTCCCCTTCTTTTTGGTAAAATGTCTGTCCTTAGGAGACTTGTAGCTTATTCCAATTCTCATCTTCATTGCCAATGTCCATAGTAGTCATGTGCTCAAGCAGGCAAGTCGAGGAATGAATGACACAAGCAATAAAAGCAAAGCAGTTTTTATAATCAGTCATCCAGCAGTGTAACAGACCAACTGCAACTTGTGCACAGTGCAAATGGAATTTAAAGGTTTTATTTAGCTAATGAGAGCCATAAAAAACCAGTCTTAAAAATGCTGTAAAATAATTTCCCTCTGGAAGTATATAAAAAGGAAATTCATATAAATTTGGAGTGAATAAGTTGTAATGGCTACATAAGATAAATATGGCACTGAATTTCAGGTGTGTGATATTCTGAGACAAAAGTATTTGTAAGCTGCATTTGATGTGCAAACAAAGTGGGCATGCTTGGATTAAGGGATGACTATGGAGTAGGAAGTGCTACTCTGTTGTGTGTTCCTGTAACATCCGGGAGCCTGAGTGGAAGACTAGCTGTCCTTAGGGTGATCCAGAACCAGTACCATGCAGGACTCTGAAGAATGGAAATCCTTATCTGGGGTGTGTTCATCAGCCCTGCTGTGGGGATTGGGAGGGGGCTGATTGCTGCTGGCACTGCAGGCAAAACACCAGCAGAATGCCAGCCAGAAAGAGACAGCAGCCCCAAGAGACTTCTGCTGTTGTAAGGGAGATCTTGAGAAAGAGGAAAAGCACTCTTAAAGCGTGAAGATATTCCAAACTGTAGATAAAGGAACTACTTTCTCAGTGGAAGCCACCAGCAACATCTTAAGATCAGAAGACAACTATATACCTATGTATGCGTCTTATTTTAACTTTTTCAATATTTCATTTCAGACATTAATATCTGGAGCAGTTGTTGAACAACTTGACTTCCTAAGAATCACTGAAACAGAAGAGTAAGACTCTGTGTAAATGATAGTGATTTAAATATTTTATATTTAAAATATTTTCTGAACTATGGAGTAATGAAATATTATTTTTTCAGGGCTCCAATATTTAAGAATTTGGAGGAACTGGATCTTCCAAAACATTCAAAAGTCAAGAGACAGTCTAGTACTCCCAATGCTTCTGAACTTGAGCAGCAACCAGATATAAATATTAATGACTGGGAAAACAAGTCAACATATGAGATCCTGCAGAAACTTAATGTAAGAGAAAATACAGTTTAATTTCATTCTCATGAAAGGAGAAACAACATGCTGGTATTCTTTCCAACAGCAGCCTACTTAGATCAAGACGTTTAGTGTCATGGCCCAGTGTTAACAATATAGCTAGGAACATAAAATGTGGGGTGTTCCTCTTTCTGCCTAGAGCATCTTCCTCTTGACAGTCAGTCCTTTGTTGTAACAGTGCAGAACATTTCAGCCCTTCCTGCTGTAACTGTGACTTCCGTTGCTCCCAGCTACCCAAATCTTCTGGTAATAAATGACCATCTAAAACAATGAATAGATATTGTACTGCTAGACTAACAGTCAGAAGACTTCAACAGGTGCTATTCCTTCTGATAGCCTGGGGTCGTCTTAAAGATTCCAAGGGAAAGTTCCAATCAGTCTTTTTCCTTTACCTTGAATAAAACTTACCGGTAACTGCTGCTAGATACAGTGTTCGATACGAGCACTCTTAAGTACTGGGCCTGGTTCCCTGTGTCATCATGTCCATTTCTGCTGTAAATGGCAGCACCTGAGAACAAAGCAATAGAAACATTTCTAAGGCCAAATTATTGCAACTTAATTTGAACCACAGAGAAGCCTCCGCAAGTGGCAGCAACAAGAGTACAGCGTACACACAGTATGAAATAGCTGTGAAGTCCCCTTAAAAACAAAATGTATAGACTTTTTTTAATTTTAAAAAAATGGGCTCGTTGGTTTCACTTGAAATTTTTAATAGTTCTTCTGGTTTTGCTTCACTAAAAATCTGAAGGCTATTTGTGGTTATGTTGTTGCTGTTTTGTTTTTAAGGACTGCAATTGCCTAGCAAGTCAAGCATTACTCTCAAGTATATTGCTTAAAAGGGAAGGACCGAATTTTATCACCAGGGAAGGTAAAGAGCTTCTTTAATTTGGCTGTTGTGAACATTTCAGGAAGCAGCTGTACGCTTAGCTGTAATGAACATGAATAATGGCTGTGCATGTGAGCAGTTATGTAGCTGGCTTTGTGTCCATTTAAAGCAATTTCTGCATTAAAGGGGACAGCAGCGTTCATAGTGTAGTGGAGAATGAGCCGTGAAATAGCTGCACTCTTTTGTGTTGGTTGTAGGCGGGTGCTGTACCAATGTGTGTTTTGCACACACAGATATCAAAAATAGGGGATTTGACCTTGCATAGGGAACTGGAACTAAAGGCAGGGTTGTGTGTAACAATTAGTCTGCAATGTGTGAAGCTTCATACTGAGTTTTTCTTTTGCTTTTATGAAATCAGACTTTAATAGATCTCTGAAGCTCACTCTACTTTTGTATTATAGTTTTATATTAGAACACAGGACTTAAACTCATGTAAAATGATTTGGAAGAGGCTTCTGGCTTTTGTGCTGCAAGGTTTGGTTTGTGTTTTTGTTTCCTCAGAGACTGTTTATTAGCTGCCTTTGTATATATGAAATCTCCTTGGAAGAAGAGGAAAGTTTAAGTAGTTATTAGTAGTTATTCATCAAGCAGTGTAACTTCCCATGTTGTGTTAGAGCCCTGCTTCATAATTTTGATCCAAGTCAGCTGGCTCTTGTGATGAAGAGTTGTCCTTTTGACATAGCTATGCATTATATCCATATTGCTATATTAAAAATGTACCAGTATAAGGCAAATAACTTGCACTGGCTGATTCAGAGTGCACTGTTAAAATACAGTGTGAATCTAAAGTCACGGTGAGGGACTGAGCGCTGCGCAGGTGTAGCCTCTGAAGCAGGTGTACAGCCTCTGAGAGCTTCAGTGTCGTTCTTTAGTCCCTTGTGATCTCCTTTGCTTGAGGCAGACTTCCTGACCTCTGTAAGTAACCAGTGTAACCACATTTGACCATTAGATCATTATGATGAACTTAAGCTCTCTTGAAGCCATTTAGGTCAAAAAAGAGTACTGCTGTGCCTCTGACTTTTCAATGCTAGCTTGGATAGACCCTTTTGTGCCATCCAATATGAAACAGCAGATGATGATAGCCTTTTTAATATGCACCTTGCATTAAATGGTCTGAGTCACTAACAGTTCCTGTCCTCCTACGCCTGGAGATTACTGAGACTGACATTAAATAATCACACAATCAGTAAAGCACAAATCTAAAGCTAAAGGCTGAAGAACCTTGGGTGTTCCAGCTGAAAGGCACAGGCTATGATTTTGTGAGTCAACTTCTGCTGCTGTTGCAGATGAATTTACTGTTCACCAATAAATGCCTGGCATGAAAAACACTACCACTCCACCTGAGAATTTAAAATCTAGATGCTAAATGAAGTCCAAGTAATGGAATGTTTGTCACCACTTTTACCTTTAATGTAACGGTCCCCACTTGCCCCGTGCACAGTTGAAGCAATGTCTGCATAGTGAATTGATGTTCAGTGACTGGACAAGAGAATGGCATCTGTTCTGATGAACGTAATTAGCGTACACGGTGCCTTCTCAGAATCCTGGGCTACCTACTTGGACTTAGAAACAGTGTTCTTCCCGTTTCCTGCCCTCTCTTTTTTAGCTCATGTATGTACACTGTGATGCTACGTTAATACGTTGCACTTCACAAGATATTCCCTTTGGTTTTGGCACTCTGAAGATCAGGTGGGAGAGGGAAAGTAGTAAATCAGTAATATAACGCCTGATGTAACTGTTCAGCATCCCCTGTTGTACCTTGCAGCAGTGACAACCAGCTTCACTGGCGCTGTGCTGTAATGCACGTGATTACCAACGCTAGCTCCCAGTCACTCAGGTATCGCTGCAGGCACCTTACTGTGGTTACTCAGGGCAGAGCTGCAAAGCAGTGAAAGATCCTATGGAACTCGCACGTCCCACGGGATTAAGCAGGTGATCTCTTGTTCGTATACAAAGTCAGAAACAAGTTGTGTCTTGGCTTTCAGCTGTTACAGACTGTCCATATATAACATGACTTCAGTTGCACAAGAGTTCCCTGTTGCTTTGTGTAGGTTTTAGCTCAACTAAGGAGGCAAACCAGTCGAGAGATTAGCTACACCCCATCTCCCAAACATCAGTGGAAGTTTGAGAACATACCTTATGACGGAGATGCACCTTTTGTAGGCCAAATGTGTACATAGATTAATTTTCCCCACTATATTAAAAAAGTAGGTGATACCATAGGTCTCTTCATAGCGCACGCAGCAAATTTATCTGAAATCCGATTTGGCTTCTCGCATAACAACATACAGCTGGATGACAGGGACTCAATTGCACCTACATTTTAGATGTTAAGCACCATAGTCAAGTGTGCTGCTAAAGCTGATTTGGAATTAACTGACCTCATCAAAGTTACTTATGACTATTAAATTAAAACTTGTGCATCTTCTTTGCTTGTGTTTTGGTTTGTGTTGTGTTTCCATAGAATCATAGAATACACTGACTTGGAAGGAACCCATACCAATCATGGAGTCCAAATCTTTTTTTTTTTTTTTTTTTAAACTACATTCAGGTACTGTTGCTGAACATATGGAGAGGATCTACAGACGAGCTGGCAGCAAAAAGCTCTGGTTTGTAAACCTATAACGGTCTTTTTATTTCACACCAATTTTTTTTTCCTATGGTGTTTATAGAGAGTAAAGCTGTATCCCTATGCACTCAGAGAGCGGGGAGGACAGCTTTACTGACATAATTGTACTGGTTCATTGCAGCTGAAGATCTGGTCTGTAATGCTTTAAAAATATTAAGTATTTTCTTCTATCTTCTAAAATATAAAAAAGAAATAAACTGGTTTTGCTATGAGTGCTGTTGCTAATGTACAGTTCTTGTTAATATTTTCTTATTATTTGAATTTAATATTCTTACTTCTTGCAGGGCATGATAAAGTATTATCAGTGCCTTTCTGTAGCAAGGCTTGGGATCAAGCATAAATCAGTTGATAAAGTTTATACACTTACACGGTTGGCTTATTACCCTGTAATAATTTGCTTTGAGCCTGACCATGTCACAAATAACTTTAAAAGGTTTCAACAAGTAGGTTTGTATTTACATGTTTATTAATATCCTTGCCCTAAAGCTCAGTGGAAAATTAATTTATTTTATCAAAGAAACGAGGTGAGCCTGTTCTGAATGCTGATCTCTTACTCCATAACTACTTGTAACAAATGAGTCTGTAAATATTTCATTTTTTATTTTAGTCTGATCATGCAGTTAAATGGGCCTTTGCCAGTAAGAAGGTAGAACCAAATACCTTTTTCTTTTTGTAAAAAGTAAAAATCAAAAGTATTTTTAGAAAGAAAATATGTAAACTGTTTCTCATTTCTCTTCCATGATTGCCATGTGACATACATATAGGTTGGTGTTGCGCTACAGTGCTGCATTTGCACAGAAATTTTCTTCTTCTATAACCCCACATATTACTACTTTACTGGTACATGGGAAACAGGTAAAGTGCCCAGAGGTCTGAAATGGAGCTCCGTGATATTTTTTTTTGCTTCTTTGCATTTTGATAGTATCAGCTAATGCATTTTTGAAATGCTTTGCTCTTGATCTTGAGAAGTGTGTAGCAGTTTTCACAGGAATCAACATCAACTGTTTGAATTTTTTACTAACACTATCGACTATTACAACTCTTTCATTATCTCTCTGGATAAATGATTCTTGGTAACATCAAAGCATATGCTAGGAAAGCTCAAATATGGGTCTACTAGGTTTGTATCTTGACATAAAATTATTAATGCAGGTATTTATACCTTTAATCAAGTGGATATATGAGAAAAATGTTTTTCTTAAAAGTTGCAGCTAGATATTAACCCAGCAGTTTCTACAAGTCTAGTTTCTTATGCTACTCATGTGAAATATGCAGAAGAACTTTTTCACAGTGAGAGTGACAGAGCCCTGGGACAGGCTGCCCAGGGGGGTTGTGGAGTCTCCTTCTCTGGAGATATTCAAGACCCGTCTGGACACCTCCCTGTGTGACCTGTCCTAGTGAACCTGCTTTGGCAGGGGGTTGGACTCGATCTCTTGAGGTCCCTTCCAACCCCTACAACTCTGTGATTCTGTGAAATTTCCTCAGTATGGAAAACAAAACAAAGCCTTGCTGTTGTGTGTTGTACTTTCTCTTGCAAAATCTTTCTAACCCTTCCTTAAATACACTACAAAATTACAAAAGTTATCTTAGAAAATGGTGAAAATGTCACAAAAGAGAAGCTGGCGTCTTACCTGTCTGTTTTCAAGATGATGCTGAGAAAAAGAACAAGCTTTTTATGGAGCTGGTAGTTTAATGAGTTCTAGCTAAATTTATTTTTGATCTATTAACCCATACCTAGACTACAAAATGAAAATCCATAAAGACTACATAACATCTGATCCAAATTCCACTTTATAAGTATTATACAGATTTACTTAGGTCTGAGATCTCTGCTGTGGCAGACTTCAAAGTTATATATGAATTCATTAAACTAGCTTCTGATATGTAGTGGGTTTGCTCTGTTTTCTGCCCTCAGGTCTGTTGTGCGCTTCGCAGCAAGTCTTTTAGGTAAACTAGTGGACAGCCTTGCACCATCTATTACTAATGTTTTAGTTCAGGGCAAGCAGGTAAGTCTTTACTCCTCAGAAATATATTAAGGAATGATAACAGAGAAACTAAATAAACGGGCTTTTTCACTGTGAAGGCCTCTGATGCTTCTTTTAAAAATACCTAGTGGCTTAAGTCCTTGCTGAAGAAGAAAAATCCAGACAAAAGACACATTTAAAAGTTGCATATACTATGGGCTACTTTAATGACAGAAAAATACTGAAAAGACAGTGTCTAGATGAGAAGGGAAGAGGTATGATTTACATTAACTCCTTAGGTTTTATATATGTGCCCTCTTATTCCACAAAAGTAGATGGAGTAAAGTAAAAAGAAGCTTTATTAAAACTTAATAAAGATGTAGCCTCTCCCTCTGTAATTTGGCATAAGGTAACAGGTTGGGGGCAGCTGAGCAAAGAGTCTTTCAGGATTTAAGCTTTCTATTACATACAAAGTTTAGTCGTCAGTGTTTCTTCCTTTCCTAAAGAGGTCTTTCTTTTTCTTCCCAGCACAATTTTAATTAAGCTCACAAAGAGCTGTTCTAAGTAACAGTAATTGAGTATTATGTATTTTAGTATTCAAACATAGAAGAAATTATGTGTATACTTATCTATAGGCAATACTATTACGACAGGTTTATCTGTCTTACTCCAGACTGAGGTCAGGGTTTGTGCTTCTGGCACTACACAGCACTAGCAGGAGCGACATCTGCATGCAGCATGATTTGCAGTTGTTACTTTTCAGCTTTGTAACCTAGCTTGCCTTCATTGATCCTTTTCTAATAATTATCTTTACTATAGGAGAAAAATGAGTGTGGTTCTGTTTTACTGACAGTAGATCAGCAAATCAGACTTTTAACATAATTCCTCTTTTCTTGTTAAACAATTCAGTACCAGCAATGTGTTTTCTTTAAAATGAAGGCTATAACTTTTAGGATGCTATTAGAAATAAGAATATGAAACTGCTAATTTAATCCGGAATTTTAAGTGAGCGCCACAGCTGAAATGTCAGAAATGAAAGACCATCTAAACTTAGTGTACAGTCACGATTATACAGCCAATTCTGAAACCAAAGCAGTGGTCCTGTACTTCTAATTTGGAAAAAATATACTCTATATTTACTCCAGTCTTTAGTGAATTTTGTTATTTTAATAGCATCCAACTAACAGTATTAACAAGTATCCCTGCAATAGAGTTATTTTTGTATTGTGAAATTTTAACAAGAAAAGCAGAGCTTATGAAGCCTCACTTCTGAATTGCTTCTACAGTGCTTTTATTCCTGCCCATATCTTCTGAATTGTTTTCACTATACCGCAGGTGACACTCGGAGCTTTTGGCCAAGAGGAAGAAGTTATTTCCAATCCCTTATCCCCAGCAGTGATTAAGAACATAATCTATGAAAAATGTCATTTGCAAGATGAAAGAGAAGCCGTAGTTCAGCAGGAACTTGTCATACATATTGGCTGGATCATCTCCAATTCACCTGAACTTTTCAGTGGCATGCTGAAGATACGGATTGGGTCAGTAAAGTATCTATCTTGTTCTTACTACTGGCATTGCAGGGTAACATACATACTTGAAGAGATTGTTCCTACCTTGCAAAAATGTTTTATGTAAGATGACACAGCAAAACTTGGATACTTTACGTTTCTAGGAAGCCTTTACATTAGTTATGCGCCAAACCCTGGTGCACAACTCCTCTGAAGTTTGCCACTCAACAGTGTAATTTCAAGGAGGGGCAGTCCTTGTAAATAGCCTAAGTGAAGCTTTTCTACAGCTAATACAGTAAACTACAGGATTTTGCAAAGCTTGATCCCTATCATGGTAGGGCTTAAAGACCAAAAGCAGTGCAGTGCAGTTAGATGTATTCTGTACAGGTGATGGGCAGGGGCAAGTATGCTGTCCCCAGGCCTGGCTCGCCCAGTGGCCAAGGAGGCAGTGACCATGCGGCTGACCAGGCTTGTAGAGGACACTCAGAGTTGTTCCTGTCAGAGACTTTCAGGACTTAAGGAAGAAGGAGGGAGAAGTGCAGTTTAGGATTAAGGCTCGTGGATTAGGCCTTTAAAAGCTCTTTGCTCGCTTCAGCACTCACCTATGTCATGTAGGTTTGGGGCAAATGGGTAAAGGGTAGAGACTGCATAAATGCAATAATTGAGGAAGGATGCAGCATGAATTTGATTCCCTTCTGAAACCACAGTCTCCAAGTCAATATATGCTTCTGGTTGTATTCTCTGGTTTATAGTAAGTGCTGAGCTCATAATATAGCCTTGTTTAAAATCAGTCTTAAAAGTCTGGTAACTGTAAGCAACAAATCCCTTGGAAACACTGTTTTGAGATACTGAAAATACTTATTTTCGGAGTTTCAGCACAATGATCTGCCTAAAAAGACAGCCTCTTGCTTTAAGAGGGTTGTCTGTGATGAGGACTGCGGATAATAAAAGCCTTCTGCAGTGCAATTGTATTTCCCATTACAGCTTTTCCCAATGAAGACATTGTTCAGGAAGAGTTCCCTACTGCCCTGGTAAAGAAAAACCGTATTTGTCCTACAAAGCTGTTTAAGAAGTCTTTCTGTTCCTCAAAAAAGCCAAAACCAAACGCCACCCCGTTACTGACACGCAATACTTCCTGACTGTTCATTAGCTACATAGCTGCCCAATTCTACAGTGACTAGATTAGGCTAAGCTATGCATAGTTTAGGAAGCACAAACCTGAATGAAGTTTAAAATGTCATATCTCCTGAGCTGTTCTATTTAGTCTTCGATAAGGTGACCTACAAATAGTCTGTACTGGAATGTTATCATATTTCCTGGTATCTGCATTTGCTTTGCTATCTACAGAAATTATTTTTTCCCATTTAGGAAGAGACAGATAGATTTAACAAGCACTTCTTTGAAGGTGCTACTGACTGAGATTTACAGAATTAGTGAGTGTGCTTTAAAATCAGAACTGAAGTGTTCCATCTTCCAAACTTTTTTCCCTAGTGAAAGTGCAGCATTTAAGCAGAGAGAGACCAGAAGGTTGTTTTCTGGCACACAAGATTCACGCTTCCAGTTTAGCAGTGTGTTCTTCTCATTTAAACAAAAACTTTTCAGATCACCTGTACTGCAAGGACAGCTATCTGTTTGCACTTCTAACACCTTTTCTGTATCCTTTACGGATCTATGTAACTCCCCTTTTCTCCCCTTCCTCATTATCTGTAGCTAATCCTTTTTGCACTTTTTTTCTTTCTTCCAAGGTTAATGCTACAAACTCAATTTCCTTTATTTTGGTGTTATCACCCACTCCAGTGAGCAAAATTAACCTTCTCACAGGAACATCGTTCCACTTTGATAATGACTTGATTTAGTGTCCTGTTATTGATTTGTTTCCAGGGTTTCATGTTGAAATAGATCAAGCCACTGACAGCCCTATTACTATAAAATCCTCTAACCAACTGACTTCTACCCACCTTTAATCAGTGAAGAGCTGGACAGGAGGTCTGCTCTTCACTTCGCTATGTTCTGTAGGCTACTGCAAAGAGAAAATACCAATGAATGACTTGCACAGAGATACATTTGAGTTGTGGTGAAAAAATAACTGAATCCTAAGCCAGTTTGTTAATCTTAGTAAGAAGAGAAGACAGTATTTACTCACTAAAGTAAATAAAAATAATGTGTTCTGGATAATCAGTATGTCCATGTTGCCTTATATTCTTTTGTATCAGCAATGAGCAGTCCTAGAAACCTCAAATTTAAAGCAACTTTCAGTTAGCTGGCCTGACATCATGGATTTCTGATGTAGTTAAAGGTGTCTCTGCTTACTGCAGGGTGGTTGGACTAGATGACCTTTAAAGTTCCCTTCCAACCTAACTGCGCTCTATGCTTCTAATTCTGTGCGGTAACTAAGAATCCTTCAGAAAGAGTGTGATTTAACTTCCCTAAACAGAAACGTTCTGTACCTTGTAGGCTAAAGGCCTGTGAAATGTGGCTATACTGATGACAAAGTAACTCTTGAGAATGCTCTGTGCTTCATGATAGAGTAAGGCTCTTTGATGTAACTCAGACTTGTTCAGGCGTTGAATTAAAACTAGTTAAGTTTCTTTTCACTTTTGATAGTAATGCCTATGTAAACTGAAGCCATGCAAATGGTAAGAGACTGAATTCCATGCTCAGTTATCCTGCCTCAGATGCATCTACAAGTTATTTCATTTTTGATATTATTGTAGAAGCTCTAGTTTATTTTCATATAATATGCAGAATAAAATTCAGCATTTTCCTTCAATAATTTGCTAAGTTCTGCCTCTCTGATACCTAAGGCTGAAAAATCTTCACTGTTGCCATATTTTTATTTAATCAAATCTTTTCAAAAGGGAGTAGTGTAAGAGAGAAAAGTGTGATAGACTGCAAAAAGAATTTCAAAGGCTAAAACTATAACTAAGCCCTGAAGTCTTTTTAAATGGAAAATAATTCAGGTTTCATGGGTTTGGGTTTTTTTAAACACAAGTAGAATGAATAGAGTGTCAGAGCATAATTTTGAGTAGAAATGTTAACATCAAAAGGGAGGTAAATGTTTGTCTTAATGAAGATGGGATATAGGGGAATACGTAATCAGAAATCTTTCTTTAAAAAAAGCATGCTTCACAACCCACTTCTTCAAACCTGTGCATTTCTCCTTGTTTGTATCCTATTGTGAAACAACACGAAATCTGAGTAAATTCCATAATATAGCAAGAGTACTAGAGCATTTGCTATTTTATGCATGCCCTGACAGCCAAGGAGCAGGATCAGTTGGAAATCTTACGAACTTTTTTATTACATTAATTTTCTATCTTTATAAACTTTGTATTTAATTCATAAATGTGTTCCTCCCTTTATTTCAGATGGATTATCCATGCCATGAAGTACGAATTGAAAATCCGTGCTGGGGATATGCCAGCCAAGGACTTATACCAGATGTCCCCTAGTGAAGTGAAGCAGCTTCTGCTGGATATTCTTCAACCACAGCAGCAGGGGAGGTAATGAGATGTCTGAGTTTGTGGCACCTGCTTCCATTCATTAAAGGCTGTTCAAGTAATTTTCATTTCTGAAACACGTGTACATCTGAATTCATCAGTCATTTGCAATCAGGAATAGGCTTACTTAAAGAAAGGTAGCAAAAATACACTTCGTTCTTTTTTACCTGTGTCCAGGTTCTACAACTGTTTCTTTAATATTACAGCTTCCTTTTTCAGCTTTATCTCTATGGAAGTCTTACTTTATAGTGAGGATCTCTCTACTTTGGCAGTAGTGTGATGTGTTGCATTCTTTGATGTGGGGAAAGGAGCCAAAAAATTATTCAATACCATCTACCTAAGTTGTAAGAATGTTTGTCTGCTGTTCAGTGCTCGCTTTCTTCTAGCTTATTATATGAACCAAGAGCAGATGTTCTCTAGAATTCTCAGGAGATAGTGATGTTGTGTTAAATTTGTAATATCTTCTCCAAGATGTAACTAACTGCCAAAAAGCACATTCAGTGTGATACAGAGTATACAAGACAAAAGTTAAAGTTACACTATTTCTACTTAACTTGTCTTGATAAAAGTCAAAAGTCCTCTTGTAGGTTTTACTTCTAATTAAATTAGATTAAACTTTGACCCATAAAATTACTGCTGGTACTTTCTGTAGTCCTTGATTGGGTGGATGATGGCCTTTTCTCTCAACAAAGAGGAAATATACCACCTCATATAACTGCTCCTGCTTAATTCAAAACATGTTCTGTATTATTCCCCAATTTATAATGCCTGAGATACAAGCTCCTTAAATCATCATGTGCTCTCATTTAATTTGAGTGAGGCAGAATCTCTTAGTCTGACTACATACTCTGCATCTCTCACATGCTTTTCAGTGTCTTGGTTGTTTAGTTGCTGTCTCTACTCATGTGGATGTCGACATCATTCTTCTAAAACCTTAGAGAAACCCTAGGTTTCTCTTTGCAGCATTTTCCATTAAATATTTATGCTATTTAGGAAACAATTGCTCAATCACAGTAAGTAATTCATCATCATTCTTAATTAGAGATCTTACCTGAGTCATCATAGTGCCTTCTGGTTTTGATTCCTTTAATGTATGATAGCTGGGTTAGCAACGAGTACTGTGGTTGATCTTCTGAGGGTGCAGAGGGGGCTGCCGGAGCACAAAAGCTAGCCAGCATATCCTTTGAAACTTCCTGTCTTTAACTTCTCCCTATACAGTATCACTAGCTCATGTTTCCTAACACCATCTCCTTGCATTGCATTTCTGTGATCATTTTTCCTACTGTTAAGATTTTTAGATAACATCTTTGCTCCTGTGACACGGTGTAGCACTGCCAATTACTTTGTCATACATGAAGGGCTAGGGATACATATACCTCCCTAACAGTCTCTCCGCAACTAACCTGTCTCCAAGTTTACAGTGGAGGGTAAAAGTGAAATTTTGTATCTGTTGCCAGAGTGCAGGCTTCCTTTTGGCCTATCTACACAGGTCACAAGACTGTGAGTAGCCATTTTAGAACAGGAGATTGTTTCTTTAAAGGTCCAAATAGTAAAAAACCTTATTTTGCTCATAGAGTTTACAGGACTGCCTTACTGTAGTAATTTGAGATAGGTTGGAGTGTTTTCTGTCATGTTCAAATGCATCTTTTTTCATATTAAGAAAGCAACCCCTTATGTCTATCACAACTTGTCTTTGTTTTTATAACTGTTCTCTTGTCCTATCTCAAGGACAGAGCTGTGCAGAGAATGAGATGAAACTCTTGTAGTTAGGTGTTTCATGGAGAAGTGATTTATGAGATTTTTCTCCTTAATTTGTCATGTTAAACTAACACAGTTAAACAGGACAAAGATGCTGCATATTTGCTTTACTTTACATGGCAGTGGTAAAGTAATCAGAAGTCAGTAATAAGTAACTGCTATGATACTACAAGTACTTTAAAGTGGTATCTACTTTGTTCTTATAAAGCATATCCCAATTATTTAGAGCTTAAACCTGTTCGTAAGATGTGCTGCCTTTTTTTTTTCTTCTTTAAAAAAATCCCCAAACCACCAAAAAAGCCACCAACAAAAAATCCTCAAACAAACAAACTAAACCCCACAAAAGCCAAAACACCCCAACAAACAAACAAAACCAAACAAGACACTGTTGGCTTGGTCTTCTAGTGTAGTTGGGAGTTATGCTAAGAAAGTTATGAAATAAGAGCACACAGAGTTGTCTAAATTAAAGAGTTCTCTAGTCATATCTCAGAAGGAATTCTTAACACTTCTCCAGTACTTATGATTGTTTTTCAATTTAACCTCTTTTTGTTATTTTATCAGGTACTCTGGCACCTGCATAAGCAAGTAATTTTACTGACAAAGTAATAATTTTATTCTCAATATAAGGTAATCTAGCAATGCAAAATAAAACCCAAAAAAATTACAGCTTAATTTCATCTGAGCTAGATGACAAAAGTTCTGGAGAACTA
Source organism: Hypotaenidia okinawae (assembly GCA_027925045.1). Taxonomy (NCBI): domain Eukaryota; kingdom Metazoa; phylum Chordata; class Aves; order Gruiformes; family Rallidae; genus Hypotaenidia; species Hypotaenidia okinawae. Next base: position 8,002,524 of record BSDF01000013.1, on the reverse strand, counting down.
CAAAGTTAACGTTGACCAGGAGATTTCCCCCCACCCCTCCCTTTTTTCTCTTTCCAAACAGCCTGCTAGAACCAGGGCTTTGAAACACAGAAAGCCATGTTGCCAAGCAGTAATTTACATCTAGTTCTCCTATAAAAATCCCCACAAAAAAACCCCCAACAAAACAGAAAACCCCACAACAAAACCCCAGGTAGATTAATAACATCTACAATCACCCACAGTGGTAAATAATGTGTAATGTTGTGTTCATTCTTGTGCTGTTAATATCCACATACTTGGGTGTAGAAACTTTCCTTCTTTCCTGAATGAGGCGCTTTCTGAAATAACTTGTTCCCTCTTGTAAGTTATAGAAGAGCTATTTGTGACCTGAGAAAACATGGGACTTCTGTTAAAATCCCGTTTGCGGGAATATTAAAGTAAGACACAAAAGCATTACTTGCTTTTCCATCAGAGCTCTGCTTCCTCAGGGAGCTCTCACTACTCCCTTACCATATAAAAGTAGATTTTTCTTCTTAAAATTTAAAACCCAACTAGAGGATAGTAACATTTAGGAGAAGTCTTTTGTCAAGTATGTGCACTATCGCTACGCTAGACTTAATTCTGTACTGTGAATTCACCAATTAAATCATACCCATGGCTGCCACTTCTTGAAGTTCCACTGGAATGTTACTCAGCTTGTTCAAAGCTTTAGTTTAACAAAAAAATTCTGTTGCATTTTTAAAATTTATAGGCCTTTTTTTCTACATGCCATGAGAAAAACCCTACCTTCAGCAATCCCACTGTAATACATTTTTCTAAACTGGTATTTAAATTGCAATGATGGGTGTTTCTATCCCATTATCTAGCACACCTCTTTTATAGATGTAGAATTTAATTGAGCTGTTTTGCCTACTGTAGTATGATAAAACATTTTAATGTTATAGTTAGCATTTTTTTTTTCAGCGTGTATAAATTTGTGACTTCTGTTTTGCATAGTTTCTCATTTATGGTGACTTAAATTGATTTAACGTGATGAATCCAGACTGTTACTGTACTGCACTGGAAAGATTTCACAGTTAATTCTTTATTCTAGCTACATAAGGCACAAACACACACAAGAATAACTTGCTAACATTGGTATGCTGAGCATCTTGATTTCATTTGCTTTAAAGAGTAAATTACCAGAGAGCAGAACGTGCCTCACATGCGTCACTATTGTGCAGTGTCACCGCTCTACCTTATGGGCTGACACAGCAGAACACAGCTTGGGTCCGTATCTGCAACAGGTTTTTTTAACTTCAAGTTCTCAATTTCTTTTGCTCACAGAAGCTGGCTGAACAGAAGACAGATAGACGGTTCTCTGAATCGGACTCCTGCTGGATTCTATGATCGAGTGTGGCAGATCTTGGAGAGAACCCCTAATGGTTTAATAGTGGCAGGGAAATTTTTACCACAGGTAAAACTGGCATCAATGCCCAGTTATTTCTGCTCTAACTATCAATAGTGAATTGTTTTATCATTAATATCTATTTTATGCCGTAATATATTACGTAAGGCAATTTGTTCCTGTGTTGATTTTTTTTTTTTTGAAGTGTTTTCTTTTTGGTTCTGAGTAAAATACAGTTAGCATAGAATAACCCCATTATTTCTATTAAAACACATTTATAATATAATAGGTCTAGCAGATCCTTCCCAAGTCATGGACTCTTAAATCTGCTCCCTTGTGTGGTCATATTTCTTGGTTGACTGTTACTTATTCAACAACTAAATAATCTTCACCTGGGGGTAGTTTTTATTTAATGCAAATGATCTTTGAGTAAAAGTATTATTTGTTTTTCAGCAACCAACCTTATCGGATATGACGATGTATGAAATGAATTTTTCCCTTCTAGTAGAAGACATGCTGCAGAATATCGACCAGCCGGAATATAGGCAAATTATTGTGGAGGTGTGTGGTTTACAATGAATGAAATCTTGCTCTGTGTGTTACATCTCAAAACAAAAAAAGCAACAAAGTAGCTTATAGTCAAATATTTGAAGAAATAGCATTTTAAATATAAACACTAGCTTCAGTGGTTTCTCTGTTGATTTTGTATGATTAAATATGTTCCCCTTTACAGATTCAGAATGTACTAAGTTCTTGATGGTCTTCCCCTTTAGCGAATACCTAAACATTAATGGCAGTGTCAATACAACTAGATCACGGGAGGTAAAAACCAACTGTCCTTGAAGCTCCTGGTCTATGCCTTTTCCTAACAATTTTCTAGGTCTGGGGAGAAAGGGATCTAAAATACCAGTTTGCCCTGTGATAAATTCTTCTTTCCCATTTTGCTGAGGCTGCCTAGTAGGTTGCTTTACACTTCTTGATCAACTACCTTCAGGTTTCCTTATCTTCCCATACCTAAGAGTAAAGCAAGAGGCTCTTTAAACTCCTTCCCTACCACTGCACGTAATGTATACATTTTGAACAAATCAAGAGCATCTGCACCCTTGGTAACTGACATCTGTGCTGTCAGCAGCATTCATTGTTAGTTCCCAAGTATATGTCTCTGGTGCTTGCAAGTATTTCTCCACTGTAAAATCAAATCCATCTCAATTCTGGCTATCAACCAACGGTCATGCTGCTTGCTGGAACATCCCCAGTTTTTGCTAAAAGATAACCTTGTTATCAAACCCGAGATGACCAATATAGGTCTACTGCCCATCTGTAGTTATTAAAACACATCACTCAGGTGCATCTTGCTATTTTAAACCTCTTTCAGGCATAAAGAATATAAATTCTCCTGAACAGCGACTTTTTTATAAACTTTGTCAGAGTATGACTGTATGAATTGCATATGTGATTATGGCTCACAACATGAAACGCTGAGGATCAGTGTTTGCTTCTTTTCACCCTCTCCATTGGCTGAGCACCAGCATTTGTGCAGCCACACAGTGATCTGAATAAACCGGAAAATAACTTACCCAGCTCCCAGAAATGGGACATTAGATGTTAAAGCCAATCATTTATGCAGTGTCCTTAACTAGGTAGCCACCAGAAATTGTAACCTTTCATAAAAGCCTGCTTTTTTCAGTGGTTCTTTTATCAAAGTCGGAATTCTATTATCTGTGCACTATTACCTGTGCCATTAGTAAATGGCTTCCTGCTTGAAAAAGGCATATGAAATTATTAACAGCGCTTTTATGTAACCTGAATTTTAACAAATCAAATTTAAATCTTTTTTTGCCTTCTAGTTGTTGATGGTCATATCTGTTATTTTGGAGAGAAATCTTGAGCTAGAGTTCCAAGACAAAGTGGACTTGGACAAAGTGGTGCAGGAAGCATTTCACGACTTTCAGAAAGACCAAGGCAGCCCAGAGGGAGCTGAAAAACAAGTGAGTAAAATATTACTGTCAATAAAAATTTATCATCCTTATTGAAGTTAGTCATAAATGTTAGTTCTGTGCAGTCCAGGAGAAAATGCAATTAATAGGAGTTCAGATTGGAACATAAATAATAAATTCATATACCCACGTGCTGCCAAAGTCGGCAAAGAGCCTATAAACAAGATGAAAGATACGCTCTTATTGTATCACTGAATTGTGAATTCAAACTGGTGTGCTAAGGAGAACACTCAGGATGTTACAAAGCTCTGAAACAAGAGTCAGGGTAAAGCTGAATACTTATTTTAGGGGAAAGAATTAGTGGGGGGACACTAGAACAGAGAAGACTTAAGAATAACAGGAAAAGAAAGAAAAAACTAAAGCTCAACAGGGAAGCGTGAACTTAGGATCTTACATACACTGATACAAAGAAAAACTTAGTAACCAAAGAATGAATATTGACAACACTAATGTAAGAACTTGAAATGCAAAACTTCTACAGCGACTGATTTTTGTGCTGAAGTTGCATTCGTGACCTAGCAAGCTTTTAATCTCTAAGGCTTAAAATCCAAACAAGTGAAACTTGATCATTTAATAGCTTTTAAGATTTACTTCACCGGGATTTTAGGGTTTATGCTTTAAAGACCTCTAAATATTCTAAGTACAAGCTTTGGTGCCTCAAAGCTCCAAAATTCTGTAGCAAAGCTAGGGTGAACTAGTTGAAGAAGGAAATATGAGGAAAGCAGCGGGACAAGTCCCTGTGGTGCAGAGGATGATCTTCCTCACACTCTCTGATGTTTTATTGTGCACAATATATTCGGAGAGATCTGTGCTAGCTCTGAATGATTATTGATTCATAACATATTAGTATGCAGCAGCACTTCCTGTTGCTGAATTTAGCTCCTTTAAAAGCTGAGGCAGGATGCGCTCCATAAGACTTCTTTCAGAAGTTTCAAGGTTCACTTTTTTGCAAGAAGAGTAGAAAGCAAGCCAGATACCCAGCCTTAGCAACATATCACCTGCCACAATACCTTTGCTTTTAAAAAAACACAATTTTTTTGAAATTATGAGGATTTTTGGCTTGCCTATTTTGGGGACTAATGACTTTGTGGTTGCAGCCATACAAAAATTTATCCACACAAATGGCTGCTAAGTGCCAGCTCCGCACAGTATCTTGCAAATGCTACTGACTCCTGTGATAACCTGGAAATCTCCAGTGGTTATAAATAGAAAAATCCTTCACAAACCCCAGTTTTTACTGGTGCTACGCTAGCCTCCATTGAAGTGATTATTTTTTTCCCCAAACTGAGATCTATTTAGACTGATGGCTTTTTGTCTCTTAGAAAGAAATCCCAATTTATCATTGCAAATAATATCTTTAAGATTATTGTTGTTAGAAATTCCAACTCCTTAAATAAAAATTTTCTGTACTTGCAGATATATATATGCCCTCTGGCAGTTAATTGTAGCCCATTTAGGATTGTTCCAATAAGTTTTCCTAACAAGCACACAATGTAAAAGAACTCCTAAATTGACTGAACTATGGTCTTCCATTAATACACCTTCAGATATTTTGAACTTTATTAATTCCCTGTTAATAGGTAATAAATATCAAAGCCATTTACTCCAGTAATTTCAAACACACCTTACAGTGACAGAAGTCTAATATTTTCACCACACTCTGGTCTTCATTTGATAAAAGTAACCAATTTCCTGAATTAAAGTTGAAACTTTGATAGAGCAGCCAGTATATAATTTGAGATTAAGCAGATGTTTTAACATCATTAACTATGCAAAACAGGTGTTCAGTGAAGGAAACTTATTTTGTTGATCTGACTAATGACTGAGCTAATGTGTCACCTGCAGTTTCATTCTTGGATTCTTTTTTTTTTTTTCCCAAATAAATCTTTAGTCAGTATCTCTACATGTACACCTAAGGTCCTGGCTCACAATCACACTACGATAGCATAGTGAGTTGCCACATAGTAATCATACAGCAATCATCTAGATGTATGTTTCAAGAGAGCCGTTGTTCTCTGATACCTATTAAGAATGTGGTATCTGTACAGAACTGGAAAATGCAGTAAAGAAATACATGCAGCCCATTTTAGCACTTTTTCCACATGTTCAGGTGCAGATTTTAGTATAGCTTCAAAATCTAAAAAGTGTGTTTTCATTCCTAACATATTTGTGATGTTCCTCTTGCTTGCCTGTTTTTGTCTGCTTTACATAACTAATGGAAATGTCTTTTCCCTGCAGGATGACTTGACTGCCTTTTACAACACTCACCCAATTGGAAAAAAGGGCACATGCAGCTACTTGAGTAAGGCTGTGATCACTTTATTGCTGGAAGGGGAAATGAAAGCAAGCAATGATGATCCTTGTACCATTAGCTAAAGCTTCAAACACAACATAGGAAGTGTTGCTTTATTTAGTGCTCAGTTTATTCTTCATGCATATATTAAAATACTGTGGTGAAGAGTAACCCTGGCTAGTAATACAAATGCATACTCTCCTTTGCCAAAAAAAGTGCCATTGAAAATACTAAGTGCCACCTTATTTTTTCTTTCTCAACTATGCAGCATGAAACTAAGCTCATTAAGTTAGTACTATATTTAATTAAGTTGAATGGGATTGTATTTATGATCTTAAATTATGCATTTAACATAGTCGGTAATTTGAAGAGAACTGCAGTATGAGATTTTGTCTTTATTCCTCTATTTATAATTATCAACAAGTTTATTGTACATTCTAAATGGAATTCAGAGAATACCATAATTAACATGCATATAAATCAGTGTGGAAATATGAAAATTGCATATGTTTTTAAAATTATTCTACACACACACTGAGGTGAAGTTTAAACAGTTTTTCTGTAGTTTTCCTGTATCATTTCAATTGACTTAACACTTTTAGTTTGGGGTGGTTTTTTAATTTACCATTTGACAATATAAAGGTCTAAGGAACTTTTTATGTCTAGCAATAAATAGCACTGCAGTTTTCCAATTGTTTAAACATCTAAGTTAACAAGGGAAATGTATGGTAACAAGATAAGTTTGTTGTATTTAAAATTAACGAGGAAAAAAACCACTTTGTATTATGTAAGCAATAAATGCATCAAGACATGCAAGGTGCATTTATTTCCTAAATGTGTGAAAGCACTGTATGCTATATGCTTTATTTTGGTGAAAGTAATAAAAAGAAAATGCTTGTAAACATGCCAATAAAAATACTTTGTTACATGCAAAGACTCCTATGGACTTCAGTGGCAACCTTTACTGTGCTACTGGAGCCCCACTGAATGGTTATTAAAGTATTTCTTTTAGCAGAACAAAACATACTAGCTTTAGAACTGGTCCTGAAATGTTTTCATAATTAATAACGAACAGCTATCAACTCCACTGTCAGTAAATCATTGCCACGTTGATATTACAGGGAGATAGTTCAGCTTACTTTGAGATAGAGGGCAAAAACTAATGGCAAAAGTAATGGCATTGATCTGGGCATGACAGGACTATTTGAACATGCTTAGGCAGTGGTTAGTACTTCCCTGATCTGCAGAACTTCCATAGAAGTCACAGAATCAATCCTCAAACTAAAATGATGAAAGAATTTCTTATTGAAGGATGATAAACCATAGACAAATGTCTTGTCAAATAATGTGGAGAATGATTAAGATTGGAAAAGCTAGTTTTGGGCTAACAGAGCAGTGGTCTGCTTCTCCTTGCTTGTAATACATTTATCATTCCCAGAGTAGTGGGTAGTAAGCAGGGGGAAGGAGAAAGAAAATACAGAAGAAACACACATTTGTTACTTACTGTTTCATACATAATTGTAGGGTGTTAGTACACTTAATCAAACAATGCTTTCTGAGGGGTTGCAGCACTGCTCTGACTCCAGCAAGGTTACGATTAAACAGCAGACTCAGTTGGCAGTAGTTCTAAACACTGAGTAAGCCACTAATTTAAACAACAATCCAATACATCCTCAAATTTTTTAGTTTGTTGTTACCATAGGATTTATCACCTGCAATAGATTCCACTTTAAAAAATACTGCTTGCAGTTCTACAACTGGTCATAGATCAGTAATTATAGAGGTAGCAAGCATATCTTTCTAGTGTTGTTAAAAGTACTTCTGTTGCCATGGAAAAACAGAACAAAACTTGCCTACAAAATGTAAATCCTATTGTAAAAAAACCCTCTAGATAAATCTAGAGATTACTTTAGGAACACTGGCATTTTGATTGTTTTTTGCAGTTGCCTGTGATTTAAAATGTAACTACATATTAATTATTCAAATAGCAGGACAGCCACTTTGGATTTTTTACACTACCACTTCTTACAGCTTCTCTTCCACTCTCAGGTCTTTAGTACCTCCGGTTGCTGGTAAGCCTCAGGATTTCTGATCTTGGTCTGAACTGTGTAACTGCAAATGAATGTAAACCCCAGTCGCCACTTTTCCTTAAACAGACATGGAATGAAAATACATGCAAAACATTTTTGTTTTCCTTTATAGCCTTGAACACATGGTTTATGGCATTGTGAGTTTGGCACTTTTTCATGTTTTGCAAAATAAGGCAAAGTATCTAGAGTAGAAGAAGATAACAAAATCCAGCAGACTCCCCTGTTGTCTGAAAAAGGATCTTGTGTCTGAAAGGACATCATCCTTGATTTTCCTCTTTCTGAAGCAGGGGCACGAAAGAGGGCTTGATATAAATGGTTCTTACATAGCACGTCTACTAAATTCTACTTTAAAAGACAACACAAGACAATTGGAAAATAAACTAAAATTTCTACAAAAGTAAACACTTTTCCTACATTATGTTTGAAATCAGAGAGAAGAGAGATGCATTTGGGGTTTCAGATTAATAATCAGAAGTGCAACAATCAATACTGTTCCCTGTGTATTTATTTACAAGAACTACTGGCCAAGAGTTACTGCAGCCATTAAATAAGTCCCAAAGGGTTCAATATGTCTTCACACCACTCACCTTATTATACGTCTTCACAGTATGCCAGAGCTTGAAAAAACATCCCACTTACCAGGAAAAATAGGTTCCATTTAAACCATGGGAAAACAATAGCTGAACCTTCACAATAGAGCGATTGAACAAAGGCAGGTTGCTTGTAAACACTGGTTTTTGCCAGGTTCCTTCCTCAAATATTCTTGAGAATAAGATCACATTAATTCAGCTAATCAAGCCACAGAAAAAATTTCCATTTTTCTCTATTAGAAAGAGGGGAAATACTTGCAGGGACAACTCCTGATGTAAATATACATAGTCCAACACCAATCAGTCACTTCATCTTCACACTGGGTTACTGTGACTGTTAAAAGGTCTCATGTTCACAATCCATCAGTTATTTCAAACTGTGCTGTTCCTTGAGAGAATTCAGAAGGTAAATTTGATGCACAGCAAAGCTGACTTGGCCTTTTTGCTGTTAGCTTTGCTGTTTTCCTCCACATAAATTATCAGTTTATTTTGCCTAAGCATCAGTTTATTCCACTGATACAGAAAAGAACCATGCAGCCAGATTAATAAAAAAATCACTTTCTGAGAAAGCCTTAGTTGCTTGCTAACCCACTACAGTAAAGAATGTACTAAGAGATCCTGCTTTGAAAGGGCTGTTGTTGGCTCAATCCTGGAACTCATAACAATGCTATCAAAACACTAAAGGTTGAGGCATATTGCTGAATAATGTTTTGTCATTGAAACATGCAGCTGATACCAGCAAGCTTAGGATTAGTATAATAATACTATTAGATAGCTACCCTTCTGCTTTTGTAGTTTAGGTCTCTCACATTTTTTGTTTTCACTGCTATTTAAGATAAATTCTTAAACCTTAAAACACAGAGCCCACAAATTTAAAATCCTTCAAGAAAATGTCCAGATTCATAACCAGTGTCATATTTAACCTCCTCCTGCAATTTTCAAGAAAGTCTACCTGTTTGACCAACTGCATTAAATTAACTGAGGCTTAAATTTATCCTCCTTTTAAAATGCTTTTCAGCTAATTGGGTATCACAGTACCGGTATCACTGGAAGACATATATTAAATAAAAAAATAAATAATGCAGTCAAGCATATACCTGTAAGAGTCTTTGTATGCTAATTTTTTAAAAGGCAAAAAATAAATGTACCAAAAGAAGTAGGAGTGGTGGGGCAGTTAGATGCCTAAAATATAAATTAAGAAAATACAGAGCTGCAATCAACTCCACTGAAGCCTGATATCTCATCCCAGAATCAATCAAGAAAATGGTTTGATTGGATTTTTAGATAATTATGAACCACAACCCCCCTGCCAAACATATTCTTTTCTCCAGAAGCATGATAGTCTTTTAAACTACCCCAATAAACTAAGCCTTGCAGCATGGGGAGAGAATTAAATAAGCAAGAGAGTCTGCTCTGTCATAAACACAAAATGCAATAGCCTTGTGAAACATCACTGAGAGCTCAAAGGAAAGGTGGTGGATTACATACACTGTCCATACCTATTTCTTCTCCTTTCACATTCAAATAGGAGAAAAGTTATGGGTGTGTGTGAATATGAGGAGAAGGTAAGAGGGAAACACAGCTGGGGCTTCACCTATATAGAATATAAGGGATTTTCCCTTGATGGTGTGGTCCTGTGAATGTGGAATTAAGGAAGTTGTATTTTTTCCACTATTCAGCACTCTGACATTAGGAACTGTAAATAATAGGTATTTTTCCTACCTGAGGATCCTTTTGCACATTAGCAAGAGCTGGAACAAAAACAAATGTAGAACACCAGATATAAGGGATGTAAACATCTACTTTGTGGTGGGTCTTTCCTGAATCAGAAAGATTCCTAAAAGGTTTGCAAGAGTTCCATATGTAAGGATAGTGTAAAGGTGCATGCTGCTCACAAGGAAGGGGGAAGATGGACAAAGTAACTTCCCTTGTCTTTACCCAAATGCATACAGGATGATTTTTGACCTGATCTGAATAAAACAGCAACAATTACATCTCTTCATAAAATAACAACTCTAAGACAAAAGAGAATATGTTCCCCGCTAGAGCCGGACAGTAAGGATTGAGCTCACCTAAGCCTATGGGCAAGTGGGCATGAAGCTTTCAAATGCCACTCTGATTGGAATGGGACCATATATTGAACTGTATCTTCACTTTATTTGTTGCCTAAGGTGCAAGTTTGTCAAGCTTCTGGTTTCCTTACGGAAGGCTACTGTATCACTAAGTGGTCTCTGTAACAGAACTGTCAGCCATACCAGTAGAACCTGAGATGACTGGTATCATTTGTGTATGAGTCATCTGTCTGCACTTCAGACTCATAGGAGATGACTAATCTGACTCATAGGCAAGCAAACCCGACAATTTTCTGTGTTCCAATGATAGCATGTATGCTACACAATTGAACTTGTACTTTCTGAAGATAAATCATGCTGCAAAATTTAAAAACATTAACAATGTGCTTAGCGAAGATTTTCGCACATTCTTGTAACCTACAGTTTTTACACACATCTGTTCTATAACCCATAATAAAAAAGAAAAAATCCAGAAAGAAAGTGTTAACAGAGATTCTCATATATCTAACATTGCTGGCTAGGATGCAAGAAGAAACACTGTAAACAACAACAGAAAAAAAATCTTTAAGGTCTTCATGTGATGCCTCCAGATTGACCCAGCTGACTAAATCCAAAATGCTTTTTATTGTGAACAAATGCATATCCTCATTCCACCATTTTCTTCTCAGTACTAGGCCCTTGGATGTTTAAATACAAATAAAACTATTAAGTATTTTAGTCTTACAGTAATTTTTACCCTGTACTTAATTTTTATTGCCTGAACACCTGTCCATTAACATAGGGAAAGTCAACAAGTTCATAACTGTGTAATTCCATCTGTCCTTCAAGACTATTCATTACATTCTTTAAGTCTGGGAATTTTTATGAAAAAGTACAATCAGTAGATTGCTACTCACTCTTTTTTTTTTTTTAATGATCTAACTTCAGAGAACTTAAAAAGGTACTCATTCTCCTTGTGTCTGGCACTGTACAAAAGGCATTCCCCCTTCTCATAGGGCACATGATATTTGAGTACAAAACAAGGGAAGAGATTAATATAGGGAGCCAGGCAAATGAACACAAGAAGGATACGATGTCATGCGGCTGTGTGTGACTACCATAATCCCTGCAACCACCAGGCACAGGAAAATCAATTTTAAAAACTGATTCCTAGCCTCCTTACTATCTCAGCACATCTAAAAGATAGGGTAGTAAAAATATCAATGAACAGTCTCACCTCATCATCACTTGTGCTCCCACCGCTGTTATCAGCCAGCAGAACTGCACTGGAGGTCTCTGTCTGACACAGTCCTAAACGTGCAGCCGCAACATCTCAAACATAACGACAACACTCTCATGTTGCAGCCTGGAAGATAACACAGATGTGCCTTTTTATCTTCATACTATTACAACAAATGACTAGTGTGCTTCCGGGAACAAATTGTCTTTTATCTCTTTGATCTCCACAGTCTTTTAGTAAGCTTAAAAACCTTATTTTTGTTTTATGATTTTATAAAAAGACTTCAGCCTTATATCTGTTCCTTTTGCTATCAGTACTATAGCTTCTCAAAACAATTACAGCACAGTACAGGGTCTGTGGGATTTATTCAGATTCCCAGAGCCACATCCAAGAACAACGTAGAACTTAACCAGTCTACTCAGAGCTACACAAAATGTCTGTAATGAGGATTCATACAGGGTAGAGAGAATGAAGGCTTCCTAGCAAAAAGTCAGTGACTCATTAACAGAAGGACTGGCTCTTTGCATTCCAAAGACAGACAAAATAGGGGATTTACTAAAATTAGTGATTTTCACCTCAAAGGTCTTATCACAAGAACTATTCTAAAAATCAACATGTTTCAATAGAATGAGACAAACCTTTAACTCTACCTGTGAATGCTGTACAGTAAATGTTTGATTTTTGTCTTCATAAATTCTTAATCTCAGCACCACAGTGGTCATTCTAGATGAATTATGCATTATTTGTTTATGAACTGTTAAAAAATACATAATAAATAGCTGTTAAAGCTTCTTTTAGCTGAACTCCCCTTGTGAAAACTTAAAACGCTTGATGGAAAGATAAGAGATATGATTGGCATCGATAATGTTTGGCATGTGAAGGACTGAATTACGTAGACTTTCCCCAATAAAAGTCCTCATCTTTTCTGTGAGTTAATTACTTCCATATTGCTTTCTTATCTTTAGATCACATTGTATTAATATACAAGTATAGATACATTATTAAATTTGAAAGTATTACTCTTCTAAACTATATACCTTAAGGACTCCAATTTTATTTTTGCAAGTATATTTTAAATTTTATAATGTTCACTGTTTGCTTGATGCTAAACTCCAGGTTTTCTGTGAGTTAGAGTACTTATTCCCCAACACTGGCAGTGTCAACACAATTGATGTTTTTGCTTGTCCCTCCATCCCACAATTTCTTTAGAATACATGCACTAGACATTTCTGTATCAATGATAAGAGCTCAGAAATAGGAATAACAAAAAATAAAATTAGCAATGAACACATTATTTTCCCTTTGGTGACTCTTTTGGAAGGGAAGGCAAGTATTAAATGATCAAAATACTTAGCACTGGACTTACTATTACTAAAACTATCTTAAATTCCATGTGCCTCTTGCACATGAAAAAAAAGAAAAAAAGAAGATTATTACTAGGAATGCTTTCTAATGTCACTTTCCAGGGGTACTACACATATTTCATGTGAACCCAATGTGATTCATGGGAATTGTTCACATTTTATGTTTTTTATATAAGGCACTGATGTATGAGTCAGAGAAATTTACACTATTTTCAAGAAACCAACTTATCTACAGGAGAGCATGAAGAAATATTGAAGTTTGCTTTGCAGCAAAATTTCAACTAAGCAGTTTCAGAGTTTACAGGTATTTTACATCATTAATTCATTTTTCCATTCTACAGGCAGACAAGAGGCAGAGCCATCATAATTATGAACAAGTCTGACTATCAGCAGAAAGTCTCCTAGAGCAACTGAACAAAAAACACTACTCTCTAAATCAAATGAGCAGCTATCAACATCAGTTGTATACAGTTTATAATCTAGTTCTACTGCTGCCTTCCCAAATTCTCTAGGATTAAGAACTTCAACTTATCTTTTTACCAAAATGTTCTTAAAATATAAAGTATTTAATCACAATGCAGAGGGGGAAAAAAGATAAATGTAGAGGGAAACAAGATATTTTTATCATGCAAAGCAAATGCCAATACCTAACGCCAAAAAATTATAATTCAAAATGCTTTATTTTAAAGCTATCAGGAGTGGAATTTTGGCAATGAAAAACTAAAGATAACCTGTCTTTAGCTATATTTCATGTAGTCATTGATAGATAAATACATTTTTGCTTACACAGAAGTTTTCTGACTTCATTTGGCATTTAAGTGAGGAATTAAGGAATGAGTAAACACAAAGAACATGAGTATCTTCACCCAAATGACTACGGATAAGTGACAAGCATTTACCGTGTGCACAATAATCAATAACTACTAGTGCTGTTATCTCAATAATTTTTTGTTATCATTCAGAAGCAGATGTATTTAAAAAACCTTTCACATTTAGATGTCTACTCCAAACAGACTCAGCTCAATGCAACACACAGAATTCCAGCTTCACATCATCAGGTGTAAACTAAGTGATGTCATTGCATTACAAGGTAGGAAAAAAACATACTCATGTATTCAGAGGGCTGTAGTATCCAGTAGCTCTCAGGCAACTATACTGAATCTCTAGAACCCTCAAGCTCTTTGATAACAGCTAATACACAATACACAATAGTTGTTGGGTTTTTTTTCTTTGCAGCAGAGGGGTAGTAGTGGCAATCCTATTACTTCACATGATTTGATATCTATGTAAAAGTGGTGAATTGTGCAGGCTTAACACTTGAAGGAAGATGAAACAACTGACAGACAATAACTGCATAGAGAAAAGTTATTATTTTAGTATCTATAAAGCAGTATCATACTGCAATAAGCTAAAATCCTTGTCTTTACATGTCCTTTCTGGCCTCAAAATTCCAAATTTTCCTGTTCCATGTTTTATGTTACTTTCTTACTGTGGCTTCACAATCCAGGATACCAAGACAGTAAACCTCTGGATTCATCATTACCAAGTTGAAATCTCACAAAGGTCACGACTATGAAGTTTAATTAGGGTCAAGCAAAATTATATAACATACTACAGAGCTTACATTTACCTTACATGCTAACTGTTGTGCCACAGCAAATGTAATCTGACAAAGTGGCATTGATAGCACTTCATATAACATAAAAGCCAAATTGAATGAGTAGGACAAGTTTTATACATTAATTCTTTATGTGACGTTAGTATGGTACTTAAGACATTGCTTAAGACTATGTCAGATCACTAAACATGGCCTGGTTTCCATCACATCTAAGGCAAACTTCTGGCTTCTAATGGTATCTATAGTTTACAGAATTAAGTACCTTTTTTTAGAAAAAATAATCTCATAGGTCTTTTGCTCTGCTGATAAAACCAGGCTTGATCACCAGATTCTCCTCTGAGTTAGGCACTTCCTCATGTCCAACCATATTGCTTTTTTTAAAGTGTGAAAGCTTCTACTCAAAGCAGAAATCCACTTGGAAAAAGCAAGACCCTGTCTAACAAATAGCACTACCTTCGAACAAATTGCATTCAGTACCTAAAAACCTCACTGACACTCATTTCTACCCCTAGCTTTCACATTCTGTTTTCCAGTAGCATCCTATTTCTGGCATTCTCTTTGAGACATTGTTAGGTATTGTGCATAATTAGTAAGCTATTTTTTTAATAATACCTATGATAGTCTTTTTAGTCTCTTTTCATTAATGCAAGATGAACATTAACAGTAATGAAACAGAGAAACAGGGATGGTATCTAGGACTACTGTTGTGTTATTTTACTCACAGTGACATTACTTGAATCCCACCATTTCACTTAGCCTCAGAGCCCACTCTTATACAGCACTTGTAAGTAGAGAGACTGATACTCTCAGTGTTGTTTTCAGAATTATTTTTCCTCCAACATGCTTAAAGATGGGACAAAAAATTAATTTGAAGCTGAACTTTAAAAACAAAACAAAACAAAAAAAAAATTCCTTGAAGACTACTGAAAGGAAGCAAGTACATACCCCACTATACTTCGAAGCTACGGCAGAGCTGCTTCAAAAATTATCAACCCTCCAGGTCAGTTCAGAAGAAAATAAGTCTTTCTAAGACAGCTGTTAGCAACAGAGCCCAGATTAAACCCGGCAGACAGCTATGGAACTTTGGCAACAAACTCTGTGGCCTCTACTGACACTGGCCAAACCTGACCAAACGGCAGACGATTATTTTTTCACATTTTCACAAAAGTTTTTTGTTCAGAAGAAAAATATCAGATGAAAATACTGAATACCAGCATGCTTATCTTCTAGTAAGCAATTTATAGGCAACTAAAAAAGTAAACAGAAAGAGTGAGCTGGTTTGTATCAGCTATTAAATCCAAATCTTATATAGCATGATGTAACACATATGGGGTTTTTCCGTGTGGTTAGCACTCAAGGTCAAAAAAAAGCAAAAATACCCTATACTATCATCAGAAAACCAACTCAAATAACTTTTCAAAATAGAAAATTCTCACCAGTATCTGAGAAATTACAGTAAATGTAGCCAATCTTATTCTTGTATGCTCCAAATCATGTTCTTCAAACACTTCTATCACTTACTACTAAATCACTAGTTAATCTCAAAATTGAACATACACACACACTAAATAACAAGTTAGTGTGATGAAAAATTGATTTTTGTTTCACTTCATTTTTCAGATGCAACTCTCCATCCCTCTGTTGTAACCTGTTCTACAGCAACCATGCTTAACGCTTCCTGTGTGGCAGCTTCTATGATACACAAATAGTAGTTGTGGTAACTACAGGAACCTGCAACTGCGTAGATGCTGATTAGTACTCACTGACTTAAGGTCTGTGCCATGCTGTTTCTTCCTCACCAGGAGGGATTTAACATAAGCCACGTGTCCCATTGATGCTTCCTGGCAGTTTGCAGGCAAAAGGATTATGACAGAATCGGAGGATACTTTGAAAGCTTTTATTGTATATGTAGTCTGCAGAGGCTACCACTAAATAGTCTTAGTATGGCCTTGTTCCCATGTCTGATTTTACTCTAGCCAAGGCAATAACATCAAAAATATCTCCAAAAGACTATACATAAAATCACAGATATGATACTGGAAAGGATAAGTTATTGTATTCACAAGAATCCTTCAAAAGGAAAACTGGCAACTATCGTATGGTAGTCTGATTTTTTGACCTCTGCTGGAGAGAACATGATGTATAGCTAGGATTTTTTTCTTCTCCCCACAAGAAGCAAATTACAAGTAACTATACCAAGACCTAGTAAAAAAAAGTTGCATTTCTAGCTGGTAAATAATTTCTCCTCAAAGCACAGATATTTCGGAGAAAAGATTGAAGAAGCTTTTTCTCTACAGCCCTGGTAGGTTACTGTGACTCTTGTTAATGAGTAGGAAGACATCTGTTATACACTAGGAGGGATTCTAGCCTCCTATCATGCTAATTTTTTATTTAAATTTTCCATGCCACATATAAACAAATATTATTGGAGTAATTTTATATAATTAGAAATCATATTTTACAATACTACAAAACCATTCTGAGACCTTACCCTTAAAAGTTGGAGGGTTTTTCCCAGAAAACTCTACTTAACATTAAAATGGACTGATAATGAGATACCAAAACATGAAACATGTAATAAATAGTATTTTGATCTCATTTATCTTTGGAAGTGTTTCTGATATCCTCTTACTACACAAGCTTTGTCATGTTGACCTTTCTGTCTTTTTATGGTATTGGCCAAGACAAAGGAAGAGCTCACTAACTTGTAAAATTAAGCATTCTTCACAATAGAGGTTTTCATATTCAGTCCTGTCAGCCTCTGTATCAGTTCCATGATTCACACAAGTTCTGGGTCAAACCTCAAGGTACAGAAATAAATTACTGCTTATGGATATTTTTTTTTCCCCTTTACCACTATCTCCCTCTCAGTACTGGAGCATTCGTTACCTTAGATCAGGTTAATGGTATGCTTGCAAGAACTCATTCTGCATCTTGAAGCCTTTATATTAAACATCCATTTCCTAAATTTGCTTTTATTTCACAATGCTTTACCTGTCACACAAAAATACATTGTGCATTACTAAATTTAAATAACTGAGGTTAAAGGACAGCTGGAATAAGTGTTATGTGGTAAATTGACACATCTCTCATACCAAAGTTCAGCATCACTGCCCTAACTACAGAGCAATTTGCATACAGAAATGAGTAAACCTCACAAGACACCAGTAGTTTATTAGTAACCTACCAAAAAATGGGTAAAGCAGAGGTAAATATTTACGTATGGAATGTCAGCTGTCTCTTTTAGTCCATCATGATACATTATAATTTACTTTGTATATAAATGACCTGTCAGACTGGAACACAGTTTCGAATCAAGCTTCAATAACAGAGTTTTTTTTTTAAAATGTATTTTGTAGTTCATTGGAATGCAATGATGCATGATACTAATATGTTATGTAAGAGTTAAGATGGAGGACAAGGACAAATAATTAGTTGCCTAACTTCACTATTGTACAGACAACAGTGGTTCTTCCTTTTAAACAACTTTAAGGTTTCTATTGTTGTCATTGCTTTGAAATAAAATCAGCTATGCCTCAACTGATAACTAAACAATCCCTAATTGATAGAAAGCCATGTCAAGAGACTGACAAGTAGCCTCAAGAGAGTTAAATTTAATGCACTCAAAACAACTAGGAAACACCTGATCTGCATTCCTGCCTGCCCTTAAGCTGATGTTTAGGTTTTTCAGTGTTATAGATACGTGAGTTTCTGAGCTCACAAATTCCATATGTGCTATTTTTACACACAAATACTTAAATCCAATATAAAAATATTTGGCTTCTTACAGAGGCAGGCAGAGACACAATCTAAACACCCCTGTCTCAAATTAGTGACAACCCTACACAATCAAAGTTATTCTTGCCTGAGTTGGCGCAAGGCTTTGTCTTGCCCACCCTCAAGGCTGTATCTTTACTAAACTGAATTACTTTACCAAACTGTCACAACATACCATTACAGGAATACAAAATCCCATGCAGTCAGTATTAGACCTGCTTGCTCATCTCATTTTTATACTTACTGGCCACTGCACCTTCTGCCTTTGCAATTCTGTACAGTATAGCAGGACAGACTGGAGGACACAAGATGTACCTAGCCTAAACAAGGCATCATTCTTATTATTTGTCTAGGGATCATGTGCTGATCTCATCTACTGGATGAAAAGAAAGTCTAAAGCTGGCAAGTGTTATAGCAGTGACTGGCTTTTACTAAGCACAGGCCAAGTCAACTCATGTCTTTATCCTATAAAGGCTTCTCCACCAAACCTTGGTGTTAGACACACCTACTTTTCACTTGCCACCTATTCCCACATAACATGTTCACGACATCTGAGCAGCGTCTATGCAAGTTTTTTGCTTATTGCAAAGATCAGGCTGTGCCAAAAGAGGGATACAGTATGCCCACATTAGTTTTAGACGTCTCAAAGTCTTTAAATTGAGTTGAACAATGCATAAAAGAAAAAGCCTCAAAAAGCAGGACATAGATGCTCCCATTTCACTATTTAAAAAATAAAATACAAGTAACAAAGAAATCACACCACAATCATGGCTATACTAAAAGTAACAATAAAATTATCATCAGAAGGGTTGGAGAGATTTTAGAGAACTTCCTCTAGTGCCAAGGTGCATCAATTTTTATTTTAAAGCTCACAGAACCCATATGAACTATAATTCAAACTTTTAATATTTATTCAGAAGATATTTTTAGCCTACGTGGAGAACAATGTTCACTGCATGCCTATTTCTGAGCTACTAGCTTCAAGACTAATGCTTTACAATAATTTGTAATGCTCTCACAGAAAATGGAATGTCATCTCCATAAAGGAAAAAAAAATACATTTTTTCACAATCTAAAAAAAATCTTTCCCTTTTCATTGCACTCCTAAGGAAGTTATGCTGCATATAAAGCACTGGTGAGAATTAAAGAGTATATGCTGCTAACTGCTGCAGGTTTCAACCAAAAGCCAAAACTGCATCACCAGCCTTCTCCTGAAAAAAAACTTTTCAGAGGGATTCACCATCAGTGCAAAGGGCTCTACTGAAGAGAGCAAAAACGCCACAAAGATGTCATTGCAGGATTTGAGCCTTCTTTCATTTGTTGTTCACCACTGCCACACTTACAATATGGGAAATTATTTATATTCTATGCATACAGGACTTCTATAATTCCAGAATCAGTGCTTCAAATTCTACCGCAATTTTAGAAAAACAATTCCTGTGTTCATTTCACTGACAAGATGTGGTACATTTCATTTGCATCTCAGTCAGGGATCTATTAAGACAGTAAGAGTCTATTATTCAGAGCTTCTTACCAGAAGGGTTTTAATCAATTTAAGCTGCTGAAAAACAGCCTTGTAGATAAAGAAGCCTCTTTTCACTGTCTCACTAACAAAACCATTTCAGCTCAAAAGTTCAGGACTCAACATACTTAAATGTTCAAAACGTCCACTGAAATTAACAGTACTTTTGACCAGAGGGTTAAATCAAAAGAGATACAAATTTGGCCCCTAGAACCTACATAAAACTAGGATAGAAAAAGCTTGCTGTTAATGCAGTAGTATAGTTCTGTTTTAAATTCTTCCTTCATAGGAGCCCTTGTACACACAAATAATGTAACAGTGATAACACAGACTTAATCAGGATTACTCATTAATAAGGCTATGCCTTTATTAAAGTACTAGGCAGGATCCAAACCTTCCTAGAATTACCACCCTGTAATGTAGAAGTCCACTATAGACTGTTCATAATAATATTTTAAAATGTCAATGTCTGACATATTTGTGTTAGAAGATGGAATGAAGTTACAACCAATAAATGAGGTTTTACTATAGTCCTACTTAAATAGTTTTATTTAAAATGCATACTGGTATCATGCCAGTAAGTGACTATTTTTGCACTGGATTTTCAAATATAGTCACTTAACTTGCTTGATGCTGCTCTATGTTATATAAAACAGCTGATGGTAAAATTTCCATCAGCTTCTGTGTGAATAACAGAGAACAATTCCCTGAGTTTCTTTTCCTGGGGCTGCCACTGATTTCTCCTGTGATGCAAGTCACTTCACTCTGAACCTAATTCTATACAGCTGTTAAAAGGGTTATAGAATTATGTGGTTGAGGTTGTTGTCTCCAACATGCAGTTTGTTAAATAACAGTCTACAGGGAGATATGAAACACAAAATTACTTTAGAAGATTTACCATGTCTTTTACATAAATCTCAAATACCCAACTCTGCAGACTGGGAAAGGGCCTGTGAAGGTTTTCACTGACAAACATAGATAAAATTTTAGAAAAGAAAATTCTAACAACTCCAGCTGTCTGGCATTACCCCTCTAGTTTCCATGGATACAACCATTACATTAGCACACACACAGCAGCTGAAATTTTGAAATTAGTATTAAGTCACCCTTTATCACAAAAATCCTGGTGACAATAGATATGTTAGAAATACTGAATTTTTTTGGCTGGAATCCCATCCACAGTTGCAAAACTGTTAAAACAAAGGTTATAAAAAAGAAGAAAATAAATCCAGTGTTTCGCTTTTTTGTTTGAGGTAAGAAAGACTACAAGCACAGGGAAAGATTAGTAGTATCTATAGGTACAATTAATCTCTCTTTGTATTTACTACTCCAAATCTCAATCTTGAGCACACTTCTGTACACACTAGCCTGTTCCATAAAGGCTTCCTCCCCAAATTTGTGCCAACTGCACCAAACCTTTCTACTAGGAATGACCAGCAAAACAAAACCAACCCCCTGCCCCACGCTTCAAGGAAGCTACAGCAATAGTTAGAAGAGCAAATACACACAATAATAATTATGAAAAAAATTGATCAAACATACTTTGTTTTTGGAGAGTAAGAGGTATTCATGTTCCCCTCCAAAATGGCCTTCCCTATATTAATGATTGTATGCAAGTACTGGCAGAAGTAGAAAAAGCACAGAGGACTATGGGAAACTGAAAAGGAAAAACCAAAGGGAAAATTACATGGGTTCATTAACACAGCTCTATTTTCTTTTCCTGTCCATGCAGTTTAACCAGGAGAGCATACATCTCTGCCTTTTTTTAATAAAGGATGAGAGAGCTTGGCCACACAAAGATGACAAACATGCATAATGTGCTACAAAAATTAGTCTAATAACAGAACTACTTAATAGTCAAGGTTTTCCTTACAACTTATTGCTAGTTTTCTAGTATCTAACTACAGAGCCAAAGGGATATATATATGCACACACATGGAAAAAATCTGCATTGCAATGTTGGTTTTTTTTTTTTTAAAAAAAAAAACCCAAAAAACCAAACACCCAAGACATTAATTTGGAGAGTGTCAACAATTCAAGACAGGAACTATTTAAGTTAAATGATTTAAAGACTGAAATAGCATCAAGCTATTCTGGGGAATCAGAATTTATTTCTGTAACCCAGATACCTTTCCCTGTATAATCCTGCCACACTCCATGTTACTAGCTTGCTGACACTATAAAGCTTACTATTATAGATTGCTGGGGATACCTAGAAGCGCATAAGGATAACTTATCTATCGTGACACGCTATCTTAGTAAATATCCAGGCTCCATCATAAAAAAGTTATAGGGAAAAGAAAAAAAAAAGAAAAAAAGAAAGAAAAAAATAAAGTTAAGCAGCAACCGCCTTTCATTATAAAACATACTGCATGTGAACACAGACCTGGTGCTTACCTTCCAGGTAAGTAGGCAAGCAAGATTACTTAAAAACGAACCAGAAAGCCACAATAATTTCTTCTTTGCTCATATGGGGAATAACTAATGGTTAGCACCAATCAGACCTCCTTCTCAAACACAACTGACCTCTCCAGAAGATAAGTATTTACCCTCTTATTCCAAACTGAAGCCAACACAGCATTTCCTGTTTTAGTAAAATATACTCTGCAGAACAACAAATCTATCCTTAGCCTCAAATTTGACACATTCTGTATCTGGACAGATACATTCTGTATCTGTATTTTTAGTCCAGTTTCCTTTGGGAGCTTCTATTTTCTCTTATACAGACCAATTCATTTGTGAATGAATTTGGTCATTCCCTGATAATAGGAACAATTTTAGGGTAATTAGTAAGGGATTAAGTTTTGGGTTTTATTTCATTGCTTTCTTTCCAATATCAGAGGCAAACTCTTACACCAATGCAGGTCTATGACTTTGCTGACAAATGTTTTATGAAGATCACATTAAATACTCACATGCATGAGAGATGAGGTGCAATTACCCTAAAAAGATTTTCCTGATCCAAGATACTTAAGGAATTTCAGTCCATTTAGTACTGAAGCCTTTCTTCAGTAAATTCTTCCCCTTGTATCTCATGACACAATGTTGCTCTTGTATCTGAGTGAAACCAAAATCATTTTCAATGGATGCACACCATCTCTGAAAGCTTTATCATAGCCTGTTCCCATATTACACATTTTGGGAACCTGCTGACAAACTGCCAAGACTTCAGAACAGAAATCATGTCATTGATAGAAAAATCATATGACAAGCTAAATGGTCTTCAACCCTTCAAGAACAGCAAACCCCCAAATCCACTATGCCCCAGAACACAAAAATCATTAAAGCAGGGAAATTAATTTCTTAGACCCACACAATTAAATATAAGGTTCCATGAAAGTACACTAATCTGGGTTCACGTCCATCTTATTTCTATTTTTTTTCAGTATGTTACAATAGCTTATATTGATTTAGGATGTTAAGGCCATTAATGCATTAAGACAGGTTCTTTGAGCAAGCACCACATCTGTGGTCTGTGGAGATCTGTGAGATAATATTTACATATATATTTTATTTTTTCTTCTCAAATCTCCTTTCTTACATTTCTACAATAGTTATTTTAATGTAAAAAAATCTGTATTGTGCGTTACTGTGAAAATATCATTACTTAAATTTGTTGCTTTCAGTGGATGCACAGCCAGGTATTCAATAATAATGTTTTTAAAAATCTACTAGGAATATCTAGGTCAGCATATTTCATAAGTAAATTGAAAAGCATTTTTGCTAGGGAAAAATGATGAAAGAGCCTTGTACAGAGTTGAAAGAAGCCTCCTGTTTTATCAGCGCCTGTTAAAAATAAGAATATTAAGTAGCTTGAATAAGTTGTTTGGTTACCTACTGATTTATCCAGTCTTCTGTGTGGGCCAATGAATTAATGAAAGGTAAGACATCTGAAACAGTGATTGGAAACACATCAGTTTTTGTATCACTGCAGAGAAAAAGTAATAATGATGAATAAAATAGGTATTACCACAAAATACAGAGGCAAAGTATCTTTCCTAGAAACTGGGCATAATAATGAGTGAAAAAGTGCATATTCTGAGGAAATACATCAGGAAAAAGTATGACATGCTGAAACAAGCAAACTTAAGAGGAAGCTCCGACAAAAGAGGACTATAATTTCCTCAGTTATTTTTAGCTTTAAGAAGTGAAACATCAGAAATGTCCCTCCATTATTACCCTCATATTTTCTTCATGTTATTTGTTATATACAGTTGATAAAATCAAGTGAAATATGGAGATCAGGGTAACAGATCTTTTCTCTGAAGTGGAAAATAGGGGGGAAAGAGGGGCAGACATCTTGCAACACCAAAAAGCAAACAATAATTGGAGAACAGACTGCACAAGTGATGCATTGCATGCATATAGCACACTCTGTGTCTTTGTTACATAGTCAACTTTCTATTCTCATTTAAACAGACATCTTCAATGTCTTGGTGGGGTGACAGAAAATTCCTGAAGACTGGCAGAGACAGTATCAATGTTAAAATAACCACAATATAAGGACAGCAATAATTCAAATCTATAAATACGTGGATTTCATGTGTCAAAGACCAAACAATTACAAAAACTTCTAGGGCCCATAGTGGGAGAATAGCCAGAAACTGCATTTTGATTTAAGAATAGAACATAAGATTAAAGCAAAAGACAACACACAAAATTAGTGTGGTGCAGCACTGAACCACGTCTCAACAATCAAAATCTACCCATACATGACGGCAGAGATTGAAAACAGACAAAACTGCAGTGACTGTTATGCTGCATATTAAATTACAACCGTTGAGTTATGATTTTTAAACCTAAGAACACACTTTCAGAAGCAACCCATTTTCATAATCTGCAATCTGCAGTATCCACTGCTACCAAGTTAATGTGTTATACACTGCAGTTTCTTGGCTTGCAGGGAAGCAACATTTTTTAACACCTTTTACAAGGTACTGTGATACAATATGCAACAAAAGCCTCAAGTAGCTAAAGTGTTTAACACTCAATGATAGGGGAAAAGCAGGAAAAGATAGCTGCTATGACTGCCCCACAGGGGCATATACACATGTCCCAGCTTGTTCTAAAAATTAATACAAGCATCGCATTTGCGGTATGGCTTAAGACTTCTAATTAATGCAGAACTTTAAGCACAGTGTTGACTGGGAACACATTTCCTTGCAATTCTACTTCTGCCTTCCTTCTGAGACTAATTATGACACCACTGGAGCTGCTTCACACCCCAAACTGGACTGTCTTCCCTCTCACTAAATCCAGAATTAACCTTGAAAGGAGACCAGTGTCATAACTCTGGGAAATAATTACACATAAAGGAGAGTCAGAGGGATCAATTAAAGTTTCAAAGAAAAGACAGAGGCAAGAAAAAGCAGGTGCCTTGGAATTACAGGCTTATACCCTCCCTCCCTAAGGCAAACCATTGAAGATGTCACCCAGAAGCACAGGAAAATTGTACAATGCTCCTTGTAGGATATACCAGGTCAGGTAATTCATATGAAAGGATGCAGCATTGATTTAGAAAACCAGCTGCACCGAATGAGAATTTCTCAGGCTGACAAGGAATTGTTTTAGTACACAACAACCTCAGGTCATAAATGACTGCAATGAAAGGGTATAACCTACATTAAACCTTAAAATTGTGGATTTTTTAGAGTATGAGCAATTATCTACATGGATGACAAAATATTAAAATTAAGTGCCTCAATAGATGTAGAATTGAGAAAACGTAACACAAGATTTAAAAGGCATGGGTTCCATTAAAACATTAATGTTTCAAAAATCATTCATGAACAAAAACGAGGAAATACGGTTTTTGACATGCAGTAGACTTTTAATACCTGGTGGCAGGTATGCAGAAACAAAAAATAACAAAGATACAGAAGGACAGAGTAAAATGAGCAACTCTTTTGTTTCTATGGCCGCATTCGTTAGTGCAAAACCACCTTGGAATGAAAATGAAACTGTAGTGTAAGAAAATAAATATGGGTCAGGAAAATCATCTAAATGCTCCATAAAGACTCTTGGGGCTCTTTTGTAATTCTAAACTAACAGTGTTAAAAGGTCAAAAAATAGTAAGAAGGTAAAAGACACTTTTGAGAACAAACTTTTAGAAGTGATACACTATATCCAGCATATACCATCTGAAAAAGCTGCTCCATTTGGGAGGATATATTATCACACTATACATAAAAAACCTGTCATTTATAGAAGTAGCAGTTTACTACAGTGTTTCAAAGTTACAAGACAACAAGAAAGAATATCTGGGGAATATAGTCTAAAAATCGTTAGACAAAAACTTCTGGCCAGATAGTCCACTCAAAGGATAATGGAACAAGCTTATGAAATAAATTTGTAAGACATGATTCACAAGAGCAGATTACAAGATTTCCTCTTCAGAGGTCAAAAATAACAACCTAGATTTAAGCCAAAGAACCCTACAGACACCTTTCTCTAACATATTTTATGAGTGTTACATTAAAGTGTTAATATCTCAGAGAGAAGCTGGATAAAGAGGTGCTTTGTATCTTTACAGCCAGCCAGCCATACACTGAAAACTTCTGCTGCACTAACTTACATGATGAGTACAGTTGAACCAAGTCATCTTGGTCTCACTCAGTTCAGGTGCAGTATGATCAGTGTGCCTTATTCTTATACAAGACTATCTGATCCCTTAGCAGAATAGATTTTTTTACACAGTTACCATTCTGAACAAATTACTCCCAACTGTGGTAGCCACATACAGTGGTTTAATTTAGCCCTTCGAATTTAGTACACGAAATGTAGTATGATTGTGTATGTTACTGTGACTAAACTAACAGGCAGTAACTTAGTAGGCTAATATTGCTTGATCACTGTGGATTATGCATTGAGGCTATTTCCCCTTGTCCTAAGTTCCACTAAGGGAAATAAAAAGACAGATGTGGTGCTTTGGGATATGTTTTTGTGGTAATCTTGGCAGAGTTAGGTTAATGGTGTGAATTTATTATCTTAAAGGTCTTTTCCAACCAAAACAATTCTATGATTCTCTATTATCATGCTCTCTACATGATGAAAGAGAACAAATCAACAGAACCATCATAGTTTGTTCTGCCTTAAAATCTATTCCTAACCAAAACAAGTTTATTGAAAAGACTGCCTCAAGGACTTAAATAAGAGGCAAACTATTTTAGCACCACTGGAGCAGAATTATTTGCATTGAGTAGTACTTTATGTAAAGAGCAGAAACACAGTTCCAAGGACATCAGGACAGCTATTTCTGCTTAAGAGTCTTCTCTACATCAGGAAGAGTATAGAAATGCTTCATGAGAATTAGCATTCATTCTATTCCACATTTGAGGAAACTTTAGATTTTCTTTCCCCTCTGCAGCATACTGTCAGTTTGTATCGCTGTTGTCCTTTTATGTAACAGAGTAGGACTGACACAATCAAACCTGACTTGACAAAACCTAAGCTGTTATCTACAAAATCTGAAAAAGCATTTCTCTAATACTGCAATAACATGAAACATTTCTTTTTAATATTTAAGGCAAAAGCACTATCAAATAAAATATTTCATTGACACCAGAATTCTCTAAACAGTGTACTTGCTTGACCACGATAGTCATTCTAATGCATAGGGGTACATAACTTTTGTACCAGTTTAGCTGACATTTTTGTTCCAAGCATAATCTGAGTCTAAGTATCTATGATAACACATCACCACCAGCATCAATTACCTACATGAAACATTTATTTCCACCAATTTTTTCTATTGCAACCATTTAGGCATCATCAATATCATACTGAACAGACTAAAAAAGCTTATTAAAGAAAAAAACCCCAATATTTATCCCCACTATTTGTATACTTGCCTTTGTAGCTAATATGATTACAATCATGAAACTTACACATACAAAATTTTAATCAAGATACAGATGATGCATGCAACATTTTGGCACTCATTTTGCCAGAGTGCCCTTAATCTGTCATCTACTACTCTTGGTGATGGTGAAGCTGATCATGTCAATAAAATGACATGAACAAGAACTGGTGCTGAAGACAAAGTGCCATATGACTTCACTATAAAGTTACGAACATTCAACAAGACTCTTCTTTGTAGATTCATTATATCTCTCTAAGAGATGTTTAAGACATCTCAACTGGTTGGTCAAATGTAATAAGCTAAAATAGCCCCTCATAATGAACCTTAAAACCAATCCAAGTAGGAGGTAGTACTACTCTTTCTGTAGTAAATCAGTGTACCAGTTTAGATCATTTTTGACATCTCAGCCAAAAAAGCATGAGGTTCTAGAAGATTCAGTAAGCAGTGCAACAGTTTGTAAGCTCTGAAATGGATAAATTCTACTCTGCCCTCCTATACAGTTCATCACTTTTGTCTTGTATTAGGTCACAGCACTCTCAACTCTCCACACATCAATTTCATGCCACAGTCCAGCACAAAAAAAAAAATTAAGAAAAATCTCCATTGACTCTGGAAAGTCACACATTCTCAATGAGTTGAGACAAAGTATGAAGCATGCAACTACATGGTCACTATTGAAGAGGAGCACCCACCACTACCACCACCTTCCCCTCTTGTAGCAAAAACCCAACCCAATCTGCTAAACTGACAAAACATAGCAGTCAAGGGAAGGGAAGAGAAAGATGTCTCTGGATGGCAACACTCACTTATTCTGTGTGTTAAACCACTGCCTTAAAAGTAGACTGGTATAAAATTCAATCTCTTGGAATAATCTTAAAGAACAATTAAGAGAAAAGAACCAAACAGAGGAAAACAGGGTTAAATAGAACACGTGGCAGAAAACAAATGAAGTAACAAGTAGGTATTGCAAAATTTTCAAAAAAGAAGCTAGAGCAAAAACAAACATTTCAAAAATTAAGTTAAAAGACAAGACTAGTTTTAAAAAATTGCAAGTGAATGTCTTTCTCTGCAATTCTCAGCTACATTGGCACATATCCATAATATTTAAAAATGTTTGATATTCTGAATGTGTCAATGTAAGTGCATTTTGTAGGACTCACAGGGAGAAACAACGTGACAAAGAATACGTCTTTTAACTTCATACACACGATAAAAGTTTAATGGCCTTGTCGTCCATCTATCCTTTTGCAATACTGTTCACTGATGTATCTCAGTATGTTTCATTTAAAATTGCAGTCAGACCACAGAGATCAGCTTCTCATGTTTAGTTCCTGCCATGCTTTTCTTATTCTTGGCATGAACCATAAAATCCTAACTTTAGTCTCATTGCATCAAAAAGTAATCTTTGATCTTATTCCTATGGGCCCCTGTTGCTATTGAAATATTTGATACTAACATTTTTTTGTATGGCAATGTTCTCCAAAAATCTCTTTGAAGACCTAAAAAGCACAAAATACATTGATTGTTTTGGTAGAATATATAGCATGTTTAACAAATGAATGTTACAACACTTGGTTTGCAGAGATGTTTTTGATATCAACCTCTAAAATAGAGTAAAATGGAAATCTATTGCCAGATCACTGCTTACATAAACAGGAAACTGCTTTTGGCATCCTTCCCTGGTGATAGCTGTTCTTGGCATACTGCTCCCATGTATGAAATGACCAGAGTAATTTGCTACCCATGACCTGAAAGCACCAACCTTTCTGAGTTTTACCTTGCTCTAATCTTAGTACAGCTTTCAGGACAAAGCTTCACTAAATTGCACAGACTAAAGCAACCAAACAGAACTATTTGTGTGGCAATGACAACAGAAAGGGAAAAACCTCTAACCAAGCAGCTCAGTCCCCAAATGTAAATTTGCCTTCAGTTTAAAAACAGCAAAGATTAGATGGGATGATAGAATACTATTTTCAAAATGTTGAAAGCTAACTAGGCAAAGATCCTTGAGGAAAAAAATCCAGTAGGAATTATATGTAGAAGTACCATTTCCAACAGCAATGCAGACTTCTAGTACCCAGATCCTTACAGATATTTAGTTTCTCACACCGATTTTGAAAATGTTACATCACAGTCTTCAAATATCTGTAAAAGCAGTACGGAATGTTGCACTTATATTCATCTTATATTTCCGGCAGCATCAAAATTGCCTTTGTAGAAGCAGCATATAATATTGAGTAAAAGACCCAGCCAGTGAGTAAAAACTGGCCCCAGATGCATTCTGCTTCCCCTGAACTGACACTATTTATAGAGGTTGGAAATACGTTGCAAGAAAGGACTAGCTAGTAAAGGCTTATATTAGCTGCCCTCTAACCTATGCAATAGGGAGATTTCCTGAAATTATTTTTCTCCCTAGTGATAGATGCAACCCCATATCATATAGCATTCATACTTCATAAGAATGGGAAATTTTATTCAGTCTAACTAGGCTTTTACCAATATACCCTAATCCAAGACTTACAAGATGAACAGAATTGACACCAATATAGTCAGCTGCTAAAATGCTCAACTACACTCATTTTATCAGATTTTATTAAACCAAATAGATATCCTACCACATAATTGCATGATTCTAGTATCGGTTGGAAAGATATTAGCTTAGCTACTAGTAACATCCTAAAAATGGTACTACATTCAGAGTCCTTTCCTGTCACCAACGTGCTCATTCTTAGTACATGAAGGAGTACTCCTTCATGCTCATTCCATTTCTTGGTATGTGGAACTTTGAAGCACTACTTTACTGAGGTACTATATGTGTTACAGAATACTGCATATATATTACAGATCAATTCAAATACAAAAGAAGCAATGTGTAATAGGGCTCTAGATGCACAAGTCAGTCTTTATGCATAAAATAGATCTCTTCCTTTAGATTGAACGAAAATAGTTTTCAAAGATTAATTTGATCACACTTCCAGGTTTTTTGGTTGGTTGGTTTGGGAAGGACAATACATAAAGTCAACTGCTTAACAGTTTATTTATCATCAATTGTTCATATACTAACATTTCTGCTATACCAATTTACAGAAAATTTAGAGCTTCATGGATCACATACACAAAAAAAAGAATTCAAAAGAACATTAGGTAAATTTTGAAATCTGTAGTCAATACAAAGAAATACAAAGGAGACAAATATCTTTGACAAAATGACTGGAAACTTTTATCACTGAGACTTGCATATAGTTTTCATTCAAAAAGTCAGCTCATTATTAGCCATTGTTCCTTAAGTTCTTGTAATTCTGGTATTACACAACCAGAGAATATACAAGTTTAAAAATTGCTTCTTATGCAGTAGTCTGGCTAGCAAAAGTTCCAAATATGACAGGAAAAAAGTATTGTTCATATTTCTGCAGTAGACAAAATATAGGTTACAGCAATATCAGAAAGGCAACTCCAGCCTGAAGGCATTATACCTAAAGGTTAGAGGATATAGAGTTTGAACAAACATGTATCCCTGAAATCACCTGTATCTCAACTTTGGGTACAAAGTAGAGAGTGACAGCATGGAAGAGAAACAGGGCTTAGAAATTAAGAATTCAACTAGTATCACTGAAGTAATTTCAGACAGCTGCATTTTGCTATATTTTTAGACCTGGTAAACAGAAAGAGAAAAGGAAGTTAGAAATTTCTAAGCCTCTTAGAAATTCCTTCAATTTCCCAACACTTCCCAACAGCAAAGATGCTGTAAAAGTGTGTGCTGACATTTACAGCTCACACAAGATTAATTAAAGTATCAGGAAATAGAACTCCAAAATTAGTCCTGGAAAAGCCACAGGTGCTAAACTGCTATTTACAGACTGAGGGGATGTAATATTTTAAAATTAAAGATTGGCATGCATCATCTACAAGGAGATAAGAGGAGAAATATACAGCTACCTCAAAGACAACAACATTCAAATACCAGCCGAAAGGTAACTGCAACCTAGACTTTGATAATTTTGTTAACCATTTCACAGCATTTCAGTGGAGGTAGCATACCACTAACAGAAGCCACCAAACTTAGGTGGTTTCTAGGTGGTGCCTAAGTTCTAGGCAGTTAAAAGCTTTCCCGAAGTTATTATGTTCTCTATCCCATTTTTATGCCTTAATTTTGT
Organism: Hypotaenidia okinawae; assembly: GCA_027925045.1. NCBI lineage: Eukaryota > Metazoa > Chordata > Aves > Gruiformes > Rallidae > Hypotaenidia > Hypotaenidia okinawae. The sequence goes on along the minus strand of BSDF01000013.1, from coordinate 7,970,601 downwards.
CTACAACATTACTTCTAGCTGTTTCTTTAATATTTGTGTAGTATTTTAGAAAAATATCTCCAACTCCACTGGTCAAAGACATACAAGAAATGACAGCCAAACTTCTGTACTGCACTTGTTTTTTCTCTCTCTGTGCTCTAGAAAACTATGGACTGCTCTCTAAGCAGCAACCCTCATGAACACTTAGAGCTGTTATTTAGGAAGTGACAGCCACGAACATACTATGATATACAAAGGACAGTCTCTCATGCTTTCAACATACGAGCATAATTTGATTTAACAAGACCACCCCAAGCCTTCTGTGCAAAACTCCTAAGCTGATGCAAACTTGATGAGATCTTACATAAGCCAAACATGCTCTTAAGATTTAAGTGTTTAAGTGACACTTAGAGTTTTGATTTAGGGTTTTGGTTTGTTTTCTAGGCTTTCCTCAAAGACTCATCAACAAAAATTATGTAAGAAAGACAGGTTTTTTTGCCCTACACAAATCTTTTCTACACAGATTCTGTGGTCTAGTATAAGATGGCTGTTCTATCTATGAATAAAAGTGCTTTGGTTTTTATGCACAAACTATCCCTGCTGGCATGATTTCAATGTGCTTTACAACACTTACTGATCATGTGTATTAGATTGAGGTAGAGGAACAGCCAGTTTAAGGATATTTATCAAGCTTAGGAGTGAGATAAGCAGCACATGGTCCTTAATGCCAAAAGTAGCTCTACATAGCTCTACACAGAATCAGAGCTTTGAGTTATATATTATTATTATTATACTTAATATAAAGAGAAATCTTGACTAAGAAGATGGCAAAGGAAGGTAGTAGAACTTAATAATGTCATCAAATAAAATTCTTTAGGTTGTCAGTAAATGCTGTCACTCATTTATTTAGACTAAGTCCACATCCTGGACAATGGGTTAATACTTTCAAGTCATACAGAATTTCCATTCCTAATTTCTACAGCCAGGTACTCAATTAAGACTGCTCAAGTTGCAAAATAAACTGTTTACAAGTAAAAAACCTCATACTTCAGTTAGCTCACATGTGGGTTTCCACAGAACCACTTTGCACCATACTGTTCGTTAGAGCACTTACCTCATTCTTAGTTTGTATGCTCTAGAGAATATTTTTTCCTTTAAAGATTTCAGTTATAACAACTGCTGTATTACTTATTTGTGTACCATCTGACTACCAAACATGAAATCTCTCTGACAGTTTAAAAAGTCTAAAAGATTTCAGTCAGTCTTTTCAAAACACCATTTCAGAATTTTATGCAAATGAGTTCTTCCTTGGCTATTTGGTGAGCACTATCAAATAATACTAAATTATTTTTTCTTAAAAGATTCACAAATACCTGATGTGAGAATTGTATGGACTTCATAGCCTGAAATAACTTACACAACTTTGAATTGCTAATGATTTAAATGGAATTTGTCTGGGACAGGTTGGTTTCATTATCTTAAGTCAAGACATGCATCACAGACTGTGAGTGGTAGGTCTGGAATTTAAAACTTCTTTCTAAATTGAAGAGTTCCTCTACTGTAATCTAAAGCACAGCAGGCATACTTGTTATCCAAATGACTTGAATCACCATGGGAAAATGTAATGAGGGTTTCCTCACATGAATGAGGGATCTGAAGTTAAGCAAATTCAGAACAAGCACTCTTCGATTGTCTAGCCTTGAGCGCCAGAAGCATTCTTCACTACTACATTCACAATCCACTCCTTGGAATTTACTCAATTCCTCTTTGAGAAAGAGCATTAATCCAAGAATTGTCAGAAAAAGCTTTATGCCTTTTTAAATACAGAAGATTTCACAAAAATCAACAATGCAGATGACAAGGAATCCAGAACAGCAACTTGGTAAGAATAAATCAAATTGCAAGTTAAAGGTAAGAACTTGCAAATGGAAAAGATATTCAGCTTTTTTCCCCTGAAAGTATGCTGAACAAAGAAATACATTATTAATACTAAAGATATTTACTTCGAAGAATGTTCTTTATCAAGGTTTGTATCTTACCAGCAATTAATCAAGATACCTGCTTCCTTATAGCACTGCTACAACTCACTGTTATTTCTACTGTTTTAAAGAGACTAGCTAAAGCCAAGTTTATCATAGAATGGTCTGGATTGGAAGGGACCCCAAGGATCATAAGAGTTCCAACCCCCCTGTCACAGGCAGGGACACCAATCTCCAGGCCTGGATCTACACAAGGTAGCCCAGGGCCCCATCCAACCTGGCCCTGGCCTCACTTTATAAGTGAGGGAATTAGATTTTGTCCCTGTATTTAGAGAAGAGTCAATAGATTGAATAGGTCCAAATTCTGGACTTTCACTTACAGCCAACCTCATGTTCTCAGTAGTAATGGGGATCTCCAAACACTACTACTAGAAGGATTTAGGAATAAAAGCTAGATTATTTTGTGTATTTTCCCTTATTGTATGAATAAAATAGCATTTGAGAAAAGCAGTTTTCCATAATGGCTATTCTAGACAGGATTTACTAAAGCTTACTTAACCTCTTGTATTGGGAAACAAACAAAAAAACCTCTGAAAGATATCACTCACTTCAAAAAGCAATCAACTTCTAATTCAGGATGCTCCCACAGAAACTCATTTGAAAAAAAGATAGATACTGCGCTACCCGGGTTATCTGAATTGCTTAACAACAGCTACCACTGATCTTACTACAATTTCAGCTCCTTTCCATCTCTCGACTACCAGTCACAGCGTTTTTCAGGTAAGGTTCAGCCTTGTAAAACCTATTGGTTCGGGAGGAGAGGGGTTGCAGACTGACTTTTTCCTGGTCTCACAAGATAGGTGTACTTCTCATCCTTCTCTTTTTGTGGGTAGTATATGTGCATCCTGACTACAAGCTGTTATTGCATAAAGCCTTTCAGATTTTTACAGGCAGCACCTGATCCAGAATGTAGAGGCCACATTCCCCATCTACAACATGAAGAGTCAAAGGTGTAAGAAGCAGTACCTTCAGAAGGCATGAAGCTCAGCAGGTATCTCCTACATGAGCCAGTGCTGCTAGAGTAATCAACTTAGTTGTGTTTGCTAATTGCAGACAATCAAGTCATCATGTGTGCCACACTACTTAAGTGTTGCTACTGAATCAGTACACTGACAATCCCAAGCACATAGAGCACTGATGCACCATAACTTTTTTTTTTTAAAACCAGTCTCTTGAAAGGAATAATTTGAGTAGTGAAATAATATTAAAAAAATGAAGTCACTTTGCTATAGTCTCTAGCTGACCTAGGTTAGTTCCCCCCACCCCCTTTTGGTGATTCTAAAGGACTGTAAAGTGCATATGAATGCACTGTTACTTTTTCCGAGCACATTCACAAGTTTTTTATCTGAATCAATTTAGAAATAAAAAGTAAATGTAAACAGTTGTATTACGTTACATTTTGTGAACATTTATGATTTTTTTAACCACAAAACTTTCGCTCAATTTAAAACTCTTGGCTTTCCCCCCATTTTTATAACTATTCTTTAGATTACATTGTTGCCGGAATCACTGATGGAACTAAATGCTCTCATCCCAATACAAATTCCCAACAAATAATCCTCTTCTCTTCTACTAGTTGTGTGGAAAACATATAGTAAATTACTGCTTCACTAATGTGTCTACCTCGAGTCCTTTTTTTAGGACCCTTTTGCATTTCTAACAGTTTGGGGAACAAATTTCATTTTATTGCAACTAAAATCCTGCTACCAAGATTCACGGCTTTCTATACAACATCTTATCCAAACCATCTACAGAGTTTTACATATTTATACACATTTAAAAGAAACCCCAGCTTATCATTGGGACACTAAAATACAGTATGTGTATATAGTATGGACAATTTAAGAATTGTACCAAGGAAATCTCAGCAACTCAAGCAGAAGCAAGGCTCTTCTTGGGCTAAAGAAGAATGAAGGTGCTTAGAGATGCATAGAGAGCTGATGAGCCAGTCTATATGCAAGACTTCCATTCCAGGTTCAGAAAGGAGGTGGACTGGACTAGAGCAAATACTAGAAGGGCCTGAAAGTCTGAGAAACTGAAGAACAATTTTCTGCAAATAGTCCTGTTGCAGCAAACTGCAGATGAACAGGAGGAAAACTGGTGACAAAGCTGTGGCCTTACATCCCTACGGCTGCATGTCACCACAGGCATGGTGTGGGCCTGACAGCTAACCATATGGGAAGGCAGGAGCTCAGGTGGGGGAAAAGCCCAACTGGAAATTCTGGCCCATACTCTGAAACAGGCATCAGTACTGCAAGCAAACTGCCTATGGAAGCTCTCCTAACACTGGTTCAGATTTATTCAGGAGGCTCGAATCCATTTTTCTGCTACATCAGTTTTTAGCTTTTAAATTTTCCACCCCTGTGATAGTGAGCATATATATCCCATACATCCTATTCAATTAAAACACAAAGAGCACCCTACGTGCACAATTAGTAATTTCTATGTTTGATTATCTGACTGACATTGAGCACACAACAGCACATACACAGAACCAGCAAGATAATTCTTTCAGGCTGCTCTTTCCAAAGCCACTGCAATTGCTTCAGCTAGGGAACCAGGAACAACTGCCACCCCACCACGGAGAACAACATCCAAACATGCCCTAACTCCATTTCAACCTGTCAATCAACATGCCACCAGAATGTACCCAGAGAAAATGCCCACCAAATGTGCTGCTGCACTTAGAAAAAATGAGCTACTAACGGGAGCTAATGTGTCCCTCCCTCATCAGTCACCTAGGCCCCGCCCAAGATGGGCAGAAATGTGTGAGCAGTAACTGTATCTCACACTAGCCATCCTCCACTTCTGAAAGCCTGGCTTCGGCAAACGCGAGGGAAGTACCTGAAAGGACGAAGCTCCTTCGCTTGGTGCTGGGCTGTGTGACGTTGCCAGCAGCTCTCTCAGAAAAGCTATTGTATCAGTTGTGGTGAGAGGGAAAAAGTCACCAATCCTTGCGTGCCCGCCTGAGGCAGAGAACTCCCCTCATGGCTGCTCTCACCTGAGGGGAGAAGGAGGGCCGGCCCTTCCGCTCGTTCCCGCCTGAGAACAGGGAGAGCTGCCATCCTCGCGCCTCCTCGCTGCGCGCCTTTCGGTAGAGAAAGCGGCGGCCCTGCGGCGGTCCTGACGAAGCGGTATGCAAAGCTCCTGCTTTCTTTCGAGAGTCCCCTGTGTGTTGTCTGCCAAATATTTATTTATTTATATATTTGTTTTCCTGGGGTTACTAAGGGAAAAGTTTAGGAGGCGAATGTGCATTGCCTCAGTGACTATGAGGTGAGGGAGTAGGAACAACCTTGCAGTTTGGGGTGGCCTTAATTTAGCCTCCTTTTTTTTTTTAGGGGCTTCTGGTCAGAAGAGGATGAGGGATCACTGAAGATTTTCTGAGGAGAAATTCCTGTTTCTACCTATTCAGCTGTGGAAGCACTCTGAAGGGACGGAAGGTAAAGGATGGAGGTGGGTGTTGAGCAGGTAAAGATGGGAACAGTTATGAGCAGTGCTGGTGTTCAGGGAGGAGGAAGAAGAAAGCACATCAGAGGGTTGCATGGCCTCATGTGACCTTTCTTGGGAGTGTAGGGATTGGGGACCTGTGATACACATAGGATGGGTAAAGTAGAAATTTTAAAGGAAAAAAATATTTGTATGGTTAATATGGAGATAAATGTGTAGAACAAAGAAAATGTAGGAACTCTAATGGCTTACAACAGATGCTCTAAGATGCTCTAATTCAACCAAAAAAGTTAACTTTTGTGTCTGCAAATTTGTTGACTAGGAAAGCACTTAGTGTTTTTTTTAAAGGATGTAAACATCTGAGTAAAAGCATTTCAGTTATTTAACTTAAATATCAATTTCAGTGATGTTCTTCATAAACACAGCTTTTTTTCAAAAGCAGTTATTACACCTTCAAACTGTGATACCAGGCTAATTGCTAAAGCTGATTGTGAAAGCCTACAACAGATTTTACTATAGCAAAAATGTCTATATAGTTTTTTAGTATCAGCTACCGGATATAGAACATTCAGCATTACAACAGATAGAATAATGGAGAACACGAAACTGCAAAGCAGTAGAAGAGAGCAAATTTGAAACAATTACATCATATTATTTGGTACTGTATTCAAGCCATACTAAGGGTCTCTAATATGTCGTAATTTTTGAACAAGAATGGGCTAACTTGATCTCTAATAGTTTTAATGATCTATAAAAGTCTATAATTTAAAGCATTTAAATTTACTTGAGCATGTTATCATTCAGCAGCAGAGAAATTATGCAAATAAGATTATTGTCATTTTAAAAATGGGGCTAATTTGAGGGTTCTAAGAATACAGATGTACAGCTCAAATGTTGTTTTCTCATTAGTCATGCAGTAGACCATTATATGAAGTAGGTATTTTGTCGTGGTTAGAAACAAAATGGCTTGAGTGAACAATAGATTGCACATCTTTTCATTAGGGGAGGGGACATACTTGTCAGCAAAACAAAGTGGCTCATAGGAAAACATTAGTGAATACAAGCAATAAGGGAAAGCTGTTGCCCATGGAAGGAAAAGAGGGGGGATGTGACTTTCAGTTGTATTATTTTCTGGAAACAAAAACTGTCTTCCGTACAGAAAGGCCTGCTTTTAATGGGTTATCACCATTATTGTGGAAATAATGTAGGCAAACTCTTTGTCATCTCAGAGATGAATTGATTGATTTCCAACTCCAAAAATAACATGATTGTGTTTGAAGGAATAATAAAGAAACTGTAGCTATTAGGTCTGTAGTGAAAAAGGTCTTGGAGATCTTCTGCAGAAACCAGTAACTTGAAAATGGCATGACCACATTTGTTTACTGATACCTGGATAACAGCTTACATTTTAATGAGGTCATATTAAAGGAAGTCTTTTTCTTTGTGGCAAATACTTCAGTATCAAGAAATGAGCCACAAAATAATGTTCATTTTATGTTCATCAGTATTCTAGCAGAACCTTCTATAAATCTGTTTTGATTTATAAAGCAATAGAACAGTTTGAGAAATGTCTATGCACTACATCTTTTCACAAAATTGTAACCAAGCTAAGCAGATTTCACATTAGTTCTGTTCCAGGCTACTGATACTTGTGTTTATCCTTGAATAAGCAACCTTTTTAATGAACTCTCGCTGCACCTATGTTAACACTGTTTTTTAAGAAAGAGTTGAAGGGTGTATGCTCATGTAGCCACTACATCGTGTCTTCATCTGTCCTATCACTGAGAATTAGGGTATCCACAAAGCTAACGTGAACTGTCAGTTTTTAACATTTTAAAGTGTTACTTTTAACACTGAATAGCTGGGTTATCTTTGAGGAAAAAAGTAAAGGAAGAGAAGATACAGGTATTCTTTATTCATCCATGAGTTGTCTGTATAATTTTTGTTAATATCTTGTACACTTTCAGTGATAAAGCTTTTTTCCTTGTTATGAAATTTAATATACGCAAATGACATTTGGAACACTTTATTACTGGAAAAAAGATACTATGATTAAACTTTTGTATTTACCTGTGGATAAGTTTTTAGTTCTTCTACAGTAATTCGCATTGTGAAAATATGTAAAAAAAACCCTACGAAACTGGTTTTGAACTTCTGAAAAAGGGTAAGCATGATTTAGTTTGTATTTCAGACTGATTTTTCCATACATGCACAGTGAAAGCCTGGATAAATGTAGCATTTGTCATTTTGAAAGCAAATGAGTAATGGAATATACTTTGAAAACACCTGATGCATCTGCTGTGCTAAATGGTAGATTTTGACTCTGTGGGTATAGCTGTATTACCTTTCACTTCTTGATGGTTTTTCATTTCAGTAGGATGGTGCTGGTCATTAATCCTTGAGCTGCAGTTTTTGTTTTCTATTACTTTTCCTTCAGGCAGAATTTGTATTCTGGTGTATATTTGAGGATATCACTTCAGATTTAGATCTGAATTTCCTTGATGGAGAAGTCTGTTGAGAAAAAAATTGGTAGTATTCTATGTGATCTTCCAAAAACCACCATTAGCTGTCACTTTTCTGGATGGAAAATAGTTTTGTTTGGGAAGCTCTTGCTCATGATATTGTACTATTGTTTTCCTTGTTACGCTTGATTCTTGTAGTAAAAACTATGTGTCTGTCTCATGTCAGGCTTAAGTGAGAAAATGAGGACAAATAGAAAACAAGATATGGAATAGACTTTCTGCCTTTATTTTCATACCAGATCTATTAAAATTGATATTTCAAGACTTTTTTTCCTTTGTCTGCCATGTTAGATGCATTATCTGGCAGTTGTTGCACAGACATAGTTTCTGGTTAGTCTTAGAAAGAATAGAATATACTTTTCAGGTTATTCTAGGAAGGATATTTCTATCATTTCATTCAGCACAGTAACTTTTTCATATTTGCTATCTGGTCATCTTGAACTGACTGTTTTTGAACTTCGTCAGTAGTATACTTAATGACCTTTCAGCTTTGCTGCAGGGTTAATCTAAAAAGGTGTCACCTGTCACCCTCCATTTAGAATCATTCAGGTGCATGGCATTGATTATTTCACTTGTATATGTTGATGGCTTTCCTCTTCAGAGTTGGGATGGACAAAATCTCCACTTCAATAGTTTGAATAAATTTATTTGGCTATATCACTGGTAGATATGAAAGCACTATGCTTTAATCTACAAATTATTTGTATTTTTATACAACAAATGGAAATATAAAAACTTCACCTCCAAATTACTGAAATATCACTGTTAATTTGAACCAATTTTTGGAATATCACTGCAGTTAAACTTCACATTAACTCAAACTGTTTCACTTACAGATAGCATATGCTCCGATTTATGGCATTGCCTGTAACCTTGAGGTTATGGGATCAGCTTGCACTTATGAGCTCATTTTAGTTAGTTTACTTAAAATGTTCTATCATTTCCTTGCTGTGTGGCTTACATAGCTTGTGAGTTTTCAGTGAGTATCTCTTTGTTTTGGTGTATACTTCAAAAACTGAACAAATATTTATGCTATTTTAACTATTCTAGAAGTAATGTTGCTGCTGAGATGAAATAAAACAGTGCTTGGCATACCTTTTTACTATTGTTAATCTGTTCTGAAATTATCTTCTGAGTGGGTGCAGTTTTCAGTTTAATGCAAGTCCTGCTATTGTCTCCTGTTTAATCAAGAAAATTTGTGAGAAAGAGTAAAAATCTTTGCCAAGACATTTCTACTGGGTTGGATGTGTGCTGATAGCAGCCCCCTTGTCTTGTGATCAACCTAATCTATGTCAGCCAATTGCTCAAGAGCAACCTGGTGCTGTTGATGCTGCTATTCAACCTGATTCATAATCTTCAGAGATGCTTTCCTTGCTGAAAAACATCTTGCTTTACCACTTCGGTTTAGCGTTTAAAAAATAAAAGTAAAGGGAAATTTACTACCTTCACATGCTATCTTGTATAGCGAAGGCTCAGAAATATCATCTGCAGAGGAAGGCTTATTTTGATTGTCTCTTGGTAAAGATGAGTGTTACTGTTCTCTGTATGTGAGGTGCTGTGACAGCACGTTAAAATAATGCAGTACAGTCAGTATCAAGTGGATTTCTGGTCGAAGTTCATGAAAGTATAGATAATTTGAACAATATAGTGTTCAGGATATGCGGTGATACTGATTTTTAAAAAGTTTCAGGTTTTTTAGTTAATTTATTTCCCAGATGACTTTTTTAATAGGAATAACTGTTTTGTGTTTTCTTGCCAGTATGTGTAGCTAAATAATACAGTGCAACAGTGTTGCTTGCATAACTATACAGTCTTCTGTTTTATTTTAATCTCCTGTGATGCATGATATCCTCAAATATGGAATTTTATCTCTGATAGTCACTGTATGAATATATTGCATCACTATAAACATACTAATAATTATCTCCCATAATGGGGAAGGTTATTTTTATGGAAGGCAGAAATTGTTTCTAAGACTTGCGCTAATCCATTTGTTTAGAAGTGACCTTTAATTTGTATAGTTGGTTTACATCTGTTACACAATTCTTGATTTCTGCAGAGTGGTGAGGTCTTGATTCATCTCAGTCATGTGCTGGGAATGGCTAACATCTGCTAGGCGTGAACATGGTGGGAAGATCCCAAGTGACAGTAAAACTGCAGTTATTTTTTTATGAAATAGTTTGAAGTTGTAGTGTATGCTAATGCAGCAAAGATAAATTCTTGTGATTTTAGAATTCTCTTGAAGTTATTTTCCTCAAAGGTGTAGCAACAATATTGTGAAATTCTGTTTGGCCTTCAGTAAAGAAAAATGTTTTAGACTCTATAATCCCAAACTATGCTGTGACCCTTTTGGCTCCAAGCAAATGTTTTTACAGCAAGTTTGTCAAAGAGCTTTTTATTTTGCAGAATAAAAATTGGATCTGGGCATCTGGCTTAGCCATGGGAAATGGGAATAATTAGTCAAACAAATACCATGTTGATAATTTTCTGTCTGATAGCTGAACTATCTTTAGGTAATGACAACTGTGGGATTCCATTCTTTGAGGCTCCTTGTTGCAGTTCAGCAAAATGCAAAGATGCTGGCTTAGATGGTTAAAGGAGTGGAACACCTTCCTTATGAGGAAAGGCTGAGGGAGCTGGGTCTCTTTAGCTTGGAGGAGACTGAAGGGTGACCTTATCAATGTTCATGAATATGTAAAGATCGAGAGTCAGGAGAATGGAGCCAGGCTCTTCTCAGTGATGGCCAGTGATAGGACAAGGGGCAGCGGGTGCAAGCTGGAGCATAGGAAGTTCTGTGATAATATAAGGAGAAACTTTTTCACTGTGAGGGTGATGGAGCCCTGGGACAGGCTGCCCAGAGAGGTTGTGGAGTCTCCTTCTCTGGAGACATTCAAAACCCACCTGGATGTGTTCCTGTGTGATTTAGTCTGGGTGATCCTGCTCTGGCAGGGGGGTTGAACTAGATGATCTTTTGAAGTCCCTTCCAACTCCTAATGTTCTCTGATTCTGTGTTTTCTCCACATAGCAATTTTATTAGGTAGTAATGAATGCCCAGACTCTATCTGTTTGAAGCAGTAATCCTGCTTTTCAAATTTATGGTAGTTTATGCCAATCTCATATTTAACAGTTTAATCAATAAACTCATGCAGCACTTTCATGTAAACAAGACGACACTATTACTCAATAGCTTTTCTGCCCCTCCATATGAATAGCTCTTTTTTCCCCCTCTGCAAACGAAAGGCACATTTATATTGCTTTCCTATTTACATAGGCATATTCTTTCTTACCCTTTTTTTCCAGCTTCAGGTTTCAACAGCTAAAGCAGGCACTTAGAACTGTAAAAACAACTTCCTAGTCTCGCCTGTTTTTTGCCTGCTTTATCCTTCTTGCTTTGATGCAAGAAATCCTGTCAAATAACTTCAATCCTAATACAAGTTTTATTTAACTCACTTTGATCAATATGATAGAACAATACAAACAAATCAGGGAAACCATGAGGATAGATTCAGTCTTTTTTTTTAAATGTCAAAATATTTTTTCTACCTGAACACTTAATGGGTGTTTTATAGACCTGAGGATCTTCTGAATGTTTTTTTCAGTTTTTCATTTGTCCTGCAAATACATGTCTAACATTCCACAAATGGATCCATACAGTGGCATACTGCATCTTAGCTAAGACTTATTGTTTGCTTCAGTCCTCCATGGCTTTAAATATATTTGGAAGAATATGGGTGTAATTAAACATGTAAAAACTCATTCTCCATGGGGGAAAAAATATTTTTGTAATCAGAGTTCTTAAACATAGGTACCCCGAGTTAAAGTAATTTTATTGTGCAGAATTCTGAGGATGCTGGTCCATCCTCAGCAGTGGGGTACCCAATACTGGCTGTACCAAATAACAAGGTGGAATAAGTGCATGAGGTGCACAGTGGGCATGGAGTCATAGCCAACATCTTTATGTAATCAGAATTTAAAACCGTTAGGTTTTATGGAGACCATTTTGAATACTGTGAATGGAAGAACAGTTGACTGAGAAGCAAGTCTTAGTGTCATGTGAGCAGCTACTGACTGATGTAATTTCAAATACAGTACAGAGAGTAAAAATTCCGAACTAGCATTCAAACAGTGGGTAATTTGACAAGCTCTAAAAACTAGTATCTAGGGTGGATAGAATTAATTGAAAGCATCACCCTTAGTTATGTATTTTCTTCCTTTTGTGAATATAATTTTTGTAGTTTCAGGTGATCATTGTTATCCTTTACATCTGTGATGATAACTATAGAGATGCAAGTACTGAGGAAAAGGGTATTTAGGACAATTTATAATTGTCTTATTCAATTTATTTTTGAAGGCACTCCGAACAACAGGAAAACTGAACAAAGAATGCATCTGAATTGAGTTGATATAGTGTGCGTGTTGATTGCAATTAGAAAACTTTGTGGCTAGCATATATTAATTGGAACTTCTGATGAAAATGATTTAATGTGAACAGCTTTTGTCAGTAATAGTATACTTGAATTCTGTTGAGCTGTTTCCTTGATGTATGAAGACTGGCATTTTTATTATTTTAGCCATATGGAGCACATTATCCTGGGAGGATAAAATGCTCCTAGTATGTTTAGTTTATATTTTTTGTGAGTTGTTTTAGTTGGGATTTTCTTTGGTGGAAGTAGACATTCTAATCACTTTGCAACTACTTTTTCATATTGTTGGAAAATTTGCACAAGAAGTTAATTTAACGCCCATCAGTAAAGCCGAAGTCTGATTTGTCTAAGATGAAGCTTTTAATGTCAGGGTGACTGCCAAGGCAGGATTACTGAGAAGCTGTATGGTCTGGCTTGGTGTCCAAAACAAGCTTCTACAAATACAGCTATGGCATCTAAGGTATAATTTGTGCCTAACATAACTGTGCTGACAAAAGCTGCTTTCTAAGTGTTTGTACTACCAAAAATAGGGTTGTGATGATGAGGCTAATTACAGCTCTCCTGTATCTGTGATAAATGATCATCATACAGATCAAGATGAGCTATTAGAATGGGAGCAAGACCCAAGAATTTGAATACCAGTAACTATGTTATTAACTATCTTATGCTAATAGCTGTGAAATATGTAATTGGGTTGGATACTGAGGTATATGTGGTTTTGGTATTCCTGCTATTCTATGTGTATTGTAATACTAAAAAGGGGAGAAAAAGTTTAGTTGGGACCAGATTGCCTTGATTTTGACTTCATATTGATAGCTATGTAATTTTTGTTTATCTCTTGGGATGTTCTGTGTAAAGCCAGCTTAAGATGATAGAATGATATTCATGGCATCTTCAGCTTTCATTAGAAATAATTTTTAAAGCTCATTTAATATAATTTGAAGTACATTATTGGGGGAACTTGTGAACCCAATAAAATGTTACCATTCTAGCCCAGCAGTAGTCAAATTAACATCTTGGCTATGTAAGTTGCAGATTTAGTAGTATTCTAGATCCTTAAACTTAAAGACCCTGTTTCTTGCCTTAACTGTTATGCATGAGCCTGAGGATTTCCATGGTGTGGAAGAAATGTACATTCATTATTGTTTATTATTTATCCAACCTAAATAATACTATGATTATTTACATCCTCTCACTTCCATGAAAATGCTATAATGAGTATAATCAGGTAATTTGAAAAAGAAGTCTGATTTTTCTAGAACAGAGTTCTTGCTTTGTAGAATGACTCTGCTGCTAAGGTCAGCAAACATTCTTCATATAGGTCTAAGGCAATTTCAGATTATACCTCCAAAGTGATTTTGTGACAGAATCATTTTCCCATGTATCTCTTCTAAACTCTACTCAGGTCATCCCTGATCACACAAATTATTCAGAACCTTGGAGCTTGTCACCATAGATAATTTTGAGTGCACTAAACTAGAATATGAAATGCAATGTCCTAGTTACACTGCCAGCTATCTTTGCCACATACTTTCACTCTGCAGCAAGGAATCTTGTGGATAGGTGTTCTTGGGTGTGCTGGGAGAATGTCTTTTGGAGCTGTACAGTGGCTTGCATGCTGTCAAGACATGTGATAGTTCACAGCATTTCCCATTCCATGGTAGACAAATCCTTAGTAAATGACAAAGGCATTATCAGTAAAAAGTCTTGATTTACCCAGTTAGCATATTTCACAATTAATATTAACCTGAGTAAAATGTTATCTTTAACAGAGGAATTCACTGTTCCTTAAAAAGAAAAGGAGGGGGAGGGATAAACCTCCCCATAGGCCTGTTTATGGTTTTAATAGTCATAATGTTTTTGGTTTCCATCCCATTAGATATTCTAATGTAGCCAGAGATGCAGTTGAAAATAATAGTTGTGAATGGTATTGGGCCATGGAAATCAGAATCTGTATTTGAAACACAAACTGCATACCAAACAGGGGAAGAGAAGAAAGCAAGCCCTATTTGCAACACGTGCTAAATTAAAAATGTCAAAATATACATAGGTTTTTCAAAGACTTTTTATAGAATAATTTCCTTCTAATTATTATTAAATAATACATAATTACTAAGTCTTTCAGAAGTATTTTTCCAAGCATGATTCCAGGAAAAATATTAATATGAAGGTGGTACTTAATAGAACTTTAAGTTCCACTGATAAATGGTCATTTAAAACAACTCCTTGTGCATTTAATATTCAGAAAAATACTTATTCTTTTTGATTAAAAGACCAGATCAAAAGAAACAACTTCTAATATAGTTATCTGGTCCCTTTAAACAAGTTTCTACGTGAATACAATTTTTCCTGAACTTGTATACAGCTGCACTGAAGATGAAAGGCTTTTTCAGGGAAAAACGTGCTTTCTTTTTAAAGTTGCTCTTTCTACGATATCAAAGTAGGCTTGACTATGATTGCTTTAAATTAAAGAATGTGTTTAGTTAATCGTCATTATATGCAATGAATATAAATCCAGTGGTTGAGCATGCTGTATGGATTTGAGTGTTTTTCCTAGTTCAGTCTTGTCATAGCTCTCTTAATTTGTCTTGATGCAAGTGTGATTTTTGGTCTATTACATATTCTAACCACATTTTCTTGTGTAAAATGTATCTTTAGCATACAACCTGTCATAATTACAGCATTGCTAACCTTGTAGAGAAGGTAAATAGGCCAGTAAGTACTGTCATGTTTTTGAAGATGTTTGAAAACTGCCTTTCAGACTTAATATGATAGCACTGCTTTTGCATGGCCAGATACAGCCAAAGACAAAAGACCTACAAATTTATTTATCTTCTGAAATACAGAAGTGTTAGAAACTGAGCTACCAGCCTGCCTTCTGCATTACTTATTTCACTGCAATATCTGTTTGGAATATACTACCAAGATGAACTTTTGTCTGTAAGTGCCAGACCTCACATGCTTCGTGTAAAGCAGTAGAGTTCTGAAACAGGTTGATTGAAGGTGAATAAACCTAGAGATTAAATACTGTTAAATTGCTGTGTCACTTCACTGACATATTTTTAATTTTAGCCAGATTTAAAGAGTACTGCAGTTTGTATCACCAGTTTTTACTGAACTGAATTGCTTTGAAAATCTGTTGCAATCTTATCACACTTTCAAGTAGCTCAATTGTAGCTTATTGTGATGGAAACAAACTTGATGGTTGTTTTTGTTAAGATTTTACTGGCTTTGCTGGTGAAGAGACTGTTCAAGTCATGAAGCATCCTCAGGTTAGTAGAGCTCATATATAAATTAATTTGCAGATTGTTCTAAGCTGTGCGGGACAGATTAACAATATAAGGATTATACAGTACAAGGAGATAGTATTGAAGCCTAAATAAACCTTACGTAGAAAGGATGTATCAAGTTTTGCAGTTCTTGTGTGGAGAAAAGTAAGGATTTTCATTCCCAGGTTTGGATTAATTTGTTTTTCCCATGTCTCTATAGGATGGAACATCTGAGTGCATGCTACTTCAGGGTTTTGATTTTTTTTCATAGCAAAATGTAGATACATAATACTAAGATTAAGTTTGTAATAATATTTGTTTGCAGTATTATATATTAAATATTTGAGTAGATTTTTAGAGTGGTTTGGATGCCCTTCTCCCTGAGTAGAATCATAGAATCATAGAATTGTAGGGGTTGGAAGGGACCTCGAGAGATCATCGGGTCCAACCCCCTGCCAAAGCAGCTCCCTAGGACATTTCACTCAGATAGGCGTCCAGACGGGTCTTGAATATCTCCAGAGAAGGAGACTCCACCACCCCCTGGGCAGCCTATTCCAGTGCTCTGTCACCCTCACTGTGAAAAAGTTTTTCCGCATGTTGGTGCGGAACTTCCTATGCTCCAACTTGCAGCCATTGCCCCTTGTCCTGTCTCCACAGACCACTGAAAAGGGGCTGGCTGATTCCCCTGCATCCCCTGCTTAAGATAATTATAAACATTAATTAGGTCCCCCCTTATTCTTCTCTTCTCAAGGCTGAACAGTCCCAACTTACTCAGCCTTTCCTCATAGGGGGGATGCTCCAGGCCCTTAATCATCTTCGTAGCCCTCCTCTGGACTCTCTCCAGGAGATCCCTGTCCTTTTTATACCAGGGAGCCCAAAACTGGACACAATACTCCAGGTGGGGCCTGACCAGGGTAGAGTAGAGGGGGAGGATCACCTCCTTTGACCTGCTGGCCACACTCCTCCGGATGCACCCCAGGATCCCATTGGCTCTCTTAGCCACTGAGGCACACTGCTGGCTCATGGCCAACCTTACTACTACTACTGGCCAACCCTACTACTACTACTACCAAAGTAGTATTTGCTACTAAATTTTTACTATGTGCCTTACAATTCTGCCTTTTTTAGTCTCTGTACAGATTGTCGAACTTGATTAAATGTGAACAGTTCTAGACTAATCATTTATGGGGAGTGCTTCAAAGTAAAAAAGACTACAGACCTAAATCTTAGAAATTTTTAGGCTCTTGAAATGTTTTCCTGTTATCCACTAAGGCTTGACATGTAGGTGGGAACCCTCTTTTGAAGTACTTGCATTCCTTTCTGACAGAGAATTGATCCAGGTTTTAGTTGTCTTAACATAGTAGGAATTGGTCAAAAGAATATTGAATGCCAAGTGCTGTAGTTGTATATGTGTAGGTGAATAGGAATGGTTGAGTCCGCTATTCTTAGTGCAATTAATTTCACTCAGTGAAGACAGAGTTCAGGTGTTCTTTCATCTATACCCTGATCAAAGCATAAAAGCCTGTGGCTTTTTCAATGACTGTTCCAGATAATGTTTCTTTTAAATTATGATGCGGCATTCAAAGCTTTTTTTTACTACTTTCTCCTCTGAACCTCTGTCTTTTTAAAGAGATATTAGGCAGTTGTTACTGGAGAACCTAAGTGTAAACTCAACTTGTAATCAAGGGACTTAGACAATGAAATCTGTTGGATACTCCCCAATACTTGCTCTCCACAAGTTCTCTATAGCATATACTCTCACATACGTGATTAATACAGGCAAAAAGGTCAGAGCAGAAAAGGTTCTTCCTCCAAACTGCTGTTCATTAATGACGCTGAACAGAAATGCACTTCTGTGGTAAGAGCTTATTGAAGTGGAAGTGCAAAGAAGAAAAATGTTATTTATAGAAAGATCAGAAGCAACAGAGTGGTAGAAATAAATATTTGGGTGCATATGAGAGAATGAGTCTGAAAATATGGAAGAGAAGTTGGTAAGACTAGAAGACAAAATAAGAGACAGGAAGAAAGCCTTTAGAGCTATTTAATGAGTAAATACTTGAAATGAAGATCTTAACAGGGAAGAGTTAGTTATATCCATAGCTGTGCTCTAAACCCGTAATTGCACTGCTTAGCTGGGGAAGGAAGGAAATGAACCGAGTTCTTTGTCTTAATGATAAACTTAGCAGATGGGCAAAATGAATACATAATAAATTGTACTTCATTTCTTACATAGACAGCAGTTTCATGAGATATAACAATGTTCTGCATTTTCTCCATCTGTTTCTGCAAAAATAAATTGATTTGTTGTGTTTTCATTATTTGATTGAAATATCATCTACACTTGATGGAAATAGTAGTTGCCATAAAAGTTTTTAATCAAAGCCTTGTCATCAAAGAGAAGATGTGCCCGTATGGGATTGAAGTCCAAAGGTCTAGATACAGTTGCAGAATTTTGAATTGTCAAAATGTACTATGTTGTTTGTGAACATATTTGCGTTTGGCTGGTTTGAATTTCATTTAAAAGTAAGCTTTGGTGTCATAGGTGATCTTTCTCAAAAAGAAAATATTTTCTAAGTGACTGCAGGATTTGTAGCTTTACTCACACAACCAAATTTTTGACGTAGTTTAGTCATTTGTAAAAGGCTGGATAATTTTTCTTGATCATACTTGGTTTCCTTTCACATCCATCTCTTCATAGAACTCTTTATTTAGCCCATACTTCCATGCTATTACGTGCTACTAGTATTCTGCTGCTGTAATTTTTTCCTTGTTACAGTCATACATGGAGGCATGTTCAGAATCAGATTTTTTCTTTGATTGATGCATGATTTTTATTATAAGTCACTGGAAATGTCCAAAACTTTTTGTAAGTAGTTCACAGTGAGGACAGGCTAGGTGAGATTTATGTAAATGATGTATGAAATTCAAGTAGCTGGCTGTGTGAATTATCAAACCAAACCCTAGCTGTGGTCCTAATCCCGATTTTCTGCAGTGCCTAGCATTGGGTTCACCAATGCTTGTGAAAGGTGCACAAATCAAAATATGTGAGAGAATCCTTGTCAGGGTTGTATGAAAGAACTGTAAAAGCGAGTTAAACAGTTTCTTAAACTTCTTTTTTAGTTATGATCATAACTGTAAAGGGTTTTAAGGTAGTGTCATACAAGTTATTTCTGAGACTTTTGAAAACGTATCACTCTAAAAATATGCCTGGAAGAAGTGGAAAATTTTGTAAAATTAAAATACAGATGAAGTTGAGCTGTGCAGAGAACTTCATTAAACGCAAAACCTTTTACAGTACCTGTTAACACTTATGTAAGTGCTTCATAAATCCTAGCAGATTTAAATTTTTTGCATGTTTAAAAAAACCCCAACGCAAACACCAACCCAAACCAAAGCAAGCTCCTGTTTGTTACCTAAATCATGAATGTGTCTTAACATTTTATGTATATGATTTTTATCATGGAAGTGACGTTCCATAACCTACTGTGGTGGTCCCCTGTGGTTTTTCTTTTTTTTTTTTTTTTTAACAAAAAGCTAATTCATATTTAAGTTGAATGTTTCTATCCCTGTGAACTATTTTTCTTTTTAGAATACATTGAAAATTGCATATAACCATATGGAAAAAACTAACTTCTGATCAATAACGGTGTTGTTATAGCCTTTGACAATGTGACTGTTCAGGTGAACTTATGTAGTATTTGTGTTCCAGATGTGGCACTGCTACAGCCTATGCTTATTTTATGAGGTCTTGACATCTCTATTCAGGTGCTCAGTGCTCCTATATGGAGAAAAATGCCATCGTCTCCATTTTACTTAGAACAAAGCAGAGAAATAAATTTTCCAAGGGTATTAAAAAATGGTTTTGTAAGTTTTAGGATTGTTCTCTTGTTGCTGCATTACTTTTCTAATTGTTTAATCATAATGAAGTGAGATTGTTCAAATTACATCAAGTATTCAGTAGCATCTATCAACTAAGAAAAATATGGTAACTTTTGTCAAAAATCAACATTGTAGTTGTAGCTGCTTTAGTATTTAGACCATGTTTCTACAAATTAGTAGTCTATTAAGTGAGGCCTATTAATACGCTAAGCCATACCAATGATTTCAGTAGAACTTGTCAACTGCTAATTATACTTTTGAGCTGGTTTTCCTCAGGGTACCATACACAACCTAGATTCTCTGTGCTTGACATAGGCTATGTAGAAGGAATCCCACAGACACTCAGGGGGCTTAATGAATGAATGAACAAGCTTCTCTTGTCATCTCATTGCTATATGCCATTTAATAGCATTGTTGAGATGTGAACCAAAATTATTTATAAATTAGTTAGAAGTCAAAAACAGATGATGAAGGAAATGGAAGATAATGATGAGAGCAGCAAGAAGTACAGGAGTAACAGATTTTGTGCTTCTAAAAGCAGCAAGATAAAAACATGGGGCAAAAAAATTAGTTGAACGGTTCTAAGTGCAGCGACCCCAAATGGCTAAGAGTTGCCTAGTGCCCTCATTGCTTACAAAACATTTTGTCATTGCTTTGTTTGAAATCTTATGGTCAGACTGACACATCCTTGCCTGTATCCTGCAAGTATATGCAGCTGCTTCCCTCCCTCTTCAGATACCCTTTATTATGTAGTGCTGATTGCAAAGGAAAGATTTAACTGCAAGTCATATTGCAACATACACAATTTTTTACTTCAGTGACAAATTCAATCATCCTTTTACTGCAAGTTTTAATTTGTATGGATTCAATTTGTAGGAATCGAGTCTAAAGAACTGCCTTTTGGAAAGAAAAAACCCTGAAGGGTCACTTGACTAAAACTTCCTGGTTTAAGCATTGAAAACAAAAAGTGTTTGGAAAGAAATGGAGATATATTTAGAACATGTACCAGAAAAGCAGAAAATGTTTTTCACTTGAATTAAATGAAATTTGCCTGTTGTACTTCTCCAGCTCTGTGGAACCAACTTCTGTGAATTTGTAATGAGTTTGGCTAGTGCTTCGTTAAGCATAATACATGGCCCCGCCTTGTGAACTTAGAGCTGTAAAAAAATTAATATGGTAGGTCTGTCTAATGTTTTAGTTCTATTTAAATAATAAAGCCATAAGGAACCTAGAACTAAAATCAGACTTCACATTTTGATAAATCTTGTAGTAAATGAAATGAGAAGATTAAAAATGAGCTTCACTGAATGTCCTTTGCTTCCCTTTTAGGAAAGAGAGGAATACAATTATGATATTTATTTTCCTGTCCTCTAAGTGGTAAAGAACAGCATTCATGCAGAGAAGAGGGGGTTTTTGTTGATTCTGGGAAGTAATTGTGCTGTCTTGAAGTACACTTTATATTGGAATGTTTTATACTAAACGAGGATTTTCATTCCAGATCGGTCCATTTTATGTAGAGGATGAGGCTTACCTTGCAACAGGGGCACTTGTTTGTTAGCTTTGCCAAAGTATCTAAAAGTGATCTTTGTGATTTCATTGCTTCTGTGGAGGAGAGGGCAAGAACAGAACTATAATACTCATATTTTTGGTTAATTTTATTTTTGTCATTGATCTGGGATGTGGGGGCCACAGTACACCCTTATATTCCAATACGGTATAGTGAAGTGCATATTTTAAATAGTGCAAGATAGCCTAGGTTTGGGGGGGTTGCATTGCTTTTTATAAAAACTTTAAATATATTAAATATACTTTAACTTTATAATAATGTTATTAATTTCACCTTTTGACATTTAATTAATTTTCATTTTTGGTAATAGTTACAGTATTGGGACATCAGTATAACACTGGTAATGATCATAGGTCATAGAATCATAGAATTGTAGGGGTTGGAAGGGACCTCGAGAGATCATCGGGTCCAACCCCCAAATGAGAGCAGGGAGGAGAAAACAAAATAACTGATAACTGATGCCTATTTGCCTTCATATATAGTTCTGTTTGGTTTAACTCTTTTATCTGTGCTTTGTGTGAGAGGCTGCCAGGGTCACCACTGGGTTGTGCATTACTGTTGGATTTATTTTCTGGCTATGGAGTTGATAAACATTTCTTGATTTGTCTTTGGGATCTGAACATCATTTTAGACTTCCTAATAGCTGGCTGTTTGTGTGATGATTATAGACAGTAAAGTTTCAGGTGATAAATCTCTGAATAAGCAGTTAATGAGGTAGGTTTGACTCTGTTCAGTTGTAATTTTTAGGATGCAGAGTATATACTTGGTACAATTGTGTTTGTAAGAACCACCTATGTAAGCAATATTATACTTCTATTCATTGGGGGGTTTGGTGCATAACTACTCAATTTGTATGTCACATTTTATGTATTTCATTAGTATTGAATCAGTATCAATCAAATGGTGGAAACAGTCCTTATAAAGCTGCTGATTATCTATCAGTTGCTACAAAGCAAGGAAGTGGTGTTGTCAAATGGATTCATAATGATTATAACTACAGGCTGTTGTGATCAGTCGCACAAGGAGGTCTGTCCAAGTCAGAAAGGTTCATGTGACAGTTAAAAACCTTCCATAAGAGGAAGACGAGTTAAGGTGGTTCTTTTCACTAATTCAATATGGCATCTGCTCAAGTTTGAGAAGATTTACTGTAGGATGTTGATCCGAACAAGAGTCTGCCTGTGTGACTACAGAGGTTCCTTAGGACACGTCCAAAAAGGAGATTGTCAGTGAGAAGGATAGAGTGCTGGATTTTTCTTTTGTTTTATTTTATTTATGATATCTTAGACACAGATATGTGTTTCAGTTTTGTGTTGCTTGTCACATGGTCCTAGAGAGAGAAGCTGTGAGACAGACTATCTATTAAAGATGGTTCTCTGAGAAGCGTGATTAGGAAGGTAATGTTATTGACTTGTTTCCTCCAGTGGTAATTTTTGAAGCATAGGCATGGGATTGCCATGTAGGCATTGCTGGCTGTGCATGCACAACTGCAGCACAGACAAAAAGCCCCTGTCCATTGCTCTAGCCACAAGATGAAAGTTTATTTCATCTTCACCTTATGTTGAACAATTGCAGTGATAAAAGTCTATAGAAAAATCAAATATCCCAAAGATATTAATTTTAGCAAAAGTACAATGTAAAAATGTTATTTTTCTGGTAAAAAAAAAAAAGTAAATTTAAATTTAAGAGGCCCAACTAAATTTTTTCATCAGTCCTATTAGTGGATAATTGCTTAACATTACTGTGTATTGTCTATTGATCTGAGGTTTCTAAAGAAATCAGGTTTTTGGTATTACTCTCTGGAAAGCTTCTGTATTTTTGTAGATTTCAGGGATGGGAAGATTTGTGAGGCTAATTTTATTTTCTTTTTTCCTCTTCTGAATTATCCCATTCCAGGAAACTGCACCAGGTTCTTTATTGTCATTCACCTGTAGTCACACTGATAAGTGTCCCCTGAGAACAATCGAGATTACTTCAGTAGTCACAATTTGAATGTTCCTATTTTTATCCTCCTTAAAACTTTATTTATAGCTGAATTCTAGCTTATTCAACTTGTACATATCTCTCTTTCACAAGTGTATGCCTTTGTCTGGATTGTCTAGTGCATTTTCTTCACAAAATATTTTCCAGAACTCTGCAGAGTGTTCTAGTCTGATTCCTCATGAGTGAAAAGTGTGCGGGCAGGTTATGTATCTATATCATTTAATAAGTATTTTCTTTCTGCATTTTATTTTTTTCCCTTTTTCAGGAAATAGGGTTTAGTTTTGGTATAAGGAAAATGCAAAATATGTACTGTTCTGCATTTCAAACACAAACTCTCTGTAAATCTATGTGAATCAGGTTATTAGAAATACCTTGATTCATTCCAGCCGGGTTGACTCTTTTATTCCTAGCAGTACCAGGCACCTTATTAAAAAAATGTGAGTGTCCTGGCTTTAACTCCAAAGTACTTGCTACTTCTAGACAAGCTAATAAAGTGAAATGAGGTTCTCATCAGAAAGCAAGATTTCCTTTTATTAGAAAGGAAATACCACAATATATGTGTGTCTGTGTTGAGTGCAAGAGAAATCTCATGCTATAATTTTGTTTTCTTTCGAGGGGTAACCAGTAAGGGTACTTCTTCACACCTATGCAGAAACATGATTGAGTATCCCATAACATTATTGAGCTTTTCTATGCGAGTCCATTGAGAAAGTATTCATTTTTCTTTATAAGTTGTATTTGAATGTGCTTGTGAATATCCAAACTATTTTAAGAAATTATGAAAGAAATGCTATACCTGTATCTGTGCGGTAAATGAAACAGCTTTTTTATTTTACTGCTTGTCATCAATGAAATAGGACAATGTCTTAATGTGCTAGAAATGAATCTTATCATGCATGAAATACATCTCATTTACTAACTTTCAAAGATTTATTTTTTTCTTGCAGAAAATGAGCCTTTTCATTTCTGTTCCCATTACTGTGAGAAATTATTATATTATTCATGGTGTACTTGTTTTTTGAAACTTCTGTTTTCAGATGGCCTGTATAGTGTATTATTTCAGTGAAAAAATTCAAGATGGTATGGTATAAGACAAGTATCACTTAGACTGCTGATGTCAGCTGTTAGATGTAATTGAAACAAATTCATTTAAACAGCATTGTAACTTGCCTGTCTTTCCAAAAGAGAAAGTGTTCTGTAAGAATCAGGTTTTGTTGCTTCAATCTCTCTTGATAATGATTCTAATTAGTGCTGTGATAATTAGATACAGATGGTTTGCAGGTGGGGAATGCCAGGCTTCATCTTTCTAATTTGCTCAATGTGTCACCTGTTTCACAGAAACAGTTAAAGAAACTATAGGGCCCTGACCAAAAGCCTGTTGATATAACTGAAAGACTGCATGTGATTTCATGGGTATTTAGACCATAAATTCTACTGGGGTTTTTCATAGTAACACCTACTTTGTAGAGCAATTTGAGTACTAGTGGATTTTCAGAACTCTGTAAAAAATAATCTCAAGAAGAAATGCTGTTCTAGATGAGTTGTGCTTATGTACTCTTCTTCTAATTGTGCCCTTTCTCCTCTGCTGCTCAGTCTTGGGTAAAACCTTTCCCCCTACTCATTTTCATCTTCTGACTAGCTAGTAAATTACTTGGCCCAAGATGCATAAGGGATTACATGGAAATAATCTTTAGCATACTTTCCCATGGGAATAGTTGCGTATAGTGTTTATTTAGATACTGAAAGCAGGGACTTTATTTTACTAATTGGTCTATTTTGTGTAAAGGTAGTAACAGCATTGTAATGAGATGATTTCCACTGACAAAGCTATTGTAAGTCCTTACCTCATTTGTCAAGACAAAACATTTTGCAATTGAGTTGTGTTATGTACAAAGGAAGTGTGTTTAGATAGGTTGTTTGTAACATGTCCATTTACAAACAACATAAAATGTGAGAAAAGATTGCTATCCAGGGAATGACTGAATTTCTGATATTCTTGCCTGAAAGGATATCAGTGATCTAGACAATTTGAACCCAGCCCTTCTGTACACCCAGATTTTTTAAAAATTAACCTGATTAAGTTTTGTGGTATTGGTTTATATGGTCTGCTTTGTAATGTTTTTTTCTTTTGTATCTGAAAGTGCTGCTGCCTATAAGGTCACACAGCAGAATTGGTTAGTATCAGAGCTAATGATTTGGCATTGCCTTTAAACTTCAGTGATTACGTTGCTCCTTGCTCATGTGTGCTAGCAGGATCCAGCTCTTTGGCAGTGAAATGACTCCACAGTACCTGCAAAAAAACACTTAAAAAACAATATTTAGATTATTGCTAAATACCTGTAACATAATTAAGTGCCTCCAGTATCCAATAAAGAAAGACCTAGAATATTGAAGGTCTGTTTCCTTGTTCTTGCCCTTAGGAAATGCAGCATAGAGTGATACAAAACCATCCATAGCTGCATTCTTCGCATTTAAGTTCTGCTCAAGAAAACGTATCTCAATACACCTACTGCAACTGTGTATCTATATCAGAACACCATGTTTTGTTGATACTTACAGATGAGCACCTGATAAACAGTTGGCAGTTAGAATTGGTTTACCCTTGTGTGAGTAACATTTATTTCTGCTAAGCTATTTCTTTGTCTTCCCAAATTATATTTGAAATATAGAAACTGCAGAAATAAGGGTATTATTCCTTTTTTTTCTTGTTCCTTAAAAGCCACTTGTTATATTCTCTTTGAAAATGCATGAGCATGTTGAGGACAGAATTTGGGATGTTGGTCTGAACTGAAACTGCTTTGGTTATGATGCTTTGGACTTTTTATATTGCAAAGCCCTTTTGTCCTTGTTTGTGGTTTTATATAGGCGATAATAATTCTGCCTTTATTACACACTTGAAATGGCAAAATACTCTTGTCACAGGGTAGTCAGATCCAAGAAGGGTCTTGCCCCAAGATGTTTTTTCTGGTACAAGGCAATAACTTAACAGATGGACTTCTTGTTAGATATTCATGTCACATCCACTGCGACTGTCACCTTTGGATAGAGAATGAAATTCAATTCTGGCTGCAGATAATTACTTCCTCACCAGGCAGAACCACGAGATCAAAGATCGAAGTTGAAACTTGTCAGTTACTTTTCCTTTTGTATCATTCCTTCTCTCTCTGCTGTTGCAAAAAATAAATGATGTAAATACTGTTGCATTTATACAACTTCATATAAATTAAACCTATTAAAAATTTCAGGCCAGATATTATCCAAATCGAAACAATAGCAAATAATGTCAGCATTAGGAAACCTTTATCTTGTTCCCCCAAGAGGACTTTCTCTTGTATTCATCCTGTCAAAAATTTTTCATGCCTGAACTCTCTCCATTTGTCTATGATGGAGATATTGCTGTGACTATAATGTAATATGACTCTGCTCAAGCTAGCTAGGTTCTGGATGTGTATATCTTGCCAGTCTGTCATATGCCTGTCTCCATGTAAGTATTACAGCCAGAAACTCACAGCGAAATATTTGAGTATTTATTCAAATTTTCTAGATTTCATGGAGTTGATCTTATAGCTAGTTTGGTACTGGTATTTAAGCAACCAGTAGAGCTAGTTCAGGTAGACTAGTACTGCAGAGTAATCACAGAAGATAGACTTAACCCACTTAGTTAAACATATAGTTTAAGAAAGCTCTCAATATACCAATGTGTTAAGCCCAGACCTTGTTATTGTTATGTACTTAAATAGGAGTGATATCTCAGGTTTAGATGAATTAATGGTTTGGGTCTTTATTAAAGATTCAATAGTGCCTCTTGTAGAGCAAATATTTAGTCACGTTGTGGTTTTCTTTGCAACAGCTACAAAACCACAACTTCTTCAGGCCTGGACAGAGACAAAACTAAGTCTCTAGTTGAGAATCTGTTTATTATTTCAAATGCAAATATGAATTAAAAAAAAAAAATCAATGGCTTTAAGTTTTCTTTTCTTGTTCCGCCTCTATTTACATCACCCATTCTTTTCCATTTACTCCCACCTGCCCCCAGTAGAGAGGATATCAAACTGTTTTTACTGGGTTTTTTTAAACAGTAAAAAAAAAAGGGTTACAGTAACTTTAAAGCATTCTATGCTGTGTTGCAAGCATAGGGGGTCCAGGGAGACACTATTATCCTTGGAAAATCTAGAAGCTTAAAAATTAGTTTGGCAGAAGTTATAACCTAATTTATTTTATCCTGTGCTAAATTTCCTTATGCAGCTGGCTGATCAGCTGTGGCCTGATGATGCCTGAGAGGCACAGTGGTGTGCAATGGACCACATTTCTATCTTTTCCTTGACTCCTCATTGTCTTTTAGAATGTTTCACTCCTGAAGGACAGAGAATGAGCTGTTCTTTTGTTTTGGAGTAAATGTGTCTGTCTCTCCTTAGATCCTCTAATGTCTAGTTCTTGCATGGCAGCCGAACACAGTGGTGTCAAGAAAGCTGTAAATCTCCTAATTAGACATGTTTTAAGTGTGAAACAATCAAACTTGGGGTTCTGCCCACCTCCAGGGAGCAGGCAGATAGAGAAACTGCTGGATTGCCACTTCATTATCACCCAGTGCACTGAATAGGAAAACTCTGATGTCACCCAGTTGCTATAGCAACACCATCCTTGCTTATGTCTGTTTCTCTGGCAACAATTCCTTACTTTCTGCTATATTCAGTCTTTGTTACTATAAAATTTCTTCATTGTGGTTTGAATATATTCACAGCATATGTCAGGTCATTCCTTAGATTCAACCTCTGCTCTCATTATGCAGAGGATTACTGGACTTCTGTTGCTTCACATTAATTTTGGTAGGCTTTGAAATGGGAAAAGAAAACCAAACCATTTGGAACACTATAGAGAAGTGTGATAATAAAGTTGTTATAAATGAAAATTCACTTTACAGGGTATAGGATTCATTTAAGTCTGTAGGGCCCGGGTTTCATTTGAGAGTTACCCTGGGTCCAAGGTAGAGACCTATGGGAGTCCTTGGGAAAGTTTAATACCTATGTTCTAACTGACTGCTCTCCCTCAGAAGTGGATAAAACTTGTAGTCTGAAATCACAACACACTTCTGGCTGCTTTCCTTAGGGACTGGGCATCTGTGAAGAGTTCCAATGTATATAGAATCAATTATAATATAAGAATATTTATACATAAGGTTATATCTGTAGCGTATTTTAAGTTAGAAGAGACCTCCAGAGGTCTCTATCTATTCTAGCCCCTTGCTCAAAGCAGATCTAATTGGATCAGATTGCTCAGAAACATTTAGCTCAGTTTTGAACACCTTCAAGAACAGAGGTTTCAGACTCTTTATAACTGTTCCAGTATTTGATGACTTATTTTAAAAAATTGGGTGTGAAAAGGGAATTTCACTGTTCCAACTTGTTTGTCGCTTTGCACCTCTTGCTGTATTGTTTGTTGTGCAGCTCCAAGAAGAGTTCATCTCTGTCGTCTTTATTCCTTCTACCAGGTGGCTGTCTCCCTGACCATCATGATAGCCTTCCACTGAACTCACTCCAGTATGCCTTGTTCTGCAAGGCCCAAAGCTAGACGTTGTTATCCAGATAGTCTCATAAGTGTCAAATAGTGGAGAGGGGAACCTTTTATAAAGCTGCTAAATATGCTCCTACTAACAGCCTGGGATGTAGTTGGCTTTCTTTGCTGCAGGGCTGTGTTTCTCACTCATGGTCAGCTTCATATTCACCAGGACCCCCAGTTGCTTTTATGCAGACCTGCTGCCTATCAGTCCCATGCTATATTGTTGCATGGATTTACTATATTATAGATGAAAGATTGCATTTGCTTTTGAACCTTGAGTTTCTCATCCTCACATTTTTCCAGCTTCCCTGAGTTTCTCTCTGTAGCAGTCTTGCCCTCCAGTGTATTGGCTGCTCCCCCTAATTTGGTTGTCATCCACATGCTTGCTGAGGATGCCCTCTCTGCAGTCATCCCTGTCACTAATGAAGGCATTCGCTAAAGGAAGCCATTTGTTACTGGCTGCCAGCTGGGCTTTGTGCCTGGCATTTTGAGCCTGGAAGTCCATATAATTGTTAATTTCTTTCTTATTGTCCAATTACATAGTTTGAAATAAGAAGACTGTGTCAAAGACTTTGATGTTTAGGTATTCAACATCAGCTGCCCTTGCCTTGTTCACAGAACCTGTCACCTCATCATACTAAGCAATGAATTTGAACAGGCATGACTCATGTGCCTAAAGGCCTTAGCTACTAGGGACAAACAATGTAAGATAGAACCAAAAGTCTGCAAAACTTGAATCACTTTACTTTTTGGTTACAGAGGAGGATCTAGTCAAGCACTTGAATGAGAGGGAGAAAGGAGAAGAGGAGAGAAAAAAACCCACCCCAAGGGAAGGGAGGAAAAAAAATGAGTTATTGTTTTGAATACAACTAAATACCAAGTCATAATTTTCAGAAAAAGTTGAAGATTGTTCCTTCTATGGCTGGTAACAGTATTCCATAACCAAAGATTCATATTTATTATGAACTAATGATAATAACTGATTTGGTAACTGAAGGAAGGGTAAAGAATCTTGATGTTGTTGGTAGCAGCAGGTTTGGTTATCCCTTCCCAAAGATTCATTTGATCACAGTAATACGAAAATGACCCATGCTAACATTTATTTTAGTCTTTAATGTAAGTATTCTTGTTCATTTCAGTGAAAATTTATTATTCTGTATTCTACAAGTAGAATTATGATCTGCATTACATTGTGTATCTGCAGAGACAGACATGTTTATGTTCATGTACTGTATCACAATATTAATCATGGGAGAAGTAAAAGGACTATTCCTAAAGCTCTTACTCAGAGCTTATAAATTAGTTCTTTTCAGATTTATGAATTGATGGATAGTGCATATTTATGTGTTGTGTCAGCACTGAAGCAGTTTATCATTTAAAACTTCTCTCTCTGAAGAGTAATATGGTCTGTCCATATTAGGTAATTTTTGAAATTCTTGTATGTAATAAAATTCATGCCATATAAATTTATAAAGACAAATTTGAATGAGCTTCAAAATTGATCACTTCCTTCAGGCACTCTACTTTGGCTTTTCTGTTATTATTGATGTCCAATGATTTGGTATTCTGTCGTTGTCTACTGTTGTTGTGGCCTGCATGATGTTATAAAGGAGATGTGGAGCGAATCAGCGAAAAGCAGCTTAAATTTTTTGGTCATTATCAGTATATTTAAGTGAATTGTATCAGGGAATTCAACTCCACTAGAACTCTTCTTTAAATAGCAAAGTTACTTTTAATTTTCCATATAAATGCAGGAAACAAGCAGTGTCTTTACATTATATTCTTGACAGTCTTTTCCTATAAAATCATAACGAGCAGCTTAGCTCATTTAGCTATTAATTGGAGAGACTGATACAATCTTTCCTTTATAATCTTTGTGTTATAAAAAGGAATAGACAAAATTTTTCCAACTTCCATTATGGAATTAGAGATTTCCAAGATCGCTTAAGTGCAAGCGAGGTATTTCTTGCTTATAAGATAGTTTATTGGATTGGGGTGTTTTTAAGATATTCTTGTGTCTGTGCCTATTTCTCTCTTACTGGTTTGTTATCACTGATACTGGATAAGGTGTTGTTAATATATCTGTATCCAATTGTAATAGCTGTTTCATGTAATATTTTGATGAGTAGTCTAGAGACTGCCTTCAGACAACTTCCTGTATATAATTTTATATATTTTTATATATAAAGCACCCATCACCATATTGATAAACATTCTTTCGAAGCACTCTGATGGCAGAGGTAAGAGCAGGAGTTAGCCTGTCAGTAGCTCAGACTGAACTTCATATGTTCTTTCAGGAAAGGCACTTAACACTGCACTAATGGGCTACCAATGTGAAAGAACTGTTGTCCTAGTGTCTTCCTTGTAACCCTTTTCCCAGTGACTTTTTCCCACATTCCCCCCTATAGCGCCTCCCCTTGAAGATTTAACAGAGGAAGACTGTTGAGTGGAGCATTAAAAGTACCAAAGAAAATAGTCTGTCACCTATGTGACAGAGCCTGGAAAGGAAGAGAGGATATATTACCCAACCATATTTGATCTTAAAAAAAAAAAAAAAAAATTTGGCATGTGGGCGATCTCTGGCAACCAAGGTTTGTCTTTTTAAAACATAATTACAAAAAAAATAATCTGACTCTTGCTAATTGCATTGTAAGACCCTTGTGTGTTAGTCATTGTTTTTGAGATAGGAATGGAAATAATAGTTGAGAAGCAATCAGAATTTATAGTTCTAAACAGCAATCTTGACGGTTTCTCAATAAAAAGTAATTCAACAAATTGCCAATGCTTTTCCTGATCAGAGCACTATTCATCATGCAACAGATAAGTGACATCAGGCTTGGCAGGCTAGTAATCAGAATCCAACATGCAATGATCTCTATAATTTGGTATATATCTGCTCTGACACACTGGTAATCGGTAGTCTTTCCATGTCAGTTTGGTTCCTTGCCCTGCAGCAAGACTTTTTTTATGTAAAGAACATCTTACAGGAAAACTGAATGAACCAGTTGATATTCTAATACCTTTATTTTGCCATGTGTGATTAAAAGTTGTAGCAGTGAATTTAAATTATAATTTAAAACTTGGATTTATAATGGTATGGTTTAATGGATTATATTTGTTATCAGAAACTTCTGAGTTAGTTATTCAGGCAATGAATTTTGTGTTTTGCGGCTCTAAGTAGTCAAAGATGAGAACATTCTGGCTTCTTGATCAAGTTGTTGAAGAAGTGTCTAGATGTGTAATGCTAAAGCAAATTTAGTATCATACATGTATATCTTAGGAATCCTTTTGTTCTTCAGTATTCCTGTTGTGTTTTACGTGGCATCTGAGCATTTCTGCATGCACTGTCTTTCTCCGTGTTCCACTAGAGGTGGTGGTTGCTCTTTATACAAGTTCTTGGGTGGGCATTTTGGAAAGAATTACTTCTGTCTAACTGCTTTTAAGCTACTCAGGTAGTCTTCACAGGCTTGTTTTAGAGCCAGTGTAGAACACAGATGATCTGAATGGTGATTAAGGACTTGGTTCAGGCTTCTGTAGATGATCATGTATCCGTGAATACTGCAGGAGTCTAGGGAGACTGGATAGATGTATCTAAATGGCATAGTGCGTATGAGGCCTGAAAGCTTCCTAATACTTTGCTTTGGCTATACAGATGATCTCAGAGCTGCAGATCTGCTCTTACAGGTGAAAAGAAACAATGGTGTGGATATGATGGCTGGCTGGGGATAAAACGGTTGGTGAATGATTTATGTGACTCTTTATTTTTCCTGATGTAATTATGACTGCTTCTGAATAAATATTTTGTTTGTCTAGACTTAAGGACTGCGTTCCTCAATGCTGAGGAGTTGGATTCCACAATTTTATTCATGTATTTTTCCAGCTATTGGCTTGAGACAGATGAATTTTTAATTACTCACTGTATAAATACACCCAGATTAGTGTCTGAAAATTCTGTAGCTAAGTCATCAAGATGACATGTTATAGCTGCTGTGTATTTTAGACAGCATTATGCTAGACTGGTTCCTTCAGCCTGTAGCTAAAAAAGCAAAATGGTAACGTAACTGTTGAGATTGAAATGAGTTGTGTAGTGCCACTTCCCTTTTGCAGCACTCAAAGTCAAGACAGTTCAGTTCTGGTGCCACCTTCGTAGAGTTTGTGCATCTGCCTTTTAAAGTTCTTGGGTGAGGATGAGTATAGAAACATTTTTATATGCTTTAAATCTAGTAAAAGAGAAAATTTAAAAAGCAGAAAGTTATTGTTGCTACAGATGGCCAAGAAATGGATCAAGTAAGATTTGCTGGTGAGAATGCAACGTAAGTTGTAAATACATTCAAAAGTAAAAGCACTGTATCATGAATACTTTGGTGTGGGTAGAAGATACTGGTTAAAGTTTTACAAACGTAAGAATGTATATTTTTCATCAATATGATAATTTAAAAAAACCCCAAACCTTCCTATCAATAGGAGACCTTAAACACTTAGTCTTAATTTTTACTTATGTTACACTTCTACACTATTTAATTGAAATGAATACTGTTGAGTGGTTTATTTAGAGGAGGGAGGAAAGGACAGAAAGTAGGAAATCCTACTGCTGATTCAGCACATGGCACTTAAATGCTACAAATTCACTGTGAATTTTCACTTTCTAGGTCAGACTGAATCACTTGGCTGGGTTTTGTTTGTACATCTTGTTGGTGACCTGCTGCTTCCATTTAGCACATGCTCTAGAATGCTCTTTAAAAAAATATAGCAGTTTTCCATCTGTTATTCTCACAACAGACTTTATAGCTCTGTTTTTCACTTATATCTTCTGGAGAAAAGTAGTTGCCTGCACTGTTTTCTAATGTCAGTGCTGTCAGAAGTATTGACATGGGTTTCTTCTATTTGGTAAGAAATGAGCAACATAAGTAAGCATTGTGAAGAGACTGCTTAAGAGCAGTCTCTTAAGACCTGCTTACCTACCAATGTAATATTAAATGCTGTTTGTTAGCAAATGGATCCTGATATTAGTCCCTGTTGTGGAAAAAAGAATCCACATGTGGTAACCAGTTTGTCAGTATAGAAAACATATGAATGTCTTAACATGCTAGTTTTAGTGCCTTTTGCTCCTTTGAGTCTATTTATGTAATGTTGGTGTACAACACCCATTCTGTATTATTCAAATATTCTATTCTTTTAATGACATTGATTTATAAAAATATCAATCAAGTATTCTATGTAATGCAACAAATGTGAAACTGATTCAGTTTCAATTTCTTTGCGAGGTTCTTCACCTTTCTGAAGAATTATTTTAACCTACTTATTTAGAAAGTAAATTTTTATTTTAAGTAGCTTGCAAACTTTGTAGTAATCTCTGGTGGTTCAGTGTAACAGCAGCCATATGGAACTGTAATTTCTAAGTCCCACAGATCTCATTTAGTTTTATGCTATGTTGGATTACATGTCAAAATTGTCTTCATGCCATCTGTAAGAGTTCTTATATTCTGAATTGTTTTATTGTAGTTTTTACAATAGTTCTTGTTATCTAGAGATTCATTCTTTACATTGGTTACCAGCATTTGGTTTCTTAAAGGTCCTATACAGCATAATTTTTCCCATATGGTGTCTTGTAAGTCAGACTCTAAGAATTTCCTGAAAAAATCAAAGTGACTCTGAAGATGAGGTAACATGCATCTAAGTGAATGTGGTAAAAAGCAAAAAATTATTTGGCTTAGCTCAGCACTTGAGAGCGCTATTTTGCTTACTTTCACTGTTCTCTCTTGCTGTAGCACACCAAGTTCCCTTCCTGTTTCACATGTCATTGCTTGGCCTTTCTGACTAAAAATATGTCCTGAGTACACTTGCACCTATTCTCATGATGGCCATGATGAAAGGGGAGGAATGCGAAGAGAAAAAGAAAAAAGGTGAATAGTCCTTAAAAGAAATAAGTTTATTGCCTTAAATGTTATTTTTGGATACCAAAAGAGAATGCTTTTCAGTCAGATGTGTGGTTGCTATTGTTTTTGTAGCCTTCAGTTTTGCCTTATTAGCATAGTCCTTTTCTTCTTTCACACCGAATGCTTGCTGCAACCTGTCCCTGTTTGTGTGTGCAAATTCATTATCATAGTCAGAGGTTGGGTAAGAGTTTTCAGTGTCTTGCCTGTGAAACTGCTGCAGGCTATGCAGTTGTTTTAGAATACTTTGGAAAGGGAACAGGGGGAAAAATCAAGATCTCAAGCGGCTGTTAGCAGATGTTTTAATTCTTACTCCGTGGTTGTGCTTATTCATCCTTTTGTTTGTTTGTTTGCCTTTCCTTCAAATGCATGTCTTCTGTTTTCTTTCAGTATCTTCTCATCAATGCTCCATTGAAAAAATTAAGCAGTCAGTATACCGCATAGTAAACTACAGCGGGAACACGGCAATTGGAGACCTTCCTAGTCCTTTAGTTTATGTTCTTTGGTTTTTTCTGTCTCTCTTCTCTATTTAGACAATTGAGCAAATTCATAAAGGGGCTATATCTTCATGCTTTTGCAGTATTTGATACTGTGGGAGTCAGGTCAGTTACTACTGCTAGATGCAGTTATAACATGAAAAATAATACTCAGAATTTGGCCTGTATGGTGTTTTCCTGTTTTTAAACAATGAAATGTTTTTCAAGGAAGCAGTTAAAAGAACAGGTCAAATAGAAGCAAAAAGATTACCTATGAAGTACTATTTTCAATTATGTTTCTGCATACATATTACCTCATTGGTATATCTTGTTTTTACTAAGGTTTTAACAATTCCTTTCAGTTTTACTGATAGATCTACCATACATCTTTAGTCTATCAGACCCCAGTCATACTGTTGATACTATAACTTCCAGTGTTCATGTTTTTGGCGTTTGTTTCTTTGTGGAGTGTTTTGTTTGTTTAAACCTGCAGGCGTTTTGCTTGTGTGTCAACTAATTTTAAGGCACTATTTTAAGTTACAGCTGTAAGACAAATAGCAACTTGTGGTTCTGGGTAACTTATTTTTTTATTGCAGCATATACGAAGTGTTGACTGCAGCAGTCTCTTACTGTTTGATATCTACTTGACAATTCAGGAAAGTGGATTTTTAGAGGTAATATGTGGATGCATTTATAGGTCCTGAAATAGAACATAAACTGTGTTAATGATTTGTAAATCAGTAAAGCATGATAGTTCATCATTGCCACAAGAAGAGACTATTTTCCTACTACCAGAATTATATAAGACTACCAATATAGATTTTAGATAGTAAAACTTCATGCATATAAAATTTGATACATGAAGGCACCTAAGCTTGTGTTGATAAGAACTTCTACTTCTAAGGTCAGCGACCCCTGTCTTGGTTCTTTCTCAACTGAAACTTTGTTCTGGAAGTAGATGACTGATACCTTGTCATTAAAATTTAGATCTATACGTT
Organism: Hypotaenidia okinawae; assembly: GCA_027925045.1. NCBI lineage: Eukaryota > Metazoa > Chordata > Aves > Gruiformes > Rallidae > Hypotaenidia > Hypotaenidia okinawae. The sequence continues at coordinate 7,934,532 of BSDF01000013.1, read as the reverse complement.
ACACCTGCTTACAACACTTGCACAAGATTCTTTTCTGTGTGACCTTATACATGAGAAGACAGGTAATTAAATTTAAAGAACAATGTACTCAGAATTTTCTTTAATATACTTGATGCTGGAGTCTGGTATCAGTTGTACCTTTAGCACGGTTTTGTGGAAGATTGCATTCTGTGGCAACTTGCTGTGTTTTGATGATGCTAAAATGACAAGACAGAACGTGAGGAGGTAGGACAAACGGAGTAATAAGATCACTTATTATAGATCACTCATCGCCATCATCAGTATGTTTCAGTATCTGTTCTCTGTTACTTCTCATTTTATTTTAGACTGAATTTAGAAAAATCCTTAGGGCTATTGTCATTTCAGCTACAACTATAATAGATGTTTAATCTGTAATTGCACACTAAGAATTATCTCCAAATAACAGTATTTATTAAGAACAAACTTGGTCTTAAAATTTGACTTTTTATTAGAAATACGAACTTTAAAATGCTTTACGCATGCTTACTGTACTTAGTCTTAAATTTACAGATATAACATGTAAATTTCCACCTTGCTGAAATAGCTTTTCTTTATTTTGACAACTTGTTGATGGAATAGTATTTTGTCTACCTTAATATTAGCAACAAAGAGGATAAAATGTCTCACTCTGCCCAATAGGGTTTTTATGTGTTAGTGAGGTAAGATTAGTTTTTAATCTGACTCTTTGGTCTACAGAGTCAGTGTATCACCCAGAACTGCTCTTTCCAGATAAATATTAGGTATATTTGAGCAACTCAACTGGGATTTCTTGAGAAATCTTGACCTATATGTGTCTATAGAACCAAATGGGATGCATCTGAGAATTAGCAAATGTCCCTGAAAGGCTGTTTATTCACAGTTTGGCAAATCTAAGAGAAGTGGGATGCTTGAAGACTGGGGGAGGTGGAAACATATTCCCAGAGAGGTTATGGATTCACTGTCTTGAGAATTTTTCTAACACAGCTACGCACAGACCTAAGCAACCTGGTCAGAGTTCAATGCTTATCCTGTTTCAAGGAGGAAGTTTGACTTAGATCCCATACTAAGGTCCCCTCTGACCTGAATGATTCTGAGAGAACAGATTTGTACAGATCTGAAATGTCTGTGGGAAGGTGTTGGATTTTTTTCCTTGCTCTGGAGGTGTAATTGTATCTTATTTTGTAACATCTCTCTAGCAAGAAAGAAAAAAATATTGAAGGAAAAAACTTCCAGATTTATTAAAAAAAATCTGCCTCAGTTTAAGTTGATCTATTTGTCTTTTGGAGAATCTTTTGGGTGTGTGTCCCTCACTTACCAGTTCATTTGGCAAAGGAAGATTTTGTACTGTCTCAGATATCTGTGATTTAAAAAGCCATGTGTATGCAGGGATATCTAAATGCAGATTGGGTACATAACAGTCTTTGAAAGTACTCCGCTTTACTAGACAGCGTTAAGAGATAATCCATCAGTGTTCTCTTAAAAGAACTATGAAGACTTGCAGTCTTGATGGTTTTAATGTTACACCATGCTATCAGACACAGTGCTGTATCTTCTGATTTTTCCAGAACAAAAAGAAGATATTTTGAGTTGCAGAAGCCAGACACCAGCTAGGGATGTAACAGGTTCCTACCATATGTGTGCAAAAAGTGTGAATGCATACGCTCTACAGTTCTTGCAGACTGATAATCAATAGAAGTTTGCAGAATGAAATGTTTGATCTATCAAGGTTTCATCTCTAAGTTATTGGAGGAAGGGAACAAGTCTTGTGGGTTGGTGGGGAGAGAAGGATCTTTACTGAGTAGTGTGCCCTTTTGCTAATTTTGAGAACCCTGTTAATGTTTCACTTTCACTGGCCTTAGATCAGATAGTGATTTTTAAGATCTCCTAACTATTGATTAAAAATGCCTTCACTTCATATGCCTGCATTATTCTGGTGGCTAAATGTATTACGGATTCATAGCTGTCATTACTGTTCACTCTTATTTCTTCCTGCGATACAGACAATTCCCGTGGCTGTGTTAAAACGTGTGACCTCAGGGGTTCCCTACCTTTCTGCATTTCATAAGTTTTCGTTCCATTTTTGTGTCTCTATTCTTTGCTCTCAAAACTATATTCATAGTATCTTTAAATCTTGTTTTGCTTCCTTTTAGAGGATTTTTATAGGTGTTGCTTGCTCGAATCTTACCTGAAGCTGTATTTTTCTCTGTTTACGAAGCTCCTGTAATACTTAGTATTTTTCCTCTCTGAACAAACACTTTATACTTATTGCAGAACCAGGGAGCTCACCTATACATTTATCAACTTGGAAAAGAAATCCCTGAGGAAGTGTAAAAAATAGTTTGAGGTTGAAAGCCCGCTATGCAAAGGACTCTGTTAATTTACTCCTGTAGTGTTTCTACACCATGACACAGTGCAAAAGGCACTAAAGGATAAAATAATATTATTGTAAAGTGAAGCTGGAATATATTCCAAATCATATTGGGAAACAAGAAATTCTATTATGTATATGCATATACTATAGATTAAAAAAATCCATTCCTCTTTTAATTAAGTGCTCAGTTTTAAGTTTCACATTCATCTTGCCATCTGCATAAACATTGAATCTTTTATTACTGTTGTGTGGAAAACCCAATGAAATTAATGAATGTTCATTGTATTGCAAGGGTGATCTTGTAATAATCTGAAAATCTGCTGAGGAAAGCAAATATTCATTAAGAGTTGCAGCATTGACATTTATAGTAAAGCACTGAGGTAATACAGTGTCCTGATACTTCAGCCTTCTTTATTGAAGTCTAGGTTTTGGATGCTTGAGATAATATCCTTATTCCTCTACACGTTTGGCAATTGCTTATTCTGTTTTTACATTTTCATTGATATTTTCACTTTGTTTGAAAATCTACTGAAAATCTGTTACAGAGCATTATCTCATTTCTGTCCCCAAGTACAGAACTGCACTAACTGATGAAAATACTGCAATTTTGACTGTAACTGATGCAGCCGATTGACATACATGAGATCAGTTTGTAATAACATCATAAAGAATGTTTTCAGAGCACTTCACCGAAGGTGATGCAGTCATAGAAAGGTTAGGGTTGGAAGGGACCTCAGAGATCAAGTTCCACACCCTGCCATGGGCAGGTACACCTCTCACTAGACCAGGCTGCTCAAGGCCCCATCCAACCTGGCCTTGAACACCTCCAGGGAGGGGGCATCCACCACCTCCCTGGGCACCCTGTTCCAGTGCCTCACCACCCTCAGTGAAGACTTCTTTTCCTAATATCCAATCTACATCTACCCCCTTCCAATTTAAAACCTTTCCCCCTCATCACTACATGCCCTTCTAAGAAGTCCCTCCCCAGCTTTCTTGTAGGTCCCCTTCAGGTACTGGAAGATGCTATATGGTCTCCCCAGAACAGTCTCTTCTCCAGGCTGAACAACCCCCACTCTCTCATAGGAGAGGTGCTCCAGCCCTATATCATCATAGTTAACCAGCAGAAATGTAAGTGTCACACATACATCTTGTTTTAGGATAATCTCAATCAGTGGTGACTTTCTCTGTAGAGAAAAAAGGATGCAAAACTGATGTTGAATTGGTAACTGCCCTCAAATTTTGTTATGCTAGAGAAAAAAGCAGTTTTGTTGCAGTAAAAGTTTATGTTAAAAAACAATTAAAAAGATGCCTTTTTACAGCTTTACAGATTGAAATTACAAGATCAGTAATAAATTCTCACATGCACAAATATTTAAGCTTCATTAAAAATATATATATATATATGTCAGTCAGAGCATATATAAAATAAATTAGAAGACTGCAAGTCTCCAAAATAAAATCATGTCAGACCTGGGAATAGAAAGTGTTTCTCCCATATATCCATTCTGAGAGTTTTTTGTAGAATATCAGTTTTGTACAGTTACAACAACAAAAAAAAAAGTGGGGAGGGGAGGAATAAACAAAAAGCAAATGTAGGGAACCCAACCCTTTTGTGGGCCAGAATATGCAAATTGCCTCATGATGAGGAATTAAGAGACTAATATTGCCATAAAGAAATTCACTTCAGGCCCGTTACCTGACCAGCATTAGAGCTTTAGGCTAAGCTGTTTGAAGTATTTTTAATTATCTAAAATAATCTGGCTCTTAGTGGGCTGAAGTTAGAGACAAGAAGGGGCTGCTTGTTAGAGAATGTGTCTGGGAAGTAGGCCATGGCAAGAATGTTACAAGCAGAGATAGAAACAATCCCTTCCAACAATTAAGTCAACAGTAGCAGCGGTTCTAGTTGATCACTTGATGCTTACGCAATACTTTCCAGACAGCTTGGGGTTTTCAGATGGGTAAATTCATACTGTTACATGCAGAGTAATTAAAGCTGTGTGTGGTGTGACAGATGTAGAATATAAAATGGGGAGTCTTTATATGTTCTGCATATAACACATGATTTTTAAAGTGTTGCACAATTGACTTGCATTCCTGCCTGCTCCACTTGTATGCATTATTTAGGGAAGTGTATGAAATAGTCCATGGGTAGTCCTTGGCCTGTGAAAATTAGACATGAGCTTTAAAAATCAGATTCTGGGTGTGCAAGTCTGCTTCTCTAAATATGCCACTGGTCTCTCACTGGTACTACAGCTAGTCAGAAAGCTTTCCGTAATGGAATGGGAAGCATGTGTGTGCTAGGGTGAGCAGTGAAAATGCAACAGGTCAGGCCTGAGATGATGATGATAACACTTTTCAGCTCATTAGCACCTCTAATCCAAGAGGCACGGAGAATTTTAAACTTTAATTTTTGTAATATCTATGTGAGCTGCGAGGGCAATATTATTTATGCATTTTGTAGGGAAGAAAGCAAAGGAGGAAAAGGTTACCAAAGTAGCCTGGTGAGCTGCTGGTCAACCCAGAAATAAGCCTTTTACTCCTACTGTTTAAGAACTAGCCCAGCAGTTTTCAGCATGTGTCTGAAGACTGCAGAATAAGGTAGTATTAATACTATTTCAAAACAGACTGTAGCTGGTATGCAAAAATGTACATGTGAAAGTGTTTATTGTAAGAGGTTCTGAATTTGTAATTTTTTTCTGATACATCCTCTCTCAATTCCATGAAGGTGAGTAAGTGTAGCTTTTAAGGGGAAAAATCTCAAGAGATGGTGAAGATCTTGAAAAAGTGGAAGTTAAATTCATAGAATTCTTACTTTAAACATGTCTAATAGTCTAGTCAAACCCAAAAGTTTTGCAGTAAAAGCCCTGTCTTCAAAAGGTGCTTTAATATATTTTGCAATTGCAGAAATAGGAGTTTTTCAGGTCTAAAAGGGATTAAATTATCCTCAATTTACACTGTTTAGAATGTAAACAATGCTTTCCTATCTACTGTAAAAGAATAATATAGATTTTTAGGGGTTTTTTTGTCTGCCTGTATGTTAAGTTTGACCCTTGACGGAGACCAGACACCCATCGAAGTCGCAGAGTTTCTTACATCCTCTCACTCTGGTGGCAAAAAGCAGCTGCTTCTGGTTTTTTCCCCTTAAATGTGGTTCCCAGAGGTGCTGTGACTGTCACTTCTGGGCTCCACCTTTGTCAGGGGAAGTCCAGCCTTGATCTGGCTGGTGTTTGCTCTCTCGGGCCTACAGAAAGCTTCTAGCTGCTTCTTGCAGAAGCCACCCCTGCAGCCCCACTCCTCCACCAGAACCCAGCCACTCAAAACTACAGCAGTAAGGCATGCACTTTTTTCTTGTTTGCTGCAAGAGATGTGTGTGTTGTATGTTTGGGTCAAAATAGAACTGATCTTGTGAGTGGTTGTAATGTTAACACGCTGGTCTACCACGTAGGAGTTGTGGATATTGTGAGAAAGGGTAGACAAACTGAAACAGGATGAAGGGAATAAGCTAATTAAAGAACAAGATGGTGGAGGCTAGAGAAATAATAGACGGTAGATGTTGAAAAACACCAGGAGATGTAAAAATGGGAAAGAAAAATTGAAATTAAGAGCAGTATAGACAAAAATACAAATAATGAAACTGTGAGATGTTTATATAATCGTTGCATTGATGTTTGATGTCGGCATTTCAGTAAGAGGATACAAAACCTTATGCAATTTTTTGCTGCTGTTAAATTGAAAGCTTTAAGGAAAAAAGCACCCCGTAATGGTACTTCTGAATTTTAGATTACACTTGTTTTTTAAAGCCAAATATTATTTCTGTAGGTAACGTGTTTTCCAATTCTGACCTTGCTACCTTAATTCATACAAGAAACTTAGTGTTGGTTCTGCATGATTGGAAGTTGTGAATGACTGTTTTTATTGATGCAATCAGTAAAGCTTGTCATGTGTTTTCCAGAAGTGTTTGCTTCAGTGACTGCTTCAATTCAGTGAATCTATTTTTCTTAATTTAAGAAGGAAAAGTGATTTCATTTAACAGAAGAATAGCTGTGCTAAGTATTTCAGACTTTGCTTGAAAAGAAAGCCCTAGTTCTTTCAGCTAATAATAGTAACTGGTATCTGAACTGATACTGCTGTCCTAGTAAAATTTGTTATTAAATTACTGCATCAGTTAAGAAAATAATTTAGCTATGAGTTTGACAATAATGCTGTAATGCAGTGCATTCTTTGGATAGATTTGATTTTTTTGATGTTGTAAAAATAAATTAAAATTACTCTTATCTAGTAACATTCTGTAGAATTCCATTGCTGTCTTGCACATGCCAGCTGATAATATGAAAATAAGCATCTTCCCAGAAAAAAATGTTGCAGTATTCCAATAAGCCAAACACTTATTCATAATCATAATGATTCGGAGCATTTAGGAAAGTTTCAAAATGTGCCTTAGTACATACACATAGATGGAAAGCACCTTCAAGTGGATTGTAACTAGTATCAGATTAGGAAATTGGTGCAGGTTGTCAATTTGAATTTGGCTAATAGTATGTGTCTTCTGTTCACAGCATGTAAGGTTCAAACAAGGAACTGTATTCTAAACCCAATGTCTTTGCCCTTAGATTTTTGTAGCATAAAACTGGGGTTTTTTTGTTGTAACACAGTGATAGTTACAAATGTTTCAGATACTCTCCCACCCCATCCCTTTTCAAAGAAACACAGCAACTTTTACACATTTTTTTGCAGTTACTTTTACCAGGAATGCAGTTACAGAATTGAGTTGGGAAATATTCTAGGAGTTTGGGTCAGTTTCTGCTTTGGTATTATGGGGCTGAGTTTGCAAAAGAAAGATTCTCTACCCCAGTTTATATTTGTTTAATAACTTTGTTAGAAAAAAGGTGAAAATGGAAAATCACTACGTGCCATATATGGAGAATAGGCATACCATCCCATCTAACATGCTTAAACAAAAACAGGATGTGGGAACATTCAATTTAGCATTTGGATGTGTTCAATGAAGGACTCCTGAATTACTTGCACATTCCTTTCTTTCAGCAAGTCAGTGTATGTTAAGGGTGTAGAAAGAGTGTTTGTCCCTACATTGCTGGTGGGTAATAAATGTAAAATATGGGTATTGCCATTGCCAGAGCTGGATGGTGAGCTCCAGTCCTGCTTGTATACAGCAGACTGAAAATTCAATTTAATTACTACTTGATCTCCAGCAAGAGAGACAGGAGTTGAGAATGATGATAAAGAAGTTAACCTTTTTATCAGTGCCTTTGTAATAACTATAATAAAAAAACTGAAATAATGCAGGTCATGAGCAAATTCTTCACTTAACACTCTCATCCATTGTTAGTGAGCTACTTTAAGACCTTATCTGAAAATTATTTCTTTCCTGCTTTCTGCTTTGAAAGGGTTTTTCTGTTTAAGCTAACTTTTTATAATTAATCTTTAAGCTTGCTTTTCAGAAATGTGGTTGAACAATATATTGTGACACCACCTACTGTTCCTATTATTGTCAATATTTTTATAAAGGTTTTTAAAAGTCCACTTCCTGGAACTGCATTTTAAATCAAATTATATTTGCTTCCCTGTCAACTTTTAGTTTATATTGTCATTGTAGTGGATATGTAGAAGCAGTTGTTGATGGTTTCATTGCTTCATGTCTGTCTTTCTCAAGAACACAAGGAAAAAAACCTGTTTCTGAACATGTGGCTGTCACTGGACGATCCTGTTTCAAGATGGTGATTTATTCTTTCCCTTCTCTTTTTTTCTTCATCTGGAAAATACATCTTATTTTCAGAGTACACCTATTATTATTTTTGAACACAGAACTGAAGCAATAATTATGTATCAGGGAATGTGTTGAAATACATGTATGAAGACAGCAAAAATTTACTGCAAATGAATGCAAACTCCAGTCAGCCATTTGCTTTGCAAACAAACTTGGATTAAATTTTATCCTTTAAAGCTTTCAGATTCACACATGTAGTATTTTTGTGTTGTGTCCCATCCTTGCTGAACAGAATAATAATTGAAAGTGAAAACTAATAGGAAAGGAACAGGGGTTTTTTGTAAACTCTGTGTGTCTGTGTATGTATGGTTTACAAGGGGTATGTATATACACTTAGAATCCTTTCTCAACCAAGTGGCTGTCATTGATTGTCCTTTGACTAGCTCTTTGGACTATTATTTTCATTGTCCAACATTGTTCTATGGCTTGACTAGACTGAACATAGAGCGTAGACCACTTAGTTTTCTGATCCTTGTGCATTTGTCTTGCTACATAAGGGATATATTGTTATGACCAGCTATCTTATTGGAGGACAAGACAGGGATAGAGTAGGAGGATAGAAATTTCTGTTAGAGGAAGTGGCAGGTAAGGTGGTGTAGATGAAAGACATACATGTAGTCTTTCATGCTGTCTATTTTCAGAGCCACAGAAGGCTCTTCGTGTTCTAATTCATCTAAATGCAAAAATCTGATTTCCCTACCGCCCACCCCTCTTCACTCTCTAGAATGCCAATGTGCATATACAAAGACTGGTTGAAATAGTGGTGTTGGTGTGTTGGTTGTGTGACTTTTCTTTTTGTTTTGTTTTGGGGTTTTTTTGTTGTTGTTGTTGTTTGTTGGTTTTGTTTTGTTTTTTTAAATTTACTTTATGTGATCACTCTGGATGAGAAAGGACACTACACCAATGTTAGACTAATCAGTCTTTCCTGGTCAGTAGCTGTGTGATTCTAACAATTACTCAAAGTGATGCTTTGCTGCTATAAAATGGGACAAGAATTCTCAATTATTATTCTTCCTCTTGGCACTATTTTTGGTGCAGTGATTGAGTTAAAAGAACCTTGAATCCCAGTTGACAATAGATTTTCTTCAGTGTGCTGTTTATGAACAGAATACAATAATGTTGTATCTGTTTGTTTTAAAGATGCTGAGACATTTTACAGAAATATATAAAGACTGTTAAATTCTCAGGAATCAGTCTTGATAGTTATTTCCTGATATCTTTCTGTTAAGTATGTAGGAACAACCTATAGCTGTATCTGTCACTTAGTAGCTTTATGGGCATTATGTGTATGCACTTGAAGGCAAAATCTGGACCTGTTAAGTTTTCCTCATTTCTTCAATACATTTAATGAATGTTGCCAATGAATAACTGTTTGGAGAGAAGACTTATATTTTTACCTCTTGGGTCTGTGTTCTCAAAAGATTGAAGCTGGCTGTTTAAGTAGTGTATGAAGTTTGTAAATGTCAGTCTGCTGCAAATTACACCCAGTAAGTATTTATGATATATTCCAGAGGAATATTTCTGCTAGGTGATTGCTATTATGATTAAGTCTAATTTGGGGACTGTGTTGAGGAAAACGCCAAGCCACTTTTTCTTGTTGTTCTACAGATTCTGAATTCTGGTGCTATGTACGTGTTCAGCTGCTGCTGAAGGATGTATATATTAAGTGGTGGATAGTTAATTCAGCTGGCTGTTGCATGTGTCAGAAACTTCTATAGCTGTAGATAGTCCAGCTAAATTTGCAGGCACCTGGTAGAGAGATCATTGGTTGTGCATTTGGATTTAATGTGTATTTCCTTGTGCTAGTCTGGGACAGTCTGCATAAATAATTCCAGAACAATGTTCTTTTTTTCCTTTATTTTGTTGCTTTGCCTGTTGTGATTAAGTTCAGAAGGAAGGCAATGCAGTACAATAATATTATTGCTCAAGAAAGGGTATTGAGTATTTTTTTCAGTGATACAATATTTTTAGGGTATAAAGTAACATCAGGAAAAATAGTAATGCAAATATCTTTCCCTTTAGCTCTGTGGAGGGATCATTCACTGTGCCTCAGCAGCAGAAAAAAACATTCAAAAATGTTGATATGGTCTTTCAGTTTTACATCCATATCTGGTGGTCAAAAGGTTAACATGTTTGAGGAAAAATAATCAGTGTGGAGGTTTCAGTTATTTTAAAACTGTGTACTTCATAGGCAAAGCTTTATGCCCTTGACAGAATTTTCCAGAGTGGAAAAATGAATTGGATAGTGTGTGTTTTTACCTGAAGCTTTCAACGTTTCGCAAGTTAATTTCTGTTTTAAAAAGAGGGGTTTTCTTCAGTTGTTCCACACTTTAAATTCTTAACTGATCTGGTCAGATTTTTATATGATATTTACACGTGTCTGAACATTATTTGTGTACAGATTTCCTAGGCAGATTTACAAATGGGAATTCTGTTCCCACTTTACCCAACTCAGCAGATGAAGAAGCATGGAAACTTGCAGATACATCCATACAACTTGGCAACATAGAATGTGAAATTCTTTGCAATTGTCATGCGTTAAAAACAAAATCAAAACAAACAAACCCACCCAACCAAAACTTGAGGAAGGAAATCTCTTGTCGTAGTTTTTACCCTCCTAGAAATGTAAAGTTGGAAGAGAGCTTATCATCATTTGCTTAGAGACAGTTTGTGTATGCCCATGCTATTTCTGACAGGTGCTTTATCCAGGTGATCTTTAGCAATCCAACAGTGAAGAGGAAGGATGAAGCTTGGAACAAATCAGTTAATTTGACCAGTGCCTGAATTTTTCCGTCAACAGTCATCTGCTTGTCTTTATGTATTTCAAAAGTTATTAGAGTGAATGCATTAATGCTTGAAAAGAAGGATTCTTCAGAGTCCCAGTCACCGGTCTCTCAATCTGTTTTATGGAGGAAAGCCTCTTTTAACAAATAGGTAATATTACTGCATCTCTTTCAAATCATAGGGAGCCACAGTAAATTGTGCTGTTTGTAACCAAAGTGCATCTTCAGAACCTTTTGTTCTTTCTGTCATCTTTCTCTTACCACTCCAGACAGTTGTAATGCATTTATGACATCTTCCAACTCAACTGTGCTATAGCTCATCACCAGCATTGCTATTGTTGTCCTGTGTTTGGATAGAGGTAAAATTTATACTTCTCATGATTGTGACTCTTGTTTTATTCTGCTCGAGGTTACTGATACCCTCACTTTCTCTTTCTTTCTGTAATACCCTCTCAGCTTTCTCTTCTGTCTGTTGCTGCCTCTTCTTTGTGCCTATCATTTCCCAACTGCATTGTTAAAGGGAAGGAAGGTAAGCCTTTATACATCTCTGTGTCACAGTATATTAGTGGTTTTGAATGTCTGATATAAAAATTTATGCTGCAGGTAAATTATTTTTCTATTTTTAGGTCTGACTGGTGAATAAGGACTGGAAGAACTTGATTTTCTTAGTGTGATTAAAAACAGTAACCAAGCAGTTCCAATGGCAACAATGATATGGGGCACATCACTTAAAACTAACCTTAGGCTGCTACTTACTGGATCGTTTCAGTAGAAAATGGGAGATTAGGAGAAGCAGCTCCTCTTAAATTGCTTTCCTTTTTACACAGTTTTTACCTTTTCCAAACAATCCTTTTGCTAATGCCTCCAGCTAGACAGCTTCCTGAGATGTGCACCGACTTTATGGAGGTCAAAATAATTCAAAAGGAAGAAATAATTTTAACACATGAGCTGGCTCTGAGAATGTAATTTAACTTGAACTAAAAAGAACATTCCAGAGTGCAGAACTGTCCCTTCTTTTCTGAAATTAACAGCATTAGTGTTGACAGAACATTTTAAGATATCCCATCGTGTCATTAATTCGTTGGGAATATGTTGTGCTTCACTGACATAACAGCGAACATCATAAACTAATGTAGCGATAACATGCAGGGGCATAGATTCATATCCACACAGTCCCTACTTCACCACTTCAAAGATAGTTGTAGAGGGTACTAGCTGCTTAAACAAAGGTCAACTGTTGACAATCTGCATTTTTTTATATATATTCTATTTCCTAGGGGTAATAATCAGGAGATTGTGTGCTTGTAGGTTTTGCAAGGAAGAAATGTAAAACACCTTTCTCTCTTTGCTTGACCTTTTATTTTGCCAGTGGAGCACAACCACATTTTTTGTTTCATGGAGTGTTACAGAGTATTCCAGTCCAGTGTGACTGGAGAACTAACACTACATTTAACAAATATAAAATATTGTCTGAAGCCCTGAATTTTTCCTAGTTCCTATAATGTCCAGTTTAGATTATGTGATCAGCAGACCACAGCAGAGAGTAAAAAAAAACAACCCCAACCCTAGGACTGTAGGATTTATGGATCTCAAGTGTACAAACATTAATTTGTTAGATTGTTAATTATGAAGGCTTTATATTAGTATGTAACTCTTAATTTGAAAATTTGAGAGTTGGATGAAATTACTTGCCTTATGTCTAAGAATGGTGTCATTGTTTAAAAAAAAAAAGTCTCCTCCATGCTTCTTTTTTCTTTTTTCTTTTTTTTTCATGGCAAATATTGGCAATGTGGATAGATGTGAAAATCTTGAGTTACAAGTTAGTGGCAATCAGCCATTGCAGATGACTTCCAGTCATGATTCTGGGCTTCCTTATTTATTAATGAGCCTTTGAAGGGCCTCCAGTTACTTACCAGATCAGCTTGTTCTTCCATTTTATTGTGCTCAGAAACAACCACAAAACTGAAATAAAGCCAAACCATTTTTTTTAAAAAAAAAAAAAAAGCTCATAAATGTCAGGTGATAGTACATGGTGACTGGGAAATACAGACCATTTTGATTGTAAGCAACACGAAGTTGGTGAAATGGCTGAGGCCAGTCATGATAAATGCTCAATTTTGTACATGTGGTCTTTATTTTATACAAGGTGACCGTGCAAGCAGCAAACAGTTCTTTCAGAGACTGAGAGTAGAATGAGTTGCTTCATATAAGACAGGTACAGGGACTTGAGCATAGAGTCCAAGAGAGTTGTAAAGAGGCCATCTCTCTCAAGTGCTGGTATATTTTAAAAAGTCCTGAAGAGGTGATGAGATTATATCTCAAACCCCATGTTATGTATTTAGGTGAATGTTGCAGTTCTACTGAGAGAGGGCCAGGTCCGGCAGAAAATGGCTGCTGGAATCTTCTGCAAGCCTGCTTATAGCGCCTCTGGGAATCACATATAGGAGACAAAGACTCCAACCAGAACTTGGAGTGCCAGGAAGACCGCAAAGTTTGGCCCATTAAGGGCATTGTGATGTATATTTGCTTGTGAATGTAAGCAGTTGACAGACACAAAAGGCCAGGAAGGCTGGGGGAGGAGTAGGCGCGCCCAGGTACCCAGGCGAGTTTGCCCCTGCAGCCCGAGCAGAAGCACCTGGAGTAGGCGGAGGAAAGGACCCATGGAGGAGGCAGAGACCCGACCTGCCCGGTGGAGAGGCTCGACTCCACACTGGATGGAGCCGGTGGAGACATAGAGAAGATGCCGTGACTTACGGTGGGATGAGCCCCTGCCAGCACAAACGACCTACAGAGATGAATGAAACAGGTTTGCTGGAGGAGGCATCATAGTCCCGTGGAGGACTGGCACTGAGAGACACTGTGATTTGTTGCTGCCTGCCAGAGCAGAGATGAAGCCCGGTGGGAAGAGATTTGCCTTGGAGAAAGTTCCTGGAGGACTGGCTCTCGTGGGTGAGATCCTACGGTGCAGCAGGGGGAGGGTGTGTGGAATGGATGCTCCCATCCCGGCCGAGAAGGAAACCATCTTGCAAGGGACTGACTGAAGCCCCCATCTCCTAGTCCCTGCCCCCCTGTCCTGTGCTGCGAGCAGGAGAGGGGAAGAAGGGAGCAAAATCATGGCTGAAAGGGAAGTCTGCTTTAGAATGGAGGGGTGGGGGGAAGGTGTTACCGAGACCCCCATTTTCCCCAGTCCCTGCCCCTCCTGGGCTGCGACCGGGAGGGAAGAAGGGAGCAAACTTCTAACTAAAGCCTGCTAAGGAGGGAGTTGGGGGGGAAAGTGTTTGCCTGTTTGCATTTGTTTCAAGATTGTTGGTTGCACTCCTGACTCTGGTTCTTTTTCACTGTTTTCTTTTTAGCGTGGTGTAATAAATTAGATAACTTTTATCTTCTGCTCTCTATGTTGAGTCTGTTTTGCCCGCGTCATTAACGAGTTTGTCTCTTGAGCCGCCCAATTATGTTTTTTCTCCCCTGTCCAACTAAGAAGGGGAGTAACAGACTGACCTCGGTTCCAGGGAAGGTTATGGAACAGATAGTCTTGAGGGAGATCATGCGGCATGTGCGGGATGGCCAGGGGATCAGGCCTAGCCAGCATGGGTTCATGAAGGGCAGGTCCTGTTTGACCAACCTGATCTCCTTCTATGATCTAGTGACCCATCTGCTGGATGAGGGAAAGGCTGTTGATGTGGTCTACCTAGACTTCAGCAAAGCCTTTGACACTGTCTCCCACAGTATTCTCCTGAAGAAGCTGGCAGCCCGTGGCTTGGATGGGTACACCCTCGGCTGGGTAAGGAGCTGGCTGGAGGGCCGGGCTCAGAGAGTGGTAGTAAATGGAGTTAAATCCAGCTGGCGACCGGTCACGAGTGGTGTTCCCCAGGGGTCAGTGCTGGGGCCTGTCCTCTTCAATATCTTTATTGATGACCTAGATGAGGGCATTGAGTGCACCGTCAGTAAGTTTGCAGATGACACTAAATTGGCTGGGAGTGTGGATCTGCCTGGGGGTAGCGAGGCCCTACAGAGGGATCTGGACAGGCTGGAGAGCTGGGCTGAAGCCAATGGCATGAGGTTCAACAAGAGCAAATGCCGAGTCCTGCACTTTGGCCACAACAACCCCAGGCAGCGCTATAGGCTTGGGGTGGAGTGGCTGGAGGACTGTGTGGAGGAAATGGACCTGGGGGTACTGATTGATGCACGGCTGAACATGAGCCGACAGTGTGCGCGGGTGGCCAAGAAGGCCAACGGCATCCTGGCTTGCATCAAAAATAGTGTTACTAGTAGGAGCAGGGAGGTAATTGTCCCCCTGTACTCAGCACTTGTGAGGCCGCATCTCGAGTACTGTGTTCAGTTTTGGGCCCCTCACTACAGGAAAGACATTGAGGCCCTGGAGCGCGTTCAGAGGAGGGCTACTAAGCTGGTGAGGGGTCTGGAACACAGGCCTTACGAGGAGCGTCTGAGGGAGCTGGGATTGTTCAGCCTGGAGAAGAGGAGGCTCAGGGGAGACCTTATAGCTCTCTATAACTTCCTGAAGGGAGGTTGTAGTGGGCTGGGGGTCAGCCTCTTCTCCCGTGTAGGCAGTGACAGAACTAGAGGGAATGGTATCAAGTTGCGCCAGGGGAGATTCAGGCTGGACATTAGGAAATACTACTTCTCAGAAAGGGTAGTCAGGCACTGGAATGCACTGCCCAGGGAGGTGGTGGAGTCACCATCCCTGGGGGTGTTCAAGGAAAGACTGGATGTTGTATTGAGGGATATGGTTTAGTGGGAGCTAGGTGAATGGTTGGACTGGATGATCTTCTAGGTCTTTTCCAACCTTAAAAATTCTGTGATTCTGTGATTCTGTGATTTTGGTGGGCGTCTGGCCTTTGGCAAGGGCTCATTTGATTTTATTACTGTGCTCTCAAACACATTAAATGCTGTATGGATATGAGAACAGGACAGATTCCTCTGAGAAGTCCTTTGCTCATGCTAGAAAAGGAAGACTTCAAGGAGCCCCAAACAGCACTTTCCAGTTTTTCTCTGTAAATGGGGGGTAGCTGTCCCTTCAATATAATGAACAAGGATAAATAAATAAAGCAGTCTGCATCCACAGCCATGTATTTTCTATTGCCCTAGGCTCAACAACATCAATCAAAAGTGAATTAGAGAGACATGTTATACTTCTGTTTCATATTAGATAGCTGTTTAGGCATTACCAAATGTAAATTCATTTTAGAAACTAGAAATTAGTCAAAAGCCTGGTAACAGCATATCTGAAAACTGTTCTGTCCTGGATTAAAAGTGTCATGTGGGAAATGTGCCACAGCTGCTGCTTTTGCAGTAGAAACCCATGGAGCACTAGGGTGCTTCAGAGGAGATTGAAAACAAATATTGTAGTCAAATTATTTGAGAAACTATTCCTCTAGCTTCAGCCTTTAGTGTGACATTCTGAGCTTTGTCCAGCAGAGATTCATATCTTTGCAGTGATTTATTTAACTGACCATCAGATAATTTTCCTTCTGGAAGGTTATGCAGAGGCAGCATAGGTGAGCATACTCAAGATTTATAGTAGTCTGGATTCAGGTGAAGGCTTGAAACAGCTTTCTTGGATATCCTACAATGCTCTATGTTCTTGCCTGGTAAGAACTTGCTTCTTGAAAGAAAAACACACAGACTTAAATCAGTTGAAGTGTTCAGAATGTACTCTAGGTCTGGATTCCAGAAACAAATGCTGCAGGTGATCTATTTACTGAAAAAACATTTGCAGCTTTCTAATATTTCATTGTGACTTTTTAATCTAAAGCTGTATCCATGCTACTGGGTTACTTGGTGTGCTAGATCCCACAAAACCTCTTATGTGGATTCAGCATGCCAGCAGACTTGCAATTTATACTAACACAGCGACACGAATCAGTGAAAGCTCACCTTTTATTAATGCATAAACATATCAGCATTAGGGGCTTCTGCTACCACAGATATACATTGCAGGAAAATGTCTAATTGGCAGAGTAAACATTTCTGATGGCTTTGTTATGATTTGGGGATGGGGTTATTTGTTTTGATGTTGCTTAGAGGCTCTAGCCAGGCCTCATGTTTGGTAACCCCAAAGCTTTCAACTAACATGTTACAACTTACTATATAGATGTACAGATACTGTAACTACAATTTTGGTAGACTATAGGTCCCAGGCATAGCATTGCTATTTGTTTGCCCACCTTTTGATGACACAAAGCTGGGAGGAGTGGCTGACACACAGGAGCACTGCGCTGCCATCCAGCGAGACCTGGACAGGCTGGAGAGCTGGGCAGGGAGAAACCAGATGAGGTTTAACAAAAGCAAGTGTAAAGTCTTGCACCTGGGAAAGAACAACCGTTTCTATCAATACAGGCTGGGGGATGACCTGCTGGAGAAGAGCTCAGTGGAGAAGGACCTGGGGGTCCTGGTGGATGGCAGGTTGGCCATGAGCCAGCAGTGTGCCTCGGTGGCTGAGAGAGCCAATGGGATCCTGGGGTGCATCCGGAGGAGTGTGACCAGCAGGTCAAGGGAGGTGATCCTCCCCCTCTACTCTGCCCTGGTCAGGCCCCACCTGGAGTATTGTGTCCAGTTTTGGGCTCCCTGGTATAAAAAGGACAGGGATCTCCTGGAGAGAGTCCAGAGGAGGGCTACGAAGATGATTAAGGGCCTGGAGCATCTCCCCTATGAGGAAAGGCTGAGAAGATTGGGACTGTTCAGCCTTGAGAAGAGAAGAATAAGGGGGGACCTAATTAATGTTTATAATTATCTTAAGCAGGGGATGCAGGGGGAATCAGCCAGCCCCTTTTCAGTGGTCTGTGGAGACAGGACAAGGGGCAATGGCTGCAAGTTGGAGCATAGGAAGTTCCGCACCATCATGTGGAAAAACTTTTTCACAGTGAGGGTGACAGAGCCCTGGGACAGGCTGCCCAGGGAGGTGGTGGAGTCTCCTTCTCTGGAGATATTCCAGACCCGTCTGGACGCCTATCTGAGTGAAATGTCCTAGGGAGCTGCTTTGGCAGGGGGTTGGACCCGATGATCTCTCGAGGTCCCTTCCAACCCCTACAATTCTATGATTCTATGATTCTATGATTTATAAAATGAAATAATAATGTCCATTTTGAAAGATACCATGCATTTAATACTTCTGTGATCTGCACTGCTCTCCCCTTATTCCTATGAAGTAGCAAGGTTGGTACTGAATGCAGTTTCCAGGCAGACAGAATTACACTGTATCCTCATTTAATAGGTCTCCTGTTGCTGCTGTTACATCTATTAACCCCTGATGATTGGGTGGTTACAATCTGGCATTTCTTAGGCGCTCAAAATACAGCTTAAACTGGTAATCTGCCCAAGCTCTTCTGCAGCCAACAAACTATATATATATAATTCTAGACTGAGTAACTATAAACAAAAGTACTGTATTTGCAACTCTTATCCTAGAATATTACGGGGGATGGGGAGGAGGGTAGGGGGTGGGGGAGGGAGGTTGGTGTCCAGAGAGGTGGTATATGTATTTTATTGTCCCTGCCCATGCAGGGAGGTTGGAACTTCATGATTTTTAAGGTCCGTTCCAGCCCTAACCTTTCTATGATTTAGAGAACATAAAAAAAAAAAAAGTTATGGATTTTAACTCCCATGAAAATGGCAGATGAAGCAGTAGCCAGTGAAAAAGCACAGAAATAATACACTGAAACACTGTACAGCAAATAGTTTGGTTACTGATCTTTAAAGTGGTTTTTAGTGAGATACTTCACCTCTCTGTGTTTTCTTTCATCTTGTACCCCTTATCTGTGTTTGGTTTGTGTTAAAGCCAAGCCCTTCCATACCATGTCACCTCAGTCAAGAACTGGGTTCTTCCATTTTATACAAATTAGAGTAGGTTTAGAGGAGTTCGCACAGACTAGAGATGATTCAAGTTATGATCTAGATTTAGTGCTATTAACCAAATATGAATAGGATTTTTCTCACTTTATGGCATAATTTGGTTCTCCACGCATTGAATGTATACATAGTAAAATATGGTCTGACCCCCAAGAAATATTTTCTTTAAATGCAGAGACTGCAAAATTATAATTCACATTTTCATTCTTGTACCCGATATGTCTATACTGATATATATGGTCTAGCTATATATATACACACACATTATTATGTGCATCTATACAGAGGTATATGGTTGTATGTACATACTGATGCATCCCCTTTTGTGTCTCATGTTTAAGTTATGGCCAGTAGTGTAAAACTGTATTGTTTGTTCTATATCTCAACAGGAGAAGTCTTCCAAATCCAGGATAAGAGAGAGATGCTGTGTTCATAAAATGGAAATGGTGCATTTTAGCTACAGGACAGAATTGTAGGTTTATCTATTTTAGTTTGTTGGTTTGTTTTCTTGTTTGTTTTGGAGAGGGAAATTGTTCCTCTGCAGTGATGACTGGGACAGATTATTTTGTTCTTGGTGCTAAATGTGGAGTTTGTTTTTTGAGATATGGATGCTGATGGCTGCATATGGAAAGAAGTCACTTATCTAGCTCTTTACTGTACAATGTGGATAGGACAAGTTTGTAAAGATGCTCTTATTTGTGATTGTATCAGGGAGACGATAAGAGACATTTGTCACCTCCTTTTCTAATTGTATGGTTTTATCCCAGAATAAGAAGTTGCATTACCTATGCTCTCTGCCAGTTATTAAACCCGTCCTCTTTCTGTAGATTCCTTAAGCCTTCTGATTAAGCACTGAATTCTAAAAAGGAAGATTTTGTGATGAGAAAATGAAAAAGCCAGAATGACATTACAGGAGTTCCATTGAATTTACATAAAAATTGAAACTGGCAAGAGATAATAAACTACTATAGACTACTTGTTTTTTTAAAATGAAGTTGTATAATCTTTGGAAATTTTGATCAGGTAATTATTTTTTTCTTAAAAACTCAGTGCATACAAAATTGCTAAGTCTTTTAAAACATGGAAATTCAATATAAAGATTTTCATCATAGTTCTACATGTTGCAATGCAAGCAAGCGTTAGAACACAATCAGCTTTCTTATCATCATCTTATCATCTTTAACATCTCATGAAAGAAACCAGTGGAAACAATCTTCATGCTAAATCCGGGGTAAAGTTTTAAAAGAAGCTCTTTTACAAAGGAAGTAGCAGAGTAGATGGTAAATACTGGAATTACATGTTCAAGTCACGAACTGGGCATCGAGTTTTCTTTTTCATGGTTCTGTATGTTCCGTTTCCTCTAACGAGAGCAGCACCTAGTGGCTAAAACTCCCCAGTTCGAAACAGAGCCGGGTCCTGGTGTCGGGAGAGTGGGAGGGGGAGACTTTGATCATGCATGGAATAATTCCATAGCAATGACTGTACAATTACTGTGGTTCAGTTAAATGCTACAGTAATTTACATAATATTTCCTGCTAAAGTATCTTAAATGTTTTTGATTGCAAACACCAAAATAAGCCTTATAGAATCTTCAGATCAAAAATCTCAAAAAACATGTTGGGACAAACACAATGCAGCTGATAAGCACTTCAACTTTAGTGATATTAAAAAAAATAAAATTGCAGATGCTCAACATGTTTTAGGATTGGTGTGTATTTTGTGTTAACAAACAAAAAACCCATTAGGTTTGAAAAGTGGTGTTTAAATGTAGCAGCATCCTGGCTTGGATCAGAAATAGTCAACAGCAGGATAGCGGAAGGTATTGCGCCCCTGTACTCTGCACTGGTAAGTCTGCATTTCGAATACTGTGTTCAGTTTTGGGTGCCTCACTACAAGAAAGACGTGGGGGTGCTGGAGCATGTCCAAAGAAGGGCAACAAATCTGGTGAAGGGTCTGGAGTACAGGTCTGATGAGGATCGGCTGAGGGAACTGTGGTTGTTTAGCCTGGAGAAAAGGAGGCCAAGGGAAGACCTTATTGCCATCTACAACTACCTGAAAGGGTGTTGTAGTGGGATGGGTGTTGATCTTTTCTCTCAAGTAACAAGCAATAGGACAAGAGGAAATGGTCTCAAGTTTTGTCAGGGAGGTTTAGATTGGATATTAGGAAAAAATTCTTCACAGCAAGAGCTTTCAGTCACTGGAACAGGCTGCCCAGGGAAGTGATGGAATCACCATCCCTAGAGGTATTTAAAAGATGTGTAGATGTGGTGCTTAGGAACATGGTTTAATGATAGACTTGGCTAGGTTAACTCACGGTTGGGCTTGATGACCTTAAAGGTCTTTTCCAACCTAAATGATCGCATGATTCCAAGATTTCTGCACAAGGTCACAGTCAGTGTGTATCTCCCACAAACTTGGGATGATTTAGGTGGTTATGCTGGAGGAAGAGTTACAACCTGTCATTCTTATTCTATTCCTTTATTTGCTGCTTTTATCTGATCTGACAAAGCTTTCATCTGCTTGAGGCTGGACATACTCCCGCAGATTTTTAGCGTAACAAGAAGAGTAAAAAGAAAGACCAATTCAGTCTGTTTTATCTTGGAACCTTCTAACACTTTCACACAACAGAGGTCTAACAATAGATTTCTTTTTTCAAAAAAAAGTCAGAAAAATCTTATTCTCAATTAGTAAGATGACATTGACAGTCAAAACAACAGTTGTTGGTTTAACTTCATTTGCTTGTTAAAGTTGGAACTAAGGGTATTTTTAAACTTATTCCCAATCATAGGTGGCAGTGATTTTGAAAATCTGGCCACATTTGAAAATCTAAAATCAAGGCAGGACTCTGAGGCTGCATTAGATTCCTTTTTGAAATTAATTTGCTAATGAAGTGTGGCCTACCATATTGATTACTGATCATAGAATCTTAGAATGCCATGGGTTGGAAGGGACCCCAAGGATCATAGAGCTCCAACCCCCTGCCACAGGCAGGGCCACCAACCTCAGGCCTGGATCTACACAAGGTTGCCCAGGGCCCCATCCAACCTGGCCTTGAACACCTCCAGGGATGGGACATCCACCAGCTCTCTGGGCAGCCTGTTCCAGCACCTCACCACTCTCTCTGTAAAAAACTTTCCCCTAAGATCTAATTTAAACCTTCCTTCCTTTAGCTTTAATCCATTACCCCTTGTCCTGCCATTATCTACCCTTTTAAAAAGTTGATTCCCCTCCTGTTTCTCTGTTCCCTTCAGGTACTGGAAGGCTGCAATGAGGAAAAAAATAGTATATCCATATTTATTTTATTTTTCAGCTCAACTGTGATTTGTTAAAGGCATTGACTTTTTGATTCTGAAGTTTTGCCCAACTGCAGTGTCTTTGCAGTGTAAACCAGTAACTGCTTATTTGCAATAGTTTTTGAGGGCAATATTTTTGAGTAGTAGAACGATAGCTCTCAATCTACACTTAATTACCACTGACATTGTTCACATTTATTCAAATAGAGCTAAACACAGAGATGTGTAATTTCAATGCCTATTAGTATGGTCAAGTGAGGTTAGCTAATGAAGGACTGTTTAACTCATGAAGTAATTGGGTATTTGCTTAAGGAAAAAAAAGTTCATACTGTTTCAGCCCCTTGTATTGTTGTGGAACATTAAATACTCATTATAAGCGTAGGAAGGTGCTAAACCATAATGAAGTTTTACTTATCTGGAATCTTGAGAGAAACAAGGATAAAGTAACAAACCTGCTTTATAAATTAATGGGAGTAGGTCTTTTGAATGACTAGGGGGTAGCCAGAAGAGAACAGTCTTGAAGAACAACAGAACGTTTTGGTTTTGGGTCTTGCAAACAAATCATAGGAATGTTCAGGTTGTGTGTAGGATGGTGTCAGCAGTTGATTCTACTAGTTGAAACTGTGCTACATACTGAAGACTTGTCTGCAGAAAATGCTTTTTAAAATAGCTATTTATAGCAGACACTGCCTAAATTTGGAGGGGTGTCTACACTGGCAGTCCTCTGAATATCTGTGTTCTTATTTCCTACAAATAAGGTAGCCTGATAATTGGCATGACACAAGATGTGATCCTACTATTATGACACATTAATCATTCAGCCTGTGCAAGCAGGGAATGTATGATTTATTATTTTTTTAAGGAGCGTGAGATTTGTTCATGCTGCTTATTTGCACCTTTTGGGCTATTTGAGCATGTTAACAAGTGCACCTGTAATAACAAAAATGGTTTAACCTAGGGGCATTCTTTGAAATTTTGCTGAAAGCTACTTAGAAGGTTTCTAATTTTAAGAAAGGAGCATTACTGTATTAGAGAAGCAATATAAAAAATGAACATGCACAGTTAATTCTGCTGTTACAGGAAAATTTATGAGATTAAATTAATGAATAGTAGAGTGTGTGAGCAATCTGTTGATTTTGACAATTTCACAACTCAAAGAGTTTAGGAATGATGTCCATGAAAAATTCTTAAACTTTTTATATTAACTAAAGATAGGAAGACCTGATTCAACCTGTGATATTTGTTGAACTGTAAATAGACAAACAAATACCAATGTGGTAGGATAACCTTTTCATTACTTGCTGAATGGGCAGCACCCTTTGTATTTTCCATGTAATTAAAACTGCAATTTATAGATTGCCTTCCCTCTGGATATGTTTATGTGGCACAATGAAATGTTCATAGTGATAACAAAGTTGGCTCTAATTGTGTGAACTGAGAGATTGAGTAATACCATCATATTTACATACTGTTTAACATATGTTTATCCATGTTGCTCAGCATTGTTTATCAAGTATATACTAGACTTTAGATAGTGGGCTTAAGGTATCATTTTTCCTGTTTTTCCCTTATGCTTATGTATTTAGGATTGTCTTAAGATATAATTTTATAGTGTAGATCTTTACAGTATTAAAAAATAATTTACAGATAGATCTACATTTTTAACTAGATTTGTTGGAAATATGCCATTGGGTGGCACAAGAGAAAGTATATCCAAGAAAAAGAGTTTCTTATCAAAATGAGTAGTTCTGATAATATCAATACCAACAGTTTCTTGACTGTTAAATTTAATATTTAGCCCTGTGAGAACCCTGGAACTGTTTTTTCCTGTCTTTCATTTGATAATCTAATCTTTAATTTCTTCCTCACTTGGCAAGTCTTTAGGAGATTTCAGTGACTCAGTGTTTTGTGGGCTCAGGAACACATCTCAGAAATTGGGGGAAATGTATAGTATTTAATGTATCCACGGCATCTTTAGTAATACTGTTATTTTTAACAGAATTTAAAATATCCGTATGAGCTGTAGTCTCGCTGCCACATTTGCAGGTAGGTCTTTCCGAGGCACAGTCAGTGATCCCTTCAACTGAAATAAAGCTTGAGTCTCTCAGTAGCTGTTCTTGCACACATCTGGAGAAGTCCACTCAGCTATAATTTAACCAGAAAAAATATAATCTGATATAATTATTGGAAAATCACCTTTGTTCATTTTTATCTGTAATAGCTCTTTTGAGGAAAGAAAAGTGACTAATCCAAGTAAAAGGCTGCATAAGAATGTAGCAATATAAAGGCTCATCAACAGCAGAGTTCAGTGATAAACCCCAAGGCAATTTCCAAGCTATTAGAACTGCCTGTGGAGACTGTCAAGCTGTAGTAGTTAGAAAAATATCTTTCACAGTTCGATGTGAAGTCTTGTGTTTTTTCTGGCCTCTCTTCTTACTTTAAAGAGATACTGCATAGCTATTAAAAGTCAATAAACAGTATATTTAGTGTGACATTTTAACTAAATATGGGTTGTAACAACACCAACAATCCAAGTAGTGATGCTGCTATAGTACTTGTGTTGCTCTATGCTAGTTTTTATTGTTGTTTGAATTTTGAAAAGAAATAGAAGACTGAGTCAGAGGAAAACTAAGATGGAAAAAAAAATCTTACTGCATGTAAAGGTTTTACTATGACTTGAAATATTTGCAAACTGAAAAAATATTTTTAGGAAACCCCAACAAAAAAAAAAACACAAGAAAACAATGAAAATACAGGAAAAATCCCAACTGAATCACTAACCTGAGACTGTACAATGCTGATGATCAAGACATTATCAAGATATTATTATGAAGGAAGCAATTCTAATTACTTTTATTCAGTCAAATTTGGGGCATACTGCCATAATACAATAATGCTTTGCACTTAGTGAAATACAAGCTATAGAAGGGCATTGATGTGAAATGAAATTCATATTCAGTAACAATGACATGTCGATTAGCTACATGTATAATTTGGTGTACAAGAGCTCATTGCAAAGTATGGGCTTCTACATCTCTCCTTTTTGTTTCTGTACCCTGGCATGCCTTCAAAATGCTGTCGGAATATAAGTAGGATAGAATGTGACCCAGGAGAATTTGTCTTGAACTCTGTTATAAACAGTGGCTAGAATAAGAATATTAACGTGTAGCAACATGTGAATAACTTGTTATACCTGAATGCTGTAATGTCAAATATTTTGATACAGCACTTATCAGATGGAAGGCCTTAAAAAGCAATGCAGTCACAAAGCTCACAAGAATATCTATTCTAACTGCAAACCAAGACAATACATAGTTGAATAACAGCATGTGTTTGGCATTTTCATTAATTAACATTTTTAACCTGAAATGCAAGCAAAAATGAACATTTTTTTTTTATATAAAACAATTCTTTAGCATAAGTGGAAGTTTCATGTCAAACATTTAGGTACTGATTTTTAAACACATGCATCATGAATGTTTTCACTCAAAATACTGTGAAAGTACCCTTTACTGAAGCAGATATGTTGATCATGAACTTGTGAAGAATCAGTTTAGATTGCCAAGTTGTTTTTAGTGAAGTACTAAGTTCTGAAGAGAATCTGTCAGGTCAGATGTTCGTACTACTATGCTCCCAGGCGATGAAGATATGGGTTGGTATATGCTCCTTGGAGAATATATTTTCTAGAAGATGCTCTGTTTCTGGCTAAAATCTGCCAATTTGAGAAGCATTTTTCTTGGGCATACCTGATCTTTTCTCTTTTTACTGAATGTAAATGCACATGTGAAAGGACTAATAATTACTATAGTATTAGACCCATTGTTTACTAAATCTGGAGGATTAATGGGTCATCTTGGGCATACACATTGAAAGAAACTTTATGCAAGTATGGAAATTGAGGCTAAAATCTGTTCAAATCTAGAAAAGAGAAATCTGCATGTAATTTATTTCTTGGTATACAGAGTAGACAAGAGGTTAGCCAAGGAGCTCTAGAGATAAATTTGAGGAGAATGATCCTGCGTTGCTGAAAACATGACAGGCATCTACAAATTTTTCTTATATTGACAGAAGTGCATGTGATAATCTTCACTGTTTCTGGAGGGAATCCACAGTCCTCAAAGGGCCAAAGTATTTACAAATATGGGACTTTAGAAGTATAAAGGAACTACCAGTGAAACGTAATCATGCAGTTTAGGGTCTTTCATTGTTCATGGGAATCAAACTTCTGGTGGATGTGAACTATCCTATTTAACACTTCTGCTGGACAATGAGAGTACCTCTGGTCTGCAACTATGCCTTGACTATATTGATACCTCACTGTTTTTAGAATCCTGTTAGATCAGTGGGTTTTAATTAGTCTAATAGAACACTGTCTATCAGTTTAAACAAATGCCATGTAATGCATTTTCTACTCCCTTATATGCTGGGTTCTGGACAAACCTTCCTCTATTTTTTGACACAGCTCCCCTGAGGATACACAGAGCAATATCTGTTGCTTTAAAAAGCTGCTAGTGAGCCATTGAACCTTACAGCTTTAAAAGGGTTCTAGAGATTGCTTAAAACTCAAAGGTAAAGATATATACTATGTTTAAAAATTGGCACAGTGAGATTTGATTTAATGGTGTTTGTTAAATTATTTTAAGGGTCTGTACTAGAAACTGGCAGCATTCCTGTGGCTGCTCACTTCCTAAATATAAAAAGCTCCTGGATCTTTGCTGCTTGTGTAGCGTGGTAACTTTGATGGAAATACTCTTTTATCATCCTGTTAAGGTTTCATCAAAGTCAGCGGGGATATCAGCCTACAGTAGCTACAAGCAGCTGCGTTTGAAGACAGTCTTACCTATCTAAACTAGAGCAAAAATGAAACCAAGAATGTTGAATTGTATTTGTCTTACTGGTTTATAGTCATATTTTCTGTCATAAGCAAGAATTACACTGAGATCTTGCACAGACAAGCTACATGAGACAATAGTAGTGATCAGCTGGTTTTTATTCTTTTTACTTCCTCGATAGTTTACAGAAGAAACCTGCAACACAATAAAAACACAAGGTGCAAATTTCATGTGCCAGTAAAACCCCTGGGTGTAAAGCACAGCTGGTAATTTGGTAATGATACTGCCTCATGCAGATGACTTGAACTGAAACTGCAATGTTTTCTGCTGTACAAATTTGAATGTCCCAAGGTTGCACAACTCTATATACTTCCAGCCTCTGCTTTACTTTTTTCTTATCAGCTGAGTTCTGCTTTCAAATTAGGGAAAACTGAGACTATAGTTTTCTCTCTTACTCAGAAACCTACAAGAAAGTAGTCCTGATATTTCCTGAGTAGTCACCACAAGTTTTATCTAGGTTTGACATAGTAGTAGAAAGTTTAGGACAGCCTTCTGGCTTGCAGCTTCAACAAATACCCTTTTAGGAGTCTAGCTTAAGATACCTTTTAAAAGCTTGTTTGAGGGAGTAGCTACTACTGTTTGAATTGGTTCCTGTCAGGTTCTCTCGGGTGAGTAGTCAGTTGAAGACTCTGGTCACATTTAGTAATTCTGTATCTACTGTCCTAGGACCTCCTAGGTTTTAGTATAGAAAAATGTAATTAGTATATTTTTTATATTCAGTCTCTCATGTCATGTTTCATGTTTCAAAACATAAAAGACCTAAAATTTATATTTTCAGAAGAGGAGTGAAGCTTGAAGAATAGCAATACATCTAATCAAGCATATGCTCTTCAAAAAACCAACCGTTTGCCTTCTCTGGAGTGGTGGTTGAACGTGACAAGGTACCTTTGAAGTTTCTACATTCTTGCTTTGCTGGATGCTCTCCAGTAAGTGCTACAGAAGTGAATTTCCAGGCACTTCAGTATGCTGTTCTTGCTAACCTGGCCTATTTCTGGATCTCTGCTAGTTGTAGGATTCTGGGTGAGCAGGCAGTAGTGATTGACATGTGCCTCTGCGTGCATTCTACACAGATGAAGAGACTTGACTACACTGAGGGAAAAAAAGGTTTAACCAAGGTCTGAATACAGCCCTTCCTTTGTAAAAAAAAAAAAAAAAAAAAATCACAAAGTAATGGACACCTTGCCATGCTGGATGTGCTTGCTATTTAAGATACTTGGTTCTACAGTTCTTGGCTTCTAATCTGCCTTTATAAAAAAAATCCACAGAATCGAAGTTTACGAATAAAATACAGAAGCATACATAAATTTTCTGTAGATCAAACAAAAAGGGTAATTTATATAACTTAAAATATCTTGGAGATAGCAAGTTACTTACAGAAAAAAATAATAGCTGTGATAGCAGCTGCAATTAGTAGAAAAGGAAAAACAAGAGCTATTTTGACTTTGAATAAAGATGACTTTAAACTGCTGCAAAAAATTCTCAGCATGAAATGGAAGGCTCACATTCAATTTATCCATATTATTAGAAAAAAGGTTCATTAGCCTGCCAGTGGGAGTTGTATCAAAGAAACTTAGTGGACTCTAAGATCTGTGGATAAAGGGAAGGGGCAGAATCAGATAGCAGTCTTTGTCTTCTACTGTAGTTAGAGTTTATGTAGTAATGCATGTGATAGCTTTAATCTTAGCCAAGATTAAAAATACAGGAATAACAATTTTGTTACAGCTTTTAGAACATCAACATTTATAAAGCAGCTTCTGAAAATAAAATAATTTTCTTCAAGTCGGTATCTTCAAGTATTTCTATTTTCATAAGTAGAGCCAAAAACTGCACGAGACATGGTATTTGTCATAGCAAAATCTACCACCTCCACTCAGCTCTGACTAGAACATAAATAATAGCAACTTAATTTAAAGCAAATTAGAGGTACTGTTATAGATTTAGGTTACACAGAATGCTAGTTTGTACTTAGAACCCTTTGACAAGGTCTCTAGACATTTTACAAAGATTAACTGATTAAGATGGTTTTCAGGGTAGTACTTCTAGTAATACAATAGAAAACTTGATGCAAAAGACTGAGGTTCATAAAATGTGCTTCAGGTACCTATAGCATAGATGTCTGCATCCAAGCCTGTGGTCTAAGCTGTCTTTACAATCAGTGGAAATAAGTACATGTTTATAGAGGATTTTTCATCTAACATATTTCAGGCATTTTATTGTGGGACAGGATGAATCTCACTTAAGTTGCTGGTTTTCACTTTCAGTTCTTAAGGAAGTCTGGATAAGTATTAACTAAGTATTCTCTACCAGCTGTAAAGAATGAGGTAGTTGCTGCTTACCAAGTAAGATAGAAGGAGCCTTTAATGTTGTCTTGGCAAAAAAAAACCCCTTTAACGTTGCTTAGTATGATCATGGTCACCATGCTAATTCTATAGATACAAACATGTTCCAGAGTTGCCTGAGATATTTTCCACCACAAGAGTTTTTGTTGTCCAAAATATTGTAGTTTTCACTTTTAAAAAAAAAAAATCCAGAAACAGAACCATGATCTAAATCTTCACTGATACAGTGGTAGGCAGGAGTAGACAAAGACAGGGCAGCTGAAATAAAATGCACATCACCAATACTTATTTATGTCCTCCACTTCATCCCCTCCTCTTTTTTTTTTAATTTGGAAAATAGGTCTGAGGAGAAAGACTGATGTTGTCCCAAAACTGCTTTATACATCTCATGCATAGTCAATCCTTTTACTTTATGAGAAAAAGCCTTGGATCTATAGGCTTATAAGGTCTATAGACCTTATAAGCAGGGACATGTAGCTGAAACAGTAACTTGGTTTCTGCCTGTCTATGGGCCCGTATGAATTTCATGAGCCTGTTCATCTTAGCTTGGAATGAAAGAAGGAGAATTGGAGTTTATTCTTTTCTTGAACCAATTGTTTCAGCTCCTTGAACCAGGAGCTGAAACACAAATTTCTTTCTAGGACTAATACTAAGTATGTTTTTTAGCACAATAACCAGACAAAAGAGTCTTTGTATTAGTGATTTCATAGGAACATTTTGTCAAATGTACTTACTCGTGTGTAGAATCCTTGCGTTTTCTAAATGCTGCTGTATGGTGAGTCTGGCTTCCACTTCTGTAGCAGTTTTTGAATGACTATCAAATTGTGATAATTATATGTACTTACTAAGAATGATGAGTAGCTTTTAGGTCTGCATACAAAACCCTATTGATGTTCTATTTCTCCCTTCTCATCCCTGACAAGATATCAATAGAAAGAAATGTAAAACCCAAATTTTGTTCCATGAAAAAGCACTTCTAAATCAATTCCTCACCACCACACTTTTTCTTTTAACCTGAATTGAACTGGGAGAGCAGAATTTTTATAGATTAAAAAGTGATTTTTCATCTAAGAAATGAACCTTCAAGCTGTAAAGAAAGTTACTATGGGATCTGTAAAGATGAGTGAAATGAAGAGGATGGATAGGAATTAAGCAGTCAGTGTCTAATGTAACAACTGGGGTGCCAAAAGTAAAGCAAACTGAGCAAAGGGTGGTGGTTCCTCATACCATATTCAATAAAACTGTAATTTACTGTGGATTCTTTATGTGGTTTCAAAGGTAGATTGGACAAATTCATGAGGAAATCTATTGAAGATTGCTAAATATTCAGAAACTACAATTAGCTCATTAACTGGGTAACACGGTATTTCAATAATTAAACTCAATTCCACTGTGTCACTGATAGAAATGTTAAAATATTATTGGTCCTAAATAAAGACTTGTAGAGGGTTTTTTTGTCATGAGAGAAATGAAGTAGATTAAGTGAAGTATGTTTCAGCCTGTCTATGAACCTGTAAGAATTTCAGATTCTGGGGTAGTGTTGGGGGTATAGGAGGAATCAGGTCAAGCTAATTTACAAGTTTAAAAGAAAACAGCTGTCAGTGAAGAGTACTAGCTTAAGCCTTTGCTTAAACTGGTCTGGAACAATCAGTGGACAGAGCCCACACAGGTAGTGCAACTGGTAAATATTTACTCACACTTAGGTTCTTATTTTATCTTGTTGGTAGAAGATAATTGGTAGTCTTGCAAAAAAACTCCTTTTGTTTAATGATTTACCTTTCAAAACACCTGTGCACTTAAATGTCTATGTGTCAGCTAACTATTTTTATGGCCGCTCCTTTTATTTCCTGCAAGGCCCTTGCTCAAACAACATGATTTTCAGTCCTTAAGGCCAGGAAAAAAAGTCAAAATCGAATTAGAAAAGTGTCAATTTGTGTAGGTTGGTCTTTTTTTTTAAAATTTTATTGCAGTGACGCTGACAGAACTTGCAACCTCTCTTCATCTCAATAGATACTAAGTGTGAAGTTAATCAGTTTTTAATGTCAACAGTATCTTGTTACTGACCTTCATAGCAAATTTGCCATAAAGTCTGCTCCCTTGAAAATGTAATCACTTTGTATTTACCTATTACTCCCTCTTTTCTACCCCCAGTGCACCTACAGTAATCTTCAGATGTATTGCTTGTTTTCTATTCTATTTCTAAAATGAAAATGATGTCCCTCTACTTACTTGCATATATTATTTGAAGAATTATTACTATCTTGTAAAAATATGTATGCATGTTTTATACCACAATATTCCTAAGTGAAAGAAAAAAACCCCTCTATTTGCCTCCTATAATTGATGCATTACCAACAGTCCTGGTGTTTTTCCTTTAAGAGCCTCTTTTATGTGTTGTTCAAAAACATGCTTTCCAACACACACATTAACTGCTGGTAGGGGATCATCCAACAAATAAATATCTCTGTTGGCATAAACAACATGCACTAAGATGATTCTTTGTTTCTGATCACCAAGAATGTAGAGACCTCTTTTATCTATCTATGAGGAACAGAGAGCTACATAAATTAGGACAGACACCTAGACAAAACACAGTATTACAGAAGGTAGCTCTGTGTTCATAACTGCAGCTGACTCATGATTTACATTGTTTATAAGTTTGTGTTCTTAATTAGATAAGGAAATATTCCTGATAGGGTTTTAGCCTTCCAAGGAGCAAATTCATCAACTCACATTAATTTTGTTAGGCTTGATTCTGTGCCTTGGTTGTTTTTTTTTTGTGTTAGTATTGCGGTTTCTGGCTTTCACGTGTTCATAAAAGAGCACTGTCACCTGTCTCCTGCTTTTGGTAATATTATGGTTATTAGAATGTATACCCTCGGAGAGAGAGCATAACCTGATAGACGTGTCCCTGAACCTTAAAGGAATTTGTAACAAATTTAGTTCTCAGTTTCATATATTTTGATACTTCAGCTATTGCATTTTTTAAATTCAAGAGTCACTGAAATTAATTTTTTTAATGGAACAAGGCATATCTCTTCACAGTAGTGAATTCTGAGTAAAAGCAGTATGGTTGCCTTAACAGGAGGGAAAAGAAAGGTTAGTAGGGAATCTTGTGTATAGTAGCAATTTGTATTTAAATTACTTCAAAGCTTTCTACAAAAAGGCTATTATTCAGGCAAACTGCTACTTATTTACTAAAATTCTGCATATTGTTCTTGATCAGTCTCATCTGAATCACATGAGTTGACTTCTAGTTTTCAGAATGGGTAAGTCAGTACTTTTCAGAGACGATCAGCAGGTGATAAAAAGGTGCAGAAACAAACAGGATAGGAAGATTCTTCGTGGTTTCAGCTGCCCCCCAAATTTAATGGGTTTTTTTTGGCTACAGTACAGTATTAATCCCAAATCTTGCTGTCTTCCTAAATCTGAAATAAGTTACAGTTATCAACTATGTAACCACAATGTACTTCTGAAGAAATGACTATATAAGCTTCCAAGAGAAGCCAAGTGGGGTATAAACTTCTGTTTAAATACATCCTTCTGACAGCTACGTGTCTAGCCAAGAAAAAGACCTTTCTCAGAGCAGGTCGGGTCAGTGAATAACTGATCTATTATAAGCTTGTGTAGGGATGTCTCCACTTCTGAAGTCTAGAAGTGGGTCATTCTCATTCCAGGATTTTTGGAAGAGAAGGATGAAGCTTAAGGGGAACAATGTGACTGCCTAACAGCTTGCTCTGATTGGATCACTTTTGTGACTGATAGCATTAGCATTTGCTCTGATTATTAGGAACGACTATATCATTTGAAATGCATGTCTCTGGAGTAGTTGAATTAGCTTAATCAGTTATAGTGTAACTTTCTTCTATAAAAATTTTAATCTGTATTTTGAATCCCTAAATGTGGATTGGAGATTAGTTACTTTATTAAAAATAGTAAATTACTAACCTCAAACATCTGAGTTTTTTGTTACATGCCTATTGGGGGGTGGGGGGAGAAGGCAAAATTCAGTAGTTAATCCACCATTTGGGAATAACTGTTTTATACATTCGGTGACAGATGCTTAGCAGTTAAAATATAGTATAGCTCCATTCACTATAGTTTACCCCTGCTGAGGTATTGGCCCATATAAATGGGTTATAAATGACTCACAGACACTAACCACACTGAAATGACAGAAAAGAATACCATCATTATCCTGACTGTGCTAACAAGAGTTTCCTGTTATAAAGACACTCAGTGAACCTCTTCATATTTCATTGGCTTAGCATCTTGATTTCTTAATCTGATAGGTTGTAATGTAACTTTATTGACAAGAGCCTAAAAAATACAGAAGATGGTAAAATTTGTAGCTCTTTATTTGCAGTGTTACCTCCAAAAGTCATAGTTACTGAATAGTTTATTGGAGGCTCTTAGAGGCAAACCCATCAGTATAAGGAAAATACATCACAAAGATGATGAATGCTTAGGATAATACATGCATGGATATAAAAAACATATTGAATCCTAAAGCCCACTAACATGGCAAGATGTCTGACAAGCTACAGCGTCAGTTATGTCTGAAATAGACTTTGGAATTGAACACATGCAGCTGTGCAGAATTTTTGAGAAACTTAAGTGTATAAAAGAAAGCCTGGGATACAAAATAAGTGGCTATGTTTAAAGCCTTTTCTTCTAAGCAGTTCTCAGGGTTAATTTTATTCATTAACTTGGTATAATAAGATTGCTCCTACAATATAGTTTTAGGTATTCTTCCCTTTAAAAATAACAAGCATTTAAAATTTTTGCCATTCTCCTTTACTCTTTCTCCCTTTTTCTTAAATGGCAGTGTAATTGCTCATGCTTTAATATTACTTGTAATGCTTCGGTCATATCTCCATGAGGAAGAATTTCCATACCTGACCCCAGTTTGCATACTGCATAATTGTATCTGAAAGTAAGAATTCAGCATTTCTTATTTTTATGATCTGAATAAAATCTCTTGTGTTTTCATTAATTGTGGCATCTGTGCTCCAAAACAGTGCTTTGAACTACATATGTGACTAAAATGTAGGCCTTCATCTCGCTCTCATGTTTTCTTTCTGTAAAGCTGCAGCGGCTTCATGCTGAGACCTGAGGTATTCTCTTTAGTTCTTATAGGATATTTTTTGTGTGAAGAAATAAATTGTTGCACTTACTAGGTTACATTTTAGACAAGAAACACTGTATCTATTTGAAACTCTGTGCACTTAAGTCAAGTCTATAACTTCTTAGCTTATAAGATTTATTGAGGATATACAATGCACAGGACTTTCTCCTGTAATAGGACAGCGTGCCTTAATAGTCAGGATACAAAATTACCAGCTTGATTATTTGCTTGCTGATCACATTTTCACAGACACTCTAAGTTTTGCCAGTTATCTTAAACTAGTAGGGGTCTGGTATCCCATTTTACAAATTTCCTTCTTTGTTGTTGCATATGGCATACTCAATTTTTATTCCAAAGTGAATCCCTCTCCCCTACTTTGTCATATTTTTCTTTTAAATATATGTATATTCTGTTCTCTTTCTGTATATATTACTGCTACTTTGACTAACTTAGAGAGAAGTGTTTAAAACTATCCTTTCCTGCATATTCCCCAATATATATTGTTCTTTATCAATACACAGAGTATTTAGCACTCCATCCCCTTTCAGTGTGTATGTTAATGTTCACAAGTGAACAAAAATTAATAAATACTGATCATGTAACCAAAATTTTCAGACATTGTATTTAGTCCTTAAAAACCATACATTTAATAATTGTTATTTTCCTATAAATTCCACAAAATGGAGTTGCTCCTTATCTATCAACTTTTCAAGGCTGGTGCTTATTAGAAAAATAGGAGTCAGTTTAGAAAAATGCATTAAAAGTTATTTGAAAACTAAGTGAATCATTTATTGAAAAGATTGAGAGAGTTACATATTCATACCTTAGTTAAAGAAACACCTGTGTCAGTCTACAGCTATTTAACAGATAAAAACAGCAAGGAGAGTATGAGGGGCATTATTAAGGGGTTATCAGTCATCCAACTAGAATAAGAAAATGACGCTTTTTTTTTTTGTCGTCTGAAAATCAGAGGAAAACTCATGATTAAAAAATTTAATATTTGGACCAGCATATGTAAGCTTTAGTGTGCTCTGAGATAAGGGTCATGAAATGAAACTCTGAACAATTATGGCAGTTTGAGAGTGTTGCCACATTTCACTATCTGTCATGGGTTTTAAGACAGTTTTGATTTTCAAATGGTTGGAATTAAGAGTATAATTACTTTAAGTGTTGAGAACATTTGAATTGGATGCAAATCAAGTACTAGATAACATGGTAGGAAAAAGCTTGTGTTGGGAAATCATCAACAAATGAGTTTGGTTGGCTTTTTTTGTTTTGGTTTCACTCTGGGAGTAAAATTGTAAAAAGGCCTTGGTGGTTCAGAAAACTAAATTCAGAGGAATGAAACTGTGGAGAGAAATCTGTGGTACCTCAATCTCCAGACTGGTTACTATTGGCTTTTCATGTAGTAAGACACTTTCCCACTGATGCAGAGCAGTTTTGCTCCTCTGGGATGGACCAAAAGAATACTACCTTTTTGAGAACTTCTCACATGTTGTTCTCTTTACCTCTTACTAGGAGAGAGAACACAGAAGATAAGCATATAAAGATACTTCCAGATAAAACATTTTAGAAACTACAATAATGCATATTATTTCTGTGAACTCCTGATATTGGAAAGAACACTAAAATTAAAATTGTTTGCTACTTTTAAATCAGAATTTTCTATACCTTGGGTGGTTGTTGCAAATGCTATTTCCTAGTAGTACATTATTCTTGGTGCATGTTAAAATCTTGTTCTTTATTTGCATACACTTATCAGTTACTGAAATTGCTGCTTGTTGAAGTTCAGTTGTGAATTTAGTCATCTTCACCTGCAATCAAGCTGTAAAAATCTTATTAAAACATTTGCTTAATAGTAAAATACCTGGCAAAAATTTAAAGTAAGTGGCGATCACTGAACATGAGTGTTATAAAGTAGAAATGTTACAAACTATACACCACACTTTCTAAAGTGATATTTTTTCTCTTTTTAGGCTTACTTTTCAAGCATGTATGCTTCCACATTGCCTATTGAATATTCATTTATTCCTGAAAAGATGTAAGCATGGAGTTCCTGAGAACACAAACAACTGTGGTGAAGCAAAGCTGAAGAACAGTTTTCTCCTGAGTATTGTACCTGAGATACGGCCCACAGCTTTTCTTCAAATTATCCACTTCAGAGTGGATACAGAGTAGTGTATGTAAGTGGAAAACTATTGGTTTGCTCTTTACAGAGTTGTCCTTAGTTGCAGTAGCCATTGTTCACTTTAGTATGAAAAGGCTGTGTATTTCTTGGAGGGAGATGTTGTTTAAATTCTTTCATATGATGCAAGGAGGATTAGATCCTTGAAAGGACTGGGAAGTAGAGAAATCATTGAACTCTGGGAAATGCAGGTACAGACACTTTGTTCCTGGTGATGCAGAGGAGGCATGCTTTGCCTTTTCTTACTCACTAATCAAAGACTGGCTGACTGAATTAAACAACTAAGTCATGTTTGATGCAGACACTTTCTTTCCAAGAAAACACCAGGCAGTAATTCCTATCAGCAATGTAGATATTTTTCTGTGGTATTATTACCTGGTTGAAAACTGGCACTAAGAACAATAGTTCTTATAAAACCTATAATGTCCATTCATTAGGAAAAAATTTGCTATTCTTACTTTGTGAAACAGATGTTGACAAAAGTATTATTTTTCAAGTAGAAATACTGGAGTAAAGCTTAGAGAAGGGTTCCTGTGGCACAAAAGCAAATAGTTGCATAAGAATTATTCACTATTCAATTATTATTATGCATGCAGAATGTTTGAGAGCACTATAAATATCTTTATAAATATCTTTTCTATAAGAGAATCACATGAAAACATATTTAATATTTATTCTACTTATAAGTTTTATTAATAAATTCCAAAAAAGGTTTTTGAAGTTATACATAGTATAATTTTTTACCAATGTTTTACTTTGTAGCTTATTTTAGATATGTTTCCTTGAACATCAGCACTTTTCAATCAGTATTAACTCATCAAAGAAATAGAATACTAGCCCTATACTTAGTTGTGTACTGCTATTGATATCAGTAGCACATAATGCCTGAGCTTGTGTTGTTAAAAAGTGTCATTAGATTTGGACTAAAACACCAGCTTTCATTCATGGCTTTCATATTATAAGATAAGAAAGTACTTCTGTAACTAACCACGAGAGGTCATGTTATGGAAAACATGAAGAAAGGGATTTCCTTTGCTCGGAGCAATCCCAACCTCCTTTCTTTACATACAGTAAAGATGGGGAGAATAGTCTTTAAGTGCTTTCATATGTTTAAGAAGCTCTTCAATGAGTATGGAGCAAGAGTCATTCATGTGGTTATTTTTTTAGTTCATTTTGTGCAAAAGGTGCAGTAATTTCATCACACTGAAATGATTGTTTTGTAGCAGCAAAACCTGCTTTTCTTTTGTCATGGCAGCTTTCAATGGAATTGGTTGTGGGCAAAGAAGAGATAATGCAGAAACACCAAATACCTGCTGTTGAAGATCAGTTCTGTGTTCTCTAATGTACTTGCAAACTATAGGGTGCAAATAAGGAATGACACTCGTAAAAAGGAAAGATGGAGAAAAAGGTTTGCTGCTGTTATTCTTTGCAGTCTTCTCCCTTTTACAGAAGCAGTGTCAAAGCAGAGGTGATGTAGAGACAAAGATACTCTCAGCATCTGCTTTCCATTATTCTACATAGGTTTAAGGAGGGGCTGAGATTAAGTGAGGTTGAACAGTGGGGCCTTTGCAT
This sequence comes from Hypotaenidia okinawae, assembly GCA_027925045.1. Lineage (NCBI taxonomy): Eukaryota > Metazoa > Chordata > Aves > Gruiformes > Rallidae > Hypotaenidia > Hypotaenidia okinawae. The sequence continues at coordinate 7,896,318 of BSDF01000013.1, read as the reverse complement.
CAATTTAAATACATTGGGGTTTTTTATGTCTAGTTATGGTAGTATTATGTAGGATAAAGTAGGCAGCTGAGATGTACTGTTTCTTCGTGGAGCACAAGTATTTTGTGCTCAAGTGGTTGAGGAAATTTGAATATATACAATCTTCTCTAGACTCTGTTTCTATGTGAGATGACTTATATGACTAGGAGGAACTTCTGTAGAGCAAATGGTTTTGTACTTAGTAGTTTGAGGTTATGTTAATTGGTCAGATTCTAAGAGCTTAAAAACTACAGAAAGTAATTCAATTTGCATGTCAGGTTAATGATTTCCTGTCAGAATTCTGCAAATAGATCTGCAGAAAGATGAAGGCAAAAGATTAAAAATGGACAGACACTGGGGGACATGTTAGGACAATGTTTCCTGTTCTGCTGTAACATGTTCATCGCAGGTGTGATATATTAATCTCCTGTGTGTTCTTGTAATTGCACAAACAAGCCCTGAATTACAGCTGAGTAAAATAACATTCATTCACACACAAAGGAGAACTGATAGTTTATTGATAATCATTCCTAGACCATATAATTTATGTTTCAACACCAGACTGTTTAAAATGTTTAAAATATTTTCATTTTAGGCATTTATGATAAAGTATAATATTAATAAAATAATTTATAAATATGAAGTAGAATTTAGAGTTAGCAAATAAAATGCTAACTAAATACACTGTCATGTCCATCAAAACTCTTGTTCTTTGGAATTTCTGTGCTACTTTGCCCACGAAAGGCTTTTTCAGGCCCAGCACTTGCAACCTGTGCTTTGCAAAGGTGATGAAATCTGTAAATAAGTACATTTAATAAATGTAATATTTTATGAAATTTTTTCAAATCCCCAAAATGTCAGACACATATGTAGAAAACCGCAGTAAGTATAATAATAAAAAAATAATACAAGTAATCTCCTTGCTCTGTCAATCAGTGTATTTGAAGACTTCTTTAGAATTAACATATAGAGCACATTTCCACTGAGCAACATCTCCTAAAATGAATTTATTATGCAAAATGACTCCTCTAGCAAATTATTAAAATGAAGCATTAATTGAGAATTTTTTTCATGAGGACAGTCTTAATTTTTGAGCTTAATGTAAACCACAGGGGAGTAGGATGAAATCATTGGGTTTTTCAACCCCTGGAGGGAAGTCATAGTGCTAATGTTGAGTTGAAATGGATGTCAGCTTCTAGCACTAGAAACTGAAGCTTCATGGGATTGTTAATGCCAAATGTAAAACTCATTAATTTCTTCACAAAGGTTTGAACTTGATACTACTAAATTCTGAGTGTTTGGTCCACCCCATGGTGCTATAACATGAATTTAAGGTTATAAATAAGTTTTACAGTATTCTTAAATATTCATGCCAATCATGAACAGGACATTTGGATGAGATTCAACTTGCACAAAACCCATTTGCAGCTTCTGCTGGAGACATGTGCAGATTGATGAATTTTGAGAAGAATTCTTCATAGTCTTTTTCATTTTATAGGTAGAGAATAGATCTTCTTGCATAGAGTTTTAAGAAGGAATATGGAAAATCTCTTTTTATGTTGTTGCTCTTTCTCTGCATGTTATATATAACTCCCGCTTTTCTTTCACATGTTAATGATGTTGGGTTTCTCCCACCTTTTTTACTTTATTATCTGAGAATCATGAACTAAGTTAAACAATGGGAACAGCAAAAAAACTAAGCAGCTAAATCTATGTCTGTATCAATTCATCATTAAGGCTGAAAGCCAAGAACGTAGCATATGAGAACAGCCTTGCCACATCCACTGGATTAACAGCCAACCTAAGGGAAAACAGAAGATGGCATTATATATTCCCCAAATTCATTTTATGGTTGTCAGACTGACCTTACAAATGTTAACTGTAGAAAATCATGTTCTGAAGCATATAAAGATCTCTTGACACTTCTTGGCAGAGATTGCCATGCATTTTTAGGAGCATTAAAGACAACCTGAATACACCACTTACTAATTAATGATAAGGTAAGGTCACATTCATGGCCTAAGAACGAAGCCCTTCTTTCCAATGAATGCTGTCTGTTCTCTTTCTGAGCCCAAGGACACTCCCCCTCTTGAAGCAAACTGGCATTTGGTACGTGTAACCAGTATCCTCCTCATACTGCTAAGGGGCATGCAGGGAGTATTAGGGCATATGCTCGTCTTACCTTTAAACAGTGTTACATTCTGTGATTTTAACTCAGGTTGGGACTAAACACGACTGAGTTACAAAAAGCAAACTAAAGAAAGGTACTATTTCATTATAATGTAGCCAAGAAATTTTCAACTGTCCATATGTTTCTGCATTTCATTTCCCAGTTACAAACAGATGTGGCTTGCTTTACTTTGATGTGGATAGGAATCAGTGTTTTTAAACTGGGTTCATATGTCTGAAGAACAGAGCTTTTATTTACTTGTCCATCTGCATCACATGCTACTGAATAACTCATGATGCCAGTGTGCAATTTTGAGAGGTTTTTTTATCCCTTCTCAGATATTTCTTTGGAGCAAAAATTTGAAAACCTTATGATTAGTTTTAATAACTTTAACTATATAAACCTGGTGGCAAACTCCCTTGGCTTTTTTTGAGGTGTGATAGAATGTTACTATTAGGGACAAACATGGAAAGTGTGTATGAGTTTCTGTATACGTTACACTTGTGTATGTTTGCATGTATTTGGGGATTATAAATTACAGTAATGGCAACATTTTAGAGGGCCAATAAATAAGGCCAGCTTCAAAGCAACCTTTTATTAGATTGATATTTAGTAACAATACATATTCTCAATAGTTACTTCTTAGTCACTGTCAATCATTATCAGTATGCATGCAAAGAATGTGCACTCTTTAAGAATCTTATCATCTAGCTGAGTATAATAAATAAACTAATTAATGGAACAAACCCATGGACCTGACAATATGTGGTTAGCACGGATGGATATAGTCCTTGGTGCTTGCAGAAGTCCAAGTGATCAGGCTTGAGAGGCCTTCAACAAGGAAAGCTGGAACTCAAGGAATTGTTGGTTTGTTGTTTTTTTTGTGTTGTTTGGGTTTTTTTCCCCTTCAGTCTTTCCTCTGTCTTTAGTGTTTTATGCTTCTCGCCATCCTGTCACAGTTATTTTTATTTTTGAGATCCTGGAATTTTTGCTTTTGCTGGGCATGTTTCTTGCTTGTTCTGCAGGATTACTCTGGGTTTATGAGACACTTTCTGCTTTTTCTTCAGGACATCTTTCCTGCCTGCGCTATATGCTTTCTCTTTTGTGCACATTTTACTGCCTCCAGATGTTTTTCTCTACCCTATTTCTGCAGCTGTACTGCAAATCTCTGACCCTTTGTGGTGTGTGTGTGTGTGTGTGTGTATACATACATGTAAATATATATACTTAGCTGTGTGATAAAAATGGTTTTTGTTTGGTTTTGTTATTCATAATGTTAAGATGCTACAAAATCTCAGTGGTTAGGCTGTTTTAGTGTTCTTGTGTCTAGGGGTGCATCAGGCTTCTGCCTTGGCTACAAAAGTTCTCATAGCTTTTGTTTTCTCCCTACTTAGAATATGCCATTATGACAGTATCACAGTGATTAAAAAGTAGTAAAGCACGTAAAGGGATATAAAGGATGTGCTTTCCTTTTGCATTTTGATCTTCAGTACAATTACTTTTTTTAACTGAGCTTTGATACTGTCAGGTTTTCTTGACAGCATTATAGTGCTCAACTGAGGAAAGAGGTGCTTAAATTTAGGAGCTTTTAATTTGAGAAAGTATACTTGGTGGGGTTAACATTTCCAGTCATATTGTTGACCTTAGTCTATTGTCTCACTGATCTGACAAAAATGAAAAAAAACCTTCTGAAAACTCTGCCTTTTGTTTCTTCCCTGTTTTGTTAATCTTTATACTTTTTAATTCAATATTTACTAGACATAAAAACAATGCTACACCCTTTTTTCATCTTACAGCTCAGAATGTTCAAATTTCTTGTCTCTTGTCCATGTGTTGCTACACCCACATCGTGCCCAGAAATGTTAAATCAATGTCCAAACTGTGTAGACTTTGATTGGAATCAGTGGGATTTTTTCTTGCTAGTTGTGTTTTAGAATAAAGCCCCCAGTCTTTTTACTGAGGTTATGTTACCCCATTTATTTATGCAGGTTTCTGTGATTTTTTTGCTCAGGGGTCTTCAAACTGTAGCTAGAATCAGCTTGTGCCAAATCTGTATTTTAACCGCTAAAGTGTGTATGCATTTAGGTGTGTGGGTGTAGACATATGTGTATGTGTGTGCATACAGATAATTCATATCTTATACATCTACATGTGTACACACATGTATTTACAAACACTGTAGAAATTCTACTGTTTCCTCCTTGTTTCCTCCAGCGTTTCTCTATCACTATAATTCCGTTGTACTAAGTGTCATATCTCTTTTCTCTATGACTTGCATATTTGATCATGGCACAATACAGCTATTTCCAATCTTAATATTTATTATGTTAATTAAATATTAAATAAATAGTAAATCATAATTAAAATGAAAATATTAAATATTTATTGAAAGAGATCTAGTGCTGGTTATTCTATGAGCAGATACCCAGAAATTATCTCCTTGTTAATGTTGTGCCATTTATAATTGTTATGATAAAGGTCCAGGAGCCAATTAGTTATTTCAGACTATGCTCATGTTCAAGTCACGTCTGTCTTTCCCCTCAAATAGATTTGTTGAGCTATAGTGAAAACACTGGTAAAATTTTAGCAGTAAACTTCCATTTTAGGGAAGATGATTGTAGTAAGAGACCAGAGAAGTATGCTGGTCAAAGTTGACGCTGCCCAATTCAAAGGCTACTGGCTTAGCAACTTGGTCTTCGAGGAGTTTAGAATGTAGTGAAGGATTGCTGTGCTTTAAACCTAATTATGATGCGGAGAGGGGAAAAAAGTATTATGTCTCCATACTTTTTCATTCTGAGACTTTCCAAGAGTAGAAAACATAATAAATAAAAAGTCAATTTGTGCTTGACTTGGACTACTGCTACAATGTTTTTAGCATATCTGAACTTAGAACTCTTACTCTAACCTGTATTCAGCATTGTGAAAAGGACTACTGGTCCAGTATACCTGGTATACTTTATGGGAGGTTGGAAAGATGAAGCCAGACTCTTCATAGAGATACCATGCCAAAGTAGGAGAGAGACTGGGCAAAAATTAAATAACAGATTGTTTAAGCAGTAGGGGGAAAAAAAACGCCAAAACAAACCAAACTGTGAGATTGACCAAACATTGGAACAGGTTGCTTAGGTTGCAGTCTCCTTTCTTGAAGGTATTCAAGACCAAAATAGTCATTGCAACCTGCTCTAGCTGATCATGCCTTGAGCTGGAGGTTTGGACTAGATGGTATCAAGAGATCCCTTCCAACCTCAACTATTCTGTGGCTATATGTTTCATACCATGTATATCACAGCTGTTGGTATTTTCAGGGCAAAATTAACACTAACTTACTAGAACAAGTAAATTATGATAGCCTATATTGTTTATTTTTTACTATTTTCTTTTTTCTTTATGCTGCTTAATTTGATTTGGACTATTTTTAATTTCCACATATTTAACTGATTTCCAAGAACCCTGTCTTAAATTGTTTTCACTAAAACAGCAATCAAGATAAGTATAAAGAACTGTAGTTCCTGGAAGTATTAGAAGCATAGTGTGTGGTATGAAATTCTGCCTCTTGCATTTTTCTTCCAAATTTGGAGTGATAAAGTATACCCGAAACCTTAGACATCCAATGTGTCTGAAACTATTTTTCATGGAACAGACTAGATGTCACAGGCAAATTTGAACAAAACACTTGATAAAAGGCTGAATACTGAATATGTGATAAATAAATGTGAGCTCTTTTTTATGAATCGGGTTTGAGACTTTCAAATATCAAAAAAGATATTTTAATATCCTATCTTGAGTCTTCAACATCCTGAATAAAGCATATCTTAAAGGAAACAGGAGAGGGATGCTTTTTTTTTCATATAAGTGTTCACAGGACCTGGGTTTTATTAGCTATTTTCTGGCCACAGTTTTGTTCTTATATGAGAATTTTATTTCACTTGAAATTGTGGTGGCTGAGATAATCATCAGCCCAGCACTGCTACCTACTTGGAATAGCTGATCTAACAAAAAATGAGGCTAAAAGAATCAGAACATATACGTTTCTTTTAATTTTTAAATGGTACTTTTATAATTTATCTGCTGTCACCATGTTTTGTCAGTTACTATCCTATAGCCTAATATTTCCTGAAAAACTAGCTTGCTATTTCTTCCCTTCTTTTTTAATATAGCAATTAAGAATTAAAAATAATTATCCCTTTACATTTATGTCAAGATTGCTTTTCAGAATGGTTTTAAAGCCCCTATGGAATTAAATTATGTGGTGAAATACTCATACTGCAAATACGTACGCCACCTACTGTTGGACACTGATATTGGAACCGTATTAAAATACGTTGTATAGGCTCAACCTTTATTAATCTACTTACAGCTATTATTTATAAATATTTATGTTGAAACACATGAGGTCTACTTCTCCCTGCATTGGATTCAGGCCTTTAATCTGGTTCTGTGTGGAACCTAGCTTTTTTTTTTAAAAAATGTACATTGTAGATATTTTATGAAAAAAACAGGTAATATAAAGAGGTCTGAATGTCTTAAGATTATAACTATGTTAACATGCATTTTGGTTACTGACAGCTAAAGGTCTGTTGCTAAACAATTAGTTTGCAGGCAGCTGCAGACCAGGTAAAGTCTGTTCTCCCTGGGCTGCTGCTTTATAGCTATGCTCACGGATTGATCCAGAATGTGCAAGTGCACTGCAATTTAATATTCCCTGGATTTAATTAATGGATAAGGACAAAAACATTGCTGTCCTTAATATTAGCGTGCTAGAATCAAACCTAATGAGCTTTCTCTAATGTCATTGACAGGAATATATAGTTCTCCCTTCCTAAATAGCAGTAAAATTTTAAGATTTATGCAGAGGTGTGGGAAATCAAGATTGCTTTTTCTTCCATTAATTTATAGTCCATTTTGGCACTGGTTCAGGATTATGGGTTAGTTTTGGTTTTGTTCTTTTTCCTAGGGTGAAGAATTAATCTCAGAATGGTTGATAGAGTTTTAGATAGAAGTAATTTTGGTAACATGACGTGCTCTCTTGGCTGTTATCAGGGAAGATGAGAAGTAAATGGAAGACATTTTTACTCAGCGCAGTTCTGTTAAGTGTACTGTACCCTTCATGTTTAATCATGAAGCTGAATAGTGCAATGTACATTCAATTTAAGAAATAGATTCGTATCATGGTGACTTGGTTAATCTCATATTTTGAATCACAGAAAACCCTCAGCTATTTAATGTATACTTTGTGATGTTTCATGGTACACGCTTTCTTTTCTACATGCCCTTATTTACAGCAGTTTTTTCCAAGACACTCAGGCATTTTTGAATATGGCTAAGCATTTTTTATTTTTATAATAAATATTGAAAAAAATTTCTACATGCAGAAGTTTTATGAAGTGGCAATAAATAAAAAATAAATGCACCTCTATCTGCCATGTTTTGTATGTGCTTTATCATAATCTAAGAGGGCCAACTGGGTAAAAATGTATACATGTAGGTGCTGTTGTGCTTAGCTGATACAATAATTTCTATGAAAAACAACGTGGTTTGAACTTAATTTATGTGTATTAGAGAAATCCTCATGAAGTAAGTGTTGTTGCCATGTACACATGATATGTGTCTCCTATGGATATTTCAGGCTACAAGGTCAGTGGCTACCTGACCTGAATTTAGACAACCGTATTAGAGAGGAAATGGGTTCAAGTATATAATTTCTTGAAGCATCCTTAGGGAATACACAGTTATGATTACTTAGTTACTTTAAATCAATGCAGCTGGAACAGTATTTTTAGTATTTGGCAGCTTAAAATTATTTTTAAATGTTAAATTATGGATAACATTTTGGGTAATGACTCCAGTTTGCATTGTGATCAAAACCAGCAATGAAACATATTTATGTAATACAGATTCTGTCAAACAGCAGTGTGCAGATACACTAACAAAGAATGACCAGTGTGAAAACAATTAATTTGCTCATTTAGAGATAGGTAACTGCTTTCACTCAACTTCATTTTTGAAGAGCTTTGACTCTGGAAAATTGAATAATGTACATAAGATTTGGTTGAATAACTGAAAGCATAGCAGGTCATGTTACATGTAGAGAATCATTATCCTGCACATTTGAAAAGGAATCAGGTAGGCAAACGTTCTTGAGTTGACTGACCTACAGTGTGCAGTTAATATGCTATCAGACTGTTGAAAATAGAGCAGAGTGACTAAATCCAGAGCAGGTAGTCTATTCAGAGTTCTTGACTGAATGGTTACGGTAGAAAGTACATTGTGCTGCAAAATGGAGAAGCAAATACAGAGGGAGAAAGAGCAAAAAATACAATGTGAGCCAAAGAGGAGGAGGAAGTAAATGATCAAGGTAAAATACAGGGAAGGATTGAACAAGTCTTAAATAAGGATTGCTAAAGTTCTCTCATGGAAGTTGTAGGTGTTCAGCAGTACCTCTGCAACTAAATGATTAGGGTAAAAGAAAATCAAGGCAATAAACTTGAGTGGAGTAATATTTGAACAAAAATAGTGCAAAGGAAGTTTAATGAGGAATAATATCTAAAGCTGAAGGAGATTTTATACTGAAATAAGGTTGCAAATCAAGAAAATACTATGCTAGTAGTTTCTCACAGTGAATTTCATGTAAACACAAAGGTAACTAGTTTTGATGCAACACCCTGTGATACTGTACTGAATTAGGTTAATAAAATAGATGATCTACAAATAATAGCAATCAAAAATTGTTTTGTTACATGACTTGAATTTGAAAATGTGATTGGTTTGTGAACTTAGAAACTTTATTAAAATAAAGGCAGCCTAGCAGAATATGTAAAGTCAAGGCTGCCTTACTCTGTGCTGCTACCATGAAGAGACAAGCCAAGTTTTCCATCAGTAGCTTAGAGGCTGTGCATTACTTTCCCTTTTGCTATGAAAAGCAAAATGTCTCCTAGCACATAGTTAGTCCCAGATTGTTAGAAGAGGGCTTTGTGATTATAGCTATTAGATAATGATGTTAAAATTAGAAGATCTGTGATCCAATTTTTTCTCATATTCTTTAAAAGGAGTGTGATTCCAAGGTTTACAGGATCTGTAGAAGCTTACCCCACAACCAATAACACCTGCTTTAGATTTGTCATGAAATGAGACTAGGGATATAGAGCATTAATGGTTTGGTTTTATTCTAGCATCCAGCTTCAATCACAGTCTTTTTACTCACTTTGTATTATCAAAATTAGAAGTTGCACATTTTTTCTTTTTGGTATTAAGAATCGATTAGAATGTTTTTAGATTAATGTTAAATCATTTAAAAATAGAACATTTCTCATTATAGACATGTAGAAATGTGTTATTCAGGCCTCAGGATTGTTGAATACCCCCAGTGAGACAGTGGAATACACAGGTGCTCAGAAAACAGCAGCAGAATCTGACAGTCTGGAAAAGACACAACACAAGGCATATCAGTTTCCTATCTGTTCTTTCTCTTTTAATATTGTCTTTTCATCCTTGACTTAATATTTACTCTTTCTCTCTTCTTATTTCTCCTGATGATCATTTCATGTATCACCTGCCACTTTCCATTCTTTCTGCTTTTTTGCTGTGGATTATACTGCCCACTTGCTCTCCAGCAACCTAGTTAACTGTCACTTTCAACTTGCATGAAACTTGGGACAGTGTTCCCTTTTATCCCCGTAAAGAAGCACTGTCCCAGGTAATGAAAGCGAAAGTCAGAGAACAGAGAACTTGATCTTTTTTTTTTTTTTTTTTTTTTTTTAAATGTTGAGAAGGCAAATTAGCTGTGTGACACAGCCAAATATACCCTCTTTTCTGGTAGGACACATCAATTTCAGAAGGTATAGTTCCTCAGTCTATACTGAATGTGTGTAATAATACAGAGAGAGAACTTTGTTGTTAGCATTCTGCATAGATAGCATGAGATTGATTCCTTGTATCTTACAAGAGAAGGTAGCAAACCTAGCCTGAGAGCAAGTATTCTAGCTGCTGTTCTGGGAGCTGTTGAGATGCTCAGGTTATAGAGTATTAAGTAGCTGCTAAGAAGCAAAAGCAAAACTCACATTCATCTCAATTTAACTGCAATTTTTTCTATGTAGCAATTTTGAAAAATGGCCTGAGGACTCTTTCCCACAGACTGTGTGGACTTTCTTTAAGGTCAAGCACAGAATTATTCCAGATCATTAGCATACCATTTTTAGGTTGCAGTCAGCAATTTCATTTGAGTTCTGGAAAAGAAAATGCTCCATCTGGTAAGAGGAACATAAAAATGGGATTCTGCAACTCCTTCAAACTGTTGCCTGGCTAAAACATGTACTAGAAATATGATTGAGTGTGACTTTGGAGAGTATTTACTCAATAAGCTGTGGCAGTAAATCCATTATTTTCCATGTTTCTCTTCTGTGATTGTTCTTGGTTTCTGGAGAAAACTTATTCTTCTTAGGGTTTTTTGCTGTTCTGAGGTCAAAAAAAAAAAAAAGGTAAAGGTTACAAAACCATAGCAAAGATGTATGTGCCTCAAACCTGGTCCCTCCTGCTTTTCATTCAGTCAAATTATACGAAGGGAACACATTTTTATCTCTTACTAGCAGTTCCCATATAAAGTCTGATTTGACAGTATGTGGTTTAAAGGGGGAGCAACATATTCCAGGTAGTATGATATTGTGTTCAGCAAAACTAAGCTTGAGTGAGATTCTGTTTCAATTCTGTACATCTGCATCCTTCTCTGAGTGTTAATCGGCACAACTCTACTGCTGGCACTTCCTTAATTTCCCATGGATATTTCCTGTCCTTCAAAAGTTCCTCCAAATACTTATTTCTGTGACATACATCTGGTGTGAAAATCATGTTTAGCTAGGCAAGAACTCTCTCTGCCCCACTCTATTCTAGCTCAAATTTCAAATTTGAACAGTAAGCTTGAATTTCTTTTTCTGGCTACTTTCCCCTCCCTTTTTTCCATTTTTTTCCTTTTTTTTTTTCCTTTTTTTCCCTGGAGCTCTCTCATGCTTTTGAATAAAAGATTAAGTCTTTAATTTCAGTTGTTCTTGTGAATCCCACACACAGCTTGAGTTATTTCTGAAAGGTCTCGCGCTCTTTTAGTCAGTTATGTGCTGCCAGCAATTCTTGGCATGTGTTCCAGGTGCTATGCTTACATAACTAACTGGTAGCTTTTTAATCAAGTTGGATGTGAAAAATGAGAAATTTTGTGTGAAGAATGATTGAGGTTATGTAATATAAAGCCTACATTAAAAAACATTTTAAGATTTCTACCGCAACCTTGTAGTGAGTAGACAAAGCAGATATTAATTTAAATGAAATTTAAAATTCAGTTCAGGTATATTATGATATACTTTGAACAGCTTTACAAAAGCTTTCTTCCTAGCTATTGTATTTTAAAGATTTTTGAGGCATTCATGATATGTGCCAAGATGGTAGGAAGCATCAAAGTATATTCAGCACTGAAGGAAGAAGAAATAATTAAGGAAAATAATCTAATGAACAGACAATCTATGTAGTCTGTTTTGTGCACAGGGGATTGACCATGCCTCCATATCACTTCTCACCTGAGAAGAGTGCAAAACAGGCATTATATCATCCCATGTATTGCAAAATTCTGACAGCAAGTCCTTTATACAGTCTTGTATATTCTTTATTGGATGTCTGATATTAAATGATGTATTGAAGTACACCTTGAATTCATTCAAAGCATCTTTTCATAGTAGCTTTGAGCCTAATTGCTATGTTGTATTTGGAGCTAGATGGTATGCTCTTAACTTTCTACATGGTAGAAAGAGAAATTGAAAAGAAAATGGGCAAAATTCTTTTATTTACAGACATAGCAGTTGGGAGTGGAGAGAAATAGTTTCTAGAGGACATCATTGCAGCAAGCAATCTGTAGGTATAAAACTGAACTTGTAAGAGAGGGAAAGTCTGATGACAGATTGTCTTGTCTTAGAAAATAGCTGCAGAAGGTTGAGCTAGGGGTTGAGACCTCTAGGGAATGCCAGTGAGAGAGCAGAAGAAAAGTGTATGTGCATCTTAAGAGAAACGAATCGAGTTTGGAGAGACAGGTGAACCATAGGCTAGGAGTTTACATTGCATGGAAACTTAAAAGATTGTTCTTAGTTTAGAACAGTGTTTTAATACTCAAAATGTCCCTTTGTATCGGCACTGTGGAGCTCTACCATTTTGAAACTCAAGTTTTGTGAACAAGTTCAAAAGACTGCTGGGATTAATCTCTCTAGAACTTGTAGGTTTGAAATTTCTACCACAACCCCCAAAGAAAGAAATGTATCTTCAGTATATGTACTTTGGCACTTCTAAAAATTATGTTAACTAACTTTACTAAAAAAAAAGACAGAATCACTTCAGTCTGCCCTGAGATCGTGAGCATCTTAGACAAATTTCATGTAAATAAAGCCTTAATTATGTTACATAGCCAGAGTCAGAACATTTGTATTAGTTTCATAGTCTTGAAGTTACTCTATGTTCTAGAATAGAAAGACAAAATAAAAAGTAGTAATAATTGACATCTAGTAAGTAAAATATAAATACCACATCAGGGTTAATGAGAGCTAGTTAAAGATCTAGCATCCTGTAGCAAGCACATCAGAGATGCACAGGCATAATTAAACTATCAAAATACAAAAGGGGTTTAAGAACTTCTGTGCATCTGAAAAAAATACTTGCTATAATTGCATTTTCTGTCTTTGTATTGAATTACTTCCACTTTAAAGTAACAGTAAAATTATTTACAAACAGTAACAATGCAAAACATTAGGAATTTATTTCAAATGAAAATAGGTACATGTGCAAGAAGTACATGATCTGTTTCTGAGAGCTTTTAATACTTTTACAATGCAGATTTCCAGAAGTATCAAGTAGGTTAATAATAAGAAAAAAGCTATCAAGTTTTATGAAAGAATGTTTATATGACATTTGCAAGAACAGTGTTGGAATACTAGTTGTGGGCTATATGTGTTTTAAGGAGGATGAGATTTTATAAAGAAATGTGGCTAATAGGGAAACTCAAAGTTAAGCCATGACTTGATCATGGAGTGAGTATTGGTTGCATTTGCAGAGGAAAGATTTCTGTCATAGAAGGCAACTCTTTCACTTGTTAGATAAAACAGAACCCAGTCTCTGGAGGCTGATATTACAAGCAAGGGTGCAAATTTTAACAACTCAAGTTTTGAAAAAACATATCTATAAGGATGGTAGATTCTTTGTTGGTCTGTCTAACTCAAGGCTGAATGCTTTTAGGAGCTACAGTGTAACTCATATTGCAGACTTGAGGCAGAAATTGCTGCTGAGAGTCGGAGGAGGTCAGAGGAGGTAGTGATTGTCCCTTCTGATCTTAAATCCTCAGAGCTGGGTGCACAGAATTCTATTAATGCTGGACTGTTTCTACATGTATCAGGAATATTCAGCTAGTCCAGAAAAACTTTGAGAGGCTGGTGGCTCAATTGTGATCTTGTTTTATTTCAGAAAAGAAAGAATAAAAAAATTGGGATGATTTGGTACTATCTAGACATTGTAATTGGGATGTCGCCCTATTGTATTGCACACTTAGTACCTGTAACAAAATATAGCCCTGGGTATTAAAACTTCTTCACTTGAAATTGAAAGGAATTTTAAAACATTCATTAAGGGTTTTTTAAATGCAGCTCTAGAATGAATTAAACTATTTTTAATGACTGCAGGGACTAGCAATCTCTGAGGAAGGGGAAAAAAATGATAGCGTGGAGAATAAAGATAAGATTGGTGGGTTATTTTTAAGGAAAAGACTCACACTGAGAAAATTCATCAGTAAATGTGGTGAGTAAATGTTTAACCTTTAGGTTTCGCTTGTGTTCAGATTCCAAACTAATACAAAGGCACTTGAACATTTGTGAGTGTTGAACATGTTTACAGAGTAATTATATTGAACATCAGGAAGTCCACAAAACACTTCCCATACTCCTGTGTTATGTGCCCTTTTGAATTAATGTTTTCTAAATGTCACGTTGAATAGTATATTAAATTCCAGCTTCTTTCTAAGGTACCTGAGGTGGCTGCTTTAGAAAATATTTTTCTCAGCTGCAATAACTTCTTGCATTTAAATACAATGTTAGTATTTCCATATGTCCTATCGCCGTGACATTTTCTAATAGGCCAACAGGTTAAGGTATTAATAAACTGCATGATCAAGCAAGTTTTTTACTGTAGCTATGCCCCTGCATTTCAGATTTTTAGTTTGTTGCAACTGTGTTTTCCCCTCTGTACAGAATTACCTTTGTTCAAAACATGTTGTGCAAGTCAGTGATTAACAAGGGATTGGCTAATATCGTTCATGACCTTATGCAATTTTGATGTTGCATCTCTCTTCAGTGGCAGGGAAGGGGAGTTTCTAAAACCTGCTTGTTCATCTGAACTTTCCATAGGGCCCGAGTGCTTGGAGCCCTTTCACCTGGACAGGCTTTTTCAGGACTGGGCAAAGCCCGGTTGCTGCTCAGCGAGCTGTGCCCTTGGCTGACCCCTCCAGCTCTGCTGCGAAGAGCTATACTGCAGCACACCGCCCCCAGCTCTGGCAGGGTGCCTAGGTCTCCGCAGGCAGCCTGCCTGCCTACGGTACAGGCTACCGCCGCGGGTGCTTCGCTCTTCATTGCCCCCCAGGCCGGGGTCCAGGCTCGGAGTTTGGGACCCCGTCTTGGAGAAGGGGAGGTTGCATCCTCCATTTCCTCCCGGAGGTTTAGGGCTGCCCTAACCCGTGCCTGGCCTTCGACCAGGAGCTAGCTCTAGGAGGGCCGAGTTCTGTAGAAACAAACGCGATTTCACCCCCTTTCACAAATGGCAAATGTTACACGCGTTTGTTACAGCGCGCTGTATCTGTGAAATGGAGAACCAGAGGCTCCCCAAGGCGCGGCTGCCAGTCTGACCTCTGGCTCCGGCTTTTCAAAAGGGAAAAGCCCGCCCCCCGCGGGGGAGAGATTCGGGAGTGTTGCTGTACGGGGCAGCGTATTCTCGCCACCGGGCGCGGCCGGGGATCTGTCGCCCCGGGCGAAACCCAGGCCATGTCGCCCTCCCCCGGCCCGCTCCGCGGCCCGACAGCAGGCGGGCACAGGGGCGGGGTCCTGCGCGGTCTGTCCCTTCCGGGCGCCCGTAGCGGGGCGGGGCCGCGCGCCGAGGCTGCCCGGCCGCACCGGTGTGTGGGCGGCGCGCGGGGCAGCGCCGCGGGCGGCCATGGCGGCGGGCAGCGCCATCCAGATTCCCAGCCGTCTCCCGCTGCTGCTCACCCATGAGGGCGTCCTGCTGCCCGGCTCGACTATGCGGACGAGCGTGGACTCGCCGCGCAACATGCAGCTGGTGCGCAGCCGGCTGCTGAAGGGCACCTCGCTGCGGAGCACCATCATCGGCGTCATCCCCAACACCAGCGACCCCACCTCCGACTGCGACGATCTGCCCTCCCTGCACAGGTGCCGCCCGGCCCGGCTCCCCTCTCCCTCGCGGTCTCGGACTCCGCGCCCTGACGCGCTGGTCCGCCCTGCCGCCGTACCGCAGCGTGCTGCCCCGAGGCCAGCTCGCCATGTTGTCACCTCCGCGGGAGCGTTGGGGTGGCAGGGGCGGGCCTGTTCCGCTCGGCCGCCGTGCGGGAGAACGCTTCTCCCTTCGGAGAAACTCCCGGACCGGAGCAGGGGGGCGGAGGGGCGATCGTGGTGGCAGGAATTGGCTGGCTGGCGTCTGGAAGGAAAGTTTGAAAAGGAGACCGAGTTGGAAGGGAAAACACGATCAAAGGACGCAGGCCAGGAGCATTAAGACTCTGGCTCTTGTGAACGATAGCGGTGTTCATCTAATAAGCTGTGTGCGTAGTGACCTAGTTCATGTCAAGTGCAAACACATTTTATTTCTGTGGGATAAAGTACGAGTAAAACTAACATGCTGTAATCTCTAAACTTTACCACATCGGTAGTTTTGCAAGAAAGGAATTTCCCTTTTAAATCTGTTTAAACAGGTGCACGTATCTAAAGATTGTTCAGAATGAGGCCAATAATTTTACTAAAGGCCTGTAAACTACAAACACTGAGCTTTCCAATGAGAGTAGTCTGAGCAGAAGTGTGAGGGTTCTTGTCCACAGTGAGATCTGTTAAATTGTTTATGAGAAAAATACTTAAGTTTCTGATTTAGGTGATTGTTAGCTCATTAATTTTCAGGTTCTAGGATTTGGTTTTGTAATCTGTTACAAAGGGAAATACATAATTTAGTTGCTTTTCATGATGAGGAACTATGACACGGAAGGTTCTTGCAACCCATAGCTCTGTTGCCCCTTGGTAAGGGGTACACAAGATGTTCTGAGGAGGCTGACAAGTAATACGAAGATTTGATCTGTTTTAGGATTGGCACAGCGGCACTGGCAGTTCAGGTGGTTGGTAGCAACTGGCCCAAGCCACATTATACGTTACTGGTTACGGGCCTCTGCCGATTCCAGATCCTGCAGTTGCTGAAAGAGAAGCCGTATCCTGTTGCTGAAGTTGAACAGTTAGATCGACTTGAGCAGTTCACTAATCAGCATAAATCTGAGGAGGAACTTGGAGAGCTATCAGAACAATTCTACAAATATGCAGTGCAGGTAAATTGTTTTAATCCTATGTATCATAAATTGATATATTTATACATGTTGGATTTCTTCTCTGACCTTTTCCTTCTATAGTTCTATTTTTTCAGTGACTAGTAGAGTTTCAGTATTTCTGCTACAAGTATTTTTCTTATAGCTTAAGTTTTCTGCATCACGGTCTGTGGTGTCTGTACAGCTCACTGCAGGATTAGTCTGTGTGTGTTAGTGCTATGATAAGTTGGTGTTATTTGATATATATATAGCAATGCTATAAATACATTCTAGTAAAGTAATGGGTTGTTTGTTGTTTTTTTTTCCTACAGAATTTATATATGAATTTATGTGATGAATTGAGGTTTTGCGAGGGTTGGTTTTTTAAAAATTATTAAATGAGAAAAAACCCTCTAGAGCTTTGATTATAAACAGCTGTCCTCAGGTATAATGAATTTTAGTTTAAAAGATGTGTAGAAGAAGAGCCATAGCATTTAAATAACTGCAGTTTTTAATCATGAACGTGTGTGGAAAATAAGAGGTGCAGACATTGAAAAAAGTGCTGCAGACATGATATTTTTGAACTTCTTGAACAATCAGAAAGCCTGAAGTCTTGACTGCCCTATGCTGGGTTAAGGAATTCTTCTTTCTTTTTTTTTAAATTTATTTCAGTAGCATTTGGCTAAGTACCTAGATATGTTTCATGCTGAAAGATGCTGTCCTTTTTTAGGTCAGGTACTCACTTAAACTATTGAGAAACAAACATAATAATAATAATAATAATGAGTATTGTGCATTATGTGTTCCTTACAGTTGGTTGAGATGCTGGATATGTCTGTTCCTGCAGTTGCAAAGCTGAGACGTCTTTTGGATAATCTGCCTAGAGAAGCTTTGCCAGATATATTAACTTCTATCATCCGCACATCCAACCAAGAGAAACTTCAGGTATTAGGTTCTTAATTTTTTTAAAGGGAAGTTAGGTGTTTACAATTTGTTTTACATTTTATTTCTTTTAGATAATTTTGAAAATGCTTATATTTGAGAATGTACAGTAATAACACTCTGCCAGCAGGTGTCTGTGCTACAACTGATCATGAATACTTGTAAAAGGCTATTATGTTGCTGTTTAAAGTGTTTCTATATGTGTATGTCAGAACTTGCCTAATAAGTAGATTAATCAAGTTAGCATTGGAAACCATTCGTTTTATTAACAATAAATACAGCATGGACTTCCCCTTCCCATGATAAAGATGCTAAATCTTTTTTCTAATTTCACTGACATTTTGCTTACTTATCACAGTTTACAGATCATTGTACATCTCTTAATACCAACAGCTTCAGAATCAGGCTTTTTTAATATTTTTAATAATTTCTTGAAGTGAGGGGGTTTTTTAAATACTAAGACACTGGTTAAATTTGCATCGTGCGTCAAAATAACTTTATGCTTTCTGTGTTCAGAAGTTTTTTGTTCTGGCTTTTCTTTTCTCACTGCTAGTGCTGCATGTTCAACCTTGAGTTGAAAGCATAAATTTGGTTCTTTCAAAGCACAACATTTAGTAGTAGTTGAAGTAATTTGAAGTGAAGGTGTGTGCTGTAGCTGAATATCCTGGAAGGTACACTAGTCATTAAATTTATCATGTCCTTTCTTATATTAGAAGTGCTGAAGAAATGAGCAGCCAATGGAAGCTGTGGAAAAGCTAAATTCTACCTGTTTCTACTTATCAGCTTCATTAAATATGAAAATGAAATAACATCTAAAATATTAAAAAGACAAAACAAATCAAAAACAGGCATAAGGTGATTTTTTTTTTCCTGGGTTAACTAAGGAGATCATGCTGTAACTTTCTTAGAGGGCTAGCTCTTCTTGAGGCTTGGTAAATGAAAAATAGAATGCTGATAGATGTTTACCCCAGAAAATACAACTGAAATATTAAGATGCTTTAAAAACAGACATACAACGCTATGTCTTCTTTAAGATAAAATATTTTATTCTTATTTGGGAGTGCTTTGTAATTTAACTAAGGCCAAAAGACAGTAATAGTACCTACCCGCCTTGTTCCATTCCCCCAAACTGATCCACCAACATGAACTTGTTGGCTACTTGTAACTCCTTCTTCTTAGATTTTAGATGCTGTTAGGCTGGAAGAACGATTCAAGATGACTATACCATTGCTTGTTAGACAGATTGAAGGCCTGAAGCTGCTTCAGAAAACAAGAAAGCCCAAGCAGGATGATGATAAAAGGGTATGAACCTTTAAATGAGGGATGCATAAGCATCCTAATTGTATAAAGATGCAACTCTAAACAGGCTAATGAAGGTGTATTTTTATCTGTGCAGAGTTTCCATTTTGTAGCTGTAATGTTTCATGGCAGTCCGGAGCTGCAGAAACACCCAGCTGGCAGCTTTGACTGTTTAGATACCTAAAGGAGAAAATTTTCTTTTAAAACTAACGAGGCTGTTTGTCTGTTTGTTTACATACTTCAATCTGATCACTTTCTGACTCTGAAAAAATGCTCAGGTTCCTTTTTAAGAGTTATTGGGTGCCCAGTTCACTTGCGTGGCACAGTTTTGGCCTGTGCAGTGAAAGGTGTACCTTTTACCAGTGGCATTGCAAGTGAATGTTAGCTTTTGAAATACAGATAAACAACGTGTTGTAAAATGTAGCTTGTTAAATTAGGGCAGTTTGGACTTTTGCTGCATTTGACTATCACAAAGTAAGTGAGAAGTAAAAAGAGAGAAGACATCTGTTTTCTAAAGATTAGGCTTATTCTGCTTTTGATGTGCTGTAATTCCCAAAAAGTCAGAAATAACTTTCTTCAGTTTTGGTGTACTGCTGTCTGCTGGTTTAGGGTAGATAGGATATACTTATGAAATACATAAAGTGAAATGAGAGCTGTAACTTTTTAAAGTAGTACCAATATAGGTTGTGAAGTTATTTATTTGATTAAAATTTTCTCATTTTTTTAATGAAGGAGGCTCTCCTAGCACCTTGCATTTTTTGCCATGGTTTCCATTCGAAGCCAAAGTATACGCCTTACTTAAAAAACAAAACCTCATACTGCTTTCTGGCTTTGTTTACCCTTTCATAGATTGTAGCTATTCGGCCTAATAGGAGAATCAATCACATTCCCAGCACTGCAGAAGATGAGGAAGAAGAAGATGATCACGATGATGTTGTCTTGCTGGAAAAAAAGATTAGAACATCCAGTATGTCAGAACAAGCTCTTAAAGTTTGTCTTAAGGAAATAAAGAGGTAGGAGACTTTCAGATGGTTGTTTCTTCTCTTATTTTGTTTTTTAAACCAAATCTTGTGTTAACTTTTTGCTTATTTGATATATTTGTGTTGGTGTGTTTTGGAATTGATTTTTAAAAATTTAGTAGGCTGCTTTTTTAAAAAATATATTTCATAATTTCATCTGGAACATCAGAGGTGTTGACATAGACATATGAAGTCTTTATACATTACATAGCATTCAACTGCAAGCACTAAGCCTCTGTAGTAAAGATCTCAGGAAAAAAAAAAGCAGCAAACCCACAACTAGATATTAACATTATTGTTAATGAATAAACTGATCTATCCAATTATTTGGTCTTATTTTTTCCCCTCTTCTTCTGTGAGAGGATAACTGCTATAACTACCTATGGTGATAGATGGTTAGCAACCTCTTTTTCAGTGAGGATGCATGTATGCATGCATTGTATTTGCATAGGGAACTGACTTTTTTTTTTCCATTTCTGTTTTAATTCTGTAAATAACTTACTATTTTGAAAAGTCAGTCTCTTAATTGGTGGAGTAGTGACTTGCTTTTTTAGTTACGGCTGTCAGAAACTAAGAGGGTGTGCTGATGACCTGAAGTTCACTAAATGCCTGTCTTGTGATTCAGGAAAGTTTTACTTCACCATTATTTCCTGATTAGCCTTATGATTTTTGTGCATGTATTTCCAGACTGAAGAAGATGCCCCAGTCAATGCCTGAATATGCATTGACAAGAAATTACTTGGAACTGATGGTAGAATTACCGTGGAACAAGAGTACCAAAGGTAAACTCTTCTGTTATTGTTGATTATCTCTTGCACAGACTTTTTTGGGCAAGTAACCATCATGTAAACAATAGGTAATTAGTTCTGTCTTGCAAATGTTTGTCTTCATTGTCAGATAAAAATGTTATGAATATGTTGCTGCAGTCTTGCAGTCTACCTGCTTTATACTAAGATCCGTATACTTACTAGCGTGAGTTGCTCAGTTGTACATCTAAGAACGTGAATTTTAAAAGTATTAGCGCTATCTACCCAAAAAAATGAAGGTGTTATTACTTACAGTCTCTACTACCATGTATCTAAAATAATGAAGAATGGAGCATTTAATTATAAAAAAAGCTTTTGTACATTTCTGTAGCATTAATCATCCTGAAGAAGGTTCTGGTATGTCTTAAGTCAATCAAGATTGGTAAGGAAGAAAAGGATGAAAAAGCACAATTGTAGTTAATTTTAATAATTACAGTTTTGGGTAGAAGAGAAAAATGCAGTATCATGTCAGCTTTGTACTAAGATATTCAAAAGCTGTGAGTAAAGGGAAAGAGTAGAAAATGAAACATGACTCTTCCTGCTGACCAAAACAAGTAGATGAAATGGGCAAAATGACTTGTCAGAAGGTGTACTGCTGGAGAAGAAGGATCTTAATTCCTTCTAGCACTCACTGAACAATGAGGCTTTTGAATAGCATTTAAAACAGGTCTAATTTCAAAAAGGAATTTAACATACTACACCATCAGAAACATCTGTATATTTTTGTCCCTCTTAGAATATGTGGTGATGAATTTTGACCATTTTTGACTACAGCCTTGACTGTTTACAAATCTTCTTGTAATCAATAAATTATGAAAAGATAATTTATGAAATTATGAAAAGCTTTAGACTCTATAGATACAGTGAATAAAAACATACTTAAATACAAAAATAGAAAATCCAATAGGAAATTATGATCATTAGTAAATTTTTTGTTCAGTGGTTGACTGTAAAAACTTGCACAGTTTATGAGAATTTAATCAGAATTGTCTGAACATAAAATATGCACACTTACTATACTGGTATGAGAGGTATGCCTCTGTAATGCACAGAATTTGAGGGGGGTGTGTGCAGAATTGATAGACTTTGCTGCTTTCTGCCTACTCTCTTTATGTTGTAGAGCAAAGGAGAAGACGTAACTTTCTAACAGAAATTCCTGCTACGTGCAAAGCATTAGTTAATGTCTATCAGTGAGGCCTGACTACTTATCTCAAATTATGACAATATTTTTCTTTTCCTAGTATCACATGGGTATTTTTACAGTGTTGCACAGCAAGTAAAGCCTGCCCTCCAAGCCAATAAGATCTTGCTCTGTTTTTGAGATAGTTATAGACTATGTAACTAGATGATGAAGACACAGGGCTGAATTTGTGTTTTGAAAAGACTTTACCACATCAGACTGAATTGCTGTTCAAAATAGACACAAAGTTCATTTGAACCAGATCTGAATCTGTGACACAGTGTAAAGGTGGTGTTTTAAAATTCCAGTATTAGTACTGTGATCTATCTTATGTCTAATCTCATTAAAGGAGAATTCTAACACCTTTGTTTTAGGAAAACATTGGCTGAAATGTGTGTGTGTGTCGGGGGATTGCATTGGTGAAGGTGTTTGAGAATGTGTTTGTTTCTGCTGCATTGTAGAATTGCTTCCATTAGTAAGGGTAAAAGAGCTGATGTATTTTCTGTTGTCAATGATTGGTAGATCGCCTTGAAATTCGGGCAGCTCGAATTCTTTTGGATAATGACCATTATGCTATGGAGAAGTTGAAGAAGAGAGTTTTGGAGTACTTAGCTGTCCGGCAGCTGAAAAATAACCTCAAGGGACCCATTCTTTGTTTTGTGGGGCCCCCAGGAGTTGGTAAAACTAGTGTTGGAAGATCAATTGCGAAGACTTTGGGTCGAGAATTCCACAGAATTGCTTTAGGAGGAGTCTGTGATCAGTCCGATATTCGAGGTCACAGGTAACTACTACTTCTGTTCTTAGTTGAAATTTTCCCTTTTGTTTGTTTCTGAACGTACCAATTATTTTAGTTGTTTAGCTAGTACAGAGAAATTTTGCTTGTTTCAAAGTGTGGTAGTTATTAACTGATTTTTCTTGGTATTCAATGGTGTTATTCAAGGGAGAATTTTAGTACAGGAATGGATGTTTGGTGTTGATGAGATACAGCCTTTATTCCTCCGTTCTGCTGCTTCTCTTTGTTGTTATAGGACAGAGTAGAAGTTCATCTTCAGTCATTTTTGCACTTTGAAGTGAAGTTCAGTACAAAGTCTAATGCAAACTTTTAAAGGTTGGATCTGATTTTTCTTCTAGGGAGGGTTGTAAAATTTACCTATCAAAAATAGCATATGGATAGTGATGCATTACTTTATAACTATATTGCTCAACAGGAGTAGAAACTGAGTGTGCTACTTCAAAGTTGCTAGAGTTAGCAACTGGGTTACTTAGTATTTAATACTTGTTAGTTTACTATTTTCCTCTTTCAAAAGGAAGTGCATGCAAGTACATTTAACCTGGAAGAAGTAAGAGGAGATTTTTGGTGTGTCTTTCTTTAGGACTTGTTAATCTTGCATTTCTTCATGTATTTACTTTTTAGACTCTTAAACGCTTTGTTTAGAGTAGTCTATTCTCCATTCCTTGCAACTGGAAACATAATGAATTGGTAATGTAGGTAAGTACTGACCAAGCTTCGGTGCAGCATTTTTGGTTCCACTGAACTTATGTTATGCTTACTGCATACATTGTAGAAAGTTTGGAAAAATAGATTTGTTAGTGTTCTAAAGATCTGTAAAATCTGTTTTTTTTAAAGTCACATTACTGAATAAAATTTGTCCTTACAACAGTAGGTCAATTCTCGTGAATTAAAGCTGTCAGTTATTTCTTCAGTACCATGTAGCAGATAATTTTGCCCAATGGCTATGCTGCTACTTTCAATCAGAATACACCATCATTCTTGCTTCAATTCCAAGTTATTCTGCAAATTTTTTTTTTGTTTTCAAGGCATAAAAAGGACCTTGATGTTCCTACTGCTTGACTATGTAATTTTAATGAAACCTTACAAGACATCCCATAATAAAAGTTCATTTTGTAGTTTCAGACCTAGAGTTGTGTAAGCTAGTTGCTCCTGTGAATATATTAGAGTGTTGGAAGCTTACAGTCCCAAGGGAAACTCACTGAACTTATCTATAAAATATAGGAATCTGGAATATAATGTATTTCTAGAAATCTAGAGTATGATATAACTATTTATCACTTCTAAGACCAGAATATGAAAGATGAAAAAGCAAGTAAATGGTGATTTTGCATTTCATGACAACTTGAAAACGTTGTTTTGTTGTCAGAGTTGTTTTCTAAACCTTGATAAACTTAGCTACAGGCATTCCTCCTGTGCATGTTCTTCTGTGGCAAATTTGGAGGAGTTTTGTTTTGCAGAGTCTTTGACACTTCCCTAGAATTGTAGCTTGAAAGAATCATCTATGGTTTTTCTTAGTCTAGGTTTGGTCAATATACCCAGAAGCCACTGAGGGTCTGTAGATATATTTCTTTTAACACATCAGGTTTTGCTGCAAAGCAGCAGTCTGTGCATGTATGGCTTTTGTAAACCTTCATAAAATCTGGCCTTTCTACCAAGTTATGTAGGCACTAATGGAAAAAGGAGTGAAACTTTGTCCTCCTCTTTCACTGTGTATTATTCCTGTAATTCATAACCTGTTTGGTTAATTGAGAATTCTGATGGTTTAGAATTTCTGGTATGATTTCTGGTATGGATTCTAAGAACAGTTTCAAATGTGATTCAACAACATGTTGCTATTTGAAGTGAAACCACTAGAGGCTGTTGAATACTAAGAATTTACAGACACTAGTAACTTTTCCAGAGCAGAGCTCAAGCCTTTGTAACAGGGAAACCAGGTCTGTGAGATTGAGGTTACCAATAAAAGTAAATCTCTCATCCATTCTTCCACAATCGCCAGTAATTCCTTACTGTTTTCCTTCTTGTTTGGGGTTGGGGCTTTGTTGGTTTTTTACATCGTTTTCTATCTTGTGCTCAGACCTAATAAAGACAGCTAGAAGAAAGCTTTTATGAATTAAGGTTTTAGAAACTTCTGAATCCAGGCATTTGTGGCTGTCACACTGTTTTTGAGGATGTTACTATTAATGCATGTTGGAAGCTAACCATTATAAATTTCATATTAAAAATTCACAGGAAATCAGCTGATGGAGAAATATTTGGTAAGAGTTTTTCATCAGCAAAGGAAAATACAATCTAGAATGAGCAAGAGTATCATGTGATTACTCTTTAACAAGTGTTTACTTTAAGACTAAAAACAAACTTCAAAGCAGCTAGTATGAGGAGTCCCTTGTTAACCAACTGCTTTTGTAATTTTTATGTAGGTAAAATCAAAACAAGCTGTTGCATACAGCTTTTTAATACTGGGGTTTTTTTCCTCCTGCTTTTCTGCTTCTCAGTCTCAGATATAATCAAAACTATGGCTTTTCTATAGACCTTTCACTGTAATGGTCTTTTGTGTGAATAAATCCTTCAAGCTATTCCCACTCAAGTAAAGCCATAGTGTACATCTGATGGCAGTCATACAGGGGAATTGCAGAAGTGGTCTAACAGAGGAGGAGACATAGGCTGCTGTTCTCCAAGTTTTACAGCTAAGGAGGCTGATTTTCTAATATTACATATTAGGAGCTATTTTTTTTCTCCTAAAAGCTCCTTGTTAGGCTTTGAGGCTTAAGTTAAGGATTCCATTAGCAGTGCAGAAGAATGATAGTCTGTGTACCTATTAATGTACTAAAATTTTTTTAAAATGTACTAGAACAGTAAAAAAACAAAACTGTCATTCAGTTTCACTTGCAGGCAAACATTGCCTGAAAAAGCATTCACTTTGGCTGCTTATTACTGTTGTAAGTGAAAGATGTAGACTGACATATTCAGCAAGCAAGGTCTATTAGATGGCAGCAGGGTGGAGAGTGGTGTTTCAGCAAGTGTGCTGTTCCATGTGATGTGTAACTAGGGCAATTGGAAACGCCCAGGTTTTGCCATTTCAGTGTGGATAATGTGCCTGCAGCTGGAGGGGTTGTGACTCCTTTTATGATTGGGTAAAGAGTAGCTACTACTGTTCTGTATTCCCAAAATGGAATCATCATCTTAGTACAAAAACAGAGCTGCTTTATCAGACATCCTCTAGTAATTGCTTGCATTTACCACTCATCTGTACCATATGTAAAAGTTTGCTGGCTTACATTTGTTGTTAACATGTATTTTTTAAAAAAAAAAAAAGAGTTAAAAAAACTCACCATAAAAAAATCACCCCGAAGGGCTACTTAGAACTTTTTTCCAAGGAGCTCACTGTATTTAAGATCCTTCTGTACTGGTATTTTGGTTTATACAGGAACTATATGATCTTCTATGTTGCATGTGTGTGGCTTGCTATTTTTAAAAAGGAAAGACGTAATTGTGCTGTTTATTTATAGGGGTGTTGGTGAGATCACTGTGAAGTTCTTCTCTTTCTCTCAGCTCCCTGTGAAGCACTCTTTCTTATATTACCTTTGCTTTTCAGTTTCTAGAAGTTTGTGTAGATAATTCTGGCTTAGACCTGCACTGAAAACTTGTTCAGGTGCATCTGTGTCACAGAGGTGTGTGATTCCTCACCAGTAACAGCTGTGCTGGAAGTTCACAGCACGGGCCTCACGGCACTAGAAGAAAATCCAGACCTTGGAACAGTTTTGCATGTGTGAGGAATAGCTTTGTTACACAAGTATAAAACATACATTTGTAAAGCCCTTGAGTGTACACAGCCTATGTCCTTGCAAAAAAAAAAAAAGCTGTGACCTTGTTCAGCTAAGTTCAGGAACGAGGCATTAACTTTGTTATTTTTTCCTTCCTCTGCACTGTAGAAAAAAACCACTGTAGTTAAAATCAGTTTAAAACTTTTTGTCTTTAGGACAACATGAAGAAAGTGAGTCACATTTTTATTAATTAGACTAGTACTGCTTTAAGGGTTCCAATTCATACGCATTGCCAGTGTATACTGGGAGAGCTGTCAAGGTGAGATTTCCCAGCTTCTTTTTTGCATTTTCTAGGATGTATGGCTTCTCATTACACACTGTCCAACTCCAGTGTTTTTTAAAGGTACCTTTTCACTGATTTAAAAATAAATAAGAAGGTTAATAAATTATACACCTTCTGTGGTATGAGCTCTTGAGTGTTTTTTTTAATTGTTATTACAGAAGTGAGATAACCAGGAAACTTGATCTGTACTTCCTGTTTTGAATATAAAGCAGCTAACTCTCTAGGTTTAGTGTGTGGCGAGAAACAGTGCATCAAAAAATGAGCATAGCCACATTATATCATCAAAACCACTAACATAGAACATTGGTTTTCCTCCTTTCAACCCTAGCTGTCATAAAAATAATGACATCACATTCAGGGCTGCAGTTCACCAACAGCTGTATTCAGTTTCACAAGTTGCAAGGCAAAGGTTAATGTCCAGACAGGAAAATGATCTGCTTGTAATTTTAAAACATTACAGTGATTTTATATGTAAATATCTGTAGCATCTGTCTTGCCTTGAGGACTCTTGTGTTGAGATGTGTTCTGTGATCATTCACAAATGAAAACAGGCTACCTGTGTGTGTATTCTCAAGGTAAAATACTATATTCTTGTTCTTTTTCATCCTACATAGGACATTGACATTAGCATTCTTTACTCGCCTTGGAGATCTTGAGTCTTAATTAATAGTATAATAAAACAGGTATTGGTCCTTCTCCAATAAGTGAAGGTGTCATGGACTTAGACTGTTGTTACATGTGGGAAGACCGAATTGATATCTAGGTGTTTGTTGTTCCCCAGTTTATAGTTTGAGTTTCTATTTCATGATACATCAAATTACATAAATAGATTTTAAGCATATTGTATTTGAAATTTAGTGCATCAACGAACATTTATATTAGAGTTAACTGTTTAGATTTACCATATGTAGCAATGATTGAAAATACAAATGAGAAGGAGACAGTATGCTAGAGGAAAAGCAAGAACAGGCAATTGTCAGGTAGTGAACAAAAGAGCAGCGTGCTTCTAGCCACTGTGTGCTTTTCTCATGTGTTAACCCTAATTCAGTGGAGACTGAGTCTTTTGTGGGACTGCTCCATAAAAGATCAGATAAAACTCTGTATATAAAACCACAAAGGTACATTAAAGAAGTGTAAAGTCTTTAAGCATGCATTTGAGAATAATGTACCAAGTTAGAAAAAAGAATGCTTCATAATTACCTAATTATGTTATCCTATTGCTGGCATGGAGTATTACAAACAATCAGGTTCTACTCTCTCTAAGCATATAGAAATACTCGCTGGTGCAGTAACAACCTTCTGTTAAAAAATCCCCACCAAAACAACAAAACCAACAACCAAACAAAACCCAAGCCCACAAACGAATAGGGACACACACACAAACATACCAATAAAAAATCCCAAAGAACTCTCCAGATTGCTACAGTAATTAATTTGGTTGCACTGGTAAACGATTGATAGTTGTGAATTTCAGGTCTGCTTCAGTGTTGTAGTTTTCTGATTACATTTTATAGGATCCTTTCATTCTTTTGGCAAGGTTGACTATGTGCAGATGGAGAATGGAGTGGCATGGTACTATAATAGCTCCCCCATGCAGATTCTTGATCTGTAATAAATGCTATACAGTGCAATCCTAAATGGAGAGGAATCCACTCACTGCAGAGTAAGACTGTACACAAAGCAGTGAGGTGCTAAACTTTTGTGTGCGGGCTCTTCCAGTCTTTAGCAGCTGTCTCATGAAGGAATAAGCAAACTCAAATTCTGCTGCATTTCTGGCTATTTAGAAGATCTTAAAAACTTATTTTTGCTCAGATGTAAAAGGAAATACAGTAACAATTTATTCTCTGAGTGGTTAAATATTAGATATAATTAATGCCATTGCTGTGTGGCTCAAGTTGGGGTTTTTAATATTTAAAGACTTCTCTGATATCTTTTGAAATTACTCCCATGGTATTTTTGGCTTCGACTTTCAAAATGTCATCCTGTTTGTTTTGGACTGTATTAAAACAGATCAGGCCTGTTCTGCATATCTGCTGCTGTGTGAGGGTCATGAGATAGTTACTGTACTTCAGCACTTCATGTATCTCTCGGTTCTTGAGTGACCACCATTTCATAAAGTTTTCACCAACTTTGCTGAACAGGTTCAGACTAATAACTTTGATGTTCCATTGTGCTGTTCTGATTTTATATTTTATGTTGAAATAACAGAGAAAATATTTATTTTAGTGAGTATTAGTTAAAGCGTGCTGTGTATTGACGGTTCAGCATATTTGGAATTTTGCCTTAATTTTCAAGATGCTGTGTGAATTCTGTTGTGATGACAAAAACCCAGTCGCATCATTATTAATGAGGTTCCCAGGTCTGCTGCTCCTTGTTCTTGCTGTACAAAGATGCTTGTACTGAATTGTGTAAAATGCCTGCAAGCCATAAAGTTTGGGTAGACTTTAATGTTTATCTTTCCAGACCAACTAGTGTACCACAGAACCGAATTTTCATTTGCTGATATAATTACTTATATTAGTTCAGGTGCTTATTCCATATTTTTATAAACTAGTTTTAAAGAATGTGCAAAAAAAGCAAGAATTGTTACAATGCTGCTTATTCTTCCATTTTCCTTTGAGTTTTACTTTTGATGTTGCTACTCTTGGTACATGTGTGTGGCCCCTCTTCAAATCCCCATATACATTTGTTTCTCACAGGCGCACCTATGTTGGCAGTATGCCTGGCAGAATAATTAATGGACTGAAAACTGTTGGGGTTAACAATCCAGTATTCCTGTTAGATGAGGTTGATAAACTGGGGAAGAGCTTGCAGGGCGATCCTGCAGCAGCCTTACTTGAGGTAAGAGATGTTAAATTACAAGCATTGTTTAATTTGTAATCAAAAAGAAGAGGCTGGACTCAGGAAGGAAGATTCAGTGGACAAAAAAGCATGACAGAGTCAGCTTTTTTATTCAAATGCAAGCTACTGTGCTTTGACGTTGCTGGATTTCCGTCAATTACTTGTGCACGATGCAAATGCTGTTACATAATATGCAGGTAAAATATCTTTAATCTCTATGGTCTGCATTTAAGCACAAGGATATAATTTGTACTAAGTGTTTTGTATGTTTAATATCTGCTCAAGCCTCTAAACATTATTTTGTTGGTAGACATTGATTTTTAATGACCAAATGCTGTTAGCTCTAAGAAAGAACTCCAGAGCAGCCATGGAGTAGCTGCACTTTCTCAAGTTTTCCATTTCTTTCTTGGAACAATTTTGATACATTTTTGAAGATTTTGATGATACAAGCTTTTATTGGAGCTGAACATTTCGCCCAGCATGTGATAAGGACTAATTATGCATTATTTTAGCAGTCTTTCTTTAATTAATGTTGTAATTAACTTTCTGAACTTGTTTTTCAGTTAAGTCTCCTTGACTGATTATGGTGTGGTGGGTGGTTGCTGTTAAGTGTTTTTCCTGAAATTCTGACACTCTGACCAAGATATAAATGAATCTAATTTTAAAGTCTGTGTTAGTTATTTTATCACAAAGAGTTTAAGGGTGTTAAAGTTGATTTGCTTAAAGGTGCAGGTTAAATCTTGGAGATTAAATAAGGACTTTGGTGAATGAGATACTGCTGAAATACTTTGTAAATCCATCAACTGTTGAAATGTTTTTAATTAAGTTAGTTGGTTGGGATTTCAGGAGGCTAAAACTTGAATGATTATGAAGATGATGAATTGAGACCTATGCCTTGGAGACTTTGTGTGTCAGACGAGACTGTAGCAGAGAGCAGCAATGAGCTGCCAGAACTTACTTTCTGCCTTCTTCTTCCCTGGAGTGTGATACATGATGATGTCCCAGTACAATTCCTTTTTCCACTGACTTTTGTGTTCAGTGGTTTTATTCTAGCAGTTTGCTGGAGTGAGGAAGGAGCACCTTCTCAGGTATGGGAAGAGGCAAAGAACATTGATTGCCCTTCCACAGCATCTTAGTGCAGAAGACTGTGTGCATCTTTCTGTGCAAGCAATGATGATGAGGAAAGGAGGGAATGAGGAAGGTAATGGCGTGACAGGGCTGGGCTAGGTTGACACAAACTGTCCAGAGCAGACGTAGCACCTTGTGCACTTAGTGGTTTTGGTATTGTGCATGTTTAGAATTTCCTTATAGTGCTTTATGTTTACACTGCCTCTTTTACATTCTCTCTGGCTGTAGGGGCTAGCATCCTATCAGTATTTCAGCTGAATTGCTTCTGTGATTTTTCTTTACCTGTTTCACTCAAAAGGAGTTGGGTTAGTAAAAGATACTTATTACCCAAATCTTTTGAGCAAGCCTGGCTCACTTTCTCTGAAATGATTTAGGGCATAATCCTAGGAACATCTCAGTTGTCACACTTGAGGTACAGTAACTTCTGTAGCTGGGTGGTTGTAGTTAAGGATGAAAGGGGTTCTTGTAATATTTGTCTACAGAGTCATGCTAATGACTCCCTTTGACTGACAGTGCTTAATACAGAGATTTGAATATGAAAAATGCTACCTAAATTACAGTGTCATGAGCTCATGTGTATGCTGTGTGACTCTGTGCAAATGAAATGTCAGTTGACGTTCTACAAATGTTATTTTCTTCCTGCTAGATAGTGTAAAATTACTGTTGTGACAGGGCCAACTAGTTCTTTGAAAATCAGCATATGAACAGGTTATGGTTTGAGATCTCTGTTTTGATCTTTACATGTTAACATTAACCTAGTAATAAATGTGCTAGAGAATAACATGGCTTTACTTTTTTAGTTTTCAAAAATGACAGTTACAGTCTTTTACCTGTGTATTTCTCAGATGTGGTCCACATTTCTAGGGTGCATGAAAAGCCTCTAAGTGCAAGGAAAACAAGAGAATGTAACATACTCAAATGCATTTTCTTTGTACTTTTCACTTGCAGGATTTTACTTACTCTCTGCTGTTAATGTTAACGAGTTCTGTTTCTGAGTGTGCTGGTATTCTGTCTTTTCTCCTTTAGATATTGAATTAAACTGGATTAAATCTAGTCAATGCATGGGTAAAAAATACTTGAAAATCAGATTTTGTTAGCTAGCTGATTGTTGCTCCCCTGGCAGTCAAAATCAGTTATGAAGCAATGATTTGGCATTTCTTGGAAATCCAAGTGTTCCAATCATGAATCCAGATGTGTACATTAATATTGTTAAATTCAAGCATTGCTGTTTCTTTTAATTTATTTTTCATTCCCTGTCTTGCAGTAGAGTTAGCATTTTTATTCTTATTCCATTATATAAAGTGTGTGAGGCCAAACAAAATTAATTTATTTTTAAATTATTTGTGTTTTAATTTTTGATACTTTCTTGCTGGTTTGGAATGCTTCTGTTTTTCCATATTTCACAACCACACTCTTGGTGATATTCAACTCAGCTCCTGTCATGGAGTATTCCAGCTGAGGTTTATCAGGTTAGCTTCCAGCTGCCTGGTTGGGCTGCAGTCTTTATGTAAGTCCTTGCTAATTGACCATTAGTTGCATCTGGAGAAGTAATTGCTCTTTAACCATGTCTGGGCTGGTCCCCTATGAAATCTCTATCTCTCTCTACTGCTGTCTAAACATCCTGAAGCAGGTGCTTTACCTCATCTAGTGGAGAACTCATGCCTGGACATAACATCTTAACATTCATCTGCTTTTTGTGGTTTACATTGTTGGAAAGTCCATCTGGAATGAACAAAGGTGGCTATTACGTAGGAGAACAAGCAATAGTAAGTGGTCACCTAACTGGCATATTTGTTTTTTAGACTGCTACTTCTTGTTTGCTAAGTGCCATTGTTAAGTGTAAAAGGCACATCCTTTTTTCCTTAATGTGTAGGTGTGTTAGATTCTCACTGACTCCACAGTGGGATATATATTTAAAAGAAAATTGCCATACCCTGTAAGCTTGGAAGCAAAACTTGATGTTTCATAATTGCTGGATATGTATTTAGTTCTAGTGCTTCTGCAGAGCTATTGCTTAAGCAAAACAGAATGTCTTCCTATTTCCAGTTACTGTTCATGAACAAGGGAATGTTTAAGTCTAAATTTAGATGACCTCTGTTTAAAACAGAAGAAAACAGAAACGGATCCAAGTGCCTGATAGGGAGGATTTGTATGCAGGGAAATTAGACCAGGAGCATAGCCAGGCAATTAAGTGTTCGTGGAATTTATTCTGGATTTTGTGGTAATATAAAGCTGGTACAAAGAAGCTTTTGTATGCATGTCAGTTGTTGGCCATAAATTAACCAAGATGTTTTGTTCACTGAATGTTCTTTTTGTACTTAATATTTTTGTATCTGTGGAATATCTTTGAAAACTTTTGAACTTGAACTTTAGCACAGATACCTAGCTGAAGAACAGTTCTATTTGCTTTGGAAAATCTCTTTTGATGCATAGTTCTGATATTGGTTTATGTCTTACTCTGTGAAATAATTACCATGCAAAAGAATTATCAGTCCAGAGAAACTCCAGACCTTGTAGACAATCTTGGATAAGTCACATTTTTAAATATAGCCCAAGTTGGTTTTGATTACAGTTTCCTTTACCTTTGTGAATGAGCACAACATCAGTGTTTTGTATATCTTTGTAAATACACTTCGTAGGGTTTGTAAGAATTTCTAGTTGCAGACTAGAAGGAGGAAGAGATAAACACACATGTAGATAAATTTATAAAAAAATAACTCGGTCTATCAGAATACATTGGTTTTCAACGTCTTTAGAAGTAATAGCAAATGCTTCAGCTAATAGGTCATGGAGATGTGGTAGGATAGCTTGGATGACTGGCATGCTGTCATGGATGGCTGTGTGCTTTTTAGGAAAGATAGGCTAGGGAGGTGAGGTGGAGGAGTTGCTTGTTATGTGAGAGAGCAGTTAGAATGTATTGAACTCCACCTGGGGGAGGATGATGTACTAGTTGAGATCTTGTGGGTGAGAATCAAGGGGCAGGCTAGTGTGGGTGACACTGTTGTAGGTGTGTACTACAGGCCCCCTGATCAGGAGAAGCGAGTTGATAATGCATTCTACAAGCAGCTAGAAGTAGCCTCGAGATCCCAGGCACTGGTTCTTATGGGGGACTTCAATTACCCAGATACTCGTTGGGTAAGCAACAGGGCCAGTCATGTGCAGTGCAGACGGTTTCTGCAATGTGTAGTAGAAAACTTTCTCTTACAGATGGTGGAGGAGCTGACAAGGGGGACAACGGGTACTGGATCTTGTTTTAACCAACATGGATGGTCTTGTTAGGGAGGTGAAGGTCGGGGGCAGCTTGGGACATCATAAAGTTGGAAATTGTTCCTTTTTTTAAAAAATTGTGCTTCTGGCATTCTGTAAAAAAGGTATCCTGCTAGTTTGTTGTGATCATAAAACATTTCTGTTCTAAGAACTTTTAACTTTTCAAAGACTGAACAGAATTCAAGAGCAATGAAAATTCAGAGTTGTTTGTGTCACAACTAGCTATGAAATGCTTAAATTCAGTTTTTTAGAGTTTTCAACACTGTTCTTGGCTGTAACTCAAATTGCTAAGACAAGGGGTGCATTCATTTGGGTATAGGCAGAGAAATTATTCTGACAGCAGTGTGCTGTTTCTCAAGAGATGCATAGGTCCCATTATTTGTAACATGAGAATTATTTGTGTCAGTGTAACACTGATAATTCATCATTTAGGAAGGCAAAGTGTGGCAGTACTTTAAGGGGGTGGAATGAGGGTGGTTCATAGGTGGTGATATAGAAGCCAACTGCAGATTGCTATACAAAGTGACCTTCCAATTTTGGGCATTGTTAAAAATTGTACAAGACAGCACCTTAATACACTCACAATCCACTTAAGTAGAATATTTATCACCTAATGCAAATAGCTTAAATATAAGCAAGTGTTGCATTAGTGCACGTAAGTAGTACTAAAAGCAATAGAAAGACAACAGTGTTATTTAGACTGTAGTTCTAATTGTGCAGTAGTCAGACTGTGTGTTTTTAATCTTCCGTGCCTGTTTAATTTTGTCTCCATTTTTTTTATCACAAAATTTGGGGAAAAAAGAAAAATGCAAAGATTGTGTTAGGAAAGTCAGAGTTCAGCTGGAGTCTAGACTTGCACAGAATGTCATGCGCAGTAAGAGCTTCTATTACTACGTTAGTAGTAAAAGGGTGGACAGAACTGAGTGAGTGGAGAGGGTGATTTAGTGACAGCGGGTAAGTCAAAGATAATCCACATTCTTCCCCTTGGTCTTCACAGGGAGAGCTCTCAGGTAGGTGTGCTTAGAGAAAAAAGAGCTTCAAGCAGAGATGAGGTTTGCAGTCAGAGATTACTTGAGAGAATTCTACTCACACGAGTGCATGGAACCACATGGGCTGCTTTTCCAGGGGTGCTGAGAGACCTTGAAAGGCCACTCTACCATCTGTGAAAGGTCATAGAGGTAGATTACAAGAGGTATTTGATGATTGGAGAAGTGCTGCAGCCACCTTTACAAAAGAGTAAAAAGAACTAACAGGGAAATTACTTTTTTTGCATGTGGTGTAGATTGTATTTACAGAGTAATCAGAGTGAGGCAGGATATTGAGGGTCAGGCTTTAGTAGTATTCATAACATATTTTATGAATGTAAAGTTAAATTGGACATAACAAAAATGTGCAAATGTTATTTACTTCTAATTGAGCAACTGTATCAATTTTGTGTTGTTAAGGTCTTGGATCCAGAACAGAATCACAGTTTCACCGATCACTACTTAAACGTAGCCTTTGATCTGTCCCAAGTCCTTTTCATAGCTACAGCCAACACTACGGCTACTATCCCACCTGCTCTCCTGGACAGAATGGAAATTATTCAAGTTCCAGGTAACAGTACAGGGTTTTCATTAAAGTGATGATTGCAAGTCCTTAAACAATGTTGGGGTGTTTTTTCCTGAAATGAAAAGCAGTTCCTTAAGGTAAGCCTGCCAGGAATCTAGACTGAATGGCAAAAGAGAAAGGCACCATTGCACTTAGGAAAATTCAGTTCCAGGTATATGGAGATACATTCTGCAACAATATTTTCACTGATTGGTGTGTTTGTATTCTACTTGGCTGTTGGCTAATGCATCTTTTTAAAATTCCAATGAATAAAAGGATCTTTGAAACATTAAAATTCTCTTCTTGTTCACATGAAGTTATGAATAACCACAAAGTATCATACTGACTTTTAAATAATAGCTGGGCATTTTTTGTTAAATTCAATCAGGTACAGTTCTAAATGATAACAGATTTAATTGTATTGTATCGAGTAAGCAAAAGATAAGTAGATATATGCATTTTCTTTTGAAGGATATACACAAGAAGAAAAAATTGAAATTGCACATAGACATTTGATTCCTAAACAGCTTGAGCAACACGGCCTGACTCCACAGCAAATACAGATTCCACAAGTAACCACTTTGGACATAATTACCAGGTAAATCTGTTATTCATTGCTTTAAGTTTTAAATAACTTCTCTTTCTGGTAGCTAGTAAATCATTGGTAAACTGGTAACACAAAACATTTCTTAAGATCTATTGTCCTTAATATTTCAGAAGTTCAACAGTTGGTAATTTATGGAATTTCTCTTTCCTGAGTTCTGGCTGGCTCCTCTGGCTAAATCAAATAATTTTTCCTTCTCTAGAGAATTCTTTGATCTGGTTCTGAGACTGTGACTCGCTGTCAGTTGTGTTGACACAATTGGCAAGGCACTATGAATAAACGGAAACACTTGAAGCTAGTATTGCTGCAGTGTTCAGTGTGTAAAGCCATGGTCTTGGCAGCAGACAACCTATACTTTAAAGAATGAAGTTTTACTTCTGTCATTGTCCTAGAAAAAAAATTACCATTTTGTTTTTTGTGTCTTGATGGGCCACAGTTGTCTAAAAATTAGAATTAGGTAAAAAAATTAATTTTATTTTTTTTAATAAGCTTGTATTAATTACAATTACTTTTCATTTGGACATGAGAGCAAAGATACTGATCATAACATCTTTTGGACTAGACAGTAGTTCATTTCCAATGGAAAAAGTGTATCAGTATTCAATGAGTGGCAGTATTTTCTGACCAGGAACAGCATTTTGGTATTTAGTGAGCGTCATTGTCTAGTGTTTGTTTTTCATTTGTAGACTAAAAGAAAACACTCTTTAACAGTCAGTTCCTCAACTTTCAGTGAACTATATTTTGAGTTTTAAAATAGTTCTTTTAATTTTTATGCATCTGAGAAAAGCTCAGTGCTGTTGGAGCATTACTGCATTTCACTAAGTTTTGACACCAAGAGTTAGTCATGTCTCCTTCCCACTCAGTAGCTTGTCTTCTGTTAAAATGTTATCAGCAAACCACAATTGTTTTGATAAAAGCACATGATGTTTTCTCCCGTTTATTAGAGCAGTCCAAGGTCTTACTGCCTTCCACATCTCATTTTATTTGGATGTAATTTTAACAAGAAAGTGTGTTTACATTCAAAAGAAATATCTCTTACAAAGAGTATCCATCAGTAAAACAGTTGTCTCTCCACTAGATACACTAGAGAGGCAGGAGTCCGCTCTCTGGATCGGAAGCTTGGGGCTATTTGCAGAGCAGTGGCAGTGAAAGTGGCAGAAGGACAGCACAAAGAAACAAAGCCAGATCGTGCTGAAGTGGATGAGGGTGAAGGTGTGTAACTTTTGCATTTTTTTTTAATTAAAAAGGCATTTTCTAATGTAGTCACCAGGAAGCTAAGTTATCAACCTTTTCTTTTTTATGCTTTTCTAAGGGCTCTGTTTTTAAAAGCTTTGCAAATAGAGCAACATACCTATTATGTGTGGTTCAAGTAGTGCTGAATTATGTTTTGGGACATAAGTCATTTCAGCCTGCCAGGTTGGTAATGAAGAAGTACAATGGGATCTGTTTCATATTTTAGGTATGCAGTTATGGTTTGTGTATGTTTTTATGTCTTCCTAGGCTTTTTTATGCAACCTTTCCACTTTTTTTCTTTAATAAAAGACTAAGGATGACTTTCATTATTGAATTAATAGAAGTTTTTTAACTGCTATGCATGCTGCACCAGCTCAGAACTCAATCCAGTTATTTTGATGTCATGTAAAATAAATGTTTGCTTGAAGAGCTTTGAAATTTAGAAAGGTTGAGGGGCTTTTATTGCATGTCTTTAAGACTGCTCTTAGTCTCTTGGAGCTTTGGTAATGTGTCAGGTTCAGTAAATCTGTTCTTGTTTCCCATGTACACAGACAACAGTGTTTTATCATTCCTAGTCATCCAACAGACCAAATGAAAACTAAATATAAAATTCTCAAACATCAAAAATAGAGGTAACTGCTTCATCAGTAAAGGCTGACTTCCTTCTAGTGTTGAAATAGAATATGGGAAGAAAGAAATCAGGCCCATAATCCATGTTGTGTGCAATATACAACTAGTGACTTCTTCCTTTTTCATCCCCAAATTAATGTTTTCTTTAACAAAAATGAAGTTGCACATCCATATTCTTATTTGCCAAAACATACCATGCAGAGCGTAGATGGTTGTGCTTTTATTCCAGCCAGCTGCTGATGGAGGATCCCACTGTACATAGCAGTTCTCTGTGGAAGGTTTTGGAATGCTCATTGCAGAATTAGTTGCCTGCAGGAGCCCACAGTTCAAGGTGAATGAGAAATGAAAAAGGACAGAATCCAAACCTGAAGCTGAACTTGTGAAATGTAGATAGTGTCAGTAAAAGCTAGCAAGCACGGTGTCAGGTACTGTGTTTGTTTTTTAAAGACTGTAGTGAGTCCAGTTGACACTTTCTGACAGGAAATACAGCTGGTCTGTTGGAGAGCAGCTGTGTGCCAGAGAACACCAGAAAGCAAAAGCTGCAAAATGACTGCTTGGTTTTGCTCAAGAATACTCACAAACTTAAAATACTCAACAGAGCCCTGTGGGTTTGATGGGAGATATTCCACAATAAAGTCAATATGGGGGAAAAGAACCCTTTTAAGTTTTAACATCTGTACTGCCAGAATAGTTCTGGACTGGTTTAGAGGAGGACAAATATGCAGACTCATTATTTCTTCTTTTAAAATAAGGCATCTTATGAGTATGAATGGGGTGTGTGTGTGTCCTTTTCACAGAGCAAATCCATGGGGAGGAAATATAACTGAGATTTGTACAGTGATATTAATTCAAAGAATATATGAAGAAGAGTTTGACCCATAGTAAAAACCTGTGTAATTTGTTGCAGGAAATGTTAATGGTCTTTCAGCTTTATCATGCCTTTTTTTTTCTTGCATATTTCCCTTCTGAAAGTTAAATCATCTTTTACATTGTTGAGTTTTCCAAGATGATCATGTGGAACTGTGATGTCAGTAATATTTGATCTGCAGATCAGTGTTTGGCTAAGTGGGTTCAGCTCAGGTGTTTCTGAACATGTGCTTAAAGAAAATCATCTCTCACAATAACATGTGCTTATGTAAATGTGCAGTTTAAATTGTCCCATCTATATTAAAAGGAAGAGATTTAAAGAGATTTATTAATGCTTTCCATTTATATTATCTGCATCTTTTCTACCTTCTCTGCTGTGTTGTATTTTTCTGAAGTTGAACACTGAGTGTGTCAGTACTTCTGCAATACTTGACCCAGAGTGCTGAGCCTTTAGGCTGCTGCAGCCAGGCTTACCAGCAGCAAGCAGCATCAGGTGTCTTTGCTGCTGTCACATTTTTGATAGTAATTTTGACAAGTCTTATTTTTAAAGTGTTTCTTTGCACTGAAGGG
This sequence comes from Hypotaenidia okinawae, assembly GCA_027925045.1. Classification (NCBI taxonomy): domain Eukaryota; kingdom Metazoa; phylum Chordata; class Aves; order Gruiformes; family Rallidae; genus Hypotaenidia; species Hypotaenidia okinawae. The sequence continues at coordinate 7,856,682 of BSDF01000013.1, read as the reverse complement.
TGGCAGTGTTTAAAACATGCTTAAAAGGTCTAATGTGATGGCTGAATAAAATAAAGTTTCATTTTGCTCTCAAGCCAATGATAAAATAAACAAAAAAGGGTTCAGAGCACAACTCCTGCTACTGTAAGAAGACACATTTTTCTATTAAAGCCAAGAGGAAAAAGGAACTGTATTGGACATCTCAATCCAGTGGTGGAGGTATTTATAATGTTAAAATTAGCACCTGACTTGCAACTTAGGTATTTACACTCTTCAAGTTATACACTGTTAAAATTAGTACTGGACTCCCTTCTTTCCAAAGCTAAGTGAAAACAGCAAGCAAAATGCTATCAAAAGATAGTAAAATGCCAGCATTTGTGATTGATGCACACTTTGGAGTAAGCCCAGAAGAAATTAATCTGTGAGGATTTGTCTAACTGTCCATAAGAAAAAGCTGTATTAATAAAAGGGAGTCCAAGGAACAGGTGGCTCTGTAGTGAAACTTCAGTATTCTGAAGACATGTATACAATGGTGGGGTCTGCAAAATGTGTTTTATTTTGTACTAATAATGTGCCTATACCCTGCTGTATTTTTAGTAAAGTAGGTCACTTGGGAGTCTGTGAGAGTAGGACACTTAAAAAATATTTTTTGCTTAGTTTTCATTCAATCTGTTAACTACAACCAAGTGTTTTAAACAAATTTCAGAAATAACCCAAAATATGTGCTAGTTGGTGCAAATTTGTAGCCTGAATTATTCCCCCTGCCCCATGTTGATTCCTGGATGTTTGTTCAGTGGTGCACAGTGATGTTAATTTTGTATAATGAGTGACTCTGGAAGAATAGTTAATTAGGTTGTTGTATCTTGATAGTTTAATTTAGAATTATTTCTTGACATTTTTTTCTTTTTCAGTATAAAAAGACCTACAATCCATTTTTGCTTTACACATTTGTCTCTTACTGATGTGGAGCTGAGATTCAGCAGTTGGTGCATTCATGTCCTGAGTTGTGAATATAAGAGAACAAGCTACAGGCTTGCCTTGTAGATTCTAACTTGCTAAAACATAGTTTGTGTATGATTGCATATCAGAATGGTGACATGGTGCCTATTGTGCTTATTCAGCTGAGTGCCTTCTGGCTTGTGAGTTTGTTAGAGAGGTAGAAAGACATTAGGTGGCAGGACCACAAAGTTTCCATCACTATATTGATTAAATCCAATTATTAACTCCAAGTGGAGCATCTGTTTTCGAGGCTTTAAAAACATCAGGCTTTTGACACTGTGATAACAGGCTCTGAAGATGGAGTGTACCTGCTGTAGCAGAACTGATGCTACAAGATATGCTGTCAAGTCATGCTTAGCACTTTCCAAAAATGCATGACTGAAATACACTGGCAGCTTTGTATTGCCTTCCTTGCTCCTTTGACTCCTCAGCTTTATGATCAAGTTGGCAAGTGGAGGAGTGTTAAGTTTGTGTCAGTCACTGAATTTGCAGAGTGAACTTCAGCAAAAGCAAATGGAATAATTTTTCAGACCTCTCCAGGGAGTCATCCGTGTGTACAGTAATGCTGTCTGATGTTTTACTGAAACACTATCCAAGATTTATGACACACTCATCTAGTCTTTGACACTAGAAGAAATTCTAGGAGTCACAAAAATATGTGAAACTCCCCTTCCTATTTTAGTGCAACTGTCTTGAGAATACAATGCAGCAACTGTGCAGTAGGGCACCATATCATGATACAACAGTTGAAACCCAGAGTGAAAAATGATGTGTCTAATTCAGACTTGAAAGGAGGTTTAGGAAAGGTAATATTTAATAACTAAAAGTGATTAAGTGAGTATTCTGTCTATGTTGAAACCAAGGCTTTGAAAATAAATATTTCCATAGCCCAGTAATACAGTAGAGCTTTTTCTTCTCCTTGTGGAAGAAAAAACACTTGGGTTTGAGTTTAAGTGCAACTTTGCCTGAAGTGGTCAATGTGATCTGAAATGTGTAGTCTTTATTCCCCATCCCTGGACTTGGGCATAATACATTTTATTCTAAAAACATTAATTATGCATAACTGGGGGAATTTGCTCAGGTTGATTATGCATAAGAGCCTTGATACAGCTGGGCAAACATCCCAGCTCTTGCAAAATGTGACCTGGTTTATGTTCTAGCCAAACCCCGGCGCTTCCAGCGGCATGGGATCTTCCATAGCACTGAGAAATGACTTTAGGAAACCTGATCTGCATAAATCTCGCTGCGGTATGACTGTAGGCACTCAAGTTTGAGCTCAGCTGTGCCGGCGTTAGTATACTTCACAGCTCTGCAGCCTAATGTGTGGGTCTTTCTAAAAATTGCTTGGAATGTCTTTTCTGGTTTAGGCCAGAGAGTCGTAAGTGTTATGAAAAGATGGGTTTATATACAAACTATTCTTCACTGCGATAATTTATCTAAACGTTCTTGCATGAAAACCTCAAGTTCAAGTGCCTCAAGTACATGTTGTTATTCTAGATCAGTATTGACAGCATGTAATAATTTTGTGAAAAATATTCTGATCCTGTGGGGAAAAGGCGTATAGCATTAAATTTAAGTCTACAAGTAAATGCTAGTAGGATTGGGGTCCCAGGAAGGAGTTCTTTTCCAAAAGATTGTCTTAGGGAAGTGACACTGCTGGAGTGTGTAGTGCGTAAGGTTTGACAGTAGAAAGTTGCTTTTAAGATGTAGTTTCACGTTATGTCTGGCTTGTGACTGTTGTCAACAAGGGCATTCCCATCCTTTCCTACTTAAATGTAGCTTTGTGGAGTTTGTTAGTTAATTAGTTTGCAGGGATTAAAAGAGTTCTGGGTCTGCCTGTCACATGCTGAAGAATCTGTTAGTAAAGCAGCTGAGAAAAAAAAAAACCATGCTGATTTCCCTTTAATTGCCCACAAACTTGAAACCTGGTTTTTTCATTTTTATGTTCTTTCTTAATACCTCTTCAAAGCAATTCAGTGAATCAGAGTATGTTATGTCAAAAGCTGGTTAAAAATGTTAGGTTTCTATTATATCTTGGCCAGTAAATGTGGCCAGAAATCTTTGTGTTTAAAAGTTTTATGGGGAGCTGAGAAATTGCTACATGCTTACCATGTTTTAGGCTCTTCTGTTCAATCATTTACATTTTACCTTTAGAAGAAAGTGGCGGTCTTAAATTCTTAAATTGTCTTTGTGCCATAGAATTAATTTTTAGATTAACTCCAGATTATATATCATTTATTGTCAGTATGTTTTCTGAGGAGTCAATTTCCTTACAAATCCAGTATCTACATGCAAGATTTTGTTTTGGGAACTTGTAAAGGCAGATTCCTGAGGAATATTGTCATGATTTTTTGCTGAGTAGCTGCAGATTCTGCTCTGAAAATTTTACAAACATAGTTTTCTTTTATTGCTTGATTGTTTTTAAGATGTTTGGGGGGTTTTACAGTAGGAGGATGGTTTGGGTTTGGATTTTGTGGGGGGATTGATTTGTTTTTCCAGTTTTTAAATGCCTAAACAACTTGGTACCATGCTACTTTTGTTTAAGCATTAATGTAGTGGTAGATCAGCAGGTGGCTCCTCCAGTGGAGCTCTGTTAAGGGCACTTCTTTGAATTTTTTGCTTATTTCTCCAGTTTGACTCAAAACATGACTAAGCTGTTGTCCTGACTAAAGGCTCTGCTTCTGGAAACTTGAATTTAACTGTCTTGTTTCAAATAGTTCTGTCATTTAACTTGCACTGTGGTTTATGGCTATTCTTCTGGCATAGGTAGGGAATGTGTATTTGTCATTATTAATGGAAACATTAATTACTTGCATCTTTATAAATTCTTCATTGTCAGCAATTCTATAAAGGTGACAAAAGAAGGTATTTTTTCCCTTCAAAGAAGAAGGTATAGCATAACATACCTCACTATGCATTAATAGAAAATCAGATAATGTCAGGATTTAAGCTAGTCTGGAGTTAGTTATTTTACAGATTGTAAAATGAGATCTACTAATTAGATTATATAAACTCTTAAGAAAGTTTCTGATTCTTCTAATAGGGCAGGTGGCCTCAAAACTTGTAACTACTGATTTGTTTATGTGAAGTCGGTTTCCTTCAGCTGTAAACATAAGACTAAGTGAAATGAAAGCAAGCAGGCATGGAAAATTGTGTTTGCTAGGCAATAAAATCTTGGTGTAGAACAAAAGCAGTTGCTTTTAAACTCAGTTTTGTTTTAAAATACAAATTGTCATATATTACTCAGGTTTTAAAGATTGATGCTGCTGAGATTGCGTTCTGAGTTGCAAGAATAGCATGTAGGTAATGTTTCCTGGGCTTGCTAGTATTTATGTGTTTGAATTTATTGTCTACAGAAATAGAATTTCAACAAGAAAACAGAGGGATGCTGGAAGAGCAGGAGGGCCATCTGACTGAAGGCAGTATTCACAGTAAAGGAATGGGATTGATGCAGGAAGTGATGAGTTGTACAATGGAAAGATTAATGCCTGTCAGATAATAACTATTAGATTTGAGCCGTGAATGAAAGCTGAGTTGGTGGTACAGTAATAGTGATGGAGAATGTTTTTGTTGATGCTGTATTAGTGAGAATTGCACTGCAACAAAATGGAATTACATTCTTTGCATCCATTCTGAAAATTACTTTTGCAGCACAGAACACTTCTTGATGTTATATTGAATGCTGTGTTTTTTCTATAATTGTTAAAATTCCTGAATTTTTGATTATTGTGCATGTGTTAATGTGCAAAGGGAGACAGTTTCTTCATTGAATGTAAAAAAAAAAAAAAAAAAAAGAAGGGAAGCAACAGCAGGTAATTTCATAAAATACAGTGCAGAAGTCTTGAAACTCAGTATACATTCCTGTGTAATATAGACAGTCACTTTAAATGTTTCTAAGGACTGTGGTTTTGGGGTGGGAAGAAATATCTTCACTCTATGTACGTGCACAATACTTTTCTTAATGGCAGCCTAAGGGCAGGGAGGCACTGCTGTAAAACTGCCACAGAACCTTAGAAACATCTGGATTGTTCAAGTATTTTTCATTTCTCTGATAGATGTTTCACTAAAATATTGCGTAGGGCTCTTGAGAAAATGGTAATGAGCCTTCTGCATCTGGATCAAATTCTGCAGGGAAATTACTCCCCGCTTGCATTCTCCTTCTGTATACAGTCGCTTAAGTGAATGTGCAGTGTAGGCCTAGTACAAATGATGTCTAAGTTCTTGAGCTTATTCATTCAAACAACTGACTAAGTAGTCTGGTTTAAAGCAATTTTGATGCTTTGATATTTATATGGTCCCCATTACAGCTCACTTTTGCATGAAAAACACATTTATATAGGAATCAGAAATCTTAAGGAAATCTTGCCAAGGAAACAATTGTATAGGTAAGAAATAACAATTATTCTATAACTGGAGGAAGGAAAGGACACTCTTGAATCCATAACTATTGTGCACATTATGTGGTCCCTTCTTGATGATGCTTGCGAGTATTGCACTCAAAAATGTCAGGCTAATTGGGTTTTATAGCCCTTGCTGAAGAGTGTCTTCATGGGTAGAAATTTCTGAAAATGCCTCCTAACTTGGTCTTCAAGAAATATTTGCTGCTAGTACTTACTGGTCAAGACACCTTAGAGATACTTCATCCAGCACAGATAAAAAGCAAAGCCTTGCTTTGAGACAAGTTGTGGATGAAGCTGTTATACTGAAATTGAGGGTTTTTTCCACTGAGCAAATACTGTATGTGCTGTGTGCCAGGCTGGAGGGACGCCAGTTTTGTGAATTAAGCACCTGGTCTAGTGAAAGGTGTCCCTGCCCATGTCAGAGGATCATTAAAGGTCTCTTCCAGCCCAAACCATTCTATGATTGAGTAAAGCTGCAATAGTCATAAGAGACAAAAACTAAAGTAAAAAAAAGTGTCATGTCAGAATATATGGGCTGCATTGGCTGCAGTAAAGGTGGGCTGGGCTGTCTTGAGGTAGTGGTTCTTTCTGACAGCCTGGAAGGAGGTGGCACACCAGGACTGGATGAGTTAGTCTTCCAGTGGAGCTGGTTTCTATGTGGTCTACATACAGCAGCTTCTCCTGTCCCTGGTCAGCTGGTGTGGGTACATGTCAGGGCTGGGATTTGGAGAGAGGAAGGCAGAGTTAGAGAGCAGCGAGTTACACTGTCCTTGGATACTGTGAACTGAGATGTTATTGAAAGTAATGCAGGTTAGCGATAAGTAATACAGCCATGTGGCAAAGCAATGCATGCAAATCTGGCCAAAATGCTCCTATTTCATTTGACAGAACTTAATTATTAGTGCCAGAACTTAATTATTAGTGCCTTGCAGAAAAAGACAGAGAGTGTATCTGTAAACGTATGTAAAAAGAACAGCAGTGGCTGAACCTTAAAGATTTCTACGTTCAGCTCCATACTCAACAAATACTGGGTTTATGCACAAATCTGATGAAAAGTGCAAAGTCCTAAATGAACTTAATGTGTTTTGCTATTTGACCTAGTTTAAAATGCATTTAAGCAAGTGACTTGTGTCTCTCTCAGTGGTCCAGATTTAGTATTATCTTTGCTGAACAGTTAAAACATGTTTAGGCTTAATAATGACATTTGATGCCATATTATCTTTAATTGGTCAAGATTTTTGTGAAGGATAGTTTAAGCACACATTGTCAACTTTTTTAGCATTTCTTTCAATATTTTGTTTTTCTCTGTCATTATTTTTTTTAATTTCTGTGTTAAGAAAGGCTGCTACAAATCCTAAATGAGATTTTCTTCTCATAGATTGCAAAGAGCATCTCACAGAAGACGCAAAGACAGAATCCCTCAGTGACACAGCTGACCTGGCTTTGCCACCTGAAATGCCAATTTTAATTGATTTCCATGCTTTAAAAGACATCCTGGGGCCACCCATGTATGAAATGGAGGTAACATCCTCATTTGTTTCTTTTCCTTGACTGCTGTTTGTCTGGTTTGACTAGTTCTCTGTTTTATTGCTCCTGACTGAGATTATACAATGTTAACTTTTTAAAAAATGTGTTAGTAACAGGACTCTCTTTCTTTGTGTTCCACCAAGGGTTTTTTCATGTAAAGAAGTTTGTTGTTTGCTTTGTTCTAATTCAGGTTACATAAATAACACAATGGCATGACTTTCTGGTAGCAAAGATGTCTGCAGCAGTGCTTAAGAATGCAGTGGTGTTTTTTTCAGTTTATAACAACTTTGCTTTTGTTTGGGGGATGTTTGGTTGTCTTGGGAAGGAAGCCAAAAGTAGAGCCCAGGAATCCTGGCTCTGAGGCAGCTGTGTTAAGGACTGTCCCACATACCTCCTTTAAAGCCAGTAAGCATTTTAGGGTATTAAAACCACTTCACTTTGCACCAGAAGTTCTCAGATATTCTTCAGATTAATGTAACTCTATGCTATTAAAAATGTTTTATGACCAGTCAGTCACCTCTAGCTTCCTAGTACCAGCTCTGTTCCTCAGTAGGCATATTCCAGAATTTTTTCTTTCCCTCATCTGTATTTCGCTGCATTCTCTGAAAGTGCCATGAGTTAAAATAGTTTGTTAGTTTGGGATTCTCCTTTCACCATTTACATTGCAGTTATTCTCTGCTTTACTTCAGGTGCAGGTGAACTGAGTGTTGGTAGTATATATAACACTGACAGGAAACCCATTGCTGATGGAACACTCATTTTTTCTGTCTTTATCGTGGAGAAAAGATCAGTAACCAGTAAGTTATGGAGAAAATAGAAATGAAGAGAAGACTTTAAGGAGAGACAAAACAAAAAATGTTAAGATCTTTGCTGTGATAATTCTTCTCTCCTAGATGAGAGAACCAGACTCCAGTGGGATTTGGAGGACAAATAAAGATGTGTAGGGGAAGCAGGAGAAAATAAATTATTGTCTGCACTGAGGTTTTTGATATGAAGATTTTTATCATGGTAGAGATTCTTAATGAAGAGAGAGAAATGAGAAAAGTTGAAAGAAGACAGCACTGTTGATTGTGTTAGAGGATGCTGATGGTAGTTGTGGACGTTGAGGGGAACGGGAAGCAAGGAGGATCAGCTAATCAACAGGCCAGTACCTTACGACTCTTTTGGCTGAGGTTTTTTTCACATTGGTTATTTGTGTTCCAATTTGTTTCTTTTTACTTTCAGAACTTAGAGAAGAGATTGCTCTGTGTGCAAATCACTTCATTGTAAGCAACTCATGTTCTTTCTTACTGTCCCTTAGAACACGCTATGCCCGGTAGTGAAATCACTCAAAAATACTTAGGGACACTTCAGTTAAGAAGGTAGTGTAGATGTACTTTAGCTTGATTTGCAATGACTGTAGCCGTCAGACCATTTGTAATGCTTCTGTGGGAATTTTTACTAGTCTGTCTTTTTTTCTCCCTGATTTTTAAGAACAATTACTGAAAAATAGCATGTGGGGTTTTTTCAGACAAGTAACATTCTATCTGAATTTTCTTTTTGAAGTATGTTAATATGCTTCAGACATCTGTTCTTCAGAGCTGAAGTGCTGCAGGTTCATTTGGCTTTTTAGTGCTTGACTTACAGATGCACATAAAGCCACTGTAGTAAATTGAACTTAATATTCAAACCAGTACTGTGATTTCTACAAATGGATTTTATTAGTTTCATAAAAAATAAATTTAATTTTGTAGTTATCAAGAAGTTCTGGTCACTTGGAACTGTAGTCCCAGTTCCCAGTCATGAGTAGAATTAATGGAAATAAATGTGGACTTTTTAAAATTTAGATTGTAGGCCAAGCAATATGTTAATATGCAACTTCCCTTAGATATTCTGCCTCATTTTTTGGACTTGATGATCCTTATGGGTCCCTTCCAACTCAGGATATTCTATGATTCTCTGTTATATTATTTTGAACTTTTTCTGGAGTTGATTATTCATTTTTGGTAGCATGGCTGTGTTAGCAAATGATTTCTGCTGTTTTGTCCTTTTTCTATGGAAGAAAAGTAGGGCCAGTAAATTTTTTAAGGTGTGGTTCTTAATTCCAGATCTACAAATACGTGAGGGCTGGGTTGGGTGGTTGGTTTTTTGCATGAACAGTTGCCATGAACGTGCATATAAGCATCTCATGGATCTGCTGGCCTGTAAAAGCTGAAATAAGGCTGACTGAAGCTCTTGACCTGTGTATCAAAGGTTTTATAAATGTTTCCATATTTAGTAGGCAAATGAAGTAGTGCATAAATGGAGCTAGAGCTGAACCCACACAGCATCAATTCCCTGAGCAGCTCAGGGTTTATTTTCATGTACTATTTGATGTCCTTATTAATGAGTACATATTTTTCAGTGCACACTTTATGATTTTTTTTTTTCAATTTTAATTGCTCAGGCACATAACTCCTGTTTTAATGAGTTTTCCCAACTAACCTATTTATTATTCCTTTGAATCTTCCCAAGTGCCCCCAAGATTCTTTCTCCTTTCTCAATGGCAGGCAGATCAGTTTGGCTACTGAGATTTTTTCCCTGGTTTTGTAGTCTGCAACATGTCTCCTTTCTATATCTAGCATTTAAAGCTTTACCTTTGACCTGCATTTTGCCATTTATAATTAGTTGAAATAAAGATACAGTGGAGGCAGCCACTGTGTAAGTACATGGATGAGACTGAGCAAATAGAACAGAAGACATGGTATGACTTAATTGATCTGCTGTCCTTCAGGGAATATCTTAAAATGATTGATTCATCTTTCAGTGCATTGCTTGTATGTTTTCTGCAGAGCTCTCCCAGCAGAAAGGCATGACAGAATTCTCACCTCAGACTTGTAGGATGAATTCATTTATCACAAATAAATAATCCCGAGTACCACCCCACAGAACAAATGTTGGAATAAATCACATAGTAAGGCCTTGTAAGAATAATCTTGACAGTGGTTTCAAGTGTAAAAGAGGTAATGAAATGTTTCAGCACAGCATGCATTTGGGGGACGGGGTTTATAACATAGCCAGAGTGTTTATAATTAAGTATTTCTCTTTTGACTTGGGTTTTAGCTTTTTTCTTTCATCCGCATGATGTGAGTGACGTTGAATGATGGAAGCTCTGTCAGTGAAATTGCCTATTCTAGGAAATTAAAGCCCAGGTGCCATACAAGCATAGCTCTATTTCATGGGGCATTCACAAATCTGACTAAGGAATAAATTAGGTTATCTTTTAGAAGCAAAATCTGTACAGAACAGAGGTTTAGCTAGGTGTTTTTATCTAAGATGTATCAGTCTTGTGATATTTCTGGGAAATCCTCCTCCCTTCAAGGGAAGCTGTTGTTACATGTTTTGCCTGCAGTGGTTTGCCTGGGAATGAATCAGAAGAGTAGACTAGAAAAAAGGCTTGTAGTCACGCTGGGAGAGCCCTTGGAAGAATAACAAAGATGCTAAAGGCCAGCCAGTAATTTAGGACTGGTTCTCATCTTCCCATTATGAATCAGTCCCTTAAATGCTTTTTGTCAATTATACTGATTTACAAAGTAACTCAAACTGCAGATGTGTGGATGTCTTTCCTCCTTTATCTTGGCTTTTCTTAAATATTTTAAAACCAATGACTGTGCTAAACTTAATAGTTTATTTTACAACGTCCAGGCAGCTAAAATGCATCTGACAGTATGTTCTTCAGGTGACAGCTAGGTTATAGCTGGGTTGATCTTGTCTACAAAAATTTTCAAAAAACCAGACTCTTTATGTAAGTCAATGACTACTTCTATCATCCAACAGACATGACTAGTCATGTCATTTTAAATTGAAGTTGCTTTAAAAGTATTAAGTAAGGATACTTTTTTTTCTAATTTAATTCCACTCTTTCTTTGTGAGAAGAAATTATTCCAAGGTGCCAGGAGTGATTGAGTCTTATAGAGTTCACTGCAACACTTCATAGCTATGTTTAATGCCACATGGCTTGTTGATGGCTGCTTTGGGATGGGAGAGGATACAGACAGTTACTGCTCATTACACCTGAAATGTTTGAGACCGTGACAGGTTTGTCTGAAGTGTAAAGGAGAATGCTTCAGTGTTGTTGTATTTCAGGCTAACCAGGATGAAGTGATTTTGTTAGCCTGAGTTAATAAGTGATTACTAAAGCCAGTCAGACTATGTCACTGTCAGGAAATGCAGGGAATATAGAAACCTATCTTAACAGGAAAGAAAACGCTTTATATGGTGAGGTATTTTGATAATATGAAAGTGAAACACTATTATGTGCAATTTTCTTAAATGCCAGGATAAAACCCCAGCCCTTTTAGCTAAATTATGCTAATAAAAGCAAATGGCCTGATATTTAAAGTATGTAGATAACTGAGAGCCACAATGGAACCAAGGAGGGAGGCTGTATGGCTTCCTTTGCTTTACTGTGATACGAGCATAGTTCTCAGCTAGATCCAGGAGTGTAACGCCAGTAGTCCCACTGGCCTCTGCTGCTTCTCATGACAGCTGGAATCTTGTTTGTGCCAGGAGTTCCTGTATCAGCTCTGCTAGAGTCAGAGTTGTGATAATTCCTCTCAAACTAAGAAACACTGATCCTGAGTGAGGGACACATTTCAGATCTTAGGCATCAAGCTTAACAGGCAGGTCTTGATCGTTCACTGTAGCACCTGGCTAAGCATCTGATACTAAATCAGAAATTACAACAAGAACCATGTATGGTTCATTTCATTTCATAGGACTTCACATGCCTTTGTTTTTACTTCACCAGTTCTGTTGCATGAGCAAATTGTTCCTGTCATATATCTGAGTTGCCTACAGCTACAAGCACCACAATGTGTGTGTGTGTGTGTGTGTGTGTGTGTAACTGAGCTTGTTTTTCCAAATGTGCCTGTGTCTGATGAGCAGTGAGGGGTGCTGGCTGTAGAGTGAATAGTTGTTCACTCTTACTGCATAAAGGAGGCCGTTTTCTATTTGTGAAACAGGAAAGAGAAAACTGAGCATTAAGAATTTTATGGTCTTAGTTTTGATGCTATTTATATGATGAGGATGGATTTCAGCCTAATCCTGAAACCTTAACAGTTGGCTCCTGTTTAGAAAGGGAGTTTTTGTTCTGATAATCTCATGTCATCCTGCTTAGGTAACCCACTGCTGCTGTTTGACTGACTTATAAAACTTTAGACCCAGGTACTACCTGGGGACTTGCAGCAGCGTTTCTGGTGGGCTTACAGAGAGGCATTTTAGTAAGGGACTAGAGTGCTTAATAACTGATTGCCTTTGGAGCTCCCAAATCCGAGTTATTTCTAATACAGCCAGCTCACAGCAGGGCTGCACGAGTGTCTGCCGACGGATCGAAGGTACGCGCCTGTACGGGCTCAGATACAGACTTCTCTGCTCTTGCAGCTGGGCTGATGTTTAAAAGCAGGCCAGCCTTTTGTATACAGAGCTTTGCCTTTTCAGTGTCTGTGCAAAGTCTCATTAGTTTACTTCTCTGCTAACTCTTGGAAGGAGGCAAAATGAAAGCATTAATATTATGGCAACTTGTGCAGATCAGAATCAGTTGATTACATAGGAACAAAAATGGTCTAGTGCTCTGGATTTACAAGTAGTATTAAATGGGGTGCTAAAAGGGACAAAAATAGCTTGAGGAATTTTATTGTAACTAGAAATGCAGATTTCAGAATTGGAATCCTGTTACTATGGTTGTGAGCCTCCTTTGACTTGTTTTCTAGCCAAAAAATTAAATATTTCTTTAAATTCTCTAAACAGTTAAACGAAGAATTCATCCATTTCAGGAAAACTTAATCAAAAGAACTTTCAATTCTGCATTTCAGTAAGAGGCAAAATTATTTTTAAATGGGCCCATTGCTTTATTTCACAAAGGAGCATTTGTGTTCTGCTTTAGTCACTGCCTGACACTGTAAAAATTCATCCACTTTCTCTTCTGCCTTGTAATAAATATATAACTTATAGCAGTAACATCTTTCATCAGGGTTTCTTAATTTCCTTAAAGCTCAGACAAACACAAGGACTTTCTGTAGATTCTAAAAGATAAAAACCTGGAAGTTTCATGGAAAACATCCTGCCTCTCCTTCCCTCTCTTAACACGGGAGACTGGGATTCAGAGACCTCCCTTGCTCTCATTGGGAACTAGGCACAGGCAGACTTAGCGTAGTGTGGTGCAGAGCTTGCTTAACTACTTACAGTTCCTAACTAACGGAGTCAGTCCGATTTCCCATCCTCTCTCATATATAGCCTGCTCACAGGCTCATGTTTTCATTATTCCAAATGATGTATACATTTCTGCAGTGAACAAAACCAGTGTCTTGTCTGACGGCAGTTTGGGTAATGAAACCACCTTTTAAAAGGTTTAGGTGACATTTGAGAGCAAAAATGGCTTTTTCTATCCGTTACCAAGAGTCAGATGTATATTGTATGTAACAATATACACCTAGTGGGTGGATTAAGGCATGTAATAAGCATTCAGTCAGAACTGAGTAAATACTTGAAGGCTTTTGCAGCAAAGAGAGAGGTTCTCACTGAACCTTTGGGGCTGGGGAATGATGTACCCAGATGTCTGCCACTGCCTTAGGCTAAGCAGCCACATACAGCTCCTATTCTGTAATTAATGTTTACACACAAGGCAGAATTACTGCTGCATTAAATGTATATATACATATACACAGCAGATGTTTGGGCTTCACTTTTGTGTTTTAATCAGTACAGTTGCTTTGAAGACAACTAGCAAACGTTTTTTTGCAATAGTTTTGTTATGAATGTTTCCTAAACTGTTTCTTATGTTATTTTCTTTCCTACAGGTGTCTCAACGCTTAAGCCAGCCAGGAGTAGCCATAGGCTTGGCTTGGACTCCCTTAGGGGAGAGATCATGTTTGTGGAAGCCAGTCGGATGGATGGAGAAGGCCAGCTTACTCTGACTGGTCAGCTCGGAGACGTGATGAAGGAGTCAGCACATCTCGCAATTAGCTGGTTGCGCAGCAATGCGAAGAGATACCAGCTGACCAACGGTAGGGTGGGACACAGCGACAGCCAGTGCCTGTCAGTATTGCATCAGAGAGATTCTGTGCAACCCTTGGGCCCTTATTGCAGGGATGTATGTAAAGGAAGCGTTAGTATTGAAAGGAAATGAAATGCCCTTAAACTTGGTATTTTTCAGTACTTCATCAGCTTGTAACGTTGCTGAGGAAGAGTGGAAGTTACTCGTGCTCACTGTGCAAAGTGTTGCCCTAACAGAAAAGGGGTTTCCCAGTGATCTGTGAGACGCTGAAGATGAGATCAGCTCTGGAGTTGTTTTTTGTAGCTTTTTTCCTGATCTCTGCCAAGCTGAGGTGTGAGTGGCCTGGCAAGGCACAACAGTTGCTGTCACTGCAGATTCTCCCACCCTGGCTGGTCCACTGCAACCACCCTGAAAGCTGTGCACAGCCTCTGTGCTAAGATGCTTCTCCTTAGTTGTGGCTGACCCTGCCTCTTACTCATTTTTGCATTCAAATTTTGTTCCTGCCTCTTAGTTTTTCTCTAAAATTGAAACAGTTTATGTTAAAAGTAGGTTTTAATATTTTGAGACTAAGTTGGGGGATTGTGTGGCAGCTGTTAAACTGCAGTACAGTAAGGCTTCAGCCAAGAAACTTTGGTTTATATTTGAACCTCCCAGTAATTCTAGAAATGTGCTTTCTGGTTTGATCATCTGCTGAATAGTCAAATAATTGTCCAGTGTCTATCATTATTTACAGAATTTTAGATAGTTGAAAAACTGTATGGAATCAATGCATGTGAAATGCTGCTGGCATTAACTATGTACATGTTTAACTGTTATGTCCTACAGGTTAAGTCAGGTGAAAAGCTGTAAATGAGAGATGTACTCTATAATATTGGCTAATACCGGGTTCCCTGGACCACTGATTTGGTGTATGGTCTCTGAAAATTGACATTAATGGTTTGGGACACTAAAAAACCTCAGAATTCTACTTAATGCAGCAACCAAGGAATTCTTAACTCTCAATTTCCCAACAAATGCTGAGCTTTTTGGTTTTGTCTAGGAATGTGGATGTAGGAAAGATGGTTGAATTTTCCTTTTGGTTTTCTAGAGCTTCTGCAACATAGTGTTGCTTTTTCACAGCTTATGGTTAAAAAACAGTGCTAAGACTTCTAGTTCTCTGCTGGGCTTTTAGAATAAAGACTGGGAACAAAATGGGGTTAGATTTTTCACATTCAAACCCTTCCTTTTTTTTCCTTAAGCTTCTGGAAGTTTTGATCTCCTTGACAACACTGACATCCATCTGCACTTCCCAGCTGGAGCTGTCACAAAAGATGGACCATCTGCTGGTGTTACCATAGTAACCTGTCTTGCTTCACTCTTCAGTGGGCGGCTGGTGTGTTCAGATGTAGCCATGACAGGAGAAATTACACTAAGAGGCCTTGTTCTTCCAGTAAGTATAATTTGAGAAAACAGCCAAGCTGTATTAATTCTCCCTATTCTGGGTATAAAATCTGTTTATAGCCATGTACAAAAGCAAAGCCCCGCTGGATGATTCCTTAGCAGCAATCCACTGTCTTCTGGTGCAGTTGTAGGAAGCTGATGCAAGCCAGGGTGCTGTAGTACCGTACCGCTGCTCTGTGGGTTTGCGCTCTGCCTTAAAGCTGGCCTTGGTGCTGCTCTCAGGGACAGCACACCAAAATATTCCTTAGAAAGGAATCCTAGAAATCCAAAGAATTCAAGATGGCTCCAGAGGAGCTACTGCTATTGCTGAACATGCTTCCTCAAATGATAGTAATAATTTGGAAAGTTCTGTGAAAAGTTTTTGCCAAAGCTCTTACCTATTGCTTATAGGGTACTCCCCAAACCATCTCCATACATGTATTTATAGATCCTTCTCCAGTTTTGCTCCTTGTATAGAGAGTTCAAGTGAAGAGTGTTCCCATAAAGCTTTTTCAGAGCACGAGGGCAAAGGAAAGCTTTCAAACAAACTCTGTTTTGGTTTTAAGTATCAAATGGAGCCTGGCGTGACGATGTAGAAGTACCAAATGATGGACAAAGGGAGGATGAAGCTGGAAAAACTGTATTTTGTTTCAGCAGCAGCAGAGTAAAGCAGGGATAAATCTGTAAGGTGGCAAACTAGAAGGACCACTGAAATCATATTCTGGTGGCATTTAGACTGACACGATTGACTGGTGTTGAAGGCTCTGCTGCATTAAGTCTCATCTGGAACAGGTTGGTTTGGCGTTCCAAATAAAACTGCCCTTACTGCACCAGTGACCCAACTTTGCCCGTCTGTGTGGGTGCAAAAATTCTGTGATGGGTAAATATGAAAGCAGGCTTACCTTCCATCTGAGCATCGTCTGGAGTCTTACACTTCACGCCCCTACCTGCAGCTGCTGCCTGAAAGCAAGCAGTGTGGTCCATATGCATCATTGTCCCAGCTAGGCAGATGACTGTGAGGACTTGGGGATCGCTACTGCTTGGTTTTACAGCAGCCTAAATTTTGTCCTTTCTGCTGCGATATGAGGCTTTTGTTCTTCAAAAGCATCCTAGAATTGCAAGTTTCTTCTGTAAGATAGTCTTGAAATAGGATTAGGACAGAGGTTCAAGGGGAAAAAGGTACCTGAAAGAAGAATTTAAAGCCCCTCTTTATGTATTGTTGCAAACTCAAATGGGTGGCATAGCAAAGTGATGCCTGTTTTTTCTGAACAAAGCCATCTTTGCAGTTGTGGAGCATGGGCTTGCTGTTCTGTGCATTTTCTGTTGTACAGTTCAAGTTATTGATTGCATGACATGGCATCCTTAAAACTATTTCCCCCTAAGCCTAATCCCCCCTGCCTTTATCTTGACACCGTTCCGTCCAGGTTGGGTGAAGGACGTCATAGGAAAAAACTGAGCTGTCTTAAGAAAAAATATCCCTGAAAAGTACTTGATGCTATTGATATTCCTGTCCCTGCATTCCTTTTCCCCTTTTTTTTATTAACTGCTACAGAAAGGGTACTGTAGCATATTAACGTATTTCCCTCATTAAGCATATGATGAGCTAAAACTACTGTGACATTTTTAATTGCTTTCCTAAATGACTGGGGGAGGGAGAACCTTTCATTAAAATTTAACTCCCAATGTGATTTGTTACAATAATTACGTATTAGATTAGTGTCATGGATTTTTATGCATACATTTCTTCTCCTTATTAGGTTGGGGGAATTAAAGACAAAGTCTTGGCAGCACACCGAGCTGGGCTGAAGAGAATTATCATCCCTCGACGAAATGAGAAAGATCTTGAAGAAATTGCAGTGAACGTACGGCAAGATCTGACTTTTGTTATGGCAAGCTGTCTGGATGAAGTGCTTAACGCAGCCTTTGATGGAGGATTTGCAGTTAAGCCCAGAGTTGAGCGTCTGAATAGTAAACTTTAAGCAGACAGGCTGAGATTACTTCTGTATATCAAATTTAATAGGCATCACTAGCTATCAGCTACACATGTATCAAGGATAACTAAGAACTAAACTCGATTGTTTAAACATGGGTGTGAATTAAGTCAAAATAAAAATACTACCCTCAGCAGTTAGTAAGCTGAAACCACATTTTATGAGCATCTGCTGCTTTTTACTCCAGTCAGTAAAGAATGTTGAAAACACAAAAAACAAAAACCAAACCTCATTTCCTGATAGATTCAACCATGAGAAAGCTGAAGCTGTTGAGAAACAAGTCCTCAGTTTATCTGCTATCTGTGTCTATCAATGTTGGCAGCTGGTTACATCTTTCAAGAGCACGTGCCCGCAGCCAAGGAATGACAGGCACCTCTGTGAGACAGCTTCAGAGAACACAAATGGCAGCACATGCAGCGCAGCAAGAGTCTAATCACTGGGGTGTTACTTGAGAGCAAACTGATTCAGCGCCAGAGTTGACTTGTTTAGAAGCAACCCTGGACATGCTAAGGAGCAGCAGCATCACAGGAAAAAGGGGTTTGAAATCTAAAAAAAAAATAGTTCAGGCAGTTGCACAGCAGCAGTATGGTTTAAATGGAGCTACTGCCTCCTTTCAGCTCTCGCTGAAGGATGTATCAAGCAAGGTCAATGCAGATGTCATTTTTCATACAGGAAGCAGCTCAAGACTTGACACAGCAATTCCTGTGTTGGGAGATACTGCACAGCTGTACTTAGAGCAGCAGGGGGAGGTGGAGCATACTTCAAGTCAGGTAACATTCTGTAAAGAGAAGAGTACCCGTCCTTCATTCTTACCTGGTACAAATCCACTTGGCCCTGGGATGGCTACGTTCCGAGTGTAGCCTAAAAGAACTGAATCAATGTAAACGATGGCAAGAAAATATAATCATTAGACTGCATTAGGTACTGCATACTGTGAATAATTTAAGGCTGACAGTATCCCAGCTCAGGCAGCAGCTCGTCTCTTCCCTTGAATGTTAGTGAAGATAGAAATTTGAATTTATGTAATCTAAACTAAGATCCCTGAGTTTCTGTTTTATACTAGGGTCAGCCACAAGAGAAGACCCAGTGTTACATTCTGTTCTTGCTCATTAATTCTGAAATCAAGTGTGCTTAGGAAACACAAATTGTATCTGTGCCAAAAGTCTATTGCAGAAGCAGCCTATGAATCAGTCAGTCTGTTTTGATTTCATTTCCATAGATAGAAAGCTGATTTACCTGGGACATATTAGCAGTGATAATAATTGATTCGGTGGGTATTTCTGCACTTTACAAAAATTTTACAACTTTCACAGACTTAATCTAATAAAATGATTGAAATAAACCCCCCTCCTGTTTCACTACTGCAAGATTCTACTCTTAGTCATTCACTAGTGATGTTCCAGGGGTAAGAGGCAAAGCAGCAGTGTCTCAGCATACTTTCTGCCATACTGAACACAAAAAGTGTGAAAAAACTGCACAATCAGTATACCACCACAAAGGTACAAAAACTATTCTGCCACTTTGCCTTCAATCAAAGCCAGTAGGGGAAAAAAAAGCCTTTGCCAAACTTAAAGCAGATCAAGTAACAACCCAGCAGTACCCTGCAAAGAATTCCAGCAGCCTGTTCCTATGTGCAGGAAAAAACCCAACCCGCACCTTGAGGAGAGCCAGCGAGTCCTGTGAAAAGCAACCTGCCACAGCCATTTCACTGCACAACAGGGGCTTGCTCCCAAGGAAAGGTAAGCAATTACTTTGTCTGCCACACCATTCCAATTAAGTCTTGGCCACATGGACTTTATCAGAGAGTCTGGGTTTGAATGCCACCCCAAAGACATTTAATAGGCATTGACCTACAGCCTTCCATGTTCCTGCCAGCAGAGCTGACTGGGTTCTTACCTTGTTGAGATTTTTTTAAATAAAACTTCAGCATTACCCACTGTATCAGACACTACAACCACACTTAGTGCCTTTTCATTTGCTCTCACTGAAAACTCTCAAGAACAGTCAGAAAATCAGTCAGAAAACACCAGAGAACAGCAGCAAACCAGAACAGTAAAGAGCCTTTAAGGTAATTTTCAGTGCCCATGGGACTATTCTGCTTTGCAATTGACAATTAAATGGACCTGATGTTAAATGTGTCCCTCAAAACACACCTGAAGATAACTACATTTACCAAACGTAACAAGCAAGCAGTGGCAGCTCCATTCCTCTGCCCCCACTGTAACTCACTAAAGAAACCTATCTACCCTACCAGTGCAATTTAGTTTGAAAAGATCCTGGATCATACAACAGTACAGACAGCAACGCAAACCAACTCACCTGCTTTCATTTTAAAGCCCCACCACTGCAAACAAGAACAAGCAAGTAATGTCAAAACAGAGTCCAAGCATTAACATCCACATTTGTCAAACATTTTCCTTTTAAGGCTTTTTTTTTTTTTAAAGGGCAATCAAACCCAACAGCAGCAGTGCTAACAGACAGATACATGATCTGCATTTCATCTATGAAAGACAAATTTGAATATGCTTTCCCAATATAACGAAGTAAAATAGTACTTTCTAAAATAAACCTAATGTTCAGACAATGCCAGGCTTTAATGCACTGTTTATTTTAGATAAGGCAGTAAAACTGTACAGCTGTCTAATATGCTTGCTTTTTTCATATCTAACAGTTGACTAACCCAATGCACAAACTCTTTTGAGGCAATCCACTGAGTTAGGCTTCTGATAGTTTTGAGGATCTGGGCCCAAGTATATTTTGTTTAATAATTCCATCTGATGGGACATCAAATGTTCCACACAGCTGGGTTTTTTTAACCACCACATGGAGTAACACTGGTTTACATTACACCAAGTCAGCATATAGTACTTATGTTAGTGAACTCCCTCTCTGTAAAACACAAAAACTGCCTTACCGTACCAGTTTGCCTGCAGAGCTCATCACAAACGCAGTAAAGTCCCTGTCAATCACACAGTCCTGATCTCCAGCCCATCCTAACCTAAGCAAAATCACTGCAGACCAGAACAAGGCTTTAAGATTCACAGTTCTTTTGGGGACAGAAGTTGAACAATTCCACCTAAAAGCAGCAGCAGAGAAGTCTCATGCAAGTTGTGCTTACGCAGCCCCGCCAGTCTAATCACAAGTATCAGACTGTGGCAGGCCCGCACAGGTCCTCTGCTAGCTGAACGATCACCTTGTCAGGCAAAGCAGCCCAGGCCAGTCACTCACCAGCGAGCAACTACGATGGAGAATCAGTATTGCTCAAAGATCTGAAGTATTTAGCCAAATTTCTGTTGAAGACCAAAGACAAACCGGAGGTAAATGTGGACAAGATTAATTGAGTGAGGATAATTACTACATTTAGGAGACTGCAAACAATCAGATGTATAGTCATAAGAAAAAAATACTGATTGCAGAATTCTTTGAAGTGTTTATCTACTCTCACAAGGTACCAGTACATCTTCTAAATGAAATCTGTGCACAGTTCAAACAGTCTAAATACAATTTTTCAAGTGAAACTTTCTACTTCCATTACATGCCGCCAACTCTCTGTAGTATTTCATTCACCCAACCTGACAGGATTTTGCGTTACTTACCTGGAGAACTACTTACCTCATCATGCATCAAATAACAAAAGCTGTTTTAACAAACCAACTTAAAATAAGAAAGGTAAGACAGTGCACAGTAAATAAACTGTATTTTAATGCATTACAAAAGTAGTTAATAGCCAGGCTACCTCCCCAGACAGATGCTCACTACTACTAGGTCTGACAAACATTTCTTGCAAGTAGCTTGAGATGAAACAGCTTTTCACCTGACTCCTTTTTTCTGTCTCTAGGTCTACTGTTCTGTAGCACAAACACCATATACATCCATGGGTAAATTTTTCATATACAGGCACTCTGCATAAAGCCCAGTATCCTCAAAAAGCCTTTATGGCTGGCAAATCGTACCTGTAAGAGAGTACATGCGTTGTCACGTGTATCATGGCACTGGAATGACATACAGAAACCAGTTCAAGACAATTATTTCAGGAACAGCCAAAAGGTGCGAAGACAAGAAGCTGAGGAGGAGTATCAACGTGTTAAACTTTGAGCTAAAGCAAAGAGCAAAGTTGTTTTTTTTAATTTGCCAGGTATTCTTTTAATGACAAATATAAAAAGACTGAAAACATCTCATTCTGACTGCCTTTTTTTTTTTTAAACAAATGGTCTTGTTTTTATAGTTACAAATACTGTGTAAGACAATACCTTCTTTGTACTGCAAAACCAACAAATACAAGGGTGCAATCAAGTTTCTAAGCATCTCTAAACTTGAAACGTGAATTATTTCTTTTAATTCGGAAAATTCTTAATAATTGTTCATTTTTTTGTTAGAAGGTAACTCAAAGTACAACAACATCTAGACCTGTTTTTAAAGGAGCTTTCTTTCCTGATACATCTTTGAACATAACTACTCCTTTTGAGATCAGTACATTCACAAAATAGCTCAATTAAGAACAGTATCACCAATGAATTGACTACTGGAAAGAGACAAAATTTACCAAACATACAGAAATATAAGTTTTACCATAGCAATAACGCATATCAAAAGATGACACCGGTAATTAATTTTAAAAAGATACAAAAAAGAGAAAAACCTGAATTACAGAAAAGAAAGTCATATTTATTTAATGAAAAACTAGAAGTTAATAAAAATTAGCAAATACACAAAAAATATACACAAACAGCAGCAATACTATGTAGTGACTTACAAAGGGCGGGGGGGGGAAACGGGTGGAGGGAGAGGAGGGGAAGCAGCGGCCAGAGACCAGACCACTCAACATGGCTTGTCAGTCAAAGGGGAGAGGAAAAAAACACAAACAAAAACACGAAACAGTATCCTTTTCAACAGTACAATCAATCTACAAACAATTTTTTAGAATTATTTTACAACATTTCCTGTAGAATCAATTCTTAATACAAAAGATGCCCATTTTGGGTGTATATATATTTTCAGTGGTTTACTGTTGACTTATTTTAAATATATTAGTGTTACTACATGCAACTGCTTCCTGTAATTTAACAGCCTTTCCTTTTATTTACCTTCATACATGTCTACCCTCCATCTACCAAATAATTTGTCTGACAGTCAAAGATGGTAACCCTAGTTTCTGCTAAATTAAATGCAACGGTTTTAAACACTGGCCTGAAGAGGTTTGATTGCCATTTCAGCACATGGATATAGTTACGTTGATGCCTAAATTGCCATTTTCTGCAAAGAGCTGTGCAATGCTGGTGTCAAAGACTAGACAGTCACTATTCATAATGGCTGTTGCAATTCCCTCATGAATAGATCGAGGAGTTGCTTCCCAAGTCAATCGCCGCCTATGCCCGTTTAACTCGAGTCGGTATGCAAAGTTTTCCGCCTGCTTGCGTGTTCCTATCAGCTGTACAATTGCAAAGAACTGCTGGTGACCATCATATTTTTCCTGTTTCTCCAACACTAACATGAAATGAAAGCCAAAACAGGACTGCATCATAACCCAGTCAACAGCACCAGGAAGATTAATGTCTGTAGCAAGGAATACTATATCTTCTCCCTGAAGTGTTGTAATTGACTTATGTTGATGCATCAGATGTGGCATTACAGCATCCAGAGAACCTTGCCATTTACATGAAGCACCCGGACATGGACAGGAGTAAGGCCTAAACTCACACAGCTCCTCGTGGTCTGCTTTTTCTGTGTGTGGCAAAGTTATCTCACATCCAGAAGAGGCATATTTACATGGGAATAGTACAGAATTGGCAACTTTCTCCATAGCCAGGTTACGAATGGAGCCCAGTGGGCCTCGGCAGGTGGGACAGCACGTAAGCTTGGGGCGACAGTTGCTACAAACAAGATGGCCACTCTGACACTGAAGAATTGGTGGCAGCACATAGTCAAAACACACAGGACACTCAAAGAGGCTAGCCAAGTCATTATTGGAAGCTGTAGTGCCAGTCAGTGCAGGCACCCTCTGTGATGGCGTGCACTTTGAAGTACCTGTAGGTAGTGCTGTGGCAGTCTGACGGCTCATTTCTGTAACAGAAGAGAAAAAAGAATCAGCATCTAAACACATTTCCTTTCCCTCTATACACTATTTTCTTGGTTTGCAAAGAAGCTTAAAAAAAAAAAAACAGATGAAACCAACAGAAATAACCACATAATGCAAACTGTGCTTATGTTACGTGTAAAGTAACTGTTATGCTGCACGCAATACAGACACTTGTATGACATGCAGGTTTAACAAGTGAAGAAGTTCTGCTAATTACTCTGAAGTAGAATTTACCAACTGGAAGCTGCAAAGGAGGAGTGAAGAATGCTAGAAGTGGAACTGAAATCCTCAAAGAAGTTTGGGTTCTTTTAGAATTGCATTTGTGAAATACTCCACTCAGCTCATTTGTGCATAACAACTAGGAGCACTATGGTACAATTCTAAGTCTGAATTTTAAATTGCTGTCTTTTAGTAAAAAAATAAGCAGCAAGCCATTTTTAATGAAAAAACCCCAAACTTCTGGATAGGTCCTTTTCAATAATCCTGTTTACTGTGTAAATTTTTTTTTAAATGAAAAGCAGTAGCAAAGGAAGACATAGCTAAGATGATCACTACACTGCTTTTTTCCCAGCACAGGGTAGTGATTCTTCAATTTCATCACTCTGTTGCCAAGCCCTGTAACAGCTTGTAAAGCACATTGCTGCTTCAGCTTCCCAAACTCAACCAGTTGTGAAGATACATGACAAGACAATCAATGCAATTATTTTCCTGACTTTACCAACTAAAGGAACTCAAAAGATTAAATTTGAGAATTAATTTTAACATGTGAGTAACTCAAACACTCCCAGTAACTTGCAAAGGCACTGCTGATCGGTTTTACATTCAGTGGAGTTTACACTGAAGTTCTATTCTTTCCAGTGTGCCCAGACAAAAGTTAACAGCTGTCTGGCCGGACAGCTCGTTCTAGCATTAACAGATGTGGTACAAGTACCACATTCCTAAACACACTGTGGATGCTACACTTCATCCTGTACCCCCTCACACCTCCTCCCTGCGCAGGAATTACTAGTCCTGCCAGAGAAAATAAACACTCAGTTTTGAAAAAATAAACCTTACCTTTATAGGTTAAGGAAAGTTAAGTAAAATGCTACCCAAAATTGGCTTCCGTTACACAGTAAAATTCTCACTCTAAGTGCTTCTCTGCAAGCACACCAGCTCTGTATCAGTCACATATGCCTAAAGCTCTCAAAATACACCTCATCTTTCATCTTCTTGCTATTTATTTGACATGGGAATATTAAGCAATAGGCAAGCTTCCCATATTTAGCATCATTTCACCCGCAAACTTACTCATACTTGGACTGGATACCTCAAAGGAGCATACTGTGCATGCTTTTGCAACAGAGACGCTGTTCAGGGCAGAAAGCGAAGGAACAAAGAGATTCCAACATGCAAAACAACTTCTCCCTTGACATTCAAAAAGTAATCATAGAAAATTCCAAATTCTTCTACAGAAGCACCTCTCCTCAGTCCTGAGCCAGGAAAACATGGGTGTCTAATACTCAGTATTCAGCCACTGATTTTACAAGTCTCATGTGCCAAATAAGAGCTTTATCGATATAATAACCAGTTCTCATCTCTGGGGTGAGGGGTGGGGAGAACCAAAACCATACAGTGGTGTTCAATGCTGAACCTTAGCCGATACTGTAGAGATATGACAGGAATGTTTCTATCTTTTGGCCTTATTTCCCTACTATAGGGCATTCCAACTCAGATGAAAAGTTTAAGGTATCTGTGACATATCAAATACATGTTCTGGGGAAGCAATGCCACACCAGCTTGTTGTGAGTGGATTCAAATGATAAAGCCTCTGCAACATCTGAGCGCTGCTGTTATTTTTCCCAACACCCGTAGGTGGGAGGATCATGATGGCAGACTGCAGTTCTGTGCTCTAGAACAAACTACGCAGAGAATAATTCTACATGAGAGAATAAATTCTGGTCATGTTGTTTGCTTGAGAAGAGTTCAGAAAGCACGTGTGTTCTTATGCAAAATTCTACAACATGTCCCTTCAAATACTGCAAACACACCCTTCAGAAAAGTTTGTGTGCGCTTCATCTTACCTGAACCTCTATGTCCTGAGATCCAGAGATCCCCTGTAACCCACAGATAACACTGGTGAAAACCACTGCGTTAGACCAGTTCCCTAGGCAGTCTGACGAGCTAGGTAACTCTGGTTTCTTTAATTACACCTCTAGGTGCCCATTCAACAGTTAAATTAAGCAACTGACAAAATCTGCAGGAGACCTTACGCACAGATGTACTTCCCACGTAGGCTTCCTGACCTACGGAAGTACTAGAGAAAAGGACCGTACAGCCCTGGTTTGTCATCAATTCTGTATGCCACCATCCTTCACACACACTTTCCACAACTAAGGGGCATCCAAGTGAGCAGGGAATGAAAATGAGCAGGAATCTGTGAACCAGACCACTGAGATGAGCATTCAAGGAAGAGATTGGATAAAGCTACAAACTGTAATTCACCAAGCCTAAACCTGCCCAAAGCCTATGTTTTCATCACTCTTGTTAACATAAAGATGAATAACACATCATGATGGAAAAGCCAGAGAACTTCTCATAGCTGTCTTAAAGCTACAAGTTAATCACAAGTAAAAGCATTAAAAATGTATTACAATTTAACCCACTGAACTGCCAAAACCAGACAAACAACGTAAAAACCAACTACAGAACAGAAATAAATTTTAAATATATTTTTAGTTAAAAAGCCAAAACTTACTACCAGTAAATACTTGAGTATGCAATATTGTTATTATCTTTGCTCCCAGACGCTGAAAATTAAGTGTCTAAGCAACAGTGACAAGCTAAGGTACATTAGGTGTTACCTTCAAAAGCATTAGTTCTCACACCACAAATTATTCAAACGTTGTACAGATTTGAAAGAGTGTGAGCAACAGCAAGAGTGAGAAGGGGAAAAGTATTTTAAGATTTCCTAGTTTACAGACCAAGAAAGACTCGGCCCTTGATGACATCAGAACGCACCGACCTGGTGATGAAACTACTCTCAACACCAACCCGGGGAAGAGTGAAATACAGACTAACAAGATCTCCCGAAGGACACGATTTCGCCAGCATACAATACTGCGCATAATGCCATTCAAGAGTCACTACCTTTCCCCCTGCCGGTTTTACCTCCCGGCAAGCACGCACACAACGCTCCCCTGCACGAATACAGAAAGCTGGAGGCAGATCTCCCCGTCATGGGGAGCGAAGGAGCTCATCGCGTTTCCGCGCAGAAGAGACGGGCTGCGGGCAGCGGCCCCGCCCGGGCAGCCCGGAGGCGGCGGTGCGGCCGGGGGGCGCGGGCCGGGCGGCGCCCCCAACGAACGACCCCGCGATCCCCAGCGGGAGCCCGCGCCGTTCCGCGCGTCGCAGTTACCGCTTCGGGCCCGACCCCCCCATTTACGGCCGCGCACTCTCCGCGTCCGCCGGCCACATCCGCGCTCCGGCCCGGCGCCCCAAAATGGTTTCCCAAACTTCCCCCGCCGCGCCGCGCGGCGCCGGGCCGGGCCGGCTCCTCCCCGCCGGCGTTACCCCGCGGCCGGCCAGCGGCTGAGGCGGCGCGGCCCGGCGCGACGCGACCGAGCCATTGGCTGCCCCGGGCTGGGGCCCCGCTCCCGGCCCGCCGCACGCCCCGGCCCGCCGCACGCCCCGCCCCGCCGCTGCCCCGGGGGCGCGCAGGGGAGGGCGCGGCGGCCCCGCTCGGGAGCGGCGCGGGCGGCCATCGGCACTCCGGGGGCGGCCCCGGCCAGGGACCGGCCCCCTTCACCGACGGCCCCTCTGCTCCGGAACGGCCGCCCCCAGCAGCGCGCTCCGGCCTCGAACACCGCACCGCCTCCATTTCCCGCTCGCGCACCTCGGAGCCGCGTGCAGCTGCAGCTTTCGGCGCATCTCCCCGAGTAACTGGTCTTAAAAGCTACGGCTGCCGCTCAGAAGTCCTCGAACACATGAATTTCATACTGAACTTGCTATTTCAACGCCCAAATTAGCATTTTCTACCGTGGATCTACATAGTACCCAGTCAGCACGAATTCTCTCATCCGCATAAAGACCAACAGCTTTGGAACAACGTGGCGTATCTGACTATCCACAGCGACTGTTAAACATTGGAGCAGTCTAAGGAGAGAGGAGCAGGAACCAAACAAAACGCTTACATGAGGCGCACGCTGGGCTCAGAAAAGCTCAGGCATTGCACAACACTGATATAATGATGGTAAGACCGTGGAAGTACGTACAAGTTTTGGTGGAGGCAACACAAGATAAATTGTGTCAGTCACATAAAAATTAAGTCTATGTAACCCAGTAAAGAAAATTATCTTTAAAAATGCTTTCTTGTTATCTGAAATTAACGTCCTGTTCCAGGAAGACTGGAAGCTTGCATCAGCACTACAGCACGTGAAATAATGCCCAATCACTATCAACAAAAACTACTAACTTGACACAAGGTATGCTTCAGGTTCCTCCCATATGTGCAATACACAGCGTCCCTACCAGGGAAGAGTCCTGTAGGCTTCCAAGTAAACCAGAAAAGGTGAAGAAAACCAGCACTGAAATGGCTTTCAGTGAAGAAACTAAGAGCATGTTCTGAAGCGTCTGCAACAAGCCCTAAGATTTCTTTCCAGCAGCAAAGCGCCTGCCCCCAGAAACAAACCCAGGAGCCCTGTAACAGGTTAGCTAATGCTCCTTGCTACGCTGTGATACAATGTACAATTACCCCAGGTAGGTAAAAAAAATTACACCGAGAATGGGAAGACACAATCAATCCACTGTTTTAAACACTCAGCTGAGGTGCTGACAGTGGCAGTTTCAAGAGAAGTTCTAAAATTATGTACCTCACACGCCACGGAATTAAGAACAGTATAGAGGAACAGACTGATCCCCCTCCAGTGTCTCAGCTTTCACATCTCCTGCATTTCACTAAAATATGGGGCACCTTCAATAAATTCAAGTTAATGCCACCCACTTCTCCAAAATCTTCACTCATATCAAATAGATTAGACTTCAGTTGAACATTTTATTTGCTTCTGAGAGGGTAAGTATTAGTATATATGGGGTTTTTCTTTGGGGGGGAACACCCTGAAAAGCCCCCCAAAAATTTCTGTATGGTTATGGTTGGTCATCTTAACAGCTGGAAGGGAAGTAACAAACCACATTATATAATGTTGAAGAGTGATTCAAGGTCAGAAAAAAAAGCCTTATCACAAATGTCAGTCTGATGCAATAATTTTTTTTTCAATCACATTTCAGAACTGAGTTCAGAGACTTCCATTCAAAATGTTTGAATTCTTAATGCATTACAGCAATCAACAGAGTAATATAAAAACTTTCAACTTTTTCAACTGTACAATCATATTTAAAAATGGGATTTCTGGAAAAAACAATAATCTTACAGAGAACTAGAAACAAGAATATTTCATGACAGTGTTTGAAGTTGTGAAAAACACTTACAGGCTACTTTTTAAAGATGTGATATAAGCCAAAGAATGTCAAAACTCAAACACTAAATGAACTGTTAAAATACTCATTTAATGGATGTAAATAAGATACATAAAGATTATCTAATATTGTCAGATATCTTAATAATTCCATGTTGATAAACTGCCATAAAATATATGATAAAATATTATACACAATCAATTGAAAAATTAAGAAGTCATCAATTTGTCTTTATTGGCAGAAGGATGGTTTCACGACTGTGCCAGAAGCGTGTGTATATTTAGAGGCAAGAGTGGTGGGTGTGTGCACACACATACACAAGTACACACAAAGTACATCAACCCATGCCCAAGAAACTGCATTACTGATACAGAAATCCCAAGTGAATAGTGCCTTGAGAATGAAGGTAATTAACAAGCACACTTTGCTCCAATTTAAAAGGGGCACCAGTGTATTTTAAGTAGGGAACTTTTTGAAGCAGCATTAGGTTAATTTTATATTAAAAATTCTTAGGAGACCCTACTTTTGTACCACAGCTGGTCTATTATGCAGGACAGCACCTCTAGTACTAGAGAAAAACCAGCTTTTCCACAACGTGAGCTTGCCATTTCTGGAAATAATTTTTCAAGGAAACTACCTTTCCTTTGTTCCCTCTTACGCTCATAATCATCAATGGACAGGAAAACAAGAAGGGGAAAAGAAAAAGCATAGGAAGTTCTGTACCAACATGAGGAAGAACTTTTCCCCAGTGAGGGTGACAGAGCACTGGGACAGGTGCCCAGGGGGGTTGGGGAGTCTCCTTCTCTGGAGATATTCAAGACCCGTCTGGACACCTACCTGTGCAACCTGTCCTAAGGAACCTACTTTGGCAGAGGGGTTGGACTCAGTCTCTGGAGGTCCCTTCCAACCCTACAATTCTGTGATTCTGTGAATCTGTTTCAGCAGGGTCTAGTGAAAATATCATATATATTTGCCCTCACCACCACCAAACCCATGCCACAGCACTCAAATATCTCTAATGTGAAGTGTATTATGCACAATTGTCTTGGACAACAGCTCATGAATCGTTTAAGAAACTAGTATATCTTAATTTCTATCTAAATTTTGAAAGACGTTTTAGGGCCCAAGGTTTTCCCATTTTGAAGTCTATCAATTTCTCTCTCAGCTCTTGGGAGATGTTAGATCACTAAGCCCTGGCAGAGTTAGTATCAAATGCACATTTGCTCCTGCACATCTGACACTGGACACAAGAATGTACATAGAATCATAGAATGGTCTGGGTTGGAAGAGACTCCAAGGATCATAGAGTTCCAATCCCCCTGCCACAGGCAGGGACACCAACCTCCAGGCCTGGATCTACACACAAGGTTACCCGGGACCCATCTGATCTAGCCTCCAGGAACGGGGCATCCACCACCTCTTTGGGCAGCCTGTTCCAGCACCTCCCCACTCTCTCTGTAAAAAACTTCCCCTAATATCTAATCCTAATCCTTATCCTTCTAATCTAATCTAAACCTTCCCTCCTTTAGCTTCAATACATTCCCCCTTGTCCTGCCATTATCTACCCTTTTAAAAAGTTCAAATCACAGAATCACAGAATGTTAGGAGTTGGAAAGGACCTTGAAAGCTCATCTAGTCCAACTCCCTGCCAGAGCAGGATCACCCAGACTAAAAATTGGTTCCCCCCTCCTGTTCGTATTCTCCCTTGAGGTACTGAAGGCTGCAATGAGGTCCCCCCACATCCTTCTCTTCTACAGGCTGAACAAGCCCAGCTCCCTCAGCCTCTCTTTGCAGGGGAGGTGCTCCAGCCCTCTAATCATCTTTGTGGCCTCCTCTGAACCCTCTCCAACAGTTCTACATCTTTCTTGTGTTGGGGCCCCCAGATCTGGACACATCCCTGCTTGTAATACACAGCCTCCATACATTCTGGCCTACTTCAAAACTTCTAGGAGCACAGTACATGACATAAGTTATTAATCAACTACATAACACCATTTAGTCTCTATACACTTTGAGTTTGATTAATGAACTTTTTTCAACGCTTCCAGACACTGTTTTCTTTAGTGCCCTTAACTATATGCTATTTGTTACTTCAGACACCTCAGGGCTTCTTTTTTTCCTGCAGACCAAAAGCCAGACCAATCCAATGTAACAGAGTATTTTAAAACAACACAAAAAGTTTTACAAAACTGAGGCAAGTGTCCAGATTATTTGATTTCCCAAAATGCCATCTGTCCATCTCATTTTCATACAAAATTACAATTTTTACTACCTTCTAGTGACCCACCCTGTCTGAAATTTCAGGTAGATTTTTTTTTTCCTGCACCTCAAGACACTCCCTATTAACCCCTCTTCCCAATCATCAGGAAAGGAAATCCCAAAGGATTAATGTAATCATAGATTCAGTCATCTTCTTCAGGGCTACCTCTGCAGTGAGCCACCAGACCTTAATGCTCTATGTTTCTGATGATATCATACATGTTCTCCTGTACACAATATATGATCACCAATTGAGTCATTGCTAGTGGGCAATCCAGATCTCCAAATTCAACACAAACTATGTGGCAGATGCAGATATAAACAGCACTATGTAAACACAAACAGTATTATTAAGACCATCAAATGATAGTGACCTATTTCTAAGCCACACAAAACCTTGAGCCAGGGCTGGCACTATTTGCCTTCTGCTACATCACAGTCGTTGACTGTTTTCTCCTGTCTGTCTGTGCCAGAATATTAAACATCAACTCAGAAGGTGTTTTTTTCTAGCTATCAAAGATTTTTCTTTCCAACAGCTTTATAATTTAAAATTCAGAAGAAGCAGCGTTGTATAGAAAATATACAACCACCCAACCATCATATTCACAAGCAACTACTACCATGACTATAAAGTTCATTCTTAAATGCGACTAAGAACTTAAACAGTCAATAACCCATACTCTAGCCAATCAGAATTTTTCATATCCTAGAGAAACAAGATCCAAGTTATCATGGACTCCAGTCTTGCAAAGAAAGACAAATTTAAGAGCAACGTTCACAGAAAAAATGACTGATAACGCCCCAAATTTCACTCCAGAACAGAAACTAGAAATGTCTGATCAAAAGCAAAAACCCAAGTTTGGAACACTCGCTCTGTACTATACAGTCAGAGAACACCCCATTTTTCATATGTCTTGCAATTATACTAGATAAGAAAACAGGTTTCTTAGTAAATCCAGACCCTCCACGTATTATAAAATAAACTAGGATGTTTTTCTCCCCCCATCTTTTGAGCTCAGAAGCAGAGGAAGCAGGACAAAGTAGAAGCTAGGGGAACTACAAAGGAAACTATACTAAAACATAATAATAATAATAATACATAAAGCAAACTGGTATAAGCAACAATGACAAAAATTTATATTAGATGTATGATCAATATGCATATATTGATACTGCAATAAAAGAAAGTTAAGTTGCAAACTAGGTAGTGTAAACACTTCTTTTTTATATATAAACAAAAAATACAGATAAAAAGAATATTTGCATTAAAAAGATCATGAACCACTCCCAAATTGGAAATTCCAAATTTACCATATTTTTCCTTTTTAGAGACAAGACAATTAATTATCTCACCGACACTGTCAATTCCACCTCCAACAAATGTGAGGAGATGCCAATATAGAGATACTGCTCGAAGCTGTGTACTGCACACTCCTGGACCGCACTTCAGGCTGTGCTCTGTGACAAAAGCCTTCTCTTTTCTCTGTTCACTACCTTGATATCCTCCTGTGCTAACATCAGCAGTCAATGGCCAGAGCCTTCCATGATATATAGGACACCTGAACCTCTAGTATGCCCACACATTGAACCTATAGCATGATATACTATGGTATGAGCTCAAAAAACAGCAGCTATCCCCACACCAGCCTTCTCGGATACCAAACTGAACACAGTTTGAGCACCCTACAGCTACTCGAGGCAAAAGAGAAGTACAGGTTGCAAAATAAAGATGGCAGAAACCACAGAATCCAACAACATAAAAAAGCTCCTCATGAAAGTACAGACAATTCTATGCAAATAGTAAATAACAGGGAAACCAGTTTTTGTTTAATTTCTAGTAATATCCAATTTCCTTTCACTGTGCACACAGCACACTGAACTGAGCTGCCTCAGGATTACCTTCCGACCATAATTCAGTGCAGTAATTTCTATGAAGACAGGTAGACAGTTTCCTCCTAAAAAGTTCCAGACAGAGCATGTCACAATAAAAAGGCAGGCAGGCATTCAAGGAGGATGAGCTTCAAAGGGAATTATTAACAGCACCACAAAAATCCAAGTTATTTTTCATGCTGCAACTTACACTACCATTCGGCATTATCTAAAGCAGGAAGCACTTAATTCTGTTCTACAAGATAGCATAGATGGGCTCTGTATGCAATTACACTCTATTAGTTCAATAAATAAATAGCAAACCAACAAAAAACCCTCTGTAAAAGTTAACAGCAAATCCTCCTACCGAGTGTGACAATTTGAGGGCTGTGTTTCTTTCCTCAGTCTGATTTTGCAAAAACTGTATTCTTGACTGCATACTGTAATTGCCACACAATATTGCATCACCATTCCTGTGTCTGTGGCAGACACAGGGAAGAGGGTGTGGCATGAAGTGCCTACCTTAATTCAGTAAGGCTTAACTAAAAGAAGTACCTGTACTTTGATGAATCTTCACATACGAAGTCTTTCTGTGATAACTATGCCAATTCAAACTGAAGACCTATTTTATGCTCAATATTTTCTTGCATAACTAAATAGTACTGGAGAGCAGACCATCAAAAAGCCAGACCTGATCAAGGACCTGGCCTATAAAAGAGACTGATCATGACACAGAAAGCCACACTGTAGGAGGAGTCAGGCCAGGATTAGGGACATTGACTATTTTTATAAAGATCTCTCCACCCTGTGCATTGCCTAGGTTAATACGTATTTCCATCTGAAATAATAATTTATTCTTGCAATCCTTACTTTGTTCTGTATTCCTGTATGCAGCTCTGATGACAGTGGAACGCTGTAAAGCTAGCATGTTGGAGGGCAAATACATCAAGAAGGGCTTGGAGAACTGACATACTGATTCCAGAGTACAGATTTTGGTGTCCCAAGGCATATCAAACGTGAAATCTACACATAGGTACATCTTGCATCACAGATTAGTGACACTGGAAACTTTTTAACTCATCATAAATGACTTATTTTTCAGAACTCTAGTACTAATCTACAAGGAATCTCTAACAATTATGAAGAAGAGTTTTTACAAGTTTGTTTTGGTTTTGTTTAAATCACAGAATGTTATGAGTTGGAAGGGACCTAGAAAGACCATCTAGTCCAACCCCCTGCCAAAGCAGGATCACCTAGACTAAATCACACAGGAAATCCAGATATTTTATCTGCAGAAGCAAGAACATTAAGAATGACAACTAAAGATAATGTATTTATTGTATCTCTCACACACAACACAAAGAAAGTAAAACGCACAACATTTTAACTGCAACGGATCAAGCCTATATTCTTTAAAATGGACATTTCTACATTTTGAAAGTAAAATTTTCCTGCTCTGGATATGTAAATCAAAAGGAAAGCTATGGATAGGACACAGGCTTTTGTATTTTGTTGATATCCTGTAGGTAAAAAAAATAAAAGATCACTAAAATTACCCACATTGCAACACATATAAGACCTTAATAAAAGAAGCACAAAAACATAGTGGCATTTTCACATTTCTGATGGTTCCAAACTTTTCAGTACTGAATTTCTTTGAACGCCCAGCTTCTACATGCCTTGTGTTTCTAGCAACCATTCCTTGAAGTACATGTGCCTCCATTAAAACCAATAGTTTAGCTAACTGATTTAAGTATTCCTTGCTCAGCAGTTCAGAATCAACTATTTCTGTAGTATTGTTGCACAAGGTTTCAACTGCCACCATTAAAAATCTTTTTTCTAAATCATTATTACAATGTTAGTGAAATTCTTAAGCTTGGCCACTGACAAGTCTACCATGGTCACACTCCTGCACAGAGCAACAGCTCTGGGGCTTTATCTCACAAATAAGAGCACTCTTCCAGAAAGTATTATCGACCCAAGGTGCAGCAAAGAGAAATGGGTTGAACTGCTGACTCCACAGACCACCATGTTATATGAAAAGACTGAGCATTCCTTAAAAAAAAGAGGAAAAAGAAAAAAAAGGATTAGTGGTGCTAGAGCAGTAGTCTGTGGCATGAGAGGCCCGGGTTTAGTTCCTGCTCTGTCACAAGTTTCTGAGTCACTACAACCAAGCAAGTACTTCCCTGTCTCTTACAGGTTTTAAAATACCATTAAGTATCAGACATGAATACAGAAGGGAGTGAATTAACTTGATAAGGATACTAAATCAATTCCACAGACCCTATTCAAATTTACTTCCAGGTACTAATAACAACACAACATTATACACTAAGTAACACTGTGATTAATTATTTAGAATTTTGTTTTTTTCAGTCAGCAACAGTCAAACTTCAGTCACTACTCACTTTCCAACTCCTGCTCCCATATGGTTAACTGCCTTCTATTCATTCAATATTTTGTATAGCAAAGAGACAAATTAGGGAGACATTAGCAATGCCCTTCTCATGAGTTCTATTGTATCTAATCAGAAGGCCACTTTCTGAGCCATCAAGTCCATACTGACATTTATGGAAAGCAAACAAAGTAATTTTTTTAAGCAGGATCCTTGTATTAAAAAAAATCTCTTAGCTTCCTTTGTAAAGATCCAACTATCCAGCTTTTGAAGTGATTCAAATTCCACAGAAAAAGAGCTCTCAGGCAGAGAATTATATGTTATTTTATTGCCACTAAATTCTGATCAGGTATATTATATCTTAAATGTTAAATAAATGCACTTGCTGTTTCACTTATTTGTACTGCTTGGGAAATGCTTCATGGCATACAAAATTAAAATTCAACCATAATAATTCTGAAGTCAGGTCTAAGTCTGTATCAGAAAATAAAATGGTTTGAAAATTACAGGAGTAGATTAGTATTTCTGCTATTTCATGCTCTCTTTATCAGCACTTTCCAAATTCAACACCTATGACTATGTTATTCTCTGCAAAATACTGTCCTCTCTACTATAATGTAGCTAAAACTGGAGTCTGTGGTTGCAGTGTTGAATCTCAAACATTAAACACTAATTCACTATCTAGAGCCTACCTGCCAACTCAGTACTTTTTAGCCTTTTTCTTTTACAGGAGTGTTACAAAATATTAGAGGAGCAAGTATTCAAAAGTTAGGAAATAATTAATACTAAGTTTCACAGGCAACCTTAAGCCTTCTTCCTCACATGCATATTAAAGAAAAGCCTTCATGAAATAATCTTCGCACACACACACTCTCAACTCCTTCAACAGATGAGCATCCATACATGCAGGGAAGAATTATGACTGTACAAAGAACAACAACTTTTCCTTAAATGGAACCTGATCTTAAAATAAGACTGTTTAGGGCAGCAGCTGTTTTTAATATGCATAAAAGTTCTCTTAAAAATTACTATTTTACAGGTGCTGTTCGAGAATAATGTCTGCCTCCATTTCTGTTATGGAATGCATAGTTTATTATTTGTAAAATTTCCTTTCTGATGATTATATTTGACCTAGCACACAGACAGACCAAAATTTTATAGCACACCATCAACATCTGCCAGCCAAATTACTCCCAAGTCACACCTGTGCAACCAGTCTTCAAGCTGCATCCTTAACATACTTGTGTAAGCACACAGGTATTGGCCATGTAGAGACAAACCCTACACAAATTAGCTCTCAACTGCATTGATAACCTTCACGAACAAAAAAGGGGAAAAAATTCCTGAGTGAAGGTCATGTTGCTACTCTAACAATTATATATATTGCACATTTATATGTGCCTATGTATTTCAAAATAAACAGCCAATCAGAAATCAAGACATTAGCTGAGCAGAGCATTTTCACAGCTTCTACAAGGCAACAACCACAGATGTACATTAGGAGGAAAGGAACAAGACTTTAAAGCTCGTCTATGGGTCAAAAGTGAACAAGAATACATGAATTTAAAAAGTAGCTTTAGTTAAACATGAGAAGTTTATTGTGTACACCTTAGAGTGGGGTTATATATGTGTCAATACACAAATGCATATCAAAATACATTTCAAGCATGCTTTCCAAAACATTATGTAATTGAAGACTATTAAAATAGCCTGTCACAAGATCATAGCAAAATCCAGAGTCCTATGTCTGGTCAAAAAAACAATAGCTGCTAGAGATGCTTAAAAAAAATAATTCAGAGTCCATTTTCAGAAATTTGAGGACAGGATTAAGGTCTTGCTTCTAACCTGATAAATGACTATAACTCAATGTATCTTTCAAAGAGAAAAGTAGCAACATTACACAT
Source organism: Hypotaenidia okinawae (assembly GCA_027925045.1). Lineage (NCBI taxonomy): Eukaryota > Metazoa > Chordata > Aves > Gruiformes > Rallidae > Hypotaenidia > Hypotaenidia okinawae. The sequence continues at coordinate 7,819,398 of BSDF01000013.1, read as the reverse complement.
TCTAAAGGTTCTTAAATATTTTAATAGCACTTTTAAGAACAGTTCAGTAACAATATTTCTTAAAAGAAGAAAAATGGTTTGTCTATAGCACAGAGAACAATCCATGACTCCAGGCACACACACAGTATGTCAGAGTCCAATGCCACCATCTCTACAACAAACAAAAGCAAGCTGCCACCAGAAGGATCGATTGTGCTGCCTGCCTTTCAGCCACTGGGTTTGTTTCTCTTACAGGTATTCAGCAAGATCAGTCTTGCACAACTACATGAGTGCTTAGGCTGGCACACAGGGAAGACACCAAAACCAAACTGGCAAAGGAGGGTGAGAACACCCTTTCCTAGCTGTGAGCCTGCACTTAACCCGGATCCAAAGTACAGCCACACCAACAGCAGGTAACATCTCTTGTACAAGCACCATCTCTTATGTTACCATGCAGCAAGCTCCTCGGGAAAGGAATCAGACAGTAATTACCCATTCTTCACAGACAACTTGGGATTAAAACTGGCCCATTTCACAATCACACTGGTGCTCGCAACACCGCAAGTAATCACTGGCAGCCTGAACAGGAACTGTCTTTAGCTACTGCAGAATGGTACCTTGAACATGCTACAGCTTCTACAGTGCTAAATCATTTCTTCTCTCCTAACACTGAAGTAACAACACATTTTAGAAATAATTCTTTTAGGAAAATCATAGGAAAAACCTAGCTTTTAAAACCCACAACTAGCACCTACATCACATTTCAGCATACAGCAACATGTGCTTCCAAAACAGAACTTAGAAACCCAGTATTTCAGCTGTCATCCCCTTGCAAAATACAGAAGAAACAGAACCTTCCCTTCTGAAGTATCAGTAACAGAACAACAGAGATAAGCCTTTTAACACAACTAGGTTTCTAAGATCTAGAATCAGCTCTAGCAATTTCTATGCAAAGGAATTTATTTTCAAGCTTTTTATCCCCTAATTTAACACAAAATTGTTTTAAAGTACTACTCCAGTTAAAACTTTTTCAACCTTTGACAATCTGTGTATTTGCAAAATTTAACTACACTTTTCCTTCACATATAGTACTCTTTTGACACATTTAATCTGAACATGTATTTGAAAATAACACTTAAAGAAGTGTGGCATTGTAAATGCTCCTCCTTGACAGCATTAAAAAAAAAACAAATACCAAAACCCAAACACAAATACTGAAAAGCCACTGTGGTCTTTCACCAAAAACTAATTGAATTTTTGCTCCATTTAGTACTATATGCAAGAACTGTAGGGAAGAACTTTGAAATATTAATTTAAAGACTTCATGCCACACAAATGAAAGTTCAAAAAACTGCTGTTTCACTTGAAAGGTGCTGATTAACTTACGCAGCAGAAGTTATCACTATACTCTCCATGGCTTTCTTCATGTCTCAGCAAGGTTATCAAAAGATACAAATCTGTTTCTAGATAAGGCAAACAAAAAAGGAAATGGGGAACAACCACTGTGTGTAGACGAGTTTACTGCGCTCTTAAAATCAGTTTCCCTGTAGGAAAATATCCACTTATTTTGTTTTTCTAAATGCATTTCCAGATGTGAAAGGACAAATACTATCTTCACAACTCAGTATTTTACTTCCCCACTGTAAACACAGCCAACCTCAGCTTCCATATTCAGATCTACAAAGAGAAACAAGTCAAAATCAGAAACGCACCATTTGGTTAACTAATTATCTAGCACTTTATCTGATTAAAGTACTGTAGAATTAGTAACCAAATCTTCCATTATTCCTGTGATAACACAAAGACTCACTATTTCATAGATGAACTCAAACAGGCAGATATTTAGACAGTTGTTCTGGGCGTCACAGAAACATCATACATAGTCTGGATTAGAACAAGAAAATATGTACACATATGAAGTGTGGCATTAATGCTCCATTAATACTCTTAGGTTTTATCTCCTTTGTTTACCTAGTATGGCTAACAATTAAATACACTACAGCATGGTATAAAACGACCCCAAGTCAATGACTCGGGAGGATTTTTGTTACATGCAAGTACTAACTCATGTAAGCCTGCAGTACATATCATGGTAACAACACAGTATTTACATGCATCTCTCCATTTCTAATGGAGACATGTTGTGACACTATACACAGAAAACATACACCAAAATTGCAATTTTATCATGATGTTATATGTTTAAGACATGAACATTACATACACTTTGGGGGAAAAAAAAAGTTAACTGCCTACAACAAAATTCCTTATTAATAAAACACCACTTTATTAAGAAAACAGTATGTCTCTACCTGTCCTGTTTTTCTGTTAGAAAGGGCTATCTTTCACTGATTTCTTTTAATCACAACCAACTTTCACTTTACTAATGATGATTTTCCTTCAAAAACCATAGGAACAAAAAAACCACCCAAGAGTAAAAATTATCTCCTGCCTCTACAGTGGTCATGATGCTTAAGGCTGTAAACTCCAGCAACAAGATCCTAAATTTTAGGCCCTAAGATATGTTTGAGATGTACTAGAGCTTGCCAGCATCCTTACTTCACTGCTACTGTTCTCTGCAGCAGGTTGCACATAACAGCACCAACCAGGGATGCAGGGTACCTACAGTCAGCAGCTAGAAACATCATTTTCATTTTGGCTTTCTGCAGACTGGAAACATACATCACAGTTGCAGAACTGAGTTCCTTATGTGTGTCCAGAATTTCAGATACTATTGATTTACCTTGACTGTTCTGGTTCAGCTTAGCTCCTGAAAATGAGACAACCATTAAAGCAAAACACACGCTGATAATCTACTTGGCAAAGCTCAGTCCAACTTTCAAAGCTAACAGTTAGAAGACTACAAACGCTATTACAAGCAGAAAAATAAAGCAAAAGTATTCTAACCTAATTTTAATAACATCATGTTTCTCATAGGAGTTGCACATAGTTTACCAGAACATTTCGTGTGTAGATCAGCGGTCATAAAACTGTCCTACTTGGTTTGTCTGAGTTTTCAGACCAAAGAGAGTTGCTTCTTACATGAACATGCTCATGCTCCCTCCTTTCGTGCATTAGAGACGTCTTAGACATGTGATTAGTACCTCTTTCTCAATTCACATTAAGCAGACAGCAGCAACTATACTCAAACCTAAGTATAGAAAGTAGTTGTGTTATTTAAAATACGTACTTTCCTTAGTTCACACCTACTTAGCTGAAGCCACTAAATTTCTGAGCTAACTCTTTTAGTACAATAGCATTCAAACCTTACCAACAGAAATTATAGATTAACAGATGAGGTATTTTTTCATTACGTGCAATTTCAACACAAAAATGCTCATCTCATTGGCTTCAGAATTCTTGGGTCCTAAAACCATACCACTGATGAATGGCATGATTAGCCTCGTGCTTTCTGTATAATTTTTCACTGCTGTGAAAAATACTATTTAAGGACATGTTTCCATTGAAGTTAAGACAATTATACATTTCTAGCACTCAAATTTTACATCAATGTTACAATGCAGAACAAATGATAAATGTAGAACTAGATGATTTATTCTTAGGTATACTCCACAAAGTGTTTTCTGCAGCATATGACTAATCCAGAGATCCACATTGTATTCTAAAAGCCTCTGTATTACTCTACCTGTACTCCAATACCCCAAACCTCATGGAAGACCAGCCTGAATAACTCAGGCTTGAGAAGAGTCCCTTCCATTCTTCCTTCCCTCTGGAATGCACCGTGCTAGCATCAGAGTTCAGAAGGGAAATAAACAGGGAATTGAAACTACGTCCCGTGCATGGAATAGCCCATGTCCTTTACGACCTAGTCCAACATCCAGCTTCTTAGCATGCACTCATCTAACACGTTAAACAAATTAAGTCACTTTATTAAATTTTTAGTGTATAAGTAAACAGCTTATTACAGGTAGTTTCACCCAGAAAGGCTGATGAGAGAATACTGACAAAATATTGTACGTTTACAGTCACAAGTGAAATGTGAGTTTATAGGGAAACTACCATCAGAAAAGAAACTCTGTTCTTTTCATGAATACTTAGGTTGCTTTGCCTTTTACTACAAACGCTATCGTTTCCTGTCCTTTCAAAACCATGGAGAAGGGGAAAGACCGGAAGATCTCCAGCCTTTTAATTTCGCAGGGGAAGCCGTGGGATGAGCAAGAATCTCGCCGGCTCTTTGCTCTCACCGGATTAGAGAAGAGGGAGACGTTTCCCGGGAAGGCGGCCGTCTGAGAGGGGCACCCAGCGGCCCATTTACTCCGGCAACCTGTTTCCCGCGGCGGCTGGGCCCGCCGGGACGCACGCAGAGAGGGGCGCCGCCGGGAGCCCGGAGCGCAAAGCCGCCGCCCCCGCCTCCCCCCGGCGCCGCGGCCCAGCTGACCTTCTCCGCACCGCGGCAGCAGCCGGCGCCGGGCCCCGCTCCGCTCCCGCGAGCACAAAGCGCGCCGCGCGGCCAGGCCGAGCCCACAAAGAGGCAGCCCCGCAACCCAGGCGGCGCAGGCCAGCGCGCGGCCGCCTTCCGCAGCAGCCCAGCCGGGCCGGGCCGCCGCCTCAGCCTGGCGCACAATAGCCCGGCAGAGGGGCTCGGAGTAGCCCGGCGCCTCCTCCCCTCCTTCTCGTGTCGTGTCCCCCCCGTTCCCCCGGGACTTGCAGGCCCCACCGGAGAAGAGAAGGGCCCCGCCGCGTCTCGCTCCCTCGGGCCCGGCTGCTTCAGCCCCCGTCGCGGGCGGCAGCGCGGGGCCCGGTCGCCAGCAGGAAACCGGCCGCCCGGGCTGCGATTAGGCCGCGCCAGGGCCTCGTCCCGGCTTTCCTCCGCGGCCGCCGCGCCAACCCCGCGGCCTTCCGCAGGCGGACGCCCAGCACAGGGGCCGGGCGAGGAGAGGGCCCCAGCGGGCGCGCCGCTCTCGCCACTCCAAGGCCGCTCGGCCTCCCTCCGCGCCACGCTCACCTATGGGCGCTGGGCTGGGCGGGACCCCGCTGAGGCGGCCTGGCTCCCCCGATCGTGCGGGCTGCGGGGCGACTGGCTGCGCCGCTCTCGCCGAGACGCTCGGTGCCCGGCCCGACCGCCCGAACCGACCGCGCGCTCCCTCCCTCTCGCTGCCGGCCGAGGAGACACCGCCACGGGGGCGCGCCAGCTGCGGCGAAGCTCTCCTGCTTGCCAGGCGCGCTCCCGACGCGGGCAACCGGCGGCGCGCACGCGCACCCGGCAGCGGCGCGCGGAGGGAGCTGCCCCGCTCCCGGCGCGGCGTGGGCCGACGGCGCTGGGAACAAAGGCAGCTCCGTTCCTCTCGGGGAGACCCGGCGCGACTGGCTGCTAGGGGCATTCGGACCCCCCCGTGCTTCCGGGGAGAGGCCGCCTCTTACCTGTTCTGCTGCCGAGCCCGGCTAGGGTCGCCCGGCTCCCCTCGCGCCCCGGAAAGCGAGCGAACGAGCCCTGGCGGCGCCGCGTCCTGAGGCAGGGAAGAGGCCACAGGCTCGGCCTTCACCTTCCTGCGCGCCGCGGTTTGTGGCGGCGGCCCCCTCCAGGTGGACGGGAGCGCTCCTGCGCTGAAAGCTAGTGGGTCGGAGTACCGGCATTTGCGCCGTCGAGGCCTCAAAGGCCCAACTGGCGTCTGTCACAAGCGCTGCCACTTCTATATTTAAAAATGAAAGAGCCTTCGAAAGCGGCCTTTCTTACAGAGGTCAGCAACGTCCAGCACAGGAGCACGGGGGTTTTAAGGGATTGCTACCGACCAATCCCTCCTCCAGTCCCTTCCTCTTAAGAGACTTTGTACAGTTCAAGTGAGGCCCCCATCCAGCAACACCCTAAATACATATATAGCTTTCTGCATGTAAACTGGATGAAATTGATGTAATTACTTGTGTGCTTACATAGGCTTTGTTGAGTAGGACCCTGCTCATCTACTGAAGCTATTCAGAGGTTTGCCAGAGGAAATCCACTATTTTCAGTAAAATATTTAAAAAAACATATCTGCTTTCTTATTTCTGTTTTCTTGACTAGTTTAATTTGCTATCCAGATGGCTCTCTATATCCTTCTCATTCCTTTTGATGACCAGAAAGCACTTCCATCTCTATAAGTCTTGTGCTGAGTCTGCCAAGTCTGTTCCTACTCAGAGATTCTGGGGATTAGTTCTAAGGCAGTTTCTCAAATGTGCATCACCGTAGTGATGCTGAGCTGTGTCTACCAAACTTACTGTTTAAGAATCCTCCCAAGTATAGATAATATCAATTATTTATTGTCAAAGGATGGCAACTGTAGGAGCACAACTTTGGCATGTAATTTTCCCCTGCACATCTTGTAGCTGTGCAGTGGTTATTGAGCCTTTTCCTTTAAGTATTTATAAGGAATGATACACATGTCAACGGCTGCCAGCCCATAGCCCATACTTCAGGAAATACATTATGATTAAGTATTATTTTTGTCCCAGATAGGAAGAACACATTCCTGAAGCAACACGTTACTGATGTTAGAAGCTTTTTTCCCACCTTTTAATACCGAGTAGAGCCAGTCACTTGATGTATTTTAAACATATGGAAGTCTATTCAAGTAGTGAAAGCTTCAGAAAAGGCAGTCTTCTATAGAAGGAGGGAAAAGAAGGAAAAAAGCTTCTCTAGTAGTATCAGAAAGTATTTTGAGATAAGAGAACCAGAATGCTTGACAGCCTCAGTTTCTGGTTTCTTACAAAGTACCTCTGTGGTGAAGGCTCTGCTCCTGCAAATACACACTAACTTCTTGCTAAAAAAGAAAAGTTGACAAGAGTCCCAGAGCCCTGCATGAGATCAGTGTGTTGCTAGTTGGTCAGTATTACTAAGCATTCGCCTTTCACTGAATACAAACTACTTCATTGAGCAGTGAAAGTAATTAAGCTTAGTTTCTAATGGATTTTTCTCCTCTCCTCACCACAGGAACCTCCCACTTCACTCCCAAGTTCCTGCTGACTTCACCTCTGAAATGGCTCCAGCTTGCCCACTGCTTAACTGTTTGCACCCCAGCATGCTCCCACCTGTAACTGACAGCTGCCCCAGAGGGAGGACCCAATGTAGCTGCTTCCCAACCACCAGCATACACCCATTGCTTCATCTCCCAGGCCACATTTTCAAGCATTCCAATGGGCCAGAGAGCTCTCTTTTCTTTCCTTCTACCTACTCTCTCTATGGAAGGGGGTATAATACCACTGTGGTTGATGAAGTTATACATGTATGTAGACCTGTAGTGTATTGGTATTACTGTGTCTCCTTACTAGACGATAAATTTCTGTCTTTGGTTTCATATTATAATGCAATAAAAGACTCTTTTTCTCTCCCCTAAACTTTAGACAGTATTCTCATCCTTAACAGAACTAGTATTTCATATTCATTTAGTAAAAGGGATAAACTAGTTCACACTATTTTTGTGAGCTGCTGTAATATTTCACAGTTCATATACATTATTATCGTATACATGGGATTTTAAACGAAAAGTTATTATTGATATATTTCTGTAAAGCACATTCTTTGTTTCAAGAATGAAGAGAGAATTAGCAGCACATGGAAGCATACTCTTGAGATGTAGAAATATGATTACCAATGGATAAACTGGATACTCAAATTTTGTGGCTGGATCTGGTTTCTTGGGCATAAACACTACTGCTGATCCTTCATTTAAAGTAACACTCGATCCTGGTAGCTAAGTGCCTATGTCCTAAGCAAAGCACCCAAACATAAACTCATTTCTAAGCTTGTCTCTAACAACACTGAAGCTAGCAAAATACATAAGCTTAAGCAAGCTTTCTACTTAGAGCATTTTAAAAGTCTCAAAAAGTAATGAAGAAATAATTTTAGTTTTTAGTATCCTAGTCTAACTACTTTTAATGTTTTCTTAATGGCTTAATGTTTCATTAAGCTTAATGTTTCATTAAGCCATTAAGAAAAATGAGTACATAGTGTCCAACAGAACACACTTATCTTGAAATCTGTATAAAGTGCCTGAAGGTAATATAGTATGCTAACTACAAATTATTGATTACACAAGTTACAAAAGGGCATCTCAAATAATCATTCCTCAAAGTACTAAATACAGTATGGCTTTACAAAAAAAAAAAAAAGGCTGCTATTCATAGGCAAAATAAGAGCTATTTACAAAAATACAAATAAAAATATTTACTTTTTCTAGCCAATTAGTACTTTCCCCATACATATTAGCACTTTGGATGCATTGCTAATGGATTTTGTCATTCAGAGTTTCCCAATATCACAGAAAGGAAGATGATAAACTTTCAAGCTTTGTCTCAAACATCCAGAAGGGCTCTTAAAGAGAGTGATATTAAGATGGCAGATCAGTTACTGATCTTTGCCGATATTTTCATCCTTTTTTAAATTTCTATTTTTTGCTGTGTAGGCTGCTAAAGAACTCTATTGCCAAACAGATTATTTAGGGACTTTCTGACAGAGTTGAAAGAATAGCACAACTACTTAAAGTAGTTCATTAAAAAATAATCTTACTTTTTCAGGTAAATATTGATAGTAGTTTCATATGTTTGGATCACACATTTTATATAGTAACAAAATTCTGAGCTAACAAGAACTCCTCAAGAAAGTGTTTTTGGGATATGGTCAAGACCTTCTTATGTAAACTCTTGAAGTAAACCTTGAGATTCTCTGAAATACCTGTGATCCCACTCTTAGCCTGAAAAGCCTCATACATATACAGGACTGCTGACTCCAGGAATTTTATTGGTAAATACTTTATATGACAAAAAGCTTGGGGATTTTTTCCTTGAAATGCTATTTCTAACATCTGCAGCATTCAAGTGATTACCTCAAATTTGGTTTGCACTAAAAAAAAAGTAAAGAAAACCTTCAAAAGCTAAAGCTAAAGTTTCATATGGCAAGAAACAGAATCCAAAATTTAATCTTTAAAAATAATAAATATTTCATATTGAAGCTAATGTTACATTAGACTGGTTGGATGTGATGGTTCTGATGTACCAGTTAACTTCATTGGATATACTCAGAGAAACTAGATGTTACATAGTCTATTATTAATTATAGCACAATTATGTACTACATTTTCAAACACTTAAAAGCCTGGAAAAAATGAGACTGATATTCTGTATTTAATAATTATGATAATTGACTAATTTAACTTATATTAGTTATTTTATAGAAAAACATTTTCCATTTTTGCTTGAACTTCATGCATTTGCTTTATTTACCACTTATATCCTTCTTCAGGATTTAGAAGAAACTGAAATTGAAAGAAGATGCAGAACACAGGTTTTATATAGAGATTAGGAAGACAGATTTTTAGTTTAGCAATGGACACAGCATTAGGGAGACAAACAAAAAGAGTATCTTTAAAGTGAAAAATGTACTGTAATATTTTAAAAATTATTCTGGGCAGGAAAAGAGGCCTTGCGACCTGTTAAATCACATAAGCAAGTTAATGTATATTACAGAAGCATTTTCAAAATTGTAGATTTTAGGCAATATCAAATCTACTAACTCTTAAGAAGTACTGTATAAGTTAATATAAGACTGGGCTTCTTCCCCAGCTTCATCCCTTCTGATAACAGCCAGCATCTTGACAGTTTGTAGATGTCCTAGCATTCAGTAATCATAGGATTAGGTTGCATGTGTTTTTTCTTTATGTAGCAGTTACTTTGAAAACACATTTTAATAATCTATCAATGAGTTGTAAGCTATCTAGCAAATCTGATGGGTCATGGAGCTACACAGAAATATTTATGAACAGCAGTTTTCTAGACAGTTATTACCTTGCGGTTTTAGGAGGGAAGCAAGTGGCTATATACCATTGTGGGTGAAGTAATTAATCTAATTCGTCTTTAGAACAACAAGCTCTGATTTTCAAGAGAGTAGTATGTTCTTAGCAACAGAAAGAGCACTGTCCTCCTGAGGATCGGTATGAATCCAAGGAGAGGCTTAAGACAATCAAGTTATTTTGTAAGAATCTATACAAGTCATTAGACAAAATACAATTCCAGCCAGCCCCAATGTGTTTTAGGTTCCAACTAACTAAATTTAAAAGCCTTTAAAGACAATGTAAATATCCTCGATCATCCAGTTCTTACTGTGTAAATATGTGGGTTTCATTTAACTCCTTCTGAGTCAAAAATGAGATGTGTAATTATAGAACATTTTAAATGGTGTAACAGTGGAAAAATTCTGTGGACAATGTAGCATATGATACTATACAGAAATAAATTCATAACTACTTGGCAAGTCAGTAGGTCAATTACAAGATGAAAAACTGATTTTCAAATAGTCTGAAACAGTTCTGAAATTTGCATGTCTGTAATGCTGAATAAGATAAGAAGGTGTTTTTGAAGGTTTTCATCCGGCAAGATTTTTGGTAGGTTATGCCTAGGTGGAACATGCCTTACACCATGACCTGAAGAACAATGTAACTGTACAGTAATAGGTAATTAGAAACAATATCAAGCAGTAAATCATCCATTAAACAGCTGGAGTTTAAGTCAGAGATCATCACCAGATCTGATGTAGTTTGATAGATAATCTGTATACACAAATAATCAGGTGCCAGCTAAAGCCTAAATGTTACATAAAAAGTTCTGAACCTAACTCACCATGTATTTACCTGAATACAGAAACAAACAACTAAGACTGTATGCAAACACCTGTAACTGGCACAAGTTAGTTTTCCAATAGATATACAAACATAGTCCCACACCAAGCATGTTAGAGGGAGCACCTATCTAAATTCTTACAGTTTGTCTTATATTTTACCTGTGATTCAGGCAAAGGGTCCATATTTTGATCCTTCCTAAAACATTTCAAATCAGGAGACCCCTCTAGGATTTAGGTGCATGTTTGGCATAAGCCTATTCATTAAATAGTTGCCTTGAACATACTGGAGGGAAAAGGAGAGTGGCATCACCTTGCTTTGCTAACAAGTTCCCTTTTTGCTTTCGTGAAGTACCTCTGACAGAGGCTGCTCTTCAAGTTTTCTGATGAGAAAACACACACTAATGCCTGTTTCTGTACTTTCAGTCTCAAGGTACGCGAGTAACACCTTGCTCAGATCCTGCCACGTCTACCAGTTCCTACTGTTCCAGCTCTCTCACTACACATGAATGTTTCATTGTTCCCTTGTTCAGCCTTTACTTATTGACTGTACTCAGGCCCATGACTGAGCACAGTTGCAAACATTTGCCAGAAAAAGAGCATTTTGAAAACACTTTCAAAGAAAATGGTCATGCTTCCACCCTTTTTCGTCCCTCTCTTCTTCCTCTAGCCATAGAAACAGGGACAAAAAGTCTCCTGGTTTTCATTTTCTGCATGAATCATTAAGAATGAGAGCACTACTGTGGGGAAGTTTGGACAAAACAGCAAGATTTGCATTCAGTTTTAAATGGAGGGTGATTGGGGAGTTTTCATTTTTCCTCTTGTTACTAATTTTTCAGCAGGGCTGTGGTGGTCACCAAGACATAAATGCAGCAAGTCTGTACAGTACAGTAAGGGTCCACTATATTCACATTCCTTTTTACATTTAAAAGGCATTTTAAAGTTATCATTGTCAACAGTCTTTTCACCAGAAATACATCAGCAAATAATCTACTGGCTAAATGTAATACCTTATATTAGGTGTTCTGGAAACAGTACAAAGCACGGATATTTATTATCAGGTATCCTTTGTCATGCAACATTCCTGTTCATTTTACTGGGAGTCTGAGCAGACACCACAGAGTGTAATGAGGATTACAAAATCGGAGGGGGTGCCCCACTGAAGAAGCTGTCAGCCACAAAGAAATCTGATTACATGCATTATCCCTGACACTTCTGATTTATCAGAGAAGAGGGAAAATTACAAAAGACAACATTTTGGTTCTCACACCTAAGTACAGAGAAAGCTTAAGGCATTATAATGTTCTTTGATATGAATGCCTATTTCATACTGCACACATCTTTTGTCCTTCCCACTGTAATATCATTTACCATTGTAGCACCACTTGTTTCCAGCCCTCCCCCTAGACTGCCAGTGCTGCACAGGAAAGCTTTTGAGTCACAAGCTTCCTTTTATCCAGTGGGGTCATTACAACAGCATTATCCCTTGTCTCAAGAGGAAAAAAAAAATAAATTAAAACACAGCCTGGCTTGCAACAGGATAATTCAAGGAATGTAATACAACAAGAACAGGTTCACCATCCCAATTACCATGATGACACTGACCATCAAAAAGTCACCGTAATTTTCACTAATAAAGATGTTTGGCTTTTAATTCCTGTTATTGTTTGTTGGTTTATTTTTAGAGATTGGGGTGTGAGGGTTTTTTTCATTTGTGTGGAGAGGACAGCTCCCTGGATAAGGTGAAAGACTTAATTTATTAAATATTAAGCATATACACCAAAGTAAGGCCAAAATTAAATGTAAAATCTTTTAGGTAGTTTATAAATAAACTTATACTTGTTTTGATTATTTTGCGCATTTGCTTAAAATGAAAAGCTCTTGGGAAGATCACACATTTACAGAGCTGCCTGAGAGAAAATTTATAGCTTGTCAGCTGCATAAAGATATCATCTTCCAAAGTATTTTTGGGTGACATGGTAACAACATTCAATAAGATGTTAAACAGAAATCCTTTGCAAGCTGTGCCTGTGTTCACTGTGATACTGCTAAAAAGTTTATTTCTTCCTAAATGAAAGCAAGCAAGCACATCACTTGAACATCTACACAGTGAAACACACATCTTTTTTCATAACTGTGGAAAAAAATGCTGCCCTGGCTGGCCCAGCGTGTTAAGGAGAAGCATTGCATAGTGCATCCGTTACCACAGGGATCCTGCAGACAGGAGTGAATTCCAACAGGCACACCCCAGGGAGGCAAGGGGCACACCCCTTGGCAATTCCAAGACATGATCATGGCCTTATACGCAGTATTAGGGAAACCTACAGCATCACCACCTTCTTATTTTAAATAATACAGAAGTGATGTTATATCATATCAAGCAGAGGCCTGTCACAGTTTCAATCTTGCATTTCTTAATATGTTATTATAACACATGCTTCCTTAAAATTTATGAAAAGAGTGCTGATGGAAAAAAATATCTCTAGTTTGTTCAGAGGAACATAAACTCTAGAACTTGAGAACTTCTTGCTGTTGGACATTTAGAAAGTTTGGATGGGTGGTACGAAAAGGTACTGCCCTAGCAATAAAATCAATCATCACTGTATGTATTCTGAACTACACTATTTGGGGACCAGCTCAAAATAAATTGACTCGAATAGTTTCAACTATTGTGATGTCCCTTTAGTCATCACATTACAGACAATAATTTTCACAATCAATAAATTTCATCCATGAGTTTCCAATAAATGGTCCTTAGAAGTGAATTACAATGGGAAGCCCTGGAATGTGACCTAGCCTGGTAACCAACCAAAGCAGAATCTTCCCCAGCTGCACATCAAAGCAGCTGTAATACTGCTTTTAGGAAGGAATTTGAGTTTGTTCAAAAAATCCAACTAATTTACCCTATCAAAAATCTCCTCATCGTTGATTGCAGAGTTTCTATACTGCTGCATCCAAAGTTTTGGGGTTTTGTTGCTGAGGGTTTTTTTGATGCAGAGAGATATTTCAGTATGTTTCCTGGAAAGCATGAAAGAACTCCATGATTCCAGCTACTAAATCTACCACTCCTCATTTCCAGTTTCATGTTGACAGTTTTTCTTTTACAATGATTGCGCTTTCTTGAAAAGTTTTATTCTGCTACTAAAGTTCACCTTTTTGAATAGTGCATTATGTTTTTTGAGGTTGTATATCTTCCTTTTCTCCTTAGTTAGGAAGTCCAATAAGAAACCACTTTAAGTCATGACCACTTTAACTTTACCTTCCTTTTTTAACTGGTGTTTACCATTTAGTTTTTTAACTGATTTTACTGTCACCTTCCCAATTGCTGCCTAACATTTAGACATTGAAAAGCAATAGGGTATCTGGGGTTTCTGTGAAGGAGAAAGTACCCCATGGGAATGAAAAACAACCTATGATTGCTGCATCTGCTGAATTCTAATGGAAATGAATTTAATCTAGTTAGAGGACAGACACTGGGGCTTATTAGTGCCAGAGGCCTCCTGAACTGTATACATGCTTATCATAACCCCTCAGACACTATTTTAAATTTCATTTATCTTTGTAGCTTTCTAGTTTTTTAATTTTGTTATAACGTTGTGCTTAATGAAACCATAACAAAATCCTTTTACTGTGAAAAACTTTTTTTCAAGGTTATTTTGTACAGTACGAACTGACAACCAGCACAAATAAGAACTGAGCAGTAGGGAGATACCCGTTTATGTCAGTGCCACTAAACACATGGTTGTGGTTGCCTGAGCTTGCATATGACAAGCCTGTAACTGTATTTAAAATACTTCTGCCAAAACCTGCTTACCCCAAAGAGGATGGTGGAAAGACCCTTATCCCTAGAAAGGAGATAAATCTATACAGATTATCAATAAAAATTAAGCAGGGAGGTTATAAATTGAAGTAATGATGGAGGAAAAAACAAGCAAAAAGTACATCTTGCCCCTAAAATTCTTGGACCTAATGAGACACTATTCTGAGGCGTTCCCAGTTTATTGCGTTTTTACCTTGATTTTTTGAACTGCAGTTGCAATAGTACCAAGATGTAAATATTGTGATCTGACTTAAGAATGTTAAAACAATATACAGCTAATTAATTGCAGCCAGTAAGCTAAGAAATGCTGCTTTCTCTGCCTTTTCAGATCAGTTGCTGTATGCATTTATTATTTTTTTTGGTGCTTGAGTAACTTAGACCAAGTGCTGTAACTACCTACTGTTACCTATGCATACAAGTTACAAAGCTAATGGAAAAATAACTTACTGTTTTGGAGATACGACAGGTATTATTTCCTACATCAAAAGATTATGTTACCTACAAGATAAGTGAGTAATGTATACATTATACTGTGTTAGTAATCCACCAAGATTTATCTAGACAAGCAAAATCTGGAAGTATTTTGTACATACTTATAACAAACAGTACCAATCTTCACATTCTAAGATAGCCTGGAATTCAGAGAACTAACAAGAAAACCAAAATAGGTCCCAAAAGCCCACGTCTATATTCTTTAGAGCAGAGTCTCTGTGTCCTGGGAGAAGATGGAACAGTCACTGCACTTCCCCAGTTGCAATTTTTCCTTGCCTTCATGTGTGCATAAGAAGAAGAGTGGTATGTTTGATTCACTACCCTCACAGTTCCTACAAGAGGACTAGGAAAAATCCAACTCTTCATGACTGTAATTTATGGACTAACCCTCCAGAACAACCAGGACATTAGAATGCTGATGGACAACTACTCATCCTTTTCATGTTCACATCTAAGACAACATATAGGGAATGGTAATGAAGTTACCTACAAGCAAGTCCCATAGCTAAGGTGTACATACATATCCCACATGCAATTGGTTCAGCTTCTGTGATAGAAGACTGAATTTAGTTCTGTCATTTATAAAACCTGTAACTGACCACCTCTTCAAATTACAAGACTCTAAAGCGTGTTAGGTAAAACCACGTCAGTTGGATATTCAGAGACCTTTCTTTGATCACAGATCCCTTTACATACATAGTCTCAATAGTATCAAGTCCAGTTTTGCACCAGGCTAAGTTACACAAGTAATGCTTCTTTTATTAAATACACCCTTATGTATAAATCTTAATCATATGCCAGTGCTTCAGTATGTGAGTTGTTCCATGAACACATGGTTGAAAGAACACTTCAGGCCAACAAAGACTTCTGAATAAGATGGCAGAGAAAAGAGACAATACGGACAAAAGAAAGTTGCAAAACAATAAAAGCTAGCAATATAGGAAGTAGCTACAGTAGGTCGACATCCTGATGTTTATCCTCTGTTTTGTAGGCATGACCAAAAAAACCCAGAACAACAAAAGAGCACTCTTTCCCTCCCCAAATCCCAGAAAAAACAGACAATCCCAAACGCCCAAATTTACTGGCATCTGAATGAAAATAAGAAAATAACAGTTTTGCAGATGTGCAAAACCCTCTTCCAAAATGTGAGGCATTGTGTAGAAACATGTGAATATTTTGAGTTATTAACTAAAAAGGCAAATGTCCTTCTGTGTTGAGGTTATGGGAGGAAGGATTTAACCATCCAGAGGTGACAACGCAGATACAGAGAGGCTGTGAATGGATCTTAGAAGGAGGCTTCATTTGCTTAATGAAATACACAAACCAGAAGCATATAATCCCAGGAAGGGAATATATTCTCAAAGTCACTGTCTAGGGAAAAAAAAAAAGTTTTAGCAGATAGGCATCATCAGAAAGAAATACCAGAATCCATTAATTTACTATGAAGCACAGATACAGAATCTTAGAAATACAACTTTTTTCCTGACTGACATGCGGTATTTGTTGGGAAATAGTGAGTTATGGTATTGAGAATTAATCCCCACAATGTGGTTTTGGAAAGCTTTTCACATTTGACAGCTACACGTTTAAACAGAAGAATCCTCTGGCATCACCACTGGCTTACACACAGATTTGGTCACCCACACTCCATTTTTCATGAGGTGCCCACATCAGCCATATAACATTACTTACAGAGAAGTGTTATTGCTTTTTCTCCACTGGTTTTTAGTAAGACAAGGTTTCTGCTTCCTCTGGGTCCTACCATTTCCTCTCGTTACTTTATATCCTGAGGCACAGAAGAGCATCTGTTGCCTTTCATTGTATTCCTCTGCTGGCTGTAAGGAGCAATTTTCATGCTTGGTGTGTATATGACCTTCATGAGAGATCCATTTTAGCCAAAAGACCTCTCTGGTTTGGGAAAAGATTAGGTTATTTCTTCTGTTATATCTCTGGCCTCATGAAGAGGCTTTGTTAGACTATCCCCATTTGCTGAAAATCTAACTTCACCTTCATCTTCCAAAGCAGTAGATTCTACCCAGGACTGACTACAGCTTATAAAACAACCTTGGAATTCACATTATATTAGAATTGTGTGAATGGCAGAAAATGTTAGTACTGCATTTGTGGTGTGGGAGCACAGCCCTTACTGTCTATGCATTAGACACAGAAAAATTTGGGGGTCAAGCATGAATAGCTAAACTATAGCCAAATAGATCTTTCAAGCTAACTCATATACTGGATTTAAATTTAGTATTTCTGTCCCTCTGATGATTAGTGCAGTGGTGAAGAAAGCACTGTATGGATACTCTGCATCCTACTTTCAGTTTAATAGAGAGAATAGAAACGGCTATCACAATTTTTGCATACACATCTGCTAACATTCCAAGCTACACTTTGTGTAAAGTCTCCCATGGGTTTCAACACTTAGTATTTTACAATTTTCATCAGTGGTTTTGGGCATTAATCCTGTTTGATCTCCATCAACACAGATGCAATATCAGGCATCAGATCTTCAGGGGACTCCCATGGTACTTGTTGATAGTCCTCAGGAAAAGTTCTATTTTATTATAATCTTTACTGAAAACATGATGCAGAGAACTGCTTTAAACCTTTTGCATTTTCAGGAGAATTTCTAACAAAACTTGTGTTAAAATCTCCATGGCTTTAATGATTTGAGCCTAAAAGACAAATTGCTGAAGTCTTTGAATCTCTCAACTGGAAAGAGATTGCTACCTGTAATTTACTTTATTAACTGTGCACATACTCTTAATTCTCTACAGAATTAAGTAAAGAATAAGAAGGGGAATAATATATCTTAAAGCCACATATTTAAGGCATTATGAATTAACTCCCGCAGTTACTGCTTAATTCATATTTTGCTTCTCTGATCCTCTACATATTAGTGAAAAGCTGTCTAGATAAAAGGGAAACAAGGAGAACTTGAAGAAATAGAAAGGACCACTGAAAAGAAGGTCTGTATATGAACAGCAGGAAATTGAAACCATCATCTTCCACATCCAGGTTTTCACTTTACCCTACTAATCTTTATAGGATTTTGCAGGTAAGTTCCAGTACAGAGACTAACATACAAGCATCTACCTAGTGAGAAGGGATGTTGTAAGTCCCTAAGCTAGAGCACGACAGACCATATATGTGATCTCAGTATTCTAAGACTTCTGTTCAAGGTGGTGCAAACCTGCGTTAGGTTCATCACTTGAGAAATGGAGAACAGTGGTAGCATCTGCACCACTGCCTAGAGCATAATTTAAATAGGAAAGTAACACTCTCTTTAAAAACACAATTGAGGAACTTACAAATGATTAAATAATAAGATTTTAGAGTTCATATAATCTGAACGTGGTCTTCCCAGTAACCACAATCTAATTTCATCCACAGTAAGATCAGAAATAATTTCATTACTAGAGAGGTAAAATATATTGCACATCTGTAAATTAATCTTGAGGGATGGAAGGAATGTTTTCATATAGCTCACATAGGAAGATAAGATTATGATAAATACAATAATTTCACACTCTATTGAAAACTGGCCTCCAGTTAACAGATCCAGTTTTCTGGCTATATTGCACTTACAGCCCCTACAAATGGAACAGGTCACAATACAAATTAGTAACTTCTTGAGTAACTACTCAGTTATGTTTCAAAGAACATGTCATACTAACAATTTCCTCCCACTATGACAGCCATAACATAAATCTTCAAATGTTAGTCAGGATTTAAATGTACAGTGACAAAAGGCATACCCTCTTAAGCTTCCATGGGAATATGGGAGTGGTACCCATCAAAACAAAGACTGTGTGTGCATTATATTACTTGCTATCATCTTATTTTAACACTCTGTATTAATTTATTATAATCATAATCTTTTTCTGTCATCAGTCAAGTTACAAGTGAACAGGCTCACATCTTGTAATTCATGTATTGCTCTATAGTAGAAATTTATGAGATCAGTGTTTGTATTACAATTTACAATGCAAGAAAATGCCTAAAAATGAATTTTATCTGCCATCTGTCATCAAAATCTCTGAATCACATCTCATAATTCTGATTTCTGCCAAAAATACTGTATTTTGTGTGTCAAGGGTTCAAAATTTAAACCAGGATAGATTCAAGTACACCATGAAAGAACACCTAATCTTTCAGTATCACAGAGAGCAGAAATTTTCAGCTGTGCTATAATGCAGATAACCCTTCCCATTATTTCCCACAGAAAGTACAAATGTTTATTTAAACTAAATATAGCCATATCAAGTGTATATTTTTTCATTTTATTTATGTCAGACCGAAGACTATTTAAAGCATTAAGATAAAGGGTATTTTCTTTTTAATATGTATTTCATGTACTTTGACGTGACCTGGTAAACTAACTAGAATAAAATAACTAAACAGATTTATTTACACAGTGATATGCTGCCAACAAGTGTTGGATATGAAGGCCAGAAGTCAAGTTCTAATCTTCTGAGTCAAATCCACAATAGAAAACAATCTCACCACTTCACATTTTCTGGAAACATTATTTGTCTTTTTTGCTACCCATTTGTCAGCACTCCATCTAGCTTCTGCCACACCATAATGAACTGTTAGCTACCTCATATTATTCACTATTATTAATGTAAGATCTTGCACTATTTGGCTGGATATTTTTGAAGCCTCATTAGCAAAAGTTACATCATTAGTGAAGATTTAGTCCTCGCAAGGCTTGGTCTGTTAGAAAGACTAACTGTTACACCACATAGTAGTTCTGCAAGTTACATTAGCTAAATTTCCACACTGAACGCTGCTGTGTTTATATTAGGTAATTTGTTGGTATGAGGAGAAAACATAATTACTAACAAACATTCACTCTGCGAGCAGTGAAGCTAATAGAGTCCAGCCTCCTGTCTGAAATTTGAGCACTTGTAGCACCTGATCACTTACTGTCACAAATACAGTAAGAAAAAAAAAATCATATATCACTTTGGTAAAACTGGACAGTGGTGTGAAAGCCGACAACTTGTAAAACATCTCAATCTTATGAAACTTGTTTAACTTGAAAGCCAAGCAGAGTAAGCGTCAGGTCCTAATCTAGGTTATTACACCATCAAGTTACTGTGGTGTGAATTAAGATTTAAGAGCAGCAGTGATATTTAAACATCTGCATATTAAATGCTTTCTAGTAAGTATGAAAACAATATAATTTAAAATTTAGTGATAAGATAGAATATAACAAAATGCTTAATATACTCATTATTCTTATTCTTACATCACCAACTGCAGACAGTTGTGTAATGTGATACACATGGGATTAAAATAAGTATGCTTATAAAGATACCAATGCTTGGTGTCTTTAACATTACACGTCTAGAGTTTACTGTGAAAAAGCTTAAAGCCTACAGATTACTTAGATTTATTTTCCAGAGATTCTAGGAGCTCAAAAGAGGGCCTCCAGATGCTGTCAAAACACCTTTAATTTATCTTGAAATGCATGAGCTAACTGCTTCAATTGCTGCTAAATTTTTTTACCATTCTTACCCTGCTGGCATTACACTCTTGCAGAACCTGAGCTTGGCACTCTGCAGCCATTAAACTTATCTTGACCCATGCGAGTGGCCAGCAGAACTGAATGCACAGGCTATTTTAATTTCTTTATAGTCAGCTTGTGAGAAAGGTCAGCATGCAGCGTATGGGTGGGTCAAAGCCCACTGACACAGATAGCAATATTATATCATCGCACAAGGATGAGAGTTTGTACAGGAAGTTGCAATTCCAGCTTATGCATAGGAGAAAGATCAAACACACCAGAAGTCCCTGCCATCAGTCTGGTTGATCCTAAGAAATAAACTGGTTAAAAGACAGTAGAACTATATCTACTTTCTCCCTCCAGTTTACTTTTTAGAGCAACATAATGTAGTAACAGAGATAATCTGGGCATTGGGATCACTCTTACGTGAGCAGAGTGCTTTAAAGCATTTAGCATAAAGCATCCTGCTTTAAGCTAAATTCTATCCCAAGTCACAGCAAAAGCTCTGTCAATCACACTTACCGTCTTGTCTGAATAGTTCCTACTCTACACATTTTACTGTCAGAACCTTAACACGTTTATTTCAGCCATATCCTTTCTCTGACATATGATCCAAGGAATACCAGTAAAGTTTGCTTAAAAGAAGGGTTATTTATATGATGCCTAATAAGAGGTAAATAATATTGTATAGAGTTATACACTATGATTAGCCTCTATAGTAGCATATGCTTTCTAAAGCACACATGTAATTTTGACAAGGTATCTAGAATCGATCTTTGTATCCTAGGAAGTGCAGAAATAAAACATGAAAAAGCATGTTCAGGGAGACTTCATCTTTCATCAGCAGATCTCCCTTTATTTCTCATTTTGCAGAACTGCCCTCTCTAGTATGTGCATTAATACTTCCTTTTGAACCCCATAGTCAGAAGGGAGTTTCCCAAAGGAAAGCCTTCCAAATAGTGTTCCATGCCAACCTGTGGCCCTAAAGAAAACTAGCTGACATACCAGTGTCTTCCAAGGGTGACATATCTATTCCCCTGACATATGAGCACCTTGAACTCAATGTTATGTAGTCCAGATTGCAGGGATGACTAAATCATGATGCAATTCTGCTGATTTAGTAGGATTGCATAAAGGTGCATTTGGTTTACAGAACTCAGCAATCTTTGCATCTCTATTTGGAAAGTGCACTGGAGAAAGAAAAAAATCCCCCAGCCTGCCTGATTAGCTCCATTACTTTTTTCCCCACCACTAATACTCTAAAAATGTTAGTTTTTAAAAAGTGAAAAACTACAGCATGCCATGTAGATACCATTCCTTTGAAGGAGGCATTCTGCTGAGTTTTGCACTTATTTTTAATGCTGTTGCCACTTTCTGAATACCTGCTGTACTCTGAAATGATGACCGTTTCCTCCTCCTGTTTCTGTTACCTTATTGACTTCTTAATTTACATAGATAAGGACAGAGTATAACCACAGGACAGATGTTAGAATCTAACATTTTATATATACAGCACTTACAGATAACAGCAATATAACAATAAAATAATCTCCTGAGGAATTCAGTAGCACTCTTGCAGTCTCATCAAGGTCAGTGAACATATAGGAAAACAGCATTTGTCCCATAATAAAATGTCCCTACTATGAATAAACAAACTTCTTGCAAGAGCCACTCGCTTTTCTTCAACTAAATTTTTTTTTAAAGAGTGAAATTTAAACTCCAAATTACTTAGTTCCTATTTCCAGATATAATATCCAATATTAGGGAAGCACTTTTGAAAATCTAATTAAAAAAAATAATCTTTGAGTTGAAAGTTGCCCTCTTTAAAAGTAGCACCAATACTTATTACATAATTATCTCTTTTAAAATTATTTTTTCATTTTTAAATACATAGCAGTTATGTGTATGTTTTTGTGGATGATCCTTACAAGTCCACTAACATTTTACACTTTCAGTTTCCAGTAAAAATATTTTTGTGGGATTTGCTGATTCTCCAGAAGGCTGCAGATACCGTCCAAAACTTTCTCTACTGCCGAGTGGTAGAAAAGGAGAAGAAAACAATTATACTGAAGAAGAGTTAAAAGGAGTGATTTATAGGAAGAAAGTAAGCCATTAATCTTTCATTTCAGAAAGCATGAACTATAATGGGAAAGACTCTTACAAAACTTTCTCCCTCTAGCATAAGTTGTAAACTTATTAAGAAGTGCAGTCAATGAGGAGGGAATACAATTTTCCTAGGCTTCTTTCTCATGGCAGTAGTGGGGGTAACTAGTTTTGACTGGACAGTGAATAAGAATAGAAACACAGGGATCAGAATGTAGAATTTTTATTTCCTTTGGATATACTTTCATTTTTTTAAATTAAGTCTCTGCTGCATCAGAAAGCAGCAATAAGCACTGTTGAAATTAAATTTAGGAAAAAAGCATGTATGTGCATATTCGTATTTGCGAGATATTTTCAGTGGGTAATAGGAAAGAAAGGAAAGGAGGAATTTATGTGAGGCACACACTCCTATCATCAGTGGTTAAAAACTGTAATCTCATTAGGGCTTTCCTCTGCTGAATTCAAAATGCTGTTATTGATGACCTCACTGTGGACCAAAAGTCACACACAAACAGGGTTTTAACACATTCTGCTGGCCAGGTCAAACCTTTTGCAAAAGTATGATCGTATTAGCCTGTCGTTTGTTCCTCTATTACTTGTCCAATTTCTATTAACAGGGAAGAAGGGAGAGGAAGTGTGATCTGTAGTTGGTACAGGAGTCCCCTGTTTTCAGACAAACTGTAAAAATAATTAAGCTTTTTATATGAAAGACATATTGCCTTATTCTTGAAGCAAACTCAACAACAAATGTAGTAGCTGTGCTCAGCCACAGAAATATAGAACAACTTATGTCCAACCCTGTTCAAAGCAGTTCCAAGTAGACCTGGTGGCACAAGGTTTTGTCCAGTTCTCCAAGGATGAAGAGCCTATGGCTTCTCTGGGCACCTGCTCCACTGTTTTATCGCCCTCACATTGAACACATTTCTCTTCATAGGCAGTTGTAATTTCCTGTGTTCCAGTTTGCATCCATTCTCTCTCATCTTATAGCTGCATGTCCCCTGGGAATATGAATGCGTATCTTCTGTCTTTGCTATATGCTCCCATTGAACAGATGTAGAGAGCAGTAAAGGTTTCTCCTTCTTCAGGTTCAAATAAACCAGTTCTCTCAGCCTCTACTTGTGTATCATGTATGTCAACCCCCTGTTTATCTTAGTGGCCTTTTGCTGAATTAACTCTAATACGGCAATATTCTTCTGGTACTGGAGAGACATTAAAAGGTTTCTAGTGCTCACGCACCAGGCAGATATATCTCAGCTAAATAACTGAGAGGTTTGAAACTCTTTAAAAAGCAGCAGTAGCATATTTTACAAGTGGATCATAAACCATCATACCTCTGCATTTTATCTCCACCATCTTGCACAAAGCTTTTACACACTACAATATATGTGATTTGATATATATCAATACACGAAGCTGTCAAACTTCTGTTTTCTAAAGTCTTTCTGCTGAAATTAGGAACTGGAATCTAGGACACTTCCTGCGTAAGCTTTACCTTTACTCACAGTATAAAGAAATATTAACAAGGACATCAGGACTTTGAAAAGTGTCATAGCTTTGCTGTCCTAGATTTAAAAAGGAAATAGCAATGCAGTGTCTGCTACACTGAGACCGACTCCTGGGAGCCTAAGGGAAAGCAGATGAAAAGCAAGTTTTTTTAATAAGATGACAGCACAAGTTTCTAAATTTAAACCTCCAAAAAGAGAGATCTTGCAAAGATTTTAAAGTGATACCTCATCCCACTTTTAAAAACAATTATACTTATTTTTTAAGAGCTATTTGCATACATAAAAATAACAGTGCAGCGATTATGTCACCTCAAAAATACATAAATGGATCATCAAGGATTCTGTGCTTCAGAAAGAATGGTGGTGCAAACACCAGCCTTCCCTCAGTTAATATTGACAAAAGCCAAGCAAAACAAAGTTTCTCTAGCTCACACTGTACTTCGCAAAGTATTTCAATGGGACATGTGAGAATGGAGGGAGCACAGGCAAAGCAACGACCTCACGTGGGCTAGTGTGCTAGAGCAAACACTGCTTCCTTCTAAGAAAATACTGCATAGATCCCTGCATAATACTGCACCTGCATCTGTCTAATACTTGCAGAATGCCTCACATTTCCTCCAGTTGGTTTTGTGAAGCACTTAGAGGCTCTCCAACAGCCAGGCCACATAAAATAAATACATCAGAAGCTTGCTAAAGCGTGTACTCAGCCAGTAAAACAGCTTTCAGTTCTGCTTTTTTTTTTGCCTTTTTTTAAAAAAAAAAACCAACAATGTACACCTGGAGGAAAAGCAGGTAATCAAGACCCCTAAATCTCATATTAAATTGCTGACTAGATTACTCAGGTACGTTAGGCTGCATTGGAGGCACAAAATCTTTGACCTCATTTAAGCTACTGAAAAAAACAGACACAAAGATGGGAGTGAAAAACATATTTAAAATTAGACACTGAGATATTCAGACAGCATGTGCTAAATGCCATTTTATTCACTGTCAGCAAGGGAGTTCTGGAATCATGAAGTTCCACAAAAACTGAAAACAACACTAGCTTGTGCAGTGAGAAGGAAGTGAGAATTAAGCCAGCCAGCTCCTCATTCTGTCTATAGGCAAAATCACTTGTTTTGTATGATTCCCCAAAGAGTTTAACCGCAAACTGGTAAAATTTTCAGCCCCTGTCAGATAGCTAAGGCTACTACAGCAACAAGAGCTAAAGACCTCCTGCAAAATCCTTGTGTAAAAACCTACAGCTTGCATGGAGGCATCTGACCTTTGTGGAAAGTCATACCAGTGTAAACAGAAGTGCTGTCTTTCCATAACAAGTACTTGCATAACTCGGGCAATCCCCTGAACAGATGAATTCAAGTACCTTTACAAAATACAGGGAAGCAAGACTATAGCTGGAAATTACCTGACTTGGAAAGAATCTCTGTCTATTTATGCTACTTAAGGAAATAATCAGGTTATCGCTTCCACTGTTGTGTGTAGTGGTTCAAAAACATCAAGCCCTCCTGACTTTTTTCCTCAAAAAGAAAGAATTTTTAAATTTTATTTTTTTTTACTGTGGTATGGCAAATCTCACCTTGTCACCTTCAAATCCCACTTATTAAAGCAGTTACTGGTGGTTTCTTCAGCTCATATTTGGTGCTGGTTTTCAGTCTCATTTTCTACCTTTAACTTTTGGAAAATAACATGTCAGTGGCATGTCTAATATTTTGGAGTTTTGTTATGCATACTTATTGATATAACTGGTGGACCTCCTATAGTATCATGGGAAAATTATTAACCATTTAAGATACCTTGGGGGGAAAAGTCTCTGCAATTCAATAAAAGAAAAAAACAAACAACCTATGCATAAAACTTGAAAAGAAACTACTTTTTTCTCTGCAATATTGCCAATGCCAACATTATTAATAGTTTTCTGAAGAACAGTGTAAAAACTGAAACTACATAATGACCCAACTAGGAAAAAGAACTAAAATAGGGACACAGAAAGGATTGGTTTTGGGTTGGCTTGTCTTTTTTTTCTTCTTTTTTCTTAAGGGCTACTAATAGAGAAACAATGCACTGTCCTGTTCTTATTTTTTAACTAAATACACATGGGTATCTGCTGTCTTGACACAAAACTGTTAAAATACATCTCTAGTCTTGCCTAGCTCACCACAGCACTTCAGAACTGTAGGCCATTCTACCTCTGAATAACCTGAAAAAGGCTTAGAAATAAAAAAAAACTACTGAAATGAATTAAAGGGAGCCACAGGAGGAAATGGGACAGGGAAGAATCTATTTCTTTTCAATACAACATTTAGAAGAGACAAAGTAAATACAGCACAATTTAAATCATTCAGATGCCAAGAAAAAGGATCAACTATGGTTGAAACAAGTGATTTATTGCGGTTTATATAGTCCATGTATGCACCCACATCCCCCCTACAGGGATCTGGATACCAATGTCATATGGACCTTCACCTACTACAAACTGGGAAGGAGGCCAAGAACAACTTTTCCACTGGCCTTTGATGGCTATGTTTTCTATCAAGCCAAGGAAAACTGCAGTGGGACATTCAAAAAGGGAATGCTTCTATGCTTCAAATACCTAGACTGATTATTTTTGTGAACAAAATCTTAAAGAAAACCTCTCATAACATCCATATCTACACATAGATATGTAGATGTAGTGTGTAGGATCTTTGGATCACACCTATACTGTTTAATGTTTAGAATGACTGTGAAACATTTACTGGTTCAAATTATTTTTAAAATGTATTTAGATATAACAGAGCATACAAGGATATTTGCACTTCTATAAATGGGCAGCCAGCGTAGAAGTGAAATGTTTTACCTCATCATGATGGCAATGGACATCTGTGGTTTGGCAACAGGTTCATGTCCCAATAACGAAGTCCCAAGAACTAAGGGAAGTAGGATAGAGCATGTATTTCTCCCCAATCTGCTGTCTCTAAATCTACGCAAGCTGCATAATATGAACTGCAGCACATCTTATGAGGATGTAACAGTGCTTAATTAAGCCTGAGGTAACCCTTTCCACACTCAGAAAACTTTAGAAAATTAATCTTTATAACCTGTAAGATACCGGCATGTCATCATTTAGTAAACTGAAATCCAATTACTTAATCTCCTTGACATACAAGACTACAAAAATGCAAGGAATCAGGATAGAAAGCTGACTACAGTTGTTTGTGCTCAAAACAAGAGTGCATATGTGCAGCCAGACCTCTCCCCATCTCCTTACTCCCAAGAGGCTTTTATTATATATGGGAACAGCTTCAGTGGTTGTTTATAAATTGCAAAATGAACACAATTTGGCCATGCAACTTAAATTTGATCAAAAAGGCCTATCCCTTTGAAGTTTACAGCTACATTATAGTGGTAAGGAACTTCATTTGTTCACTGACTAATCAACAATATCAATGTCCTTCAAGGTTATTAATGCTCAGACCGGGTTGCCATTTCACACAGTATTCAGTACCTCAAAGGGAGATGTTTGGTACTTCTCTGATTTGGTTATAAAGGTTGAAATTCATTTATTCTTGAAGGAAATACATTGTAAGTTTCCCAAAGGCTAGCAAAGCATCTTGTCTTATTTCTGTTATGACATCAAATGGCAAACAACAATCAAAATGGCAAACAATAAATTCAGAGTGAAAACTTTCACTACTCATGATTAGAAATTATTTTACTGCTGTTTCTTTGCAGAGCGATTCCTGAAATGTTTTTGTATACCTCTATTACAAATCCTATGATTATTACACTGCAGCAGCAGCATTCTGCATGTGAATTTGAACTTTCTATTTTCTCTTAAGATATTTAGCATTAAAGGGCACTTACTGGTCTCAGTTAGTTGGATTGATGGTAAATTTTATCTCAGAAGAGTAATGCAAACAAAGTATTCAAACCTCCAGACACCTATTGCAGTGCATTGGAGGGAAGCCAGTTTTCACTCACAATGTTCTTTGACTAAATTGAATCCAGATGTTTACATGGAATAAAATATTAACAAATGTCTCCCAAGGGCAGCCAATCATTATTGAGTGCTTTAATAACCTAAACCAAAAATTCTTTAAGGTGACAACTAGCCTTTAGCCAGAAAGATACTTTTGTTTATTTTACTTTATTTTTTAATAATGCAGAGTGTGTTATCCTAATTTAATTCCAGCTTGTCATCAACAAAACACTTATCTGGGGTAATTCTGAAAAAGCAGTAGAACAAACCATTTGTGAAAGGAGCAATAACTTAGTTCTAAACACGTGGTTCCATTTTTATTTTTTTCTATAAACATAAGTTACATGTTGTTTTATTTTTTGCAACACAAATCAGATATTTTTCAGAGAGAGACCTAGCCATAAAAGTAAAGCTGTATTTACATTTTAAAACGGGTTCAATAGCCCACCATTTTTTCTCTATAACAATATAGTACTATTCAACAGTGTTCTAGTTCTTGAAAATTAAACTTGGAGAGGCTATTGTTTAACAGGAATTTCCTGGAAAGACATTAATCCTTTATATTTCTTTGGAAAATTACTTTACACTGTTTAAATAAACATATAGTTTATTTGTGTCTGCAGCTTGTACACACACAAATTGTAATTCTAGACTCCATAGAAGTGATGGTGAAGTTGACTTTTGAGGGCTTAATAGCATGTCAGGAAGCTAATACTAATTTTCAATATGTTCAAGCATTCAGCAAGGTCATGTGAGAATTTACATTTGTGAAATGTTGAAGTTGACATTTACATTTCAACTTCCTTCTTGAGTAGCTTGGCCTATTTTGCTTTATTAGGAACTTGCAACACAAGAAGAGAGAAGGAAAGTTATGGTCCATTTCAGGACTAAAAAGTATTTTGATAATTAAAACTGTAGACTAAATGTTCTTACAGTTTTAAATTGATTTTTCTTTCACTTTCTTAAATGCATTTACCAACTTGTATCCCCCCTGATCCGAATACAAGCCAGGTTCCTGTCTTTGAAGATTAAGGATGGCCATTCCTCTCATATGCAGAAGACTGAAGTACTGCTAAGTGTTGAGTAATTAAGGAGTTTTCCTCAGCAAGACTCTCCAAACACAAATTTATTTCTTCCTCAAAACTACTCCCTGTCAAAGCTTGCCCTCTTCCCTGTCCCAGCTGTCACAATGATTTCACGTGTAAGGAATCTCTAGCCTCCTGATTTACCACATCAGAGAGGTAAAATGTGTCTGTATCATGTGTAGAAACATGCCTCAAACTTCAAAAGTATATCTGTGACCAGGAAAACTGTTTACATTACATGTCTGTTAAAATCCAGTATATGGATAGAAAAGCTGAAATTCTATGTAAGCTGTAGACATTTCTAGAGCACCTGTATACATAAATGCTACAAGAAATTATTCAAAGAATGCTCAACATTAGATACACTACAGAGTTTAACTATCTTATTTTATACTTCCATAAAACAAGAAATAGGAATATCTGGGACACGTTAAAAGCTTTCAGTGCCTTTGTCATGCGAAGAGACAATGAAACGTGAAAATGCATCAGCTAAGACTCCAAGGAATATTCAGAGGAATATTTGTGGGACTTACCCACTAGACATGCAAAGACCAAGCCAACACAAACACAGATGGTGAAGCCTTTTTCAGACCCTATCTGGTGTCAAGGGCAAGAGAAGGTATCAGATGAATTTTGCAACCTAAAAGTACGCAAGGAATCCAAATTCCTTGATCTGCTTCACTATAACAGCTAAGCACACTAAAACAGTGATTCAAGAAGTAGACTTTCTTACCTTGCTTTTTAGTTTTTTACTGAGCACTTCTTTCAGAACTGTACCAGGGTAACAGGCTGATGAACCTCCTTGTCCATAGATACATGCATGGTTACTGCTGTGTCTTCTACTGTATTTGAATTTCATATTAGTTACCAAAATGAGATACTAAGCACATTAAAAAAAAAAAAAAAAAAAAAAAAGAGTCCAGTGTTATACTGACATATGGAAGAGATGTCAGTAAATACATTCTTCCCTCCTCTACATAGACTGGGGTGTCTTGCTGAAAATATTCCATATTTATACCATTTGGGGAACAAGATTTGGGCCTACATTTTATTTTGAAGACACACTCTTGGTACTTACTATCTGACAGAAAAGCGGTAGCTTCCAGGAATGTACTCAGACACTGCAGAGAAAATTGTAGTACACAAATCTATAGAAATCAGATTGCAGTTCACTCCTTGCAGACCCCTCTTCCTCCTTGAGAAACCTAGTATATTATTTTAAGAGGGTTATGCACTCAGGTTCCCAATGTATTTCCACAGGACCTTCTAGTTCTTCTAGAGCTGTTGCAAAAACTGTAGTCAGAGACAGACAGTACCACTGCTTTTACGTTGCAGCTACTCCCTACTTAGGGTCTATCAGCACATCTACTTCCACTTTCAACTACCATTATAATGTCTGAATACATTCTATATACAAATTACTAAGTCCAAAGCATATTTCATGAAATCTTTGTCATGTCTCTCTGTTGTGAAATCATGTGTTTTAGAGACCTTTACTTAAAAAATGCCTTTTTTTTTTTTAATGATTTGGTGCTACCTGTGTTCTCTTGGGCTGAAGCTGGTATCCAGATTTTTATGTAGTTCCAAAAGTAGGAAGACTTTTTCTACAAAGATGACTTTGCAGACGTTTCCTAAAATGTTCAGTGCCTGGGTTTCTAAGCCAGAAGCACTTAAGTGAAAAAAAATTATCCAGGACTTCCTGATCTACATTGTCCCATGGGATTGCAGCTGTTGTCTTAGCATTCCAGAGACTGAAATTCCATCTTCACCATAGCTGTGGTTTTATCTAGTAGCTACTGTGTCTTGTCACCAAATCAATGAAAAACTTTGGAAGACAATATATTATGTAAATTTAATCCATGTAACAGCAGCATCATTTAGGCAAACATTATCACTAGAGACATCCATATTTCACTAAGTGTGACTACCACAATATATGACATTCTGAACTTTGTCTAGAGACAATCTGAACAGCCCCATTAGTTACATAAGACAAGAGTGAGCGACATGATGATGAACAATTCAAACACTGGACTGATGACAGGAGATGCTGCTAGAGAATATATTTAGTGCATACAGCCCTCTTGTAGAGGAAATTATGCTGGTAAATAGGAACTACATGAGACAAATTTCCTGTTTGTAATAGTATAGCTGTCATGAGGGAGAAATGAATGTCACAAACAGTTTGAACTTAAAAAAACGAAGTATGTTAAACAGGAGGAAACAACAAGTTCAGATGCAAATACCTCTACATAGCACAGCCTAAACAAAGAATGTTGCTTTCAGGTCAATACAAGCCTCTAAACAAATCACTGGAACTTATCTGCAAAGTTATCCCAGATGGTCCTTCTTGGCTTGACACCACAGTAGCTGCCTCAATGACAGGAACAATAAAGCTCAGTCATTGTGCTAAGATAACTAGGCAGCTAAGGGAGTAGATCACCATTTGGAAGTTCCCTGGAGAATTTCAGTGAGTCAGTTAAATGTCAGATATTATCAGTGTCTAAAAAAGATTAGCACACCCTCTTGGCAGATGTGCTGGGACAAGTATAGGGTCTTCCTGGGAGACACAGGAAATGGAACTCCTCCCAGAACACCAAACAAATTAATAAGAGACGGTCACAGAAAAAGCCTTATTTTCAGATTGTGAATCTTAGTAGTGCTTTATAAAGCCTCATAACCAGAAACAAAGACTCTTTCAGTATGACAATAACTCAAGAAACATACCCCAGAGCTACTACATACAGAGATGAAGCAAAAATCCTCCTAAACTTTGACCAGTAACACCCTATTTACCTAAACTAAGTGCATGAAATTAGTATAAAAGTTAATTTTAAATTTCTGTGACCACTGACTTATATCAGATCTTCCTTTTCTCTGCCTGTTACCATTTCTCATTGCATTCATTTTGTGTTAACTCATAAGATCCTCTAAGGCATACTCTGTTCCTATCACACGCTTTTCAGTTCCCAGTAGGATGCTACATATAAATTCTGGCATACTTCAAAAGATACACCATAATCTCAACACACAGAGATCACACGAGTATTCCCTAGTCATGAACAGACTGGTAATAAATAACTTTAGCCAAACACCTGGTAAGAATTTTTGAGCCAAATTCAAATTCAAAATTTCATGGGGACAGAATCATGTAATTCTTATGTCTCATTAAAATGAGCTAGTGATAACTCATTTGGGAGTGGCCAGCAGGACAAGGGAAGCAACCATTCCACTGTACTCAGCACTGGTGAGGCTGCACCTCAAACAGTGCTCACTTTTGGACTTCTCACTACCAGAAAGACATTGAAGTGCTGGAGTGTGTCCAAAGAAGGGTAACAAAGCTGGCAAAGGGTTTAGAGAGCAAGTTTGATGAGGAGCGGCTCAGGGAACTGGGGTTGTTTACCCTGAAGAAAAGGAGGCTGAGGGGAGACCTTATTGCTCACTACATCTGCCTGAAAGGAGGTTGGTCTCTTCTCACAAGTAACAAGCAATAGGATATGGGGAAATGTCCTCAAGTTGCACCAGGGGAGGTTTAGACTGGACATTAGGAAATGGGTTGTCAGGCATTGGAATAGGCTGCCTAGGGAAGTTGTTAAGTTATCGTCCCTGCATGTATTTAAAAGATATGTAGACTTGGTGCTTAGGGACATGGTTTAAGGTGGACTTGGCAGTGTTAGATTAACAGCTGGACTTGTGATCTTAAAGGTCCTTTCCAACCTAAATTTTTGTAATAATGCAGTTATGTGTTAGAAATACCTCAAGAACTTTCATATTTCAAAAATAAAAATGTTTAGAAATAGTGGAATTATCATTTTGTAATTGCTAACACCTCATTAAATAATGTCTTGCTTTCAGTTTAAAAAATTAGATAGCTAAACTGAAGCTACTTCATCATTAAAACCACAACTGAATTTGCCCAAGGGAAAGTTTTAAGATTTACTCCATAAAGAACTGCATTTATGTACAAAAAACGTTCTTCTATGAAGAACAACTTGTTTGGTAGCGTAAGGGAAAAACATTCCCAATAAATCAAATATATCTTGGGAAAATTCCTTCAAAGATCCCCTAACTGAACTTGCTTTGGCTCAAAAGTATTTTTAAATAGCATCCAAATATTTGAAAGTCAACAGGAACAAGGCATCTCTAAGTTTTACTTCCTAAGGACTAGCAAATACCTATTGAAAAGACAGTTTGTTTCTGATTTAGAAATAGGTGTTGTTTTAAATGGCACTCTTACAAAAGTAAACCAAACCAAATTTGTTGAATTACTTTCAGAAAGTCTGTGGAGACAACATAAAAAAAGGTATTAGAGAACATGTTTTAAATCCTTTTAATGAGGTAGCATTGAGTGCCTTTAGGGTTCTCTTCCAATCAGCAGTATGCTAAAGCATTTGCTGCTCTGCCAGCTAGCTATGAAGTGTACCCTTCCTTCTACCAGGGCCTCCATTATTGCTTCCTCCAATGGCCACAACAATCCATTTTTGTTAGAGCCTGATGTGGAGTGGGATCCTCTTCTGCAAACACTGCCATATGGAACCAAAATGCTAACTTTAACTCAGTTCTTCGACGAGAGTCTCAAAACGCAAGATAGAAACTACTGCTATCCACAAAAGCTTAAACAACCACCTATAAATTCATCAACGTTTCACCTACGAAAAAAGAAATGATTAATAAAACTTCAGAAAAGAAATATATTCAGAGCCTCTAAGTTCATGCTAGAAATGTAAATTCCCTGATGTCTATGCCCTGACTCCATAAGCACAGAAATAGAAATACGGTAGGCCAATTTTGGGCATGTCAACTATTCCTGAAGCTTTCTTTAACTCAAAACTGGGCCATCTCCTTGCTTTGGATAAGAATATTTTTAAAAAGCCCATTCCTATGAAATTTATCCTACATACTTCTGTTAGGTCCTCAATATTTCTAAACGGTAAGAAGTGCATGTCAAGTCCTATTTCAAAATAAAGCAAATCAGTTTAAATCCCTACACTGACAATGCTATGGATAATGCTAACTAGATCTGAATGTGCCTACAAACAGAGGTCTTTGAAATAGATTTTGGCAATCGTTTCAGAAATGAGAATATTTGCACAAATTGTTGGGAGCTGCCACTGCAATGTATTAATTGGAAAAGCTATTCTTACCATGTGTAGCTCTGCAACCCTACACACTGACCTTTCCAGTACAGAAATAATACACAAAGTATAAAAACATACTGAACTAGCCAAGAATTGCACAGAAACATATTCAGAAACTTAAAACTTTTGTCATCTCTGACAACCAAGTACTGTGCCAGTTATCTGGCCAGATTCAAAACCATACACACTTAAGCAGTCTAGCCTCATCCGGGAGTTCTCTTTCCTCGTGCCAGGATTGTGACTTTAAACAAAACTACATAGCTGAGTTAAGGTCCCACATCATCATTTTAAAAGGAATCTATAATTGACTTTCTGTGAATTGATTTTCAAAACTTTTCTGTTGTTTTATATGTATTCTTAATCCCCCAGATAAGTAAAATGCTCAGATTATAACCATTTACATAATTATTCAAAATTAGCAGGGCTATCTGTGTGCTACTTGTTATCTAGGACTTTCTGTTGATTACATGTACACTACAAAGCGGATCTCAAAAATAGAAGCTTCTATTTAATCTCCTCTGCATTACACAAAAATATTTGGCACTTGTTCATAATACATTAGCTTCTAAGTAACATAATAATAGCCTTGAGTCAGACAGCTAGCCCTATTTCTGAAGCTGCTAATTTCATTTTTTTCCAATAAACAAAAAACTTTCCCCATTATATATACCATTATGTGGTTTTTCTGCTTGCAATGAATTACCCCAGATTGCTACATAACTAGATAATCTGATAAGACAAATTTTGTTTGTTTCAAATATCCTTCAAAGCATCCCCTACATACAATGATGAATGGAAATTGAGGATATAATTATTTTTTTAATAAACATACTTTATACTTTTGACTGATTTATATGACACTAATATATCTTAGGTATCAAAAGAGGAGGTCAGTATGCTCAAGGCGCTCACTGACACAAATCTATAGCACATGGCACATTGGTAGCTGGGCAGCTGAACACTCAGGGACACATTGATGCAGGCTTATTGTGTGGGTGCAGTTGTTCTAGATTAACATTACTTTTATAGATATATTTACTGAGTCTGTATGAAGACTTTTCCCCCATACCTAAGGAAAAAGTTCCAAGCTTTGCAGTCAACAATATTAGTGTCCATAAAAAACCCTGCATGTTAGTAACAGCATACAAATATTCTTAGATCAGTAATGTGCTTTTAGTTTAAATCATAATTTTAAGATAATCCTAGAACTGTACATATTCTGTCCCATCCTGGACTTGCTCCTGAGCTCAACAGAACAATTTCAAGGAGAGATGAGGGATTTATTTTTTCCCCATTTTATGCTTAAAGAGACAGTCAAACAGAGCTGAGGGCTTTTAAAGGGGTAAAAGTGAGAGTTCTTTTGTCCAGTGAGCACACAGAAATTTATTTGGCAATTCAAAATTTTCAGTCATTGCAGACTCTTTCAGAACATGAAAGACTGAATTTAAAACTGAATTCACATAGCCTTGTTTACAATTGTTTTTACTGTAAGAACTGGACTAGCAATCATCCACAATGTAGTGAATACATTGCTATAGAGACTCTACCCTACACTTCTTTGAGTTAAAAAATCTAAAATTAATGTGGATTATGACAGTGAGGATGCAACTTTACCCCAAACTGTCAAATATCAAGTAACCCTAGGGTTAGTAGTACATTAAATAACATAGACTGCATGAACAGAATACTTGATTGGGTTCCAGTTTCTCATAGATTAAACACTAGGGCTGCATGGTATAGGTTAGCCAGATTGTGTGCATTGATACATGTTTTGCCTTTTAGATAGCCACAAGTGAAAGACATGCTGTTTCTCCTTAAAAATTTACCTCTAAGTGTACCTCCTGATTTATATTCATCAGATATTAAGAATTACTTTGCATTTCAATAATAAAATCCAAAATAATCATAGAATTGACTTCAACTTGCTGATCCCACATCTTACATTTTTTTACTACAACCAAATTATTTTTTCAAAACATGAATCTGAACAATAATGCTATTTTTGTCATTTTCACCAACAACAATTTAAAGTGGCAATATTTAAATAAATACATTTTTGTTTTGCTTTCATGAAAGAAAAGCAAGTAACAACTGTTACATATATAATAATAGTTATTTCATGTGATCTCACATAAGTCATTCTGATTGCTGCCTTCTGAAACAGTAGAGCATCACCTCTTCACTACCGAAGTTATTTTCAGAAATACCAATCATCTGCAATTACAGCTGACAATGATGGGAGATGCATGTGTAACTTTAGCTCTTTCCATGCCACCAGTTCCTAACTAATGAGCACTGAGACAACCCCCAAATTTGTAACAGAGTTGGAACATTTTTCTTACTGGGCATGAAGATTCAGTGGGGAAGTTCAGAGACAGGCGGAAAAAGACTATTAGATTGCCTATTTCCAGTCCCCAAGGAGACTTTATCTATGCATTTTTCCTACCATTCTTTTGTTCTATCAACATTTATACCACCTTATGCTGCATGGGTCTTCATATTGACCCTAAGGACTGTAAATATGAATTTTCACAGACTGGCCACAAAGCATGTGGGACCCGGATTACAGCACAGAAATGTCACCCATTGGCTACTCTAGGATTTTTGACCAAGCTAACAGGGACACACATACGTTTCTGTAAGGACAGAAACATGCAGAGAGTAATCAAGCATCTGGAGATGGGCAGCGTATGGTATGAAGGGAGTTGAAGAATAATAGATGGAAGTTTCTTGTTAAAGCAAGAAGAATGCATGCCCTTGGGCTGCAATAAAGAACAAGACATCCCAATTCCCATTGTCCTTAAGTAACCACTGCAACCATCTCCACAGACATCATCTTCATGGCATTAATATTATGCTATTATTCAGGCCTTCCTCTCAGAAATATATAGACTAAACCTTCTAGTTGCATGTTTGGTCACCTATGCTTTCGCATATAGGTCACAGAGGAAAACTGAAGCTCACAGAAACCAGCTTATTTGTGTTAAGATCTCAAAAAATGCTTAGCTGGTGTAATTCAATTTCTGGACCACTGTATCAACAATAATTCTGCTAATAAAAGAAAGTTCCCTTACTGGTATGAAAAAAAAATTAAAAAAAATCTTATAAACTAGTCATTATTTGAAAAAGAAAAAAGG
The DNA here is from genome assembly GCA_027925045.1 of Hypotaenidia okinawae. NCBI lineage: Eukaryota > Metazoa > Chordata > Aves > Gruiformes > Rallidae > Hypotaenidia > Hypotaenidia okinawae. The sequence goes on along the minus strand of BSDF01000013.1, from coordinate 7,782,060 downwards.
CTGCCCATATACAGAAAGATCAGGGCAAAAATGTTTTCTACAAGTTTGGGTTTTTCCCCCTCAGCACTAGGGTACCATTATTTCTGTAATTGTGTAGAAATCTGGAAGCAGTTTTTGTTATAAAAAACGCCTTATGAAAAAGGTCCTTTCAGGCTGGGAAAGGAGTGCTGGATTATAAATCATGTTATGCAAGCTTGCTGCTCCAGAAGCCAAAACCCTGCCCCATCAATTGCATAATCAGCTCCAAGGGAGATCTGAGCCCTGCTCCTTTATGAAGGAGCCTCAATGGAAATTCAGCAAGTTACCAGCCTTCTCCAGGCAATAAACAAGGCACTTACTGTCACTTGATATTTACTGGAGCCAATTGCACACAATTTGATTTCCCCCCTCCCCCTTCTCATTTCACAGTGTAAACAAAGAAACAACTTACAAAAATGACACTAGGCAGACTGTCTCTTGTTGACACTATTCTGATCTGGGAATCATATTGCCCCTTTGAAATGCTGAACAAGCCTGTAGGCTGCTGAAAGGAAGTGGGAGAGGCAAAAGCAAAACAAGATGCTCTGCAATGGAATGCACTAAAGAAAACCAAATAGTTCAACCAATATTTAAATTCCTCAAGTGTGGGACAAGACCTACTGATCTCATCTGTAACAATTGAAACCACTACTAAAAAAACCCAACAAAAAAAACCTCAGGTCTGATTTATAGAGACATTAAAAAAAAAGTCATGCTTCACTAGAGATCAAGAGACACCTTAACCATTCAGTTACCATGTTTTTGCTGTCCTATTCTTTCTAGATTGTAGCTCTCAGTCTTGGTACACGGCATGCCAAACTCCTTTACCAGGTTTGTACAGGTAAAAAGGTTACAGAGAAACACTGCTGAAAATAACAGCACAACTTTCTCTTCCCATGTATATCTGAGTCTTGATCAGTGTTAATATTGTTCTTCCTCTATTGTGAGTACTGCATTACTAAAGCCTTCTGCAGGCATATTGCTCTCATCTTCATTGGTCTATGAACTGATTTAACATGCAGGATGCCACATCGTTACTTTTCTAGTAGGGCAAAAAGCAAAAGAGGAGAAAAGATAAATACGAAGTCTGAGTCTTGGTAGCACATTGGGCAAATTTGGTCAAGGGATGACATTTTCCGTAGCCAAATTCACACAAAGGACTCGTGAATATTGTAGCTTATAAACACTTCCTCCCCTTACTACTTCTTCCCTTCTCTTTCCCATCTCATTCAGTTTATGACTAGAGGTTTCACTTAGACACCAGGCTGAAATTAAAAGTGGCAAATATGGGAATAGGTGAAGTTCGTTTAGATTTAGTTTTGCACATAATTTTGTTTTACCCTTGATTTTAAAACCAGAATTCTTATATCTGGTCTTACATTTTTCTAAATACCCCATTTGTTGATTACTGGTTAAGAAATTTTTGTAGAACAGCATAGAAATGCACATAAATTTTTCTACAGCAGCAGTTTTTCAAATAATATCAAGTTATTTTTCCAGGAGATATTAATAAAATATATTTGTCAATCATTTTCCTGCAAAGCATTCAGCAGAACTGAAAGACCTGAAAAAGATCTGAATTACATTTCCTTCACAGATTTACAGACTCAGGTATGGGGTGGGGGGTGGAGGGGGAAGAGCACCTGTTTGAAGAAAGCAGCTGCACAGTCACCCAAAAGAAAAAATTACTCATAATTCTTACACAATTGAGTGTCACATTTAACAAAAAAAGTGCCACTGTGCTAAAAATTTAGCCCAATATTCTTAAGTCTCTATAAACAACTGTACTAAGCAAAACAATGTTGCAATCTGCTATGTAGAACTCAGCAATTAAAGATCTGTGCACTAACAAGAAGCACTCGAATGGCCTTTTGAGCTTTCTGTTTCTAGGATTCCTTAGGTATTATTCATATGATTAAAACTTATGAAGTTCACAGTCAGGACAAATCCCCCTCTCTCCCTTCAATCAGATTGGCCAACACAAGTGATTGCAAAACATCCTAATTACCTTTAAGATATATATTCAATTATGCTCCCATAGCTCAGTTCAGATTTTATAACAATAATGAAATGCAAAGACAAAGGTTATAATATGAGATACATTAACAGGAGCATTATTCCACATGATACACAAGGCGTGAGCTAGCTACAAGACCTATCAAATGTTATTACTGAACATCTAAATGCAAACCAGCTCTGAGTAGGCAATATTTTCCCCTTTGCACATAATATTCCTATTAAATTAATAATTATTAATTACCACGGGCATACGGAGGAACAAGATGATCTTTAAGGTCCCTTCCAACCCAAACCGTTCTATGATTCCCTTTGATTTGCTGCTCTACGATAACTACTTTACTCTCATGTTTTCGCAACTGCTGCTTTGCTTTGAGAGGTTAAAATCACCACCCCCACCCCCATTTTGACCGTATATCTTCCCATAGCATCCTAAAAGTCATTTTAAACACTGACAAAATTCAGCAATACATGATTGATTGAACAGAGCTTAGCAAACAAAGGCCTTTTCAGCCACCACCTTAGCCCTCACATTGTTTTCTAATTAGTTACTGTGTTTGAATCTATGCCAAACAACACACCCTTCAGCTAAGCATATAGTAAAGCTTTGGTCAGTAAACTAGTCAAGTTGTGCAATCCCTTTTAACTCTACAAAGCCAAATAAACATTGCCCTCATATTATGGAGACACTTTTAAATAACCAAAGTAAAATGTGTGCGTAATATATAAACCTGAACTGTTTTTAATTAAAAAAAAAAGCACCACAAACTTTTGGCAGAAGGGTAATCTTGGGAAGGAGTCAGGCAGTTCTAAAAATTCCATTAGGTGTATGTCTGAACATTCAGTTACCAACAAATACCATTGTAGCCAGAATTTTCAATGAACTACAGTCATTTGAGTAAGTTGCTTACTCATGATTCATTGTGGTAGCTAATGACATGTATTATAAATTAAGAAGAGGCATGTATCTTCTGAAGCAAACGATATGCAAATGTATTCTTTGTATAATTGTAAAGAAGTCAATAGAGATTATATCATACTGTAACATATAAATGAAGTTTTTGAAACAAATTTTTACATTCCCAAAAGCCAAAAATACCTCAGTGCAGATATCTTCACATACAGTACAGTCAGGCTATGTCATAAATAAGCAAGTATATGAACCTTATTTTTGATCTACAATACAAGTCTCAACCTAAATGTGTCCAGAAACTCAATTATATAGGCTAAGTTTAGTTTCCATCTAAGCACTTTCAGTGAAATAAAAGAAGTTACAGATGCATCTACTTACAGACAGGGTTTGCTTAATGGTTATAGTACAGGTCTTCCCAAGATTTAGCTATTTTAGTATTAAAGGTATTTTATTAAATGACTGCAAATACAATTTTTTAAGCTTAAGTATGTTGGTAATGAAGTGCTCTCTAGCAGCAATTAAGGAACAGTTTGTGTTAGGAACTTAGCATTAACATATAACCTAAGAGTAGGTAAGAATTTGTGAGGGAAGGCATCCTGTGTGCTTCTCACCAACTGCTGCTTATTTTGTAGGAAGGACACAAAAATGTGCATTTGAGATGGAATCCATCCTGATAAGCAGCAATTCACAGGAAGACCCAAAGATCATTGTAACTAACACAGCTCTTCATGAAACCTCAGAACAGAGGGTCAGCAATACCTACATTAATAATTTAATTACTTAAGTAGTTCTTCAGAATGGATTTTTGCATATTTGTAAACAAGAATATCAAGTAGAAGAGTAGTAATTCACATCTGTGCACATATTTGGAAAGATAGCTTCTCTTCAATTCTGATACCCACACTTCAAGAATGAAATTATTTTTGAAAGCTTAAAGCACAGAGGCCCTTAGCAACCACGCAGGGGACAGGAGGTTAACAAAGCTCAACTTTGTCAAGGAAAATTTTGATAGGTGTCAGTCACTATGCATAGGTATTAGCACGTTAAAAAAGGTTTGCAGGTTTGCTGATAAACACATAGATGAAAGATGAAGTCAATGTTAGTACTGCCTACCAGTGAGGTTCCACTATTTTTTAAAAACATTTTTATCAGGGTCAGTGGCATAAGAATTTCTCTGAAAACCTTTTACTTAAATGGGTCTTAATGGCATGCTGTCTCCTAATGCTCTGCTTGCAGCATTTACTCTTCCAGAAGGAAAAAATCTGGACCCTAGGAAAACCATCTAAATTATTAGGTGAATTACAATTGCCCTTAATCTACTTGTCAGCCTATATAATCTACTAGTTATTTGGCTACAAAAATCTATGAAAGCACAATATAACTATCTTTACTAACTACATAACAGCATGCAGACTAATTTTGAACACAGTGGAACACTGATGGCTTTTGGAGAACCAGACACAGTGATTCTTTGAATAGCAAACATTATTAAAACAAGATATTACCTAGTTACAATTAACTACACATAATGAAGAAGCCAGAGTTAAAAAGCAACTCAGAAATGTATTTGTTCCTCAATAAATTAAAATGAAATATTAATGTATCATTTTAACTCAGGATGTGTATCAAATGGTAGTACATATTCATATGTACAATGGCAACATACACTCTATACTTACAGACAACACAGGGATTGAACTAACATGAATATTACTTCCTTTCCCTACATTCTTTAATAATGTAACAGTATGTGCATGTGTTGTCAGTCAAGTTTTCTGCATTTAGTGGTAAAGAATAAGACCTAATAAACAGAACACCATTGCCTCTAGGAATAATGTTCAAGCAGAATTCACCAAGAAGTTGCAAAGTTAGCTATTAGCAATTTCTTCTTTCCCTTTGCAGTTTCAAAGTCACAAAATTCAAGCCCTTTCATGGTTTCAGTGGCTTTCTTTACATTTTGTAATATGATCTACTGAGCATGGCTAGTGTGACCAAGGCTATTTGGTTAAACTTGTTCATTTTACTTGAGGAAATGCACACCATTTCCTATAAACCTCAAATGTGGAGAACTATAGTTATAATAGGTTCAGATTTAGTGATATCACCGGCAAAATACTGGCTCTATTTGCTTTAAATTCCCTTTGTTAAGACCAACAGTAGCACTTCCAGGCACAATTTTTTAATAAGCAACTTGTTATATTATTAAACTGCCAGACCAGACTTTCAGCAGACGGAGTTAATTAACAAACGTAGCATACCAGGCAGGCAAAGAATGTCTCAAAAAGTCAGAGTTAAAAGTAAAATGGTAATACATGGAACATTGATTAATTCCATACCATTTGATAATTGTATTACCATTAAGCAGATCTTGTCTCCCTCAGATTTATCTTGATGACTAAACAAGCAAATAATCTGTAAAATTATACTCACTCTGCTAAAACAACCCAATGGCTTTCTGTTGGAAACTTTCTCAGGGGCTATTTCCTGTTAATTTGTTCTACTTTGGTATCTAACTAGTTTTCATTGGCAGGATTTTCTGTTGCCAAAGGACTGGAATGTTGAGGCTTTCACACTGACACGCAGGTTTTCTGTGTCTGTGATCTCCCCGTTTACACGTCCTAGCTCTTCTGAAAATACCAGGTCAAACTGAAATGCTGCAGATGAAGATTATTTCCATTCCATAAAATATATCAGATTTGTCATGCCTGCAACTGTGTCTACTGCCTAATATACATATATAAAGACAACATGCAAAGATTATCCTACTGACAAAAGAGCTATGTTTTAATTGCTTCTGGACAGAAACATGTCACGCTTCTCAACCTAAGTTTTGTTTCACAAGAAACTTCCTTGAAGAGTTTCAGAAAACATTTCCACAATCACATCCAAACACACAGTTCCATAGACTAAAACCATCATGAGAAAGCTTCCAAAATTTCAACTTGAACCCCCACCAAATTTGCAGCTTGGTTGGGGGAAAACCAGTCAACAGCCTTGAGTGCAAGACTCCCATCCAGAGGGACTTGGGTTGCAGGCTTGGGCCAGCAGGAATCTTAGGAAACTCAGCAAGGACAAGTGCAGAGTCCTACATTTGGGATGGAACAACACTGTGCAAGAATACAAGCTGAGGACTGTCTGACTGTGAGCAGCTGTGCTGAAAAGGAGCTCTGGATCCTGGTTAACAGCAAGCTGATCATAAACTCCCAGTGTGCTCTAGCAGCCAGGATGGCCAACAGCATTGTGAGCTGTATTAATGGGAACATAGCCCATAGATTGAAGGAAGTGATTGTCCCCCTGTACTTGGCACTCGTTTAGGCTGCATCCAAAACACTGTAACCCATTTTGGCTTCCTCAATCAAGACACTGATGAACTGGAGAGAGCTCAGCAGAGGACCACCAAGACAGCCCGGGCCTGGAGCACTTATCCTGCGAGAAGGGGCGGAGGAAGGAGTGCTGGAGAGGGGAAGGCTTTGCAGCAGATCTGATAAAAGTTCCCCAGTACCTAAAACGAGGTAATCAGGGACCCAGAAGCAGGCCCCTCACAGCAGAGTATGCTGGAGGGATGAGAGAAAAAACCCAAACAAATTTAATCGAGACTGGATCAGCTGGATACAAGGAAAAAACCTTTCACGCATGAACACAACCAAGCAGTGGAACAAGTTGCCTAGTCTCAGCCTCTGGATCTTTTCAGAAACCCAACAGGATAAAGCCCTGAGCAGCCTGATCTTGTAGCTGACCCTGCTTTTAGTAAGAGGTTGGACAAGGTAACGTCCTGAGGTCCATCCCAACCTGAATTAATATATGATTATACTGATTAGTAAGCAAAATTAGGCCCCATCATGCACAAATTGCTAACCAAACTCAACAGCAGGGAGAATAAAAGACAAGATCTTTCACCGAACATGCTCAGAGTTCACAAATGCATTCACTAAAGAGAATGTAAGGAAAAAAAGTACTGATAAAAAATAAGCATACTAGATTCTGGCTTTCCTACTCTGAAAAGAAGAGCTGTAGAGACATGATATTGTGATAATCATGGAAACCAAAATTTCCATATAAAAATTATTGTATTTATATAGGAGGAAGAATTCCTCCTACTCCCGCCTTCAGAGGAAGGTTCTGGAAAATCATATTGGGGTCTGAGACACAAGCTAGGAGCACTTATTTTTTGTTTCAATAACAGTAAATTTTTGTATTTACTGTGTATAAGCAATCTTGAATCATAACTTGCATAGTTATAAAAATCTACTGATACAGAAGAATCCCTAAAGTTGCACTGCTTCATTTATTCAGACACACAGAATATTCAAAGACTCTACATACATATTTGAAATTAAGCAGAATTAGTATAGGCTTAAAAACAATTAATCTGAGTAATTATCTTTTTTCTTAATGCTTAGAACTTTACAAGCAGTGAAAAACCCATGGATCTTTAGATGGATGCCTTGATTCCATAAGTAAAATTCTATACTTTGTTATTTTCTAATTAAAGACCTTATGTTTGCCCTTGAGTTAAACAGTGGGCCAAATCGAACCGATGTGCAGGATCATTACAAACACATCAGACTCTCCAGAAATACATTTACTGGAAGAAGTTTAGTCATTGAGACTTTTTTTTTTCCCCAAACTTAAAAAGATACCTAAGCAAGCATGTAGCTCTATTATTTTCAGCTGAGTAAGAGCTACAGGACTGGGTACCTACAATATTAGATTTTAGAGTATTCAACAAATACCATTAATGAAATTCATAAGGCTATAAGATTCCCAAACAGCAATTTCATTGTAATGGATTATTTCTAAAGACTGCTCTTGAAGCTAAGGTTTTTCTTCAGTTTCTGAACTTTTTTTTTTTTTTTGAGAGGAAACAGTTCCAGTGAATAGATTATAATGGGAGCTGAACATACTAACTCCCCAGGTAGACATGCAGTCTTCCCTTGTGAACAATTAACTTTACCCCATAGAAAAACCAGCTGGGAAGGTTCTGCAGCACTACAACGAATACCCTCTTCCATACCATATGCTCCTTCCCAGACCATATGCCCCTTGTGACAGTCCCAGATTAACCCAGTTTGTGTGAACTCAAAACCCACACATGGTACCTTTAGAGGCTATAGCAATAACACAGTCCTCTGCTCTCGAAAGGAAAACCAAAACACACCCCGCAAAAAAACCCCCCACGTCTTCCCCCCAGATGTATCTCCCATCAAAAAACCCAGACACCCCCTCAAAAAACCTAGAAAACCCACATCACACAAAACATTGTTTTCTTAAAAATAAAACCAAAAACCAACCAACCAAACAAAAAAAACCCTGACTTTGGTTACATAGAGAAAGAAAGAGGTTTTGTGGAGTTGTGGGTTTGTGGAGTTTTTTTGCTCCATGTGAAGTAGAATCAAGGGTGGAAATGCTAAAAGGATTTGCTTTATTAACTAGTTAAACCCAAACTCTACACCAGTTATGGCATCTCTAGAATTTAGGAGGACATGCTTGTCTGCAAGCCTTTTCTTCTTTAAATCCATAACCAATTGTTTCACAAATGAAACAAGTGGTACATTCAATATTCCATTTGCAAGTGCATTGGCTCTAGCAACTTAATTAAATGCCTCACTAACTTCATACATTCCAGCATATCTGCATGGTTGCTTCTTATTAAACAATTCATAAGAAACAGAAAATATCACAAAGCACTTCTGTAGTCAGATATGTAATTGGTCTCTAAATTATTTTTGTGTAACAGAAACTGTGCTAATAAAGAGGCAGCTGGTAGAGGAACCTTTATGGTTAAATGGATGATCATCTCCTTATCACTGGATAAGCAGAAAGGAATTTCTAAGGAGACAAACACTTGTAAGAAGCTTACTTCCCAACTGCCAGGCTAGCCAGATTAATAGCATTGTCAGTCACACCAAATCACCATGATTGTTACTTCACTATTATGCAAGCATTGTGTTGCTTGTTAGGTTATAAAGCCACAACAGCTTACTAAAAAAAAAAAAAATAAATCTCGCTTACCAAAGCTTCAGGTAAGCATTTATGCTTACTTTTGCATGGAATAGCAGTCACAAAAGTTGTCATAAAGGGTGAACTGGGGGTCTTGAAATCACCAGCAAAACATGAGGTAGATGGGGAGTTTATGAAGAAGCTCTGTCAGGTCAAGAGAGCTCTGATTTCATATTAACCTAAGATCAAAGCATCAACACATTTTAACGTGCCAAAGACATTCAGAATGGCTCTACAGCATACTTCACACTGGAAATACTCTTTTTGCTTTGAAAAAAGTATCATCCTGTGCCAGGTTAAGACAAAAAAAGACATTTTGAAATACACTGAAGCTTCTATGAAAGCATTTTATTATCAGTTTCTGCAACAAGATACTGAACGCACTAACTTCAATGCCAGCACGTGACACCTGAGATTGATCTCAGTATCTTCAGACTCGTAACTTTCTTATGGTCTTATTTATTTAGGCACCAAACACGTGATGAACCCTCTAAAAACAATCTTAGCCTGCAAATCAGCACAACATTCCCCACATACTTCAAAATTCAGACTGCTTACTCCTGTGCAGCAGCTACAGTACAACTTGCTTCATGTTTATGCCTCCAGCTTTGAGTCTCTTCTTAGATGTCTTCCAACTTCACGACAGTGAGTTTAATAATGATCAGAACTGGAACTACATCCAGTAAGTTTAGCAAGTCTACAGTTTTATTACTGCAAAATCAGTCCTACTTCTGCCACCCACCCCCCAAAGTACAGTGGACCTTGTAGCAACCTGTAAACACATTTGGGGCAGTTTACATGGAAATGCTGCACAGCCACGTGGCTGCAGTTGTGCATCCTCATGGCGTAAGACAGAATGCTCCAGATGGTGCTAATGGTGTGGGAACTAAAGTACATTTACCTTCCACTGTAAATCCACATCTGATCTTACTTTCCTGAAGTAGTCACATTTTTGTAATACTATATGAAAGCAAAAGATGTTTTTCAAGAAGGTAAGTGCTTAGGTCCTAAAGGCACACTTTCTAAAGTACCTGAACCACTGTGGCCTTTCAGAGTTATTTATGTACCTATACTTCTGAAAATTCTGCAGAGCTCCCATCTGTATCTGAGGCCCCTAAGTCCCCTGTAAAGCTCCCAAGTACTTTCTGGAACAAGAAATACGCTGTTAAACAAAAAAAAGCTGAGACCCCTGGAGTCTCATGAATTTGGCTTAAGGAAATATTTGTTTATATCTTTAAGCTGTCCATAAAATTATTCTAGATTTTAAAAATAGATTGGAAAAAAACCAAACCCCCTGAGTGATAGCTGGATGAATATCAGCTACTGAAAAGCAAAAAAGAGAAAAATTAGAAAATTGAGCTCAGCTGGTTTGATTTCCTCAAACAGACACAATGTTCCTTCTTAAGATTAGTAAACAGGGTGTTAGATTAAGCACCAAATCACAACAGGGAAAGAAAGTGTGCCATGTATTAAAGAGAGTGTCTATATTTTAACAGACAACTATATACCTAAACATATAGTTTTATATGTGACACAAACATTAAATTTACCTTTTTTTGTTTCTTTTCTTTTTAATTTTGGAAATATTGTAAAGATAACAGTCCCAACAGTACAAATTATATTTGCTCTACAAGACCTTTTCCTGTTATTTTCTTTATGACTAATTCAAACTACACATTTTCAAAATTGCCTAAACAGACTTCTTTCCACTAAACCCTTGACTTCTTTGGACTTTAATTTCTCCATCCACTAATGGAAGTAACAATAAGTACTATTTACTAATAATTCTCTTGAGAGTACAGTTGAAGAATCCTCTGGATATACCAAGAATTATTATTAGTCTGTAAAAATGTTGTTCTGCAGCACCTTTAAATGGATTTCTGCCTACAAAGAGCTTTTGTAAATAGTTTAACAGTAACTCATGATTGCAGTTCATGGCACCACATTTTGATATGGGAACAGTTGTAGGGCTTCTTGATAGTAATTTACTTTAAATCTTTGTTAAAAACACACACAAGCAAAAGTTAATTCAAGTAAGCATACTAATTCCTAATAAATGCAATATTTCTCCCCAAGCTAGACATAACTAGCTCAAATGGTGTCTAGGCACCTAAAGATATCGTAACAAGATTTTCAGTAGTTATTTTTACTTTTAAATGAATTCTACTCTGAAACAGAGTTTTCACATAGAATCAAACCAACAGAATGGAAAAAAATATGTCTATCCAACCTCCTGCTAGCTTCTTTATTAATAAACCATGAATATCTATGTATTTTTTTCACTAAAACATAATACATGTCACTATTTAAGAGGCAGAAAGATGACTAAAGCAAACATAAAAATGGACTTGCAGAGACATAAAAAAGTCACAGTTAAAAATGTCCTTATAAAGAGTTGCTCATATGTTTTTCAAACTCAAAATTCTGGCTTTCCATTACTGGTTTGTTTTCTTCATCCCCAATCACTCATCAACGCATTGGGATCAAATATAAAATACTGTAAGCCTACACCAAACCAACAGTTTACATTTATTGCTAAAACAACACAAAACCGATAAAAACCCAACAATCAAAACTACAAGATAACTAGAAAATTAGAGCAAAAGAACCCAAATCTTACATGAAAAAACAGCCATCGAACTTTCATATACCTTCATCACTCTCCCAGTTCTTTAAATTTGCAATTCAGAATGCAGAGTCTTCCTAATATGGTCTATCTTTTACTCTAAATTTGCAGGTCACATGGAATAACAGAACCTTAATTCAGCTAGATCTGTCAGGTATTTCCATAATACTAGTTACCATTCATTCCAGTACATATTCTGTTCACCTGTGAGCTACATTACCTTGTCGGTACATAGTCTTGCTTTAGGAGTCACTGGTGTGTGAGGTATCACAGATGTCTTCAATAACAATGCTTGCAGAAAGCTTCAGGGAACAACCTGATTGGAAAGAGAACACAGACAAGGTTGTAACCCATCGCAGTGTATGCCATATTTTCTCCCCCTCATCTCTGTTAAGAGATAATAAAATCCTTTCAGATTTTTTCTGTCTTAGCAGGAAATACTTGGAATCATCTTTGCAAGTGTGAGGTCTGCAAGTGTTGCCCTGATGAGCTACACAATGACATAGACCTTCACACACTTTAAGGCTGATACCTGTGTAATGTAAGAACTACACAGTGTAAGTGCCATTTTTTTCCCCTGAAATATGCACAACAGAAAACGTGCACCTGTTGTGGTTTAACCCCTGCAGGTAACCAAGCTCCACACAGCCACTCACTCTCACTCCCCCCACCCACAGTGGGATAGGGAGGAGAAGAGAAAAAAACCCCAAGAAGAGAGAAACACAATTTAATAGGATGTCAAATGGAGGGGATGATAATAATAATAAATATATATAAAATAAAAGAAAGTAATGCACAAATGCATCACTCAGCACACAATTGCTCAGCACCTATGGAGGGAAAACCCCCCTGATAGCCAGTCTGAGCAGCAATCCTGCCTCCCAGATAGATTCCCCAGTTCTACAAGGAGAATGATGTTATTTGGTAGGGAATATCTCCTTGGCCAATCTGGTTCAGCTGCCCTGGCTGTGTCCTCTCCTAACCGCTTATGCATCCCCAGCCTAGTCACTGGTGGGGTGGTACGAGAAGCAAAAAAGGCCTCCACTTTGTGTAAGTACTGATCAAAAATAATGAAAACATCCACACTTTTTTCAGAACACATCCAAAATATAGCCCCATACAAGCTACTATAAGGAAAATTAACTCTGCTCCAGCTAAAAGCAGCCCAGCACCTATTTCCAACATTGTTCAGTAGCACAGAGTGTCAAATCAACTAGCAGAACAGGCAATTCTCAAAGGTGTCAACTCAGATCAAATGTTAGAAAGTGTAAGATTTTAACTTGTATTGTATGGTAGAATATGATTTAATACCCAGCCCCTTCCAGAGTTCCAGTCTGTACAGAGACAGAGTGAGACAATAACATTGTCTATGGCAGTTTGGTAAGTTGCTACAACTCACAAACACAATCTATTTCAAAATACAAACACAGACTTCAAATATACTGTCATCTTTTTCACTTGTGGAATAGAACTTGCCCATATAACCACTGTGTTTCAGAGACTTCTGTTGAACACTAATTATTGTATTTCCCACCCTTCTACACACTGATATCCGATGAGACCTTCTGTTCCATGTCTGCATTCACTAGCCACAAGACAGCGTTAAACAATGTTCTTAGTGTTTGTTTCACCCAGCAAGAAAGGCAAAAAAACCTTCCATAACTTCAAATTTTCGTATTTCTCCCCCCTCTCAGTTTTATAGCAGACCACAGAACTATCTGCTTTATTGTGTAAGGATGTAATCCTTTGGATCTTTCTAGGTAAAACAGCACACAACCTCTACTGTTTGCTTTGATAACAAACAAGGTATCTTCTTGCCCAACAGCTTTAATTTAGCTGAAATCATACTGTGTTTCTGCATGTTTATAGCATCAGAAGATACTACCATAATGAAACATTTTCAAACTACACCTGCCCTGTTTTATAGGAGAGAATACGTGTATGCAACACTAGTATCTAATACATGACTACCTCAACTAAATAGTAGCCCTAGTAATAAGATGCCACATACACCTTAGATGGGAAAAAACGGTCTAGATTCTCTTTCTGTCTGCCACTACCCCTCTGACTAACCATTGGCAACTCTGCTAACTCTCCACCTCTTCTCCTCCCACCTAAGGGCTTATGAACAGATATATACAATTTAAGGCAGACTCCCATTACCTCCTCTTTGCTATGTAACACTCACCATTAGCACATTATAATACAAACAAAAGACAAGCAAGAGCTTATCAGTGAGGAAAGAGAAAAAGGCCAGAGCATTTTTACAGGAACATTACAAAGTCATTTAAGTTGCTTTATTATTTGTATATAATTAAATATCATATTAAAAGAAATCATAACCTCCTTTCCCAAATAGCTCCTCAAGCAGCAATTACATTCACCTCCTACCAGAAACATTTGAATAATGTCCCTAAAAGGCCCTGAGACTAAACTCACCAGATGGGATAGATGAGATATTCTGGGCTTTTGCATGAATTATTTCAATCCATCATAACTTGGAAGACTCATAGCTGCTGTAATACTGGAAAACTTAATTTGATTTCCATTTATAAAGTAGGGCTTTGATGGATGCTATAAAACAAAGGATAACCATCTAGCTACTATATCTTTATCTTCTCTGCATTTTTGTTGACAGCAGAGAACTGAGGGCTCTGACTCATGACCTACAGCACTTTAAAGCAATATGCCAGCTGTGACAACTAAGTAACCAACACACAGCAGCCCTGCAGTACCAAGGGCAGCTGAAGCGAATCTCCTGCAAGTAACACTGTTAACATTTTGTAGGCCACTACAACATATACTGCTTATGAATGAGAGCCCTAAGTATTTTTTAGTCAAAATTAATGTATTGAATGCTTTAAACCAAAAATAATTGTGTACACACACTGAATCAGCAGATACTGCAAATTAATTTCATAATCACACTCGCATTGCCTGAAATCATAGAACTATAGAATGCTTTGTGTTGGAAGGAACCTCAAAGATCATCTAGTTCCACCCCCTGCCATGGACATTTACACCCTTCACTAGACCAGGTTGCCCAATCATTTAATTTTTAGTGCTCTCTCTGTTCTCATTCACTCAGAAGTCAGTTTCTGGCTCAAGTCTGGAAGGGAAACAAAGTTTGAACCACGTGAAGCTGAGTGTTGACATTACGTGTTTCACACTAAGTTACATTCAGCTCTGGAAATTTCTCTTTATAGAAGGTGCTAGCAGCTGATAGACACCCATCCTGAAAGAATAAAAATTTGGTTAGAAGTTAAAATACAGCAAATTCTATTTCTCTAATGTAAAGGATCCTTGGGTAGCTACAAATGCAATGGAAAACATTAATTTGTTTCCAGTGAATGTCAAATATTACTATTTTCATGCCACTTCACTTGAGAATGTCAAGAATATCCTTATCCATATTCTTGGTGTTCTGCCAGTAGGAGATCTGGCAAAGGACTCTGATGTGCTCTTTTAAATTCAAGGCCCTCTGCTTCAAAGATGTCCCACAGAAAAAAGTATTTATAAACCACGATTTATCTCCTCCTCTCAGAAAACATCTCAACATTCATGCTCTGTCTTTAGATATTTCTAGTTTTCTTCTATGAAGACACAAGTGACTTGGGTTCGTTTGGATTCAAGGTGCAGTAATGTTCCTCACATAAAGGAGCCTTGCTATCATTTAATCTCTGTGATATCCTCTGATTTGTAATGTAATCTCTGTAATTATTTTTAATATAATCACCAAAAGTTATCAGTGCATGAGAAATCAGAATTGTCTGAGTGGCAGATTTATGGTTGCAATTTTGAATTCAAGAACTCGTACAACAGCTGTATCTGTTACTAGCAATTTCATGTACATCTCAAACCTAAACTATTAGCAAAGACAAGAAACGTACAGCCCCTGAGCCAAGAAGCAAATGAAATCTAACATATAGCAGCAGTAAGGGTACCAATAAGGGTCTAAAACGACACGGTAGGACATACAAGTGAACTTCTGCACTAAGACTGGATAACTGCAAATATTTATTATGTTCATACATCATCCCATAACTGTCTAAATCGTCTTTGGAGGCCAAGTATGCAGCTGTTTACCTTTAAACTCAAGCGTTAACAAGTGGCTCCCTCCACTGTTAAAACAATGTCAGTACTGCTATTTCTTCACAGAAAATGTTTTTGTTTTCTGACCATCAAAATCATTATATAAGGAATGGAATTTCTCAGAGTTTGGATTAATCTTTAACATTTGTTTTAGAAATTGTGTGTGTGTGTATACCAATATACATGCAAGCCAGCATTTTATTTTTTGCCCTTCTTTTTTACCAATATCCTCTGTAATACTTCAAATATTCCATGCTCAACAGCCAGGTACAAAAAATATGCATTACTTTGGATTTGAATCACAGTTATTCCCATACTTAGCAACTAATGATAAGAAAATAAAACTTAATTGGTATATTTCAGTAGAATTCTGATGTCTTTGGAGCATGGTTCCTTTTATGTACTAGTTTAGTGCTCTTATGTACATTGAAAATGTCATTCCCAAAAGAGTTAAAAAAGGTATTCAAGTGGACACCAAAAAGGGGAACCAGTGCATTCAAAACCATTTTCCTCTTAAAAAAATGACTTCCTTGGAATTAGCCATTTGAAATGATGTAATACAATCTTACAGAGGCAGACAGTAAAACTTGTTTTTTCACATGCAGCTGCAAAGTACAATGCAACATGTACAACATTGCAACAGTACAACGGAACACATTCTAAACATAAATGCACACCCATACAGGTGAAAAAGGTACATGTCTAAAATCCACCTGTTTTTAAAAATTAATTAATTGTCTATCCCTTTTACTGAGCATTGTCCCTATATGCACAGAATTAGATACCAACACACATTTATGAAATTGAGTACACACAGTAGCAGTCAGGAGCACTAAAATTACTTTGAATGCAATTACTTGTACTGCTGTAAGGCCCTTGGGTTTACATTCTGTGATAAGAGAGATAAACTGAACGTATCAGAGACACACCTAGCTTTATAACCAGACTCCTCCAAATACCAAAATGCCCTACCATGGTTCATAAGGCTTCACACAGCAGATTAGGTAGTCTTTCAGTATGCAAAGTAATTATTATTACTTTAAACAGCATTTATGAAAATAAAAGGTCCTGTGCATGAATTATATCAGAGCTACCAGCTCCCCAATGAAACAGAGCTATCCAGAATACAAATCAGGCCCAGATCTAAAAATAGCATTGGATGCAGCTACAAAAAATTCCAGCAGGAAAGGCATTCATATCAAACATAGCCTGCATGCTTGCAAAGCAGAAGGAAATACTGTCAGTATTAGAAAGACACTATGTGATTCATTGTTTTTCATGGAACTTTCTCAGGCACTTTCACTGCTGTTGCAAAAGGCAGTTCAGAAATACTCTTCCAAAATACAAACTACCCTAATATGGCACTGAAAGAAAGAAAAAACAGCAGCACCAGCATTGAATACCAAGACTTCTTTGTAGTTTTGTTTTTTTACAACCAGAATAAAACTATTTAGCTTACATAATACCTATCTTAAAATTTTGAGGAAAAACTCCTTTCAACAGCAAACTGTTGAGTTTATCACAAAAATCTTGCACTCATCGTCACACCAGGAATCAAAGTTCTGGGACTGATGTTCTGGAGACAGATGTTCTATAAAATGTTAAAAGGAGAGAAAAGGGAATGCTGCATCACCCACTTATAAGGGATAGTCCCTGTTATTTTCAGCTCAAAATACTGCTTCCAGTCTTTTTCTTAAAAAAAAATACATAATAAAGCATAATTTAGGAACAGACTTTAGAGAAAAAAATAAAGACTACAACATATGTTAGTTCTCACACCAGCACCTAAAAAATGAACACATACAGAAACAGGATACACATAAATGAAAGAAGACAAGTTCTTCAAGAAGCATGTTGACACATGCATGCAGGCTCCAGACACTTCAAAAGGAGCCTGTAGCTAGTATCAGACCAAAAGCAGGGAGAAGTCCATTTCCCTTTAAAACTAAGAACAAACAAACAGATCTCAAAAATCACACTTGGCTTCTGTCTTCACTTAAGTAATTATGTGACTTTGAAGCGATTAATCTATTCCTGATTAAGTCCAAGCATGAATATTTATTTTGGCATAAGAACATAATACCTAACATTTTTCAGGTATAGCTCAATCATTCAGGACAAGAAAAACAAACCCCAAAAGTCTTTGCCATCAGTTGTGGCAAACAAATTTGTATGAATAATTTACTGAGGTAAAAAGACTGAATCCCATCTCCTTTACTACAGACAGCTACAGCATTTACACCATTAAACCATCACCCTAACAGGAAACACATGTAATTGTATCTTTTAGCCAATACTTTAAAACAGAAATACAGCCTTGACCTCCCTCATAAGTAGACTGTTCAGCACAGTGGGCTGCCTGCAGTTTGCCACCCTAATTTAATACTGGTATTATTACTGCTTTGTGTCAAGTCTAACAATGTGGGTAGAGCAGAGAATTAAGCTCTCTTAAAAAGCGTACCTGAAGAGCTGCTCTGTGCTCAGCCGAGGGCTTTGCTGTTACCACATGGTCTGCCACTGAGGGGGCTTGGCTTGTGCTCCCCCATCCCTTGCCACTTTTCCACTAGCCTCTCTCCCCTCTCTCTTGCATTTGTTCACTCTCAACACACTTACTTCAGCTGCAAAATTGGTCCCATCGACAGAGAAACAGCAAAGCTGCTGCTCAGGCTGCCATACAAGCTCACAAAGCCTTCCTTAGGCAGTGTCAGTCACCAGCCTTCCTCCCAGTTTCCTCATGCCCCTTTTCCCTCCCTCCCTCCCTGCCACAGCTCACCTGAGGCAAAACAAGATGGACGCCCTCAGAGGTCTCATGTTCCACAGCAGCAGCACTGTTGTGGTGGTGGCTGTAGGCTGAAGCCAGCTGAGAAAAAAATTAATCTTCACTTCAGCCCTGTACCTCTGCCTAGGCAGTACAGATGCTGTAGTGGGATGAGGAGGGATTTACCAAGGAGCTTGTTGCTGTACTGAGGCTTGGGAGCTTGGTCACTTCCATCCACCATACTGAGCAGTTCTAGGCAAGTTTGTTCTTTCTTGTGCTTTGGTGTCTCTGAAAAATGGGAATGATTATGCTGGCCATCTGTGAGGAACATTCTGGTTGAAAAGAAAAAAGGTAGCTGTCAAATACTCTTCTTGGCAATTCCTGTAGTTCTCATGTCAAAGCCCTTTTCTTCCATGTTTTCCACCTATTAAACTCTAAGCATTGTTTCAGATCTAGCTAGAAAAAGAACGACAATTATGTAGTAATACTCACACTAGAAATTGAGTCTCTGCCTCAGAAAAAAATCACAAAAGGTGATTTTTTCATAGGTAAAAACCCATGTGGGCTCTTGACATATACACAGCAGGTTACCTGCACAACAGGTACTCTTGTCCTCAGAAAACTTAAGAATGGACCTATGTAATGCTCCTCTGTGGAAAAACTTAAGACCTGTAACAGACTCTTCCTACAGAGTTTTACCTACTCACAGAAAGGTTTTGATCTTTTTTTTCAGTGAAGAACAGCTTGCCCACATACCACAGTATTTTGACAAATTTTCATATTTTCTTTCTTCATATAAGTTAACATTAGGAAATAGTATTCTGCAGTAAATACAATGGTATGCTTCCTACTTATAAGCTGCTTTTTCTCTTAGGTTCAGTCAACTCTGTCTTCCAAGATGACAGGAAAGGTGCCTGGAACATACAAGGCATTAACACTGGTAGGAAAAAATGCCCAAATGCTACATTATGGGACACAATGGGAAACACAGTATGAAGACACTTCATGGCATTAGCACAGGCCCAGCAGGTATTACAAGTTCAAGCTCACCATCAGTGCAGGACTTGTTTGCAAAACCATGTCACTCAGTGTAAGCTTCTTTTGCAAGCACAGAATCCAATAATCTATCTAAAGGGTGAGCTGTCTAGGATCAGGAGCAATGCATGAAGCAGACCTGAAAGCTCTAAGATCAATTCTTACAGCTGGATCCTGCTGGTCCCCAAACTGACTATCTACTGTGGTCTTTGCTATGCAATGATCACAGCAGAACTAGACCACAGTTACACATTAGTTCTGACAAAGACAACTACTTGAATGTACTAAAATAATTATGGTATTTATTGTTTTAGTATTAGCTAGATTATACACATATCCAGGATTTCAGGGGTTTTGTTGCTTATTGCTGGGTCTCAGCAATTTTTACTATCCTGGGTAAACTGAGGGCTGTTCTGTTCAGGTAAAGTAGTTGAAATTATAAATATCTTATCTAGACAATACGGAAATTCTAAACAAGATCAAGGAATTATTCCTTAATCTTCCCATTTCAGTAGAAATACCAAAAAATTGGAAACTGTATTAATGACACATACCATCTCACAGAAAGTCTATTCTAGGGATCAGGAACATTCTGGTTATATTTGGCCTTACACTTATCTTCTGTCTACTCATTCCACTCTGAGCACTTTGTACAGTGGATAAAGAAGAGCTGCAGATAAACTTCTTAAACTTGGTTTAAAAATTTGTTCTGTTAGGTCCAATAAAACTTTGTAGGGTGCTGTGTTTCATGCTGTACTAGATCTGTTGTGCACTGAAAGAGGCTGTTTGTGGATTTTATGAACAGTCATACTTACAGTAAGTAGCCTAATAGGGAACTAACAACAAATGAAAACAAAACTGAAAGACACTGATGGTTTTGTTCTAAGTGAAGTTGAGATGCCACCCTGGGTGTTCCTTCCCCAGATAGCATTGCAATAGCTCCACCCATTTCCCTCAAGGAAAAGTCAGACCATACTCGTTGTGTTTGTCATTTTCTCTGTTAACCAAGATGTAGTATTTAAAACTCAAAGCTGAAAGGACAATAGAACCTAAAAAAAAAAGGGGGAGAGAGAAGGAAGTGAGGAATCTTCTGCCTTACCAGGTGTCATTTTACATAAACTTCAGCTGTAGCTGCTTGCTTTCATGTCCAGCAATAAGCTTCTGCCATCAAAATTAATTATCAAGTGTGCCCTCTATCTGGGAAAAAGTGGTAAGATTATAGGTTTTAGACTGCTACCAGTCCCAGCTAGGCTTCCTGTATCATGAAAAAGTAACCTGCTACTATTATGCTGAACACTTGATGTTACATTTGTCTTTAATTCTTTTCAAGGTGGATGTTTAGCATAGAAGTGAACAGCACATCGGCATTTACCAACACTGATTTAGCTCTCTAACTCACTGCTAGCTAGTGAAGTTTACATACTTCACCATATCTCTCAAATGCGATAGTAATTAACATGGTATTTATCATTTGCTGTGCCTGCAGTGTCATACTGATTTTTCTTTCCATGTGACAAACAAAAAACCCCTGTACTTATCTGCACTTCTGTACTGCAGAGTTGGTTTCGGCTTTGAGCATACTAATATGCAAAGAAGAGATGGAATACTTTGTATTACTCTTGGCCCGATTCCTTGATACTCCCACACTCACCTCTAGGAAAGCTGACCCAAAGTTCCTTTGTTTCACTCCAGTGTAGAACTAAGAATTATCTAATCTGTCAGCACTGCCCTCCTTAAGATTCTATCCTTGTTAAAGCCCAGCTCTTCATCGGTCACAATTTATTCCTTTACTACTTATTAAAATGACACCAACTCAAATCAATGACAACAGGCTTTAGGAACCTTTTAAGGGGACACAACTTGGTTATCACATAGCCCTTAGTGGGCAAGTACTGCTTCTTGGCAAACATGCCGGCCAGAATAACTCTGCCCACATGACTAATAGTTACCCACTCTTTAAATAGGGGAAAGAATATTAAGGTTTCTCTATTTAGATGTAGAAACATATTCAAAACATTTCCTCATCCTTACTTGTACTTTTGAGATGCTGCAATAACTGTTCTTAATACTTTTCTTTTGCCCTTGCTGCAATCATCTTTCAGTTTGCTCCTGTTGAGGGAAGAGCAAGACTTTGCCTTCTACTTCTGACTTCACTATACATGTGAAAGGGCCATGCAAGACAGACTAAATTTCAACATCCTTATTTCTTCAGTATATTTCAGCTCTTTTGCACTTAAACAAAGAGTGATTTCAGAAACCAGGGAACTCTTACTGGAGAGAAAGACAACATTCTTCTACTTTAGGGTAAGGCTCAGCAGCTCGGAAATTTAACATGGATTCTATAGCCCGCATTTTCTTTGCGGTCTAATCTGATTTTACTCATGTGAACACTTCACACCAGAAACTGGTTAAAAGGCAGGTATAACAGACTTAAGCATGCACAGAGACATGCAATAACTTTCACTTGGCTCCTGCTCTTGAAAGCAGCCCTATTGGTCAGCATCACACTGTTACTAGCTCATCGCAGCATTCAGATTTAGAACAGGCAGGGCAAAGGCAAACAGATAACAGAAGGCTGCTTAGTATACATAAATTATTCATTATAATATACAATTTTATCCACAACACACTCACAATACTGTTCTGTATCGCATTTAATCTTTATGTAAGAACAGGTACTTCAGAGTCAGAAGCCTTCCCGTTGATCATCACTGACCAACAGATAGATAACGCCACCTTGTGAGAGCACTTCGACAACGCACCGAACATCCACTGATCCCATACAGCGACTGTCACACTGCAGTCCATAGACCCCTAGGAATACAGCCTGCTTCCAAAATCCACAACGCAGGCTTAAGGGCAGCAGGTTCACCTATACACTATGTATATGTCTTTGTATCTGAAAACATTAAAAGGGTCTGGTTTATTTCCATAAAGAAATATTTTGAAGTTTATAAGTGAAGAACAGACCAGTAGAGCATCTCTAAGAGTATCTATACTTCAGATACAAACACCAACAATGATATCTGATAGGTGCAAGATGGCTTATGTTGTGTTATGTATGCATCTGGAAAATAGCTGTAAAAGTAACTTGTAAGCCTCTGACATGATTTTTCCTTTTTGAGGAAAGGGGTTTTTAAAAAGTGCTAACACACAATTAAAAGTGGCAACAGTTCTTTAGAACTGCTACTGCTTTAATAAGACATTCAAGTGAAGCAAAAGATTTGTTTTTCATAGAAAATATTACTACAAATCTGTAGTAGCAGCAGTTTTTAATTTACCAAAAACTGGCATCTATTAGAAAACAGAACATACACAAAAATATCTTAGTTTATACAAATAAAATTAAGTTCTGAATATTCACAAAGTAACAGAGCAATATTTTTCTTCACATTGATACTTAGTCAGATCAGTTACGACATAAAAACTCTGTATAATATTCAATCAAGCACCATGGCAGACAGTGCATTAAGGTCTCTCATGAATGGATGATCAGCTAGTATCTGATCAATCTTCTGTCTTTGTTCAAAATCAGGAAAAATTTTGATCAGGGCTTCTCTTAGCTGTACTGTTTCTGAGGCGGATCTCTGTAATGGAATTGCCTCCATGTCTGTTTCCAGCGGAAGCCATGTTGATGAATGATCACCATGTACCCGGTTTCTAGGCTGTTGACTGCTACTGGTTGGTTTGAAAACTGGCATGAAGGAAGGTGTCTCAGAAGAATATTGTCCACTGCTCTGTAAAGCCTTTCGTGCTGACCGAAAATCTCTATGGAAGAAAACAGAATTTTTTAATTAAATTAAGGTAAAGAAGATGCTATCAGTCTCTGTAACAGAAAAAATAATGCATAGAACTCCTATACTTCACTTCTGCTCAGCTAGGTACTAATTGGAATCAAGTGATAAGCATCTTTTCAAAGTGAACCAAAACAGTAGGTGTAACAGTTTTCAGTCTGAATCAGACACCACTAACAACATTAACTAACGTTATCTAGCACTAGTTCCAGTAAGCTTTATTTGACAGAATACAGAGAGAGTCAAAGCTTACTTCATGGAAGTACTAATTTAAGCATTACTGAGCTAAAAGGATAGAAAGATTCACTGAACACATGTACACTGACTCAGAACATGTGAAAAACACCAACAGGCAGGACTGCTCCACTTCTTTAGCTCAAGCTGAGCTGTGCTCACCTTCAGATCACAGCCTTGATTCCCTCAAATAAAAGTTTTCAGCAATTGTGGGGTCTGACAATTCTTCCTTAATTACAGAGATTTCATTTCAGACTTTGAAAAGTTGTTGCTACTCTTCCAGTACCACAAAATTTAGGGCCAAGTCTACTTCAGATGCCACCAGATAACTCATTTTACCATCCCATTCTCATACCACCAAGGGAAACTACCTAAATTACAGAGCTCTATTTTAGAAGTATTTAGGTTACAACACCTCCCATTACTGAACATTGAAAAGCTCTCTAACTGATCTAGATTTTTCTGGTTTCTGATCTCATTCCTGGTGACATTTATGTTTTCTGCATCATTTAACTCAAGTAGAAAAGCATCAGGAAAGGAGCAAAATTAACTCCTTACACAGAAGCATTCTCTGTTTTAAAAAGGTCTGCCACACACCTGCAAAACCCAAAGCACAGTTCCAGTTCCAAGTTTACAGATAGGAAGCTAGGCTCTTCTCAAAAGATACTCTCTCCATTCCTATAATGATCAGTTCACACTCAGAACATACTCTGTTTTCAGGTTTTTTTTCTTGGACATAGGCAGCTAAGCCACAATGTTCCAAAGTACATCTCCTACGGGTTTTATATTACAGCTTGATTGCTTTCTTAGCAATTCTTACTGGAGTTCTAGAACTGCACTTGTTTTTTTCAGGTTGACATTACAGGCTTATTTTCACATCAATCTGTGACCTAGTGGTATATACATGTCTCACTTTGCTCAATTTTTTCCAGTAGCTGAGATTCCTGCTTATACTTTGTATCACTCCCTAACCATAACTTGCCTTTTGTATTGCTAGTTTTATTTAGCTCACCTATTTCTAAAAGGTCACTTGATACTCCTCACTATCATTAGCATTTATAATTCCTAAGAAGCTAAAAGAAGAGAAAGGAGTAGCTTATTTCCTTACATAAGGGAGCAAACACATGCTCAAGTCTTGGCAGTTTAAGCAAAGCAAATTCATACTTTTAATATTCACACATTTTAAAAATAGTATCATCTTGAGGAAACAATAGAGGTTTATTACAATTTAAAATTATGAATGAGATACAAATGCATTTAATAGCAATGCCTCTCAATAACTGTTTTAGTAACAGCACAGCACCTTCAAGAGTGATGTGCCACTCTGGTGAGAAAGAACTGTTTCTTGGCACCTCTTTGTCCCACTATCAATAAGTGATCAACCAAGGTGTTTTAAGTAACATCACTGTAATTAACAGGATACCAGGCTACCACATAGCCAAATCACTGGCAGTTTTGTGCCGTGTTAACAGTTTGGACCACCTTTATATGAAAGGCACCAGAATCAAGTCTCAGAGGAAGTTACTGGCTTATCTTAGTTCTGAGAAATAACATGATTAGATGCAAAAGTCACCAGCAGTTTGTGAACAGACTGAATAGGAAAAACATGATTTTGTTAAAAAACATCCTACTGTGCTCTAGCTTAGTTTTAGTCTACCTTTACTACATAGAAGTGTTCAAATGAACCAGGAAAACAGTTTGACACTTGAAATCTTAACTATCTCAAAAGTGTTTATACCTAGAAGAGCCTTCACTTCGAAGGAAGTCATCTAATCGAGGTCCATTTCTTCCCAAAGGATCATCAGGAACCATAAATATGTCACCAGCAAAAGTGTACTGGAGCAACCTGCAAGAGAGCTCTTTCAGTATTATTTACAAACAATGTATTACACCCTCACTGCCCTCCACCTCTATTGCATAGGACAAACTGCCTTAGAGCAGACACTGAGGTGTAACTAGCAACTCATTTTAGATACAACCAGCATTCACTACCAAAATAATTTAATGGGAACTCACTGCAGAACAGTGAGCATCCTCCACCCCCCCACCCCCCCTTTTTTCTTTTTTTTTTTTTTTTGACAGCAACTGTTTGACGACTGCAAATTTTTGCAAAGAGCCCAGGGTGGAATTCCCAAGGTACTTAGAAACGATTTTCTGGTTGCTCAAACTCCCCTTCTTTTTAAGGGCCTTCAACCACCTAGCAACAATGCATGTTATCAGAAAGCCACAGAACAGAAAGCATAGCATTAGATGTTCACAGTTGAAGACACAAAGAAGCTTCTTTTTTCTGGAATCATTTTGGGATGGGGAAAAAAATCTACATGGAAGGAGACAAATTTTAATTGAACTGGTTTATGAGGAGACAATTTGGAATAGTGGAATTTTCCCAGAAGTAAAACTAATAGCAGATGTTAATGCAGGCTCTTAAAAAGCCACAGACTCAGAATGACACACTAAGTACTCTTGGTGAAGTTCTACAGAACAGAAGCTGAACAGAATTCACTCAAGAATTCACTCAAGAAGTGACATAAATATCTACATGATTAGGCAACATCAATTCCCTGTTCTCCCAGCTATACTGTGAGAACCAAAGATAGTTTTTAAATTATTTATTTCGTAAGACCTATACAGACCCCAGTCACTGCAGTAGGGATACCCTCAAAGGAGGCCAGGGAGACTGAGGGATTAGTGTGAAATCCGGGCAACAGAAGATCATACATTAACAGTAGAATGGTCTGATTTAACTGGAGAAGGTAAAACCAAGAACATCACCACACCCATCCTACCCTACCCGCCCCACTCCAGTCTAACCAACCAGTTGCATAGGAGAAACTGTAGTTCACAGAGAATCCACAAGCTGAAGCAAGGGTATTTGCTAGCTCAGTGAATTTATCTAAACCCAAAGGACACTCAAAAATTGGAGTGGAATAGCTACAGGGTTATCTTAAAAGCATTATTTTGCGTAGCTACACTGAGTTGTTGTACTACAGTATAGACTGATTACGAAATGCATATACTCTAATGGGATCTAATAACAAGCTGCAGAAGATACACCAAGCTCCCATTTATTTAAGCAATTAACAGATGGACATTAGAGAATATATGAATAATCAGGGCATTACACTACTCGACACATGATTATAAGGCTGAAATCAAAGTGGTGAAACATAGTCCTTCATTGAGCTCTACCAGAATTGCATGACAGATTAATTAAAAAGTGCCACATGAAGGTAGAATGCCTACAACTGTTAGGGCAGAAGTATTTTTAAGCTTTCACAGAAATTGAGTAATTACCTTTTTTGAATAATTTCTCTCCAGGCAAGAGATTCTGTCACAAATTCTCTGAAGTTATCATTAGTCACAATAACACCTCCAGTTTTATCGGCAAGATGTAATAAAAACCTGCAAAATGCACATCAAAGACAGTTAAGATAGTCTGCTTTGCTAAAAATGACATTATTTAAGAGATTAGTCTTATATATCTTTTGCATATCACATTTTGCAATCATGTATGTGACTACACAATCTAACAAAAAGACATTCTCATGATGCAAAAAGCTGGCAATTTTGTAGTCAGAAAAATAAAGTATGAATGACTATTAGTAGGAAGAAACCTAAATCCAGCTAACTGTAGCTAGCTGCAAAGTACTCATTCATGCAGAATTAGGAAGGCTGGTTGTGGAAAAAGTTCAGCAGCACATGCTTTCAACTGTATGTCTCAAGACTGGGAAAATTTGGCAGCAGCAATGTAAGCACAAGGAAACCTCCCCACAATGCCCGTGAAAAAGACCCAAACACCCTAAAGCTTATTGTTGTCTTGTTAACTGAAAGGTGATCCCCACATTTTGAATTTGAGCTTTGGTGCTCAAATAAGGTGGAAATTTACTAGTCTACACACTGCAACAAATACACATCTGTCAGTATCGCACAAAGGCATCAGAAAAAAAAGGGAACAAAATAGTACCTGATTAGTAGCTGCTTTATGCTAGCAGACCCAAAATATAAAAGACAATTCAGGGATAGACTCATGATCAGGAAAGCATAAAAACATTACCAGAAGACTAAATTCTTCCCCACTGCAAGTAATGACATTTGAAGTTGACTTTTAAAATTTTCCATTAATTTCTGAAAATGGTTCTTAAGATGGTAAAACAACAACAGATTTAGAGCTCAGCCTTACGCTGGATGCACAGCTCTCAGTTTAATCAGGTGGAAGGACTAGCTGGTACTGTTTATGAAGTATTAAGATTTCACAGCTACTAGTTAGATGTTTAAAGAACTTAAAGCTATGTATATTCCATACCTGTCATCATGAGCAGCAATTCTTGCTCCTAAAACCATCCTTGCAGGGGTTAAAGACAATATTCCAACATCCTGGAGCTGTGTTAAGAAATCCTGCTCTGTTAAAACATGAAATAACTATTCTTAAAAACAAAATCTTTCTTCTAAACTATTTATAGATTTGATAGTCAGAGATAATTAGCAAAGAAGATGGGAGAAAAGTGAAACTAAATACTGAAAAGCAAACAAACTAAACAAACCAAAAAGGCCTCTGCTTACAGTAGTTACTCTAAACAGCATTTTAAAGTGTCTCACATTGTATATGGAAATCTTGCTGAGCTCCCAGACTTCTCATGCTTATTCTTCAAGTATTCACAGAAGTATCCAAATAAATAGTTACAATTCAGTTTAATACAGAAAACATCATAAACTATTTCCCTCACCTGTAATGTTAGGATCACGTCTTGTTCTCCACTGTGGAACAAATACAGTAATATTTCTGTGCCCACGTTTCCAGAAGTAGTCAACAGCTATTGCAATTCCTCGACATGAGAAGAACTTTCTCAGACCATGACTGGGGGTGGAAGAAAGAGAAGGGAGATTAAATTGTCTAGATTTTTACTACTATGACTACAAGGAAAATTGGAACAAAGCCTTGTAAAGCAAAGCTGAAATATATTAAGGTTATCATAATCCAATATTACGGTGGTTGCAAATACAATCCCACTAAAAAAGAGCACACCTTTGGTTCAACTGGTTCCCAAAGATTACATCTGAGAAGTTCTCAGATCATTGAAGGTAAGTGCCTCCTCTCCATTTCACCATTAGAAAACAATAGCTCTGATGGTGAAATGAAGTTGCTTTGAACAAAGATTTTCAAAACACTGTGTTTTAATGGCAGTCTCCTTCCTCCCCGCCCTTTAAAATATACAATGCTTATTATCTAGTTTGCTACTCAGTTTAAGTGACTTTCCAGAAAAAAATCAGTAACCGCCTAGCATAAGTAATACAGAGATAGGAGATGATGACCTCGTGAGGTCCCTCTTGATAAGAATTATCCCAATGAACCTATACGCCCATCTAACACATTGCAGGAAGTCCTCCTTTAGCAATTAACCAGATTTTGGGAACCGAGCTTCACAAAAATAACATGGAAAAAAGAATCTTAAAGCAAAGATGACAAAATCAAGAATACCTCTAGAACACATTCCTACAAAACACATATTAGCACATTACATCAGGCTAAATCCAGCTCTCAGAAACTTTTCCCCTCGTATTATCATAGATTAGAGGCTTCACTTAGACAAAACAAAGATACACTTAGTTCAAAAAGCCACACGGATTCAGAACTGATGGCATGAACAGGCAAAGCTTTTCTTACAAAGTAGTACACATTCTGTTTTGAGGTGTTAAGTCACTACAGAGTGCTTCTCTCAAGAGTAAGTGACCAAGTGGTATTTGTTTTGTAAACCAGTCACCTAGTTACTGTGCAATTGTTTAACAGTAAGCCTTACTAGTTTTGAATGGAATCTTATCTTTAAACCCCTAGTTTAACCTACAAGGAGATCTTCTGAACAGTTCTTTAAAACATCTCCATGGCAGTATTTTACACAAACTCAATCTTTAGCAGAATTCATGTATCCTTTCCTAAACTTTAAGTAATTTTAATAAATGTGCCAAAATATAAGTTTATTAAGGTTCTCTGAATTTGGAGAGGATTAAACTACATCTGAAGGCAGAAAACTGACTTATTAACAGTTACTGGAGAAAAAAAAAGTATGCCACACATGTCCTAATAAAATGAAGCATTCTTGATGCCAAGAATGACAATGGAATACAACTGTCACAGAACAGTTACCCCTCATAAGCTTTCTAGGTCATGAGCTTAAAATGCATTAATCTCTCCACTTTAAATTAGTATTGTATTCAATAAACCAGAAAGCTCTATGAAATACTTCCACTGCATCAATGACTCTCAACTGGAGTTCAAAAGATGTACAGGTCTCAATGTTCATGTTGAAAATTATGCCTTCTCTACTTGTCCATTCACCTGTTTTAGAGCTTTAGAGCTTTAGAGCTGCACAGATTTTTTTAAATGTTTTTAAGCCTGAAGAGCAGCTCTTGATTCATCCTACACGATTGCAAACTCCTGGTTTGTAGCAACTTAAAAAAAAAAAACAAAAAACACCCCCCCCATCCAAATAGAAGCCTTAACTTTACCAAATAACATGTACAATAAAAGTGAGCTATCATATTAATAAATATGTCACTGCTAGGTAATCAGATATATAGAAAGCTTTATTTGAGCTAGGTACACTTCTGAAGGACAGCAAATTACCACAGTAAGTTGGTCTTTTCAATACACCCATCTCAAAGACTGCATCTGTTCCCCAACTGCCATTGTAAATACTGGCTTTGGCTGTCCCAGTTATTTAGAAAAAAAATGATGACCCTAAAAAGGTATTTCAAGTTAAGCAAGAAACAATCATAAGCAGCACAAAGCAACAAACAGCAGGTTGCCTTCTGGGACATGTCAATATTTTCCTTTTGGTTTTGTAACTAAATTTAGGAAAGTACATACTGTTATCCATCCAATTGTTCTTTCATTCCAAGTGCTTTCCACATCTAATAAAATTTAATCTAAAGTTACCTGACAACCACCTGGATATTTCAGTCTGCCCTGAAAGGGTTGTTTTCAGCAATTTTTAAAAACACTTGTAGCAGTTAAGAGTAAGCTCTGGGCTTCGTTCAAAAAGTATGCTGAAAGTGCAGCTAGCATAGCTAGCATTCTATGCTTACTGTATCAACATACCTTCTTTACTAGGCTGCCTATGTCAATAGGAAAAATTCTTCCAGTTTCTTACAGGTCTTCTATACTTAAGGCAAGTAGTCATTCAGAAACCTATTCAGCCTTAGTCCAAGCACGTGGGCAATGTATTAATACCTCCACCCCTAACACATGATATGCAGGGGTCAAAAAACCCCCGCAACCAGCAACTAAAAACCCAACACAAGCATAGAAACAAACGTCCATAACCTCCAGGTACTGAGAAGTAAAACTGAAAATAATTCAAAGCAAAAGTGAAAACAATTCTTCATTTTCTAAGACGTAAGAAAATAAGCAAGCTTTATTTAGCCAAAAGGAAGCTACAGAATAGCCACATTTAAAAAAATGAGGTCCCCATGCATTGATTATTTAGTAGGATATTTAAATATCTCAATGATTCAGACAGTTCTCTGTCCTTTGCTTTTTCATAAGCAGTGTTTTCATTTCCTTGAACAGCAGGAGGCAGACATTATATAAACACATTTGGGGACTATACATCAGTGGTACTCAGCTACTATTCCCTACGTTCAAGTCAAGTGTGTGCATGACAATTGGGGCATGTGAAGGAAATATCAGAACTTCAATAATGCACATATATATATAGTTGATAAATACACCTACATTGGGGGTGCATGCCTAAAGATTGCATACAGTTGTCTTGCAGCCATCAAAGCAATAAGCAGATGTTTATTCATCATCTTTTAGTTAATTTATTTCAGATGTACTCAGTTGTTCTCATTAAAAAAAGACACAAACTCCCACAGATGAAACGTAGATAAAAAAAGAAAGCCGTATTTGTTATTTCCTACATGACCTCAACAATTTGCATTTCTGTTCCATTAGTACACATTTTAAAGGTTCCAGGTAGCTTATGACTCAATCATGACTTGCACTTTTACATCACTATTTTCTAAATAATAGTCTGGATAATGAGGAAATAAGTTTGCTTAAAAAACTATTTACTGAATTGAAGCAGCATCAAGAGTTACAGAAGATGTCAGACTCACCCTTACCAAGACTATAAAATGACAGAAAAACCAATCTATTAATCCAATTAATTCTCCAGGGACTGACCTGAAAAGTTTTACTACTGCCAGTCATGAGGGTCTAGCTCTTGTCTCTTTAATTGGGGAAACCTGTTTATAAGGCTGACCATCACTTCCTTCTATTAATAATCACTGATAGAAAAAGTTACTCATGAAGAAAGCTTCTGACACTCCTTTTCATAAACAGAAAAAATTACTTTTGATGCTTCATCTGTGCTACAGACTTTCTGGACTAACTGTAAACATTTCTTTATTACTAGGTCCTTCATCCTTAAAATGCATTTGGAGCTAATAATCTTGAAAAAAAACCTGTATTTTGTTCTGAATGGAGAAAAACAGTGATCTAGCAGGAAGACATGCAAATACATGAGGCCAGTCAAAACAACAAGCCAGGTGAGATACATGTATGAATTAAGTGTAAGGAACCAGCAGAAATATTTCTGCATGACCTATACATCTAGGAATTTAAACGTATCATCTGGCAGTTTATGTTAATAATTACCAAATACCATGGTATCAAAATAGAAAACATCAGGCTAGGGCGATACATAAAGAAGTTAAGATTGCTTCCTCAAATTACTAAAGTAACATTAACAGTCCTACTAGCACTTCACAAAAATAAAGAGTTTACTATTTCTGTCATCAAGCATGATTCACGCACATTACAGAGCAAAGGGAGTATTTATATATGTATTTATATGTATTTATAATACATATATTTATTATGCATTTATAATCTCTAACAACTGAGGCAGTTTTACTATTTCATTAATTTTGACAACAGGTTTGGGAGTTACAGTCCATCTTTCATAACCATGAAAGAACAGTATCTAAGGGCATCTTTCTCTATGAAACTAGAAGCATACACCCATTGTACCCCATTAACACAACTGTGGTATGTGTAATGCATGTGCAACTCTGCATTTACATAGTTACTTCTAGGAAACTCCCAGCTGCCAACTACCTGAAATGTTAAACTCACTTCAGGCCAGACTTGAACATGATTTTTTTAATGGTACTTAAGATGATTATTTTTTTTCCCTGGAAACATTTATTCCCCTAAACAGCATTTAAGCCCATTATTTTGGGAAGCCTCTTTGCTGTAATAGTTGGAAGTAAATGACATATGATACATGTAACCAGCTCGATGTGTTGCTCGATGTGTTTTTCTCCATCCGATATCCTACAGAATTCACACAATCACTGGTAGTACTCTGGCCTATTCTTGGAAAACACCCTATTTAAGAATTAATTAGAACTAAACACAATGTAATACAGCTGATATGAGGCTCTTCAGGATTTCTACATCCAAGGTTAAAATCTATGTAGTTAAAACAGCTTGCTTAAGAAACGTTTTAATAGCCAAAGCTTTCCCCACATCATCCAGGGATACAGATAGTATTTCTCAGAATTACTACTGTTTTGCTTAAAGTACTCCATGTTGGTTCTGGCAGCATAGTTTCAGAATTAAAACTAATTTCTGTACTCTAAGGGTTTGTGCAATCTTAAATAGCAAGTTCTCACAGTAATTTCAGTCTTCCTTATTGTTACACTGATGAATGAAGCAGGAAAAAGTCAAGACAGTTTGTTCTTAAAAACTACTACTCCCTCATTAAGAAGAAATAATTGCATTTGTCCTTGCTCACTTTCATATTACAAAACTACAGAAAAGTCCCATAGTAAACGCTGACAAAACCTTTTGACATGATAGCCAAAATTACTTCTTAGAAAAAAGAACAAACCCAGGCACCTTCCTGTCTGGAGGGCAGCAATCAGTTTGAGAGTGGTTTTGATGGTACAAATGTCAAAACGAACCAAGTGAAGCACAGCATTTTTAAGAGAGGTTCTAAATAATTTTTGCTATTCCAGTTAGTTATAACAAACTTTAATAAGGAAAATAAAATAAAACAATCTGTAATTGGCAAATTCAAAGTTCTCTACAACAGAAACTTTGGAGCACAGAAATTGCGCTCATTTCATAGGGCTTGTTTGCATAGTGCCTTGTCAGCCAACCTAATAAAATTATCCAACAGCCCTATTGTTTGCATACATTTGCTCAGGTATCAGGAGGAACAGGAGACCAAGTGTGTACACATATACACATGGTTCCCTATTCTGACAGTTTTATGGAGGACAGTGGAGTATTTTTGTTGCCTGCCTACATCTGCAAAAAGTAATGGGACCCAAGCGCCAATATGTAATGTTGTTAAAGGACAATATGTTATAAAAATACCCAAACCACAAAAGAAAACCTCTGTACTCTTAAGTTGACAGTAACTTAACTTCTGTTGTTAGGTAGACGCAAAGCAAAATAAGTTTTATGCATAAAATTGCTTGCAACAGAGCAAAACTCACTAAAATGACTTCCAACTAAAGCGTTACACTGAGCTGGAGCATCAGTAATTCAAAGTAGCTTGTTCTGAAATGACACAAACCAGGTTTCAAAATCGACAGTGCCTAGGTAAGCAATGCTACAGAATTAACTCCCTTTCCATTGTGAAACATTACTATCAAAAAGGATCTCATCTACCTCTTACATATATCTAGTTTTAGTTTCCATTGTCTGTTCTGTTCATGTTATTATTTCAGCTTCATAAATCTGATCTACCTGTCCCTGCAAATTTGCAAGTTTCTATCAAAGCAGGAAAGCTAAGTTTTAGAAGGCTTCACAGAAAGTACTTCCTCTAAAGTATTACAATTATTAACCTATTTTTAAACCAAAAATCCAGGCTTGTCTTTGTTCTAGTTTAAGCAGTTATTGCATACGTTCAACTTCACACTGAGGAATTTTTTTAAACCAAAAGTAAATTCTAAAAAAATTGTTTCATGACAGAATATCCCACAACCATGCTGTTCTAGGTGGGTTTGTGTACTGAACTGTCATATAGTACACCTGCTAAAAACTTCTGAATTTCATTCTATGCACAGTACCACAACAAAAAAGAGTTCAAAACAAGAGTTATAAAAATAAATGTTGTCACTAAACAGAGAAGAAAAACTACACCATGATTGCTGTGTGATGGAAATTAAAACAGCTAATGTCAATCTCACATCATCTTTCATTATCAAGACTTACCCTAAGTTACCAATGCAGCTGTTACCAATGGCTGAAAAACCTTGCTGTGTAAGACTGTAGGTCACCAAAAAGCTAGCTAGCAAAAACCTGTCATGTGCCACAGCAGCCTCTTAGTCCCTATTTCGCTGAAAGTTCAGTGAATTTTTAATAAAGAGATAGCTGAAAAGAACAACACTTACGAAATTGCAACATTGCTTCCATCAATAATGACATGCTTTAAATAGGGCTTCCCTGGTTCATTTTTCAACTCCAGTCTGTAAGGTTTTTTCAGCGATTCCAAAAATCTTTGGACTCCAGTAACTGAAGGATCAGGATGACATCCGTGCTGTCTCACTGTCTCTCGATCTGTATTTGAAGGATGCATTTTTGAAGACAATACCTGGTCTGGGATAGGATGTTTAGAATTTGAGGTTTGGGAAAGGCATTGGCTGAGAGATCTCATTTGAGAAGAGCTGCAGTGTCCTAACTGGTCCTCAAAATCAGGATGACTATTCTGTACAGTTGAGAGCCCTGCAGATTTTTGCTGAACTGCAGTTTTAGTCTTAGTTGAGATGTATGGCACATCTGAGCTCCCTCTGGCTACAAAATCAACATCTTTTAGAGCTCCGGTTTGTGTAGTGCCGAAAGTTACACCACCATCAGTTTCTGTATCACTTGCCCATGAACTGTGATTCTTACCAGTGCAACGTATGTCTCTTTGTTTATAGCATATAGCTGAATTTTTACTGGAAGGAGAAGCAGATTTGCATTCTAACATACGCATTCTATCTTCTGCATCAACATGCATGCTTGGTGCATCTCTTACTTTGTGGTATTCAATTTTTCTCTCCTTTGAGGTATGACTGGATTTAAGTGGACTTTTATTGGTAGAAATGCCCTTGTCTTCTAGTTTTTGTGAATTATTTGCATTACTTCCTAAAAGAGGACTGGCAGTTCTAGGCTTTTGAGATGACTGTTCATGTTCTTTCTGAAACTTTAGATTTTCCTTTTCAATTTCTTCTAGCAATATCAATGGTTCCACAGATTGTCCTAGGATACCAATAACTTTTTCTACAATATTTTGAGAATATCCCATTGTTCTGAAAAAGTTCACAAGAATCTTATATTCCATTTCCTCACTGATATAATCACCTTCTTTAAGACAATAACTGGGATCATCTGATTCGCTGCAGCTGTTAGAAAGATCAACAACTGTATCCCTCTCCAAAGTATTACTGTGTGAAGCAGATTTAACCTCCTGGTAATTTTCTAAAGAGAATTGCTTTTTAGGGAGCCTTTCCTCACCATCAGAAGATCTTCTTTTGCATGACTGCCTTTCTTTAGCCGCCACTGCTTCTGTTAGAGGTACATTTATGGGAACAAAGCTTGTTTCAGTAGCATCAGAAAACACAGTGTCCATTTGCTTTGTAAGCTCAGTTACAGGTGTCCCAGCACTGGTCCTTGCTTCCTCCCCATCTGCTCTTGCATCTCTGTTTGCAGCCATTACTTTGGAGGCTTTGTTCTGTAAAAGCTCTGTTGGGCTTTCAGAACGTGTAAGATCTATGATACCACTCTCCTCTTCACAACATTCAGTTTGTGTAAGAGCTAGGAGTTCTCTTTTTAGCGAGCTAGGCAAAATCAATAAATCCATTGTATATTTATCTGCATGGGCTTCCACAAATTGTCTGAATTGCTTTTTAATCTCCGACTCATTGTCACTAAGTAAGCTTTCATTATTCTGAAAAAGCTTCACAAACTGTTGAACATGACTTTGAGCCATAACAACAGCCTCTGCACCCCCCTTAATACTGAGCAATCCTATTTCCAGCACTGTTATATCAGCACAGGTATCCTGAATGAGGCTGTTGAGAAACAGGCTCTGTGCACCAACAAAGATGCAGTGCATGTCCTTTGGGTAGTACTCCTTTTCTTCTAGTTCAGGTTCACAGAGTCCCTTAATATACTCCTAGAAAGACAAAAAAAGACAGGAGTCAACAATTGTGAAAAGTTGTTATATAAAATTAGTTTTGCTTGAGTCAGTAATGGACAAGTAGATTAGAAAATAAGGCCAAGTCAGCATAAGGAATGTAGAGAAAGTAAATACTACCATCACACCACATAACAGAGACAAGATACAGATAGCCTTTATTTTAAAATCATTTCAGGTAACACCTTTTTATATCTTACTATTTATAAATAAATTCAATTTAAACTTATAGCAACAGAGTATTTAAGTTGTAGTTCAAAGATTTTAAAGAGTTAAGTCAAGAGATACTCATTTTCCCATCCCCATTCTTTGGCCAAAGCAAACATGCACTTCAAGAACTAGAAGCCTTGCACCAAATAATTCTAGCTAGTCCATAAAACTGAACTTCGAAAAATCATTTCTAAACACAATTTCTGATGGCTCATCACTATGGTGGCTATCCAGTATTTTAAAGTAGTTATTATGTGTTACTTACTCTATACTTACCACTAATAAATAAAAGACTTTGATCCTGTGGCATAGCACAATAACTAGTAGACACAGTAGTAGCCATTAAAAGATACCTTACAGAAAAAAAACCCTGCTAAAACCAACCAAACAAAACCCCTACTATTGTACTCTGATTCCCTTACTAACCAAATAAAGCACAGGCATTTTAAAACTACAATTGCCAAATCACCTAGTTACAATGGGCATATAACACCCAAGGAAATCGCACCCAAAAAGCTCAGCAGCAAGGCAGTGCGTGAGGCTTTGAAACTCAGTATTCTGAAAAATCAGATGATACTGACAAATGACTGAAAAAACTCCAGGCTCCAGCTACCTCTGTGTTCTAGAAGTTTGTGGGGTTTTAAAAATTTATTTACATAAACCACCCCAAGCCCAAACAAAACACAACTTCCCATTTCTATTTCTGACTCCTAGAAGTTGCTGTAGGTAAATTCACTATATTACCTTGTTTTAAGTATATCAGAGTTTAGAACTATACTATACTATTTCTTCTTCCAAGTAGCATTATTTTTCCCAAAGAGACTATTCCTGTGTTTAAAATTCTGTAACGTAATGAAACCCATTTTCTAAGCTGCAGCCATTGTACTTGCAGTATGCAAAATTTTATTATCTATCTTTACTCTCAAAAATTAAACTTATCTTTAAAATGGAACTGAAAACCCAGACAAGGCAATGAATAACATAGCACCACTTCCTATAACTCTCAAATTGCATCACCATTGGTATCTCAAGGCAGGCTGCCTCACGACTGTATTAGCAGAAACTGCTCCTGGAACAAAATCCTCAGGATTACATTTCATACCTTAGTCATCCTATGACTGCATTTGTAAAGCTGCAGGACAATAATGTAGTTAGAAAAAAGGTTATTAGAAATCTGGGAACTTTTTTTCCTGTTGCATTTACTAAATAGCACTGAAGAATGAATACATGGTGCAGGACTGAATTAGAACACACACTGCTATCAAAAAACCTTTCAAAGGGAGACAATAAAGGTGTACAATTGAACATACCTTCTAGTCAATAATCCTTCCAGGTAGGGCCTAAACACTGCTCTACATATAAGGAAAGTCTCATCTCCCATATCCTTAAAGTATCTGGAATAGGAGACACTTCTTAGGTTATTAATAAAAGCAGCAACTAGAAAATGGAAATCCTGTGCTGTTTGTTTCAGTCTTAAATTTTCTGGGGGAAAAAATAAAGTTGTACTGCAGCCACCTGGACACGAATAGTTGTTTATGCAACCTGTAAGCGTTTCTGGAACCTTTGAGCTTAAGTATACAGGAGAATAGATTTAGAGTTGATTTCAGAGTAAAATAATTAAAAGTCCTCAAATTTTGGTGTTTTTTCCTTTGAAGTCTCCGATATTATACACTTAAAGCATGAAGGTTTGAAAGTGGACCATCAGGTCTCTGAATTAAGTCACAAAATACATGCTAAGGCTCTCCACTAACAAACATGTATTTAAACATAAAAAAAGACACAAATGCCCAGATTTGGAGGCTTTGCTTGTGCAAGCTACCTTTAGCCTAGCTATTGCTCACACTACTGTCCTTGTCACATGGTCTTAACAGCCATCATTGCCAGGTCCAATTTAATCATTACTGCTGAGCCCTTCCTCCAAAGTTCGTCGTACAAGAGATTTAACATAACAATTCATAGAATCATAGAATGGTCTGGGTTGGAAGGGACCCCAAGGATCATAGAGCTCCAACCCCCTGCCACAGGCAGGGACACCAACCTCCAGGCCTGGATCTACACAAGGTTGCACAGGGCCCCATCCAACCTGGCCTCGAACACCTCCAGCGATGGGGCATCCACCACCTCTCTGGGCAGCCTGTTCTAGCACCTTACCACTCTCTCTGTAAAAAACTTCCCCCTAATACATAAACTTTCCCTCTTTTAGCTTTAGTCCATTCCCCCTTGTCCTGACATTATCTACCCTCTTTTTCAAAAAGTTGGTTTCCCTCCTGTTTGTATGTTCCCTTAGGTACTGGAAGGCAGCAATGAGCCAAGCTCCCTCAGCCTCTCTTCATAGGGGAGGTGCTCCAGCCCTTTAATCATCTTCGTGGCCTCCTCTGAACCCTCTCCAACAGTTCTACATCTTTCTTGTATTGAGGGACCCAGTACTGAACAGAGGCCTTCTGATGGGGCCTTATGAGGGCAGAGTAGAGAGGGACAATTCTGTGAATATATGTCACAGCAACTAGCATCACAGAGACACAAACAGCATAGGCAGCACTCTTAACTGTCTTTTTAAGCCAACATCAAAGAAGTTACCTGCTCTAGCAGACAGACTGGTGAAACAGGCTACCAGCCAACTTCTACAGTAAAGAGGCATGAGCTCTGTTAGCAAGAGCATTGCTTGTAAGCTACTAAAATCCACTGAGTAAGTTAAGCCTGTAAAGCAACCATGAAACATAGCAACATCCAAACAACTGCAAAGAATTTCTTGATCTGGAGAGTAAAAAGAAAAGCGATACACTTGTATCGTGTTTTAGAATACGTGCCCCTCTCTTGGCAATGCTGAGCCCCCCTCACAGCCGTGGCAGGTGGCTGCAGCAGCCCACGACGCGCGGACCGCAACGCGTGCTTCGGTACTGACGAACTTTGCACTCCTGGGCGAATTGTTTCTCTTTATGCCTCTACGCTTGTGTCAACACGACAGGAGACACCCCGGCACCTGGAACACGCCTATTTGCCAAGGTTTCAAACCGCTCCTGTTCCCCCATGAAGCGCTTTTCCCCCAGCCTTTCCTTCCTCCTCCCACACGCCCATAGCGGCCCCGAGCCCTGTCCGGCACGAGAGGCGACCATTGCGTGCAATACTCTGCCCCGACACCCGTCCGCCCGACAAGCCCGCAACGACGCGGCCAGACGCCGCTTCCCAGCCCGCCCGCGACCCCCCGTACCTTGGCGCTGCGCACGGCCTTCACGCTGCCCGCTAACTGCACCCAGATCCTGGCGGCGGCGGACTGCGGGATCACAGGTCGCCAGTCCCCCTGCACCTCCGGCACGGCCAGCCGCACCTCGAACAAGCCCTCGATGCGGCCCCGGCTCCCCTCCAGGAGGCGGCTCTTCTCCACGGGGACAGTGAACTCATCCATCCCCAGCTCGGAACCGCGGGCCGCCCAGGGAGCCGCCATCAGCACCAGCCGCGCCGCCCCGCACTCCAGCCTCCCATCCTGCCAGGCCCCAGGACAACAACACGGGGAATCCCCGGGCTCCCTCAGCAGAGCCCGTAGACGTCATCAATCCGCGACAGCGCCGCTAATCTACGTTACGAGACCGATAAACGCCCTTCCGTAGCCGCGACGCCATCTTTAGCAAGGGCGGTGGAAGCGCTCCGCCGTCGGCTGGGCATCACCCCGCCCACCAGGGGGCGGGCAGTAGGTGACGGAGCTGCTTTCTGCTGGGCGTTCCGGGCGCCGCGCCTTCTGGCTCCCCTGAGGAGCGGAACGCTCCGCAGCTCAGCTGCGCGGGCTCGGGGTGCAGCTGGCACAGCCGCGCCTTGGGATCGGCCTCTTGGATTTCTTTTTGAAAGGAAAGTAAGTTTTACCCCTCGCGGGGGGCCGAAGCGTAGCCAGCCCCGCCTGAATCCTCAGCGCTGGCGGCTCACAAAACAGAGGGTGGTTTTTTTACTTAAAAAAAGTTTTAAAGCGTGTGTCAAGGGCGAGGCTGGTTCTTAAAAAGCAGCCCTGGGGCTTTGCTAAGCTTTTTGAGTGGCAAGAATTTGTGTTGCAAAGGAGTGAGTATCTGGGTTCCTTTCATCGCCTCCCATCCCGGACCCAGGTGAACACCTCTCGACTTGCCCCGCGGCGCTCTGTTTCCCGCCCGTTCTGTCCATCCCTTCAGCACCCCTGTCAGGTTAGCCTTTAGCAGCCGTTCGTTATAACGCGGCCTCCTAAGGGTGAGCGCCTTATGGCTGTGTAACCAGAGGTACATACTTTGTTTTGTTCTGCCATGCGCTACACCAGGAAAAGGTTGTTGTAAAGTAGCGTTTTCATAAAGGCACTTGTTGCCCTGCCCAGAAACTCCTGAACCAAACAGGAGTCCGCAGTTCTTAGCACACTGGAGCATCATGCTAAATGCTTTTATGTCCGGGCATAGCCATACCCATGTTCCTGACGGAACGGCAAGCGTCACATCTTTCACACCACTACAGTTGTCGTGTGTGACGTGGTGAAACTGAAATATTTACACCTGAGAGTGCGCACCGCATCTACACAGATATAGGGGTTCTAACGGGCTAGGGCTCTGACAACGAACGTCACAGCCAAGAGAGATGATGTACTTTCCCCAAGATGTTTTTTTCTGGTTTTGTTGTTCAGACGTTTTGTTTTGCTTTCCCAACAAATGATTCAACAGCGTTCGCATGGGAGGCTGAAGCCTAGCGTTCAGCCAGGCGGTTTCTTGAGGCGATTGCTGCCATCGGCTGTTAAAACGTAGTCACTGCAGTTCTTGTTGTATTTTACTCAATTATTAATTACAAGTTAAATTGTAACTGGGGAGCTTTATAATAACATTTAAATTGCTAGCATTTTTGGGATACAAATATAATTAAAAAGATGGGAGGAAATGCTTCTATTTCTGTCTACCATGTCAAAACAGTGTTTCGGAGTTACCTCAGGATAACTGGAAGCCTACCGGTTTCTATATTAAGTGGATAATTTGTGGTGCTCAGTATATTTTCTCATGGTCTGTTTTGCCATACCGTGTATTGTAAAACTCGGTCTTGGTGATGAATTTACTGTAATCTCTATAAATCTGTATCCACAGGTTATTTGCAGCATTAAAGTAGTCCTAAACGGTGCTCGGGGAGCTCACTGTGAGCCTGAGCCACTCTACAGCCTTAGCCAGTCTACTAAGGTTAGGTGGTGCATGGCATTGTAACATTCGAGGCAAACTAAAGGCCTTTTGCAAGTTACAAAGATGGCACAGTTATTGAAACAAGCAGGCACTCTCTCCCTGCATTGTTGTGACTTAGACTAGAAAAAATATTTAAATACAGTATTTAAAAAAAAATTTTTTTTAGTGGTGATTTGAAACTGCAGCCCAAACTTAAACTTCTCTGTGAGTATCAACAGTTGCAAACCTCTTGGCATGAGTACATGTTCAGGTGTATGAAAACCAAATGTGAGCTAGGTTGAGAACACTAGAAATTATCATATATTTTATAATAAGGTGCTTACAAAGAGGATTTGTCAAGGAAGAAAGACTTTTTTTAAGCCTATGGGTTTTTCACAGTAAAAATATCAAAAGTCATAGGCCCTGTTTAGTTGGACTGGAAATTTCAGTTTCCGGAATCTTTGGTTGCTGCCTGTAAGCTTATTTGAGGGGAGGGAAAGCACAATGGTTAGCTGATAGCAGTCAAAGGAATTAGTTACAATGGAATTGCATTTCTACTCAGAATGCCAGTGAGGTGTTTTACAGATTGTTCTGAATGTGAGTTGTTATCAAGTTCATTATTTGTATTACTGTTGGAGACATGTAAACGGGGTGTTTTTCTTCCATGCTTTAAAATAGCTTGCTTCAGTTGCCTTGTACAACTTTTCATTTAATTTAAAATTTCTGCAGAAATGCTTCAGGTAAATGATTTTGTGGAACTGGGCCTTCCTGAAACGTTTGGGTTTGAGCTGGGCAGGAGCTTTGCTGGTTGAAGCAATGTGGAAACTGAATCTTAAAGTTGTCTTTCAAAGCTGTGTTGGTTGAATGAGCTATGCAACTCTGTGATGATGCACTTTACAGGTGGTGCTCTGATCCTCATTATTAGTAGCATGGTCTTCAGTGGGATTATTCTTATGCATAACTTCAAATACATATTCGATTGTTTGCAGCATGGGAATTAAATGCTAGGGTATAGACAGTATCCTGCATGAATTTGAATAGCAGAAACTTTAATTTGTAGTTGTAACAGAAATAGAAGCATGGTTTTTCTAAAAGTGATACCTCAGATAAATTCTGTATATTTCTGCAAGGGAAAGGAGCCTAGTCTGGAACTCTCAAATCTTTCTGTGTAATATACTCAAAAAACTTAAGAGTGCCTCTGATTGTATCAAGCTCACATTAGGAGATTTTGGTGTATGCTTTAATTAAAGTTTTGTTTGCTTGTTTACAGACCTACAAAGCAAAAAGCCAAAAAATGGTTTGAAATATAATGACTTCACAGTGCTTTATAAATAGACTTCTAGGTCTTACTCAATTCCTCGTTTATGCAGTTAAAGTCATTTATACTGGCTTGACACCTGTGATTAAGTTTTCCCTTTCGGAGACTTTATTGCAATGCTGGCATCTAAATGAATTTATAGATCAATGCTTTGGTCTTATTTCTTGAGTGTCAAGAGGCAAAGTTTTTTTAAAATAACCCAAGGTATAGATTCTGTAATTAGTAATTTTTATTAATGAAAATTACTGTGTGTCTTTATTTTAGAAATATGTTATTCACAATTCCTTTCAAAAGAATCTGTTGTAATTCCTGTGTTTATAAAAGGAAGAAAAGACTAAAGTATTGCAATTATACATGTGTCAGTTGTTGAGAGTGGGTAATATTTTTCTTTTTGTGTACTGGATCCTGCCTTTTTTTGACTCTTTTTGAGTGTGTTTGCTCAAGTTTCTTAATTAGTTAGAAAAAGCTGCAGGTGTATTGGCAAAGGCTGTGATTTAGCCTGGGAAACATTCCAGAAGACAGGTTTTTTGGCTTGTTTTTTTTTTAATGTAAATATTTAGCTGTATTAATATTAGTCCCTTTAAAGGTTCCACAGTGTGTACCTGCTGTGTATTTAAACATTGTAGCTTCACTTGAATGACTGACAAAACAAAGGATAATTTAAGAGTATGATCTTATTTTGAGAGGGCCTTGCACACTGCTGAATTACAGAAATGACAAATGGTATTTGAATGGGTGTCACTGTCACACAGCTGCTTGAGGAACACATTGCCCAGCTTCAGCTGAAATGCCACAAAAAGTGTCCCATGCTCAATTGTCACTCTCTAAGTTAGTTTAAAATCAGTGTACTTTAATTTTTGCAATTGCTGTAACTTTGATAAAGAGTAGTCTTTCTACTCTTGTAACTAGGGAATTTATAAAGTCTTTCAAGTAATTTTTTGGTACTTTACCACAAGCTAGGTTTTTAC
Source organism: Hypotaenidia okinawae (assembly GCA_027925045.1). Lineage (NCBI taxonomy): Eukaryota > Metazoa > Chordata > Aves > Gruiformes > Rallidae > Hypotaenidia > Hypotaenidia okinawae. The sequence continues at coordinate 7,737,738 of BSDF01000013.1, read as the reverse complement.
TTTTTAGTGCCATTAGGATTTTATGACTTTTGCAGCTAAGATGTTTTGTTGTTGGTTTTGTTGTTTGGGGGGTTGTTTTGATTTTTAAATATTCATAAACAAAAATTTTGCTCCTATCCTGCTCCTTTTCGTGAAGCACTAGCTATAGTTAATAAGCTACATCCTGTATGTACTGTACCTCTTCGGTTGCTGACTGCTGATAGAATAGGACCTTATAACTGTATTCTGTTCGTTCTGGAAAGTTTAATACAGTATGAAAGTGTGGGTGGAAACTGGCACCAATAGTTGAAAGGTATAAAGGGTTCAGTAAGCTTGTAAAATGTGGTTGCAATGGCTTTATAATGCTTCTAAGAAATGCAGCATGTAGTAAACCTAAATGTAGGGGATTTGCTTTCTGCTTTGCTGTTTATATTTGTGCACATGATGGATGCAAGAATTTCCATGACTGAATGGTATCAGTTTGCAGCTAGCTTACATAATGTCTAACAGTTACAAGGCTAAGACCAATAGAAATTAATTGTATTCATCTTGTATGGTCCTGTTAATTTCAATGAAACTGCTAAACTGACTGAATGGGTTTTTTCTGATTGAGTGAAGAGCAGTGAAATGGGATAGTGTTTTGTGATGTAAGTAATTGATATGGACAGTCAGATGTATAGAAACAGACAAAATTGTAATATCTCTAGTTAAATTGAATACCAAAAGCCAAGTATCAACAAGGATTAAGAGAGGAAAATGAATTGATTTAATTGTCATCAAAGACTGTTAGATTAAAAATTAACATTACAGGTGTAAAAAGAAGTACCTACCTGGCTTTAGTCTTCAAGAGAATAAAGATATTCTCACTGGCTCCACTTTGGCATGGGTGCTGATTTACTTTAGTAAGTTTCTCCAGAACCTGGTCCTAAACTTTGATTTTATTTTAATGTATAAAAAAGAATTACAATGTTTGGCTTACGTTTTCTTTTGCAGAGCAGTATTTTTTCCCCTCTGAATATGCCATGTTTTTTAAACTTTAATGTGTGGACAGTAGGCTGGGTCAGGATTCCTAGATTTCACTTCATACAATGACTTCTACATTCTCAAAGTGTGTGAAAATGTTTCTGAGATATTTACGTTGTAGCAGATCCTCTCTTGAGAAATATATCTGAAAACACAGCAGTAAAAAAATCAGGCTCACAGACATCCTGTGACAATAGGGTCTAATATAATCATATTAAAATTAGAGGGATTAATCATCACCTGTTGGAAATCAGCATATTTCTACCAGTTTCAATTAAATTTTACTTACACCATCTGGGCATCCTAGCCTAGTGTAAAAGTGGTGAAAAAAGCAAATTAAGCTGACTTTCTTTACATAAAGGCCAATGATGCATTTATATTTGATTCGTGTGTTTTGCCACATGCCTCAGAGCAGAGGCGGTTCAATTAAATATCAGTGGAGGGCTTTTTCTAGACAGAGACCTCTGGAAATTGCTTTAACCCTTTAACATTTAGAAAACATATTTAGAGAAATAGGATGCCTCCTTTTATATGCTTGCTTTCAGAGTGGTAGAAAAACAGTAAAACATTTTCAGGAACATAGCATCTCATTTTAACCTATTCAACTAGAAGTAGTAGAAATCAACTTTAAGTTTTGTTTTATGATAAAGATTCCTACATTAACATCTAGGAAAAATAACTTGGATATAATTTGCTTTATGTAGCAGATGAAATTTTTTAAACTTCTGGCAGTCATGTCATCCAGTGTTTCATACTGATGGTCCCATCAGTCTCCAGTCATCTCCAGACTATTAAGCTCTAAACCAACTCACTTTCCTCATACATGTAGAAGGATATGTCAGGACTATCTCCAGTTGCATTCGAGTTGTATTTGAGCACAGTTAGATCTACTTCTACCATGGAAATAAATGTAATTATTAGAATTACCTGCTTGGTCAGTGCCTATTCTTGAGTGGTTTAGAATAATCTGCTATGACTTAAAACTACAAAAAACCAAAACCCCCTAATTAAAGTCTGTATATACTTCTAAGTCCAGTTAACCCATAGCAATGATATTGGGTGTGGATTGGAAGAGGATGGCTACATTGCAATCTCTTGAAGCTGGGTTATTCAGCTAGCCAATTTTTTTTTTTTTGTCAGAAACTGCCAACAGAAGAAAAAAAAAGAGTGGGTCAAATTTTGTTTTCTGTTGCTGATGGGTTTTAAATTTCCAATAATTGAGCAGAAATGGTTCTATCCAAATGTTTTTAAAAATACAGCTGCTCCAATTTCAATTGCTTATGCTCTGACAATGAACAAGAAAGTTTTTTGGTTTCTCACATACTATGCAGGTGTGTCCATGTATGAATCAGCATTGAATCCTCTTGTATCAGTGTTTCATTGTGCTTTGAATTGAAAATGACCCCACATGAGATCATATTAGTATTGTCTAAATGACATTCAAGCACATAGTAAGATTTGTGATATAATGGAACTTTGTAATAAAAAACAGATCATTAACTTTGCTTGCCAATTAAATTTTGTTTATTTTTGTGCAATAAACACTTGTGAACTGCAGCCATTTCACTCTGCAAGCCTTGAATGAAGACAGGTGATAGCAAATTTAAGATTTGATATATTTAATTATTGTCTCAAGGGTGCTGATGATCAGATGATCACAGGCAATTATGTACCCAAAATATATTTATGTCACCATTTTACTTTGAAATAGTTAAGTTCAGTCTGTGCAAATACCTTTAAGAATTTAGGAGTTATTTATCACACAGGTGGAAATCAGGAGGTAACAATATTGATATCACTGGGTCAATTGTGGCTTAAGAGCAGAACAAATAAAAGAGACTTTGGTAATGGCTCTTTGGTATTTGAGCTCTCCCTTTTCCTGAAAAATATTTCAAAAGATAACTTTGTTGCTTTACCTGCCCATCAGGAACTTTATTACCACAGTAGCTGTGATACCAGAACTAAACAACTGAGTTGGGAATTGAACAGTGGTCTTACACAACTCAAAAGCACTGTATGCTTTCTGTTAGCTGTTAATGAATTACATTAACTTGCTAGCTTACAGCAAAATCAATTCTATCAACTTCATTATTTGAAAAAATATATTACTATATAAAAGTTACTATTTGAAATTTGACACATTCAGAAATACATCAACAATAAATATTGAATTAAATCTGTGTATTTTCTTTATATCAGCGCTTAACTTCTGAGAAACTGAAATTATATATTCACTCTAGCTGTTAATGTTCTTGAGTGTTTCCTCTATAAGGCCAGGCCCTTCATATATTTTAATTAAAAGCCAGAGAAGAAATAAATTGTCCTTGGCATATGTCATGCTAATGAGCAGTGGTTAGTTTGAAAATACATGTTCATTGGTTTTACATGGTAATTTCCCTTTGAACTAGAAGACCCTTGTAGTACAGGAGCATTTTCTGGAAGCAGTAGGGGGCATCGTTTCACTTTTGTAATTCTTCAGAGACAACAGCCCAGTACATTATGTGTGCAAACTGAATTTTCTTTTTTGTTTATGGCATTAATCCTGGGGTTAAGGTTTGCCTATGGTGAGCAATAATAAGTTTAACCTTTGACTTCATACAATAAGATGTAATTTATCATTTCTAGGCTCTTCTGTAAATGCCATTACCCTCACTTCTGCTTAAGACAAATTGAGACAAGTGAGCACTTGATATCAGTGATCTTTACATGCAAAACATAAATCTAATTTACTTATTGTATGAGCTTAGTTCTTTATCCTCTGATTAGGTCTTTTAAACTGTGCAAACATGTTTTGTTTGTCTGATGTGTTAGTCAATTTTCCTAATTCATAGAATGCTTGGTTCTTCACATAGATTTCAAAGGGTAAATATAAATCCTGGGATGTCTAAATGCATAGAAACTTTATGAAATGTTGAAAAAAACAATCAAGGTCTTTTTATTCATAGTATTTACTTGTGAAGGAACTGTGCATTTAAGAATGAAAATTTAAAGACAGTTTATAGGTGATTAAGCAAGAAACAACATGTAAATAAATTTCTTTTGTAGCTGTTGCCATTCAATTATATTTAAGGGTTATTTTAAAAACGTAACTTTTGAATTGTAAGCAAAACAGCACTTTTTCTTTAAAAAAAAATAAATTTGCATTGAATGCTTATGTTGCTTTTTGGTTTGTAATTGAATACCAAGTTTATATTGTGTGTTACTCTCCATGCTGTTCAAGCAAGAAAATGAATATACTTTGTGTAAGCTATGAGCACTTCATCTTTTTCTTAATGGTGAGGAAGTTCTGACTCATCAAATAGATATGGGTGGGGTGTGGACTCTGAGGTATATGCTGACTTCATAAAGTATGTTTTGGTTTCAGGGTAGGATTATTCAAGTAGAATGCTTCAGACTCATGACCCTCAGGAAACCAAAACATTGAATCTCTCTTTCCCCCATCTCAGACCTTATTACATTTTGGTATGGGGACTTGTTTAATCAGAGCAAGAATCACATAAAATTATTTATCAATATTTATAAGTATGTGCAAGTTAATAGGCAGAAAAACTTGAATAGAAATGAAAGATATGTAGTGCTACTTTGGAAGAGTACTGGTGTTTGGTAAGGCTCTAAAATATATTTTTCATCCTGAACATAATGTTTTGGGAGGAAAAAAAATGTTGTGCAGCTGTAGGAACTCAAACCATTTATAGACTCTTCACGTGACAGCTTGTAATTACACATATATTTTCTTTGTATAATTTGCATGGCATGACCGCCCATGATCACTACATTTGGCCTTCCTAACACTAAGGGCTGCTTGATGGTAGTTTCAGTACTGCACCTCATTTTAGAGTAGTTGTTTGGCAACTAAAGAGGATGCCAGTGTCTATAATTCATGCTGGTATTTGAAGCTTCACTAGTTCCTTTACTAGCAGATGTGTTTTGGCTGAGCTTGCTCACAACAATAATGCAGTTAGTGGATTAGTTTAACCCTTGCTGGCTAGTTATAGGTAAGATGATGGGTAGAATGTTATGAATCCAATGGTGTCAGTTGTCTTTCATGACACACAATAAGCAGTGATGGATTGTGATAGTAATTAGATTCCTTACAATCTTGGAAGGATAATTTTTAAAATCTTTAAGCAGCCTGTGCTGTATAGATATACTTTCTAATTTCCCTTAAGTTTGAATTACTTTTAGATAATGATGATGTAGTAAGACCTGAAGATATCATCATTTATGCTAGTTTCATAGACACCACCTATGTTCAGTAGTGTTGCAGTGTGGTGTAGCTGTGTTGCTGATGGCTATTGCAAAGCAGCAGTTACAGTTTTCTGCGAGTTCCAGACAGTAAACATCGGCCAATTCAAGGCCAAAGTTACCTCTGACCAATCAGAGATGGATTCATAGCGCCTCTGTGAATCACATTTAGGAGAAAAAACCTGCAAGGCTGGCTCACTTTGCCACTGACACAGAGAGTGGGCAGATGTTACCAACTGCACCGATACCAAGGCCAGGCCCAAAGGAGAGGGGGGGAAAGAATGTGGAAAGAAAGTTTCCCCTGCAGCTCGTGGAGAAGACCATGGTGAAGCGGGATGTCCCCTCGCAGCCCATACATGAGGACAAGGAGCAGAGACATCTACGACCTTTGAAGAGATTGATCCACACCTCAGCAGGTTTGCTGGGGGACTTGTGACTTTGTGGGGAGCCAGGCCGGGGGAGCCTGGGCCCAAATGTCAGCACCCTATGGAAGGGAGTCCTGCTGAGAGGCCTGTGGTGAGAAGATGCCTCACCAATGGGAAGGACTCACGCTGCAGAAGTTCGCGGATACGACTCTTGCATGGGTGGGACCCCACGGCGCCGTAAGGGAAGAGTGTGTGTGTGTGCGCGTAATGCCTCCCCCCCAGCTGAGATGGAAGACAACTCGGGAGGAACAGACTGAAAACCCCCACTCCCCATTCCCTGCCCCTCCTGGTGCTGTGATGGGAGGGAAGAAGGGAGCAAACTGATGATTAAAGTCAAGTGTGCTAAGAGGTGAGGGGTGGGGGGAAGTAGAAGTGTTAAGATCTGGGGAAGGAAAACAGCTTGTACTGCTGGAACCCCACTCCCCATTCCCTGCCCCTCCCCGCGCCATGTTGGGGGGGAAGAAGGGAGTAAATTCATGATGAGGTTTAAGTTTGCTAAGAAGGGGAGGGGTTGGGGGAAGGCGCTTTAAGACCTGGCCACTTCTTATCTCGTTCCGGTTCACTGGGTGTATTAGTTGTAGTAGTAATAAATCACTTTTTCTTTCCTTTATTCTGTGCTGAGTCTGTTCTGCCCATTGCAATAATTGGAGAGTGATCCCTCTGTCCTTATCTCAGGGTCTAAGCCCCCAAAAATATATTTTCTCCCCTTTTCAGCTGAAGGGGGAAGTGAGCGAGCAGCTTGGTGGGCATTTGGCCTCTAGCCAGGGCCAAAACCACCACAAGTAGAATGTGCTTAAATGTGAGTTAAGGAGTTTATTATCCTAGTGATACTCAGGGAAAAAGGAAGGAAGTACCCTTTTTTTTAATGTCACACGTGTGACATTATAAGATCAATTTATTTTTTAATAGGCTGGGCTGCTGTATCTGAGAACAGAAGAGGTATGTGAAAAATGGTGTGCTGCTCTTGGTGAGCCAAGAAAATTTATTGTACTAAGCTATTATTGATACTGCAATATGCCATATTAAATTAAATGTTCATAATAGATACCAAATCCTAAGAATGGTATTATTCCTCACAGTGTTGGAGCATCAAAGTGTGGTAGTTTCCAGCTGAAGCAAAGGAATTTTCTTCAGCTAATGATAATAAACAGTCACTTTGCATATTGATGAGTTGTTAGAATATCTACGAACATTTGAAATTTGAGAAGTTAGAAATGTTTCTGCATGCTATAAGCAGGTCTGAGTCCTGAAGATACAAAGAAGAAATGACTGGTTTTGTGCAGCAGCTATTTTATCCAGAATTCTGAATATCTGATAATGTCAGAGCTGCTGTGTTTGGAAATCCCACTTCAGAAATTGAAAATCTCCAATAAGGGGCAGAAAATGCAAGGATGCTACATGTCACTTAACATCATTAGCCTACCACTGGAAGCAGAACAGATGAGGGGTATATACTGTAAAATGTCACGGCTCCTCTTTTCCAACCATCTTCAGAACAAGTTGAGGTTTTTTAATCTGTAAATACTTTAGTATTAATATTTTATGTGCAGTTATGGTAAAAAAATATGACACTCTTCACAAGACATGATATTTCTTCTGAAATGTCTGTTTTGGATGCCTCCTTCTGCAAAAGAAGGGCTGCCTTAAGTACAAGAACAGATAGACATGGGAATGCCACATATGTTATCTGCTTGAAAGAAGTTGTCCCTGTGGTCCCAACAGAAATGTTGCTAATGTATTTGCTAATTTTTTTGCTGTCAATGTTTTTTTCCCATGTGAGAAAGTTATATTGGTAGTTGGAAAGGAATGGAAAGAGGAATACTGATCTGAAAATGTTAGTCCTACATGTACATTGCTGGTTTCCTCGACTTTCATCCTTTGTGTCCCTTCTGAGAGTGACAAACGGCAGATACTATCAAAAATATGGCCCTGAAGCCTTGTTCTTAATTGAATTTTTTTCTCAGATCAAGTGAAAGAAGTTTTGAGAACAATGAGAAAGCTGTCTGCATGATATGTGATGTCTGCTGTGTGTAAGACATATGTATGTACAATACATATATGATATAAATAAATTTAAGTATATAGATATAAACTAACAAGTGAACAAACTATTGTTAGCCATTTAAAGGCTAAGGTAAGTGAAATGGATCTCTGAGCACGGTAGGTAAATATATGACCTCATTTTTTCCTCATGTGTTCGTTTGTACCCTTTGGATACAGAAGTTGTAATTAGAGCATGCTTAGAAATAAGTTGCCACCTAAAGTCAAGAAAAGCTTCCTTACTCAGAGGCAGCAGACATGAAGGCATTTCATGGGACTCTTCATTTTACTAAGTGGAAATGTCCTCCTTCTGCTGGGTAATTCTGACAGTTGTGCAGGATTTATACCAAATAATGCAAAGTTGTGGAGTTTTTCATTTATTTTTGAAAATAAAACCAGTCTCAGTATTGCTGAAGAGGTATTGGAATCTTCATTCTATCTTCCCTTCTGGATGAGTTTCTCCTTACAGCAGGCTTTTTTAGGTCAGAAGAATGGTTAGCCTTTAAAAATCACTGGTTAAAGTTTGGAGAAAAAGGAAGTTGTGGCTCATGTGGAGAAGAGAAGCACTTTGGTAGTTGAAGATGAATAAAAGTCTCGCAGCAGGAAGTTGCTGCTGACCTGCTACCTCTAATCATTCCAAAGTTTTTCTGTGTTGGACACTTGCTCCAATTGCAGCTGAGTCACTGGTGTACCTAAACTGATGCAGCTTCAGGTACAGATACTTCACATGAGTGGAATGATTCAAAGGAGAATAAATTCTTCTGGTGCAATTATAATATTTATTTGTCCACACTAGAAATACGTGTTGGTGCCGCTGGCTATCAATGGCTTTTCATTTGGGCATATTCCCTTTTAGAAGCAAAGGCTTAAATGATGAAGAAATTCAGTGGGAAACTATAAAGTGAATGAAAATTATCTCTCATGCGAATAACAGTGAAATGCTGAGACCTGTTTTGATATTATCTTGTGTGGGAGATGCTGTACTAATTGTGGTGGTTTATTCTCTCCTCTAAAATTTGCACTGCTTTGGCCAGTGGCCAGGAGAAGAATTGCATTCTGACAGTTTTGCCTTTTTATAATCCTATCAAATACTCTTAACTACCCAATTAAGGCAGTTTCTCTTCCACTAACATGCTTTTTTCCTTGTATTTTCCATCAAGATTTTTTTCTGTGTTTAAATACTTGAATTACTGCTTCAAAAGGACAGTTGAACATTTTTAGATATGCTGAGATCACTTAAGGTGAATTTTTTTTTTCTGATGGGTTGTTACGACTTAAGGGTTCTACAGATCCTAATGCAGTGTCATCTGAATGAAGTTTCTGTGCATATGGAGTCTGGCTGTGGGTTTTGTTGTGTTGTCTTTTCTCTCTCTTCTTTTTTGTAACACAAAAAAGTATTTCTGGGAATTTCCAAGAAGTCCAGTACACTTCATTTTTAGTTGTCAAGATAGCTGACAGTTTATTGTGGTACTATGAATAAATTATTCCAGAGTTCACACTTAAAACAAAGGCAGAAATGCTGCCTTTTTTTTTTTTTATAAGCTGACATTTTGAATTTATAGTAAACATAGTATCACCTGCATATACACTGCATGAAAATGTGGTCTATTTAGAATGAATTATTAAACCAAAGCTTTTACCCTTTCTTAGATGGGCTGAAGTTACTCTGCAGGATACTATGGGGATATGAATGTGGGAGACAATAAGGGGTTTCTGATAAGATGTATAACAGGCTGCAGTATCAGCAGATGTAATTGTGCAGCAGCTATTTTCCATAAGAGGAAGAAAGTTCTTTAGTACCAAGTGCTGTGCAGAGACCTCTAACCATATTATTAGAACATGAGCACTGTAGTTTTTGGATTTACTTTTGGTAACCTTCTGCTATCTAGGGTAACTGCAGAGTCAGGATTGTATGTAGTTTGAATGTAGTCAATAAACCTGTAATTCTACTAGCCACTGAATTCAGTATGTATTTTTAATAATGATATTTGAAATGTCAAAGTTTAATCTTGTCTCAGTTCTGTCTGAAGTCACCAGTCTCCTTGCACCTCTGCAAGACTTTTAGGAACAGTCAGCTTGCTAGAAACTGAGAGAATCAGCTATGTATACGATCCTTCACATGGTGGTAGGTGGCTTGAAAGTAGCATAACTCCTTTCTAGAGATGGTTATACCATAAATATACTATATATACCCTTTTGTTCTTCAATTTGTTTTGTATTGGATGAGTAACTGAAGACCATCAAGACAAATGCTACAATTTTAGGAAGACTGTCATTGATTTAAGTGGACTTTAAATTATAGTTTGTGTCACTGACGATGAGAAGGTGTAGGATATTTTAGGTATGATTCTTTTCTTCTACTGTAGTTCTAGAATACTGAAAGATATGGAGTTATATAATCAGAAAGCTACATAAAAGGACCATGACCTGAATAGAGTCATAGAGCATGTTTTTCTCTTTCTGTACTTCTTTTAATGTATTTAATTGCAAAGCTATATTAAAAAAAAAAAGCAAGTAAAAATCACCCAACTGACTGAGGAAAACCGAGTTAATTCTGAAACAACAAAACTGTTTAGATTGTTATGATATAAGCTTCAAACCCCTAAGTTAGTTGTTACTCAGTGTAGAGTTGTCATGCAAGCTTAGAGTTGGCTAAAGTATACAAAAAAAATAAGTCCAGGCAACTTAAGTTCTGCCTGTGAACATTTTCAGAACTGTTTTAGATTTCTGTTGCAGTTTTGTGTGGCTGGGTACTGGTAGAGAAGGGGGCGGGGGGAGCTGCAGAGATGTCTGCTGCAAGAAGCAGCTAGAAACTCTCTGCAGGCCCCAGAGAGTAAGCATCTTGCCCATTAGCTGCCCAGAAGCATTTTTAGTCAACTGAGGGTTGGAGTATTCTTAAAATATGACTACTTGATGACTGTTTTATTGTAAAATGTCTAGAAGTAGTGAAATTATGTCATTCCTACTTTCACCATCCATGGGGAGATTCTACTTTTAATTTTAAAATAATCTTCTCCGCCATTTATTCGCTTCCCTTCTTTCCATTTTGGTTGATATTTTTAACCTTGGATTATTTAATTTTCTTTCTTTAATTTTCTTTTAAACTGTATTACTTAGGAGTAGCAATTTTTGAGCAACAGGGCTATGTGACCTGTAATTCCCTAAAGATCAGGCCCAAGTCTAACACACAGTATTACAAGTGAGGATAGAAACAGTGGTTGATAGAAGTTTCAAGAGGCGCAACAAGTACAGAAATTTTAAAAAACCCACAAATAACTAAGCATTTATCCTCTAGAAAAAAAGAGAGGTCTGAAAGTTCAGTTAAACTACTATTTTCTTGGTATTGAGCACTAAATTGAGTGTAGAAAAATCTACTTTGGTCATCTGTAGCCCAGCATGTTTGAAGAATGACCAGTAGAATCACTATCAGTATTGTCTGGTGGCATTATGCCTTATAGCAAGCAGCACTGTTTAAAGGGGTCTGGACTCCACAAATTCTTATACTTATTTTTCTCTACCTTTCTGACATTTTGTTTGGTTTGGTTTTTACCTGAAAAAAACCTTGACATTTGCATTTAGGAATTATTTTACTTGTTGAGATAACTGGGTTGAATTTGAACTGAAGCTAGACAGTTTTCATTCAAGTAAAGCATGGGATATTGTTCTGGGTTTTCAGTTGGAGTCAAGTAAGTCAGAAATATGTCTTTAGGTACATAGAAGAATTTAAATAAATCTGAAAATGAGGTAAAAAATAAAACTCGAAAGGATAAGCACAGTGACCTTTTTCAGCTTTTAACTGCAGACCTCTGCACGGAAGCTTGAATATCTGCAGATCAGAATGAATGAATAGCTCTTATTTTGTAATAATAATGCAACACACCAGGACAAAGTTTAAAATCTAAGTGAAATTTGTGTTTACAGAACTATGATTCCCAGTTTCTATGGGTGTTCATAATTTTTTTTAAAAGCAATTATATATTTAATTTTAAAAATATATAAACAGGCATTTCCCCCTTTGAAAATGTAAAATAGATTTACTAACTGACCTGAGTGAAGGAATATTCATTCCCCTTGATTAACAGAACTACCCTTACTGTTATGGAAGCAGAAGACAGTAATTAAAATAGATTTAATATAAGCCACCCTCATTTTGAAGGTGCCTCAGTTTGCGGCCTGTGGGGAAGCCAAGTAATTAAGTTTGAATGCAGCACTGAAGTGAAGATCCATGGTACTAACAAAAAACCCAAATAATGGTTTGGACAGTCCTGGCGTAACAGAAAGCTCCCATTAGAATCCAAAGGACTGTTTGTGACCCTGAGTGGATGCACTGCACTAAGTGATGTTAATTTCATTACATGCTAGAGTGGGATATTTTACTTAGAGATAACAATGTTAAACCATGGCAATTCTCTAGGATCTCCATCTCGTGCTACAAAAGCAATGTCTTTACATTCAAGGACCTGGTTGGAACTGGCAATCAAAATGTCTCTGATTGCAAAAAACCACAACTTGTTACAAGATCAGACAATAAAGAGGAGTCACTTCGGATGAAATAAAATCAGCAGTTTGAGTGATCTGTAGATGGAATGGGAGACAGGGAATGTGCACAGGAGTGAAGCTGACCTTGGAAACGATCCCTTCTATGGACTCAGTAAAACAAGCATGATCCTAATTTCACAGGAACTAGCAGCTGAGTACACATCTCTGAGACTAAAACTTCGTGGATCTTGATGTTTACAGGGAATATAAATGCATTAACCAATCTAAAACATCCCCCCTCTTCCAAAAACCTGTGTCTGTATTTGTGTCCTCAAGAACTGTGCAAGAGCTTGAATGAATCCAGTGTGACTTATTTCAGATTTACCAGTTACATTCCAGGCTTTCCCATATAATAGCTGTGATATCATGTATGTGTGCATAAATTTCTGTATAGTAATATATGTGTATATATACATAAATGTATTGGTTGGCATACATTTTCCATTTTACTGACTGATGTAAATGAAATCAAATTTGCACTGGGAATTTAATGATCTGTAACATCAGCAGGGTTATATTTGGTAGTTTTTTTCAGACTCCAGGAGACATAATGGTATCAGTGAAACAAGTTACACTGTTTCTTCAGAATCCCTATATTTTAGTACTATTTTCACCACTATTTTGTTCAGCCTTCTTGCAGTATTCTATTAGATGGTGTGAAATAATGTGTCTTCTAACTGAAAACAGTTAACACATCTGATGTAAAGAGGATCCATATCTTGGTGAAGAAAATTTGTCTCAGGTCTTTCCTATGAAAAAGAACAGAAACAAACCGAGTTCTGAAGCAGCAAGTCTTCTCAATAAAAGAATTTCTATTGCCTATGAGTATATCTGAGCTTTTGCTGAGAGAGTTCTGGTTGCCACGTTTTCCTGTACTACTGTGCTTTCAGTAACATACTGTTATAAAGTGCTTTGGGACACGCTGTGCATAAAGAGGTATGATACAGAACCAAATTCTGTTTTTGATTCTCTGAAACTTTGCAATTCATTTTTTAGTAAATACTGTTGCCAAAGTGATCTGAAATCATTCTGTTTAGGCATCTGACAGTGTCGATACAACACACTCTGACTCACTAATGTGAATACCAAAAAGAAATAATGGGAGGTTACACTGGTACGGATGCTCAGAAAAATACTAAGATGAATGGTATTTTTCAGGGGTATTCACTGTACATAGTACATTTCAGGATTTTTCTCTGTATTCTCTTCGTAGTGTTGTCACTAAATGTTTTTATTACAACTTTTACTATGCAAAAAATGACAAACCCATAAAACCAATGGGATTACACTATCATAAAATCCCGATATTTTCATGTGCTCAAATGCTGACGTGTGAACATTCATATCTAATATTTTAATAGGCTGAAATTAAATGCATATGTGTTGTATTTTCATCTAACACTCAAGATATGCTCGAGGGGAAAAAGAATGAAATGTAAGGATGAGGAAGTATCCCCATGTACATTCCTTTTGTTTCAGTTATTTTATGCTAAAATTTTTTTCTGCCATCTATTTACAAACTTTGGACTTTGTAAGATTGCCTGTTAGGTATGCTGCAGAAAGGATTTTCAAAGTTTTAATTTTGTTATTTCTTAACCAATATCACAGAATCAGCATCTTGATATTATCTGTTTTCTCATGAGGGTTGGCAACTATGCAGTCTGACTGATTGCAAATCTTTTATTTTCCTGAAATGTTGTTAAATGCCCATTTGTGTAACTATCAGTGCAGTATTTTCTTATGTACATCATATAAGGACTTATTTTCTGTGATAGTTTTTGAGAAAGGTTGATGGAAAGACGCAGAGGATTACCTAAGAGTATTGACCCTAAACGTGTTGTCTGCAACGCAGGTATAAAGGGAGTCTTTGTTGGTTACTGTACGTTACGCTTAGACAGCAATGAGATATCCAGGTTTATCTGTGAACAGATTTTGGATCAATGACTCCAGCCTGTTGGAAAGAATGATTGTGGATAGAAAAAAATGCTATAAGCCTGCAGCATACTTGGCTTCCTAGGAACATGCTTGAATTACTATTGCTAAATTTCTTGAATGTTTACCTCCTGGCTCTTTTTTATATTCAATATGCTTTAAAAATTCTTAGTTTTGTAGAGAAATTTACTGCACTCTAATTTTACTGTTTACATTTTTCAATGTTGCCAGTGCTAATAGTTTCCCAGTAATGGAATGATTTAATGTAGATTTCTCTGCCTCTCTGATGGTTTAGATTCTGAAACAGGTAGCTTCTTACAGGGTCTGAAACTTCATCACAATGGATAAAGATTTGGCCATACTTTAAAAATTCAGTTTTTCTTCTGATCCCTCATGACTCTACCCCACTAATACAAAGTCCCACAAAGTACTACCTGCTTGGAGCCATCATGTTGGTATACTTTGTTTACTAATGCTGCACAGTCGGAATGCAGACTGCTATTAGTAACCTTACTGAAAAGATAGGGGAAATATAAATGCAGAACCTTTATGCTTGCTCCACCCCTAAAAGGCAGATGAAATTCTATTGCAGTTGCTTTTAATTATATATATCTAAAAAATTTTTTTTTGTTCTTTCCTATCTTAGGGTTTTAGCACTTTGGTGGAGTTAGCTTATGCAAGAGTGATAATGGGGAAGAAATGGACGTAACAGCCTACACCTTTTACCATTAACTTCCTTAGCTCTCTAGAAAGCTGTGTAATGAAGCCAGAATTTATATTCTTATTTGGATTATTTTATACTGTGCCATGGGAAAAAGAACAAATAGTAAGAAACCAAGCATTTGACACTCAGAAGAAAAAGTATGGAAACACATGTGCCATTCTGAGCTTTGTTTAGAACACTAAGTATTTGGTTCCTGCTTTGAGTGAAACGTGTCTGAAATGATCCCTTCCCAGACAGCTTGGTGATTTCACATTTCAGGTGAAGTCTCACAACCCTGTTAGTGCTGTGGTTCACTATTGCCATCATAGTTAGGGAAAGAAGGCTGCTACCTTTTCCTTACAAAAATTCATTAAATGGAACTGGCATGCTATATCTTCAGTGAGAGTGAGAAAAGACATGTATTTGTATCGTGAAATGTGCACAGTGACATGAAGCACACATTTGCTTTCTGATATACATGGTACATATAAACATATCACGTTGCTGCACATGAATGAAGGAAAACTTTATTTAGGTACACTTAATAAGTATGAGGAATCATATGGTTTACTGCAAATAATAAATTATATAAAAAAGGCCCCTATCTATCTGTTTATCCTGGGTTTATATTTACATTTTTTAATCTATTTGATAACATTAATTAACTGTGGCATGATTAATGCATTCAAAACTGAAAGAGTAGTTGCATAGAATGGGGGAAGGACAGGCTTGTTTGCCAGGGCTTCATTGAAATGTTGCCAGGTCTCAGATTGTTCCAAGCAGAGGAAGAATTCAGTGTAAATTGTGATGGAAAAAAGTGAATGCTGTAAAGTAGAGAAAACAGTTCTGATCATATTCTAATATTTAAAATTAAGTGCAAAATTATTTTACTGGTCTGGAATTTAACTGCTGCTATCTTGGTTAATTCTGGGAATGACCTAAAAAATTCCAGAACTGAATCAGGCTTTTGAAGAGTCAGACTTTAGCTGTGCTCTGAGACTGGGAGTGCTAATAGGATATGTCTGTTACAAACTAAGCACACCTGATGGTTTATTGAACTCGCAGACCCCGTTATTTGTTATCTGGAAGTATAGCGATTGCAGTTTAACTTCTCACAGTTTGTTCTCTTCTCCCTCCCCTTACATTCTGTCATTCTACCCTTCCTCCCTTTCCTTCTCTCCCTTCCTATTATGTCCCTTTGGACATAATATTGGGATGGTCACAGTGCTATGGTAATAAATAAATGTACAGATGTTATTAGGCAGGTCTGCTGTTTTCTGTAACCACTGTCCATTGTCTAACTGCTTTAAAACCCCTCTCAGAACCATCAATGTTTCTGGCCTGTACTGAACTTCTTACGTTCTACTTAAATGTTCTGAGTTTTTCTGACATCTTTCTCTGTCCCTAATCTGAGGAAGTATGTACTCCTACCTCATATCTTACTCCTTCATCTGTGAGACATAAAAGATACACATTCTCCATCGCTAGGTCATGGGCATGTGGAGTTCTGTTCTTTTATACCATACAGAGGGGAGATAAAAGATTCGATTGGCTATGTGACATGCCCTGCCCCTTCTCTACTTCTGAGCCTTCTCTGAAAATCTGTATGGCATAGAAGAGTGCTTGCACAAAGTATATATATACTAATACACAATAATCACCTGATATTCTCTGTTGGAATTACAGGAGAGGTAATACTTTCTGAAAAGCTGTTGTCTTAATTTCTTATCAATTAGAAAACTTAGAAAAAAACATTCAGCAGAGAAGCTCAGGACTGGTGAGCAGGTTGGCATGTCAGATTATGCATGTTTGTGGACCAGCCCTCTATCCTATTTTATGATAGGCTAGAGAAATGGGCAAAGCTATCACCCTTGCAAGAACAAGAGAAAATAGTTTTGGCTATGGAGAACTTTCTGCTTTCTGTTTCATGTACAACGATGGATGCTCAAGAGAGATGTGTTTTCTATATAGGAAATCAACCTTGCTTTATGATTTTATATTTCTAAAATGAAGAGCTTAATACAGCTGTAAGAATTTCATTTATAATGTGTTTAAAACACTATTTTGCATATACAATATAAAATACCTTCTTAGAGGAAACAAAGTAACCGGTGTTCTGAATACTTTGGAAAACCTGTGGTGGGGTTAACCCTATAAAGCAGCAGTGGTCTGCTCTTTAAAAACCTTTGCTGTTTAGAATTCTCAAGTTCTACCTGAACCATATAGTCTTAGCTCATCAGAAAAGGACATTGTTGTTTTACTATATTTTAAAATGGAAAATCCAGACCTGATGGTGTCTTATGAATGCAAATGAGAATTTATGAGCATTCACTGGCTATTTTGTAGAAGTGCATTAATAATCAGGCAGTCTCACCATAAGCAGATTCTATTAGAATCAAAAGGATTAACTACAAATATATCCTTTTATTAAAAGTGCTGTCTTTTATGGAAATAAAAAAGATATGTCATCCTTTTCTATTTTACCCATGTGAAAGTAATTGTCTCCCAGTAGTGAGAAATCTAAGACTTGGTCTTGTGGTCCATTTTTCAGTTGGCAGCTTTGTTTAACTGAGTTACTGTAAAGAAGCCTCAGTCTCAGTCTCTGAGTAAAGCTGTTAGATGCAGAAGGCCAATAGTTAATGTTAACAAGAGACAAAATGAGGAAATACTAGGATTTACTACTATAATAATTTTTTGAATTGTGTTTCTACCAAAGAAAATATTTGCAGAGTAATCACACGTGGTTGATAACTTTCCTCTTTGAGTTTGCTGGAGAATAGTTATGTATCTATCTACAGCAAAACTTAGTTCGTTACAGACAACAGAAATACTGAGGGCAATTTCTCGGCATCAAGTTGACTGCAATTATTACTTTGGAAATGAAGAGGAATAATCAAAAAAATCATAACAGTGTGCCATAGAACCAACACAAAATTTAAGCTGTAAGAAATACAGAAATCTCAGAGAGGAAATGCATCGTTTAATTCGAATGGCAACAACTGGTTTGTGTCTTTTGAGTCAAATTGCTTGTATGAAGTACAAGCCTGGTAGTCAGTAAGTAGCATTTGTCCAAGTTCTTTCTCCCATACTTTACACTGGTTGAAGTTCAGTTATTTTATCTGGATTAGTTTTACATCTAAGTCCTCAGAATTTCTAAAGAGTGGTAGTGAGATAAGTAAAAATGCTGGAAGTAACACTTAAAGTGGGTTTCCACTACAGTTTGGGAAGAGATAATATTTTTTTTTCTAGGTTGTACACTCTCAGTGTTCGTCTTGGACCTTTCCTTTTTGACTAGTCTCTGTGATGTTTTGGAACAAGAAAAATGAACAGGTTGTACATAGAGACAAAAGTGAAATTCAAGTGGAAGGCTTGATTCTTTTTTCCATTCACCAATCCTTGGTGTGAGAATGACAACTTGAAATAGGTATTTTGAGCTGAGAAAACATGCACTGCATTTTTCACATGTTCACCCTTAGCTTCATATCATTACCCACTTGCTATTTTCTGATATTTATTGTTGCTATACCTTTTTCTTTCTCTCATAAGTCCCTCTAATTTGTTTATTATCTGCAAATCTGGCAAGCACTAAGAACTTCTTCATTTTTCTGCCAAGTTGTTTTCTTTCACATTCAATTAGATCCAGTATTATTTACTTAGAAATGGCAAAGCTCTTGAATGAGTTTCAGCATCAAAGTGATCAAAAGCAAGCATCTGAATTCCCTATTGGGATAAAGGTGTGTGTGATGGATACACACCAGAGATACAAGAATAGCAGAGGATGAACTGTAAAGTCTTGATTGGGATGTGGAACAGATGCTGTTTCTGGCTGCTTATACAAGATCCCATCTACTCTGCTTTCCAAAGGCACTTGAACTAATGTTACTTTTGTCCTTTGCACTTTTAAACTCTGAATGTATAGATGGAGAGGTATGTATATTTTTACAATATATGCTGCTCTTGTGACTGGCTGTGTTGTTTTGGAAAAGAATTCCCACCCCAAAATTCTCCAGTAAATTCACAGTACTACAGATTCACTGTTTTGGTTCTTAGTATTTCTGTGCATCATCAATGAAGGCTGAATGGACTGTCTGTGGTATGGAGAACTATTGCCACAAATGGTTTTCCTCCTCAGGCATTCTGTAAAGTGAGAAAGCACGTAAGGGATTCTTAATCAAGGTATAAGGTTACCTAACAAATAATTTCTCAATAGCAGAGCTTTAACTTATGAAAAACTTTAAGAATATCCACGGGGAAAATCTTTGGTTCTGCAGCTTCATATTTACATTACAGTAGCTGGAAGTTAATTAGCCCTGCTAGCCTTTTTCTTTTAGGCTAATTAGTAAGAAAACTGGTTATAAAAAAGTCAAAGTCATTTTGAGAGAAAGAACTTCAACATTTTGTACATAACAGTCCCTTTGGAGGATATTATCTCCATAATGACCATAGGATGCTCTCTGTTCTGACAGAATGTAGTTCTACAGTCTCTGGACTCATTTAGACGATGTCTTAGTCATTAATGATTTTAGGCCTAGATGCTTGCAATTGCCAGATGAAACCACATGACATGTTGTTTAATTATGCAATGATCAGCAGCCTTTACATTTTAATTAGGGAGCCACTGTAATGAAGCCGTCCCACTTTACATATGGCTTATTGGGCTGAAAGGTCATCTTTACTAATTGGTTGTTTGGAAATGTAATTTTGACACGGCAATACAGGTAGACTTGTCTTCATTTCTAATGTGTTTCCTGATCTTTTATTTGATTTGGCTAATTAGTGCTAATAATTTAAAAGCTGCATGGCATTCCAAAACTCCTGCTGTTTACTATATGTATAGTAGTTTTGTTAACAAATTTTAGAACTGTTAATATGTGGTGACATACTATTAGTGTCTACTCACACTTTTCTTTGGTTTTGCAGGATTATGGGGACATTAATGTCACACATTTCTTTCAGTTATCTGTATGTGAAAGAGATTCCTGATGCAAGGAATTTAAAGAACTATGCTTTAATAACCATTTGCAGTACTCTTTAGAGAATATTGGCATTGGAAAATGCATGATTTATTTGAGTTTAAGTTTTTCAATGATTAATTCATGAATATATCCTCAAGAATGCCAAGGTCTCCAAAATAATGAAAGCCTATCCCTTCATAGCTGTTTATTTTCATTTCAAATCAAAGCTGTCTTGTCTGCTTGTTTACATTTTAGAAGAATAGTCTGTTCTTTCCACTGGGGTTTGATATTATTTTGACAAGTAAAAGAATTAATTTATTTTAAAGAATCAAGTAGGTAAACTTTCCATCTCCCCCTGCATTATGTTATGAGATACGATAAGCTGAAACATTTCCCAGCCTGCTCCACCAATCCAGCCCACATGCTACATAAAGTCTCTCTTCTCTTTGGTATTTCATTGTATTTGTAACAATGAAGTAGACTCGGTTCATCTTGGTTCCTCACAGGGATGACTGTTCATGAGGATGCTAGCTTGAAAATATTTGGCTCTGTGTCCTTTCTTCCTTAAAGCTATTTTTGCTTATATCCAGTTGGGCAAAAAATGAGTTGCTTTAGTTAGTCAAGGGACTCAGCAGGCGCCTTTCAGGCAAACGTTACTGCTGCTCAATTGTTAGAGCTCTCTGATAGTCAGACAAGCAGTGATTAAATCTACCATCACTTTCACGTGACATTCACAATCCTCCTTTGACCAGGCTTCCAAAACCACTACATTCAGGTTTCTATTCAGAAGCTCTTGACAGCTATATGTGGTTTAGATCCAGATGAGTGTCTCTAAAAAGATTGTTTCATTTAAAAGGTTTCCTGTGCATTTCAGGAAATCAATCCCATAGCTCTGTAATACGCTACTAATGTAAAGTTGTTGGAGCAGGAACATGTTTTACTGTGTAGCTTTGTCATATGTAGCAAACCAAAAAATTTAAGCTTGATGATGTAATTTTGCAACACTGATAAAAATTAGTAGTAATCTGTTAGTCTCAGAAATTTAACAAGAACTTGCAAGATGTGCTAGCTAGCAGTTTAGTCGTTTTGTCTCCACTGTTACAAACATTTACATATATCAGTCTTGTCAGTGTCTTCAGCTGAAGACATCATGAATGATGAATACTAGTGAAATATAGTGAATAATGTTTCTAGGGTCAAGGTAGAAGGTTATCTTGTTAATTTCTTCTGCTTATTTTTTTCCCTTCATATAACTTTTGTACTGGTAGCCTGTTTTGGTTTATTCTTGATAGGTGACGTGGCTGTTGTTAAAACAAGACAAGGTGAATAAATTATTCTGAAAAAATACAAATTATTTAGTAATTATCAGAAGGGTACATTAGAATGATTTTTGAGCAGGCTTTATTTTCTGGTCACTAAAAAATTTTTATATTTACCTATAAAATGCCGCTCTAGCATAAAGAACTGTAGATAATTATTACATATTTAAACACTTTTCTCACTTTCTGCAAGGTAAATAATGGATCCTGATCATTACCACACTGAACTCAGGTGGCTACACTTTGGTAAAATTATTGCTGATTAAGAGAGTTTAATTAAAATTAACTAACAGAAGTTCTGATGTTTTTGATGGACTATATAACAGCTCCCTGCTTGTATGAAAATTCTTTCCTCCAGCTCATATTTCTGCAACCGTCTTCAAGAGAATTGTGTCTTTTCTCAGATTTTGACCCAGCTAAATTCTTGTGCACGTGAATGTTTGGAGTTCACAAAGAAGGACTTGAGATGATAGGCTGCTGTAGCCATTATCAAGTGGTAGTAATAAAGATTATGTAAATTTTAAAAAGTAATAGAAATGGAGTACAAGTTACAATTAATATGTACTGCTTACTACGGTTACAATTAGTATTACTTTTGTTAGTAAGCTGTGGCCACGTTCTCTGTTTCAGGCTCAGGAATCATTGTTCTGGGTATATATTTCTTAGAAGCAATATGTTTTGACTGATACCTGGTTTGGCTTAGAAACAATTTTCTGAAAGAGTAAAAAATGTTTTTTATTTTTGGCAAATTCTGTGTCTGGATCCATTGAAAGATCATTGGAGCTCATAGATGGCATAAGTTATAAAACAACACAGCTTTATTCCAGGGGAGATAAATAGTTATGAGAAACTCGGTGTGTAAGAGTGGTTTATCTCCAACACCACATGAAACTGAAAAGGTTGAATAAAAGGGTATTCATGCTCCATTAACTTGAACCCCCATGTATTAAAATTGGTAAAGATTTCGAAAAATGCATCAAGGAAAATGGAGTGGCTTCTGTACAAGAAAGAGTGAATAGATTAAAACTTTTCAGACTGAAAAAAAAATGCTTTTTTGAGATGGGAAACATCCAAATGATGTTGTAATTGCAGGAATTTTTGGACTTAAAAAGGGAGAGGTAGAGACCATTCTTTGGAATGGTCCTTCTAATCAGACAATCAGGTTGAGGAAATTCTCTGAGCTGAAATTATTTAGAAGCTAAGAGATAGTTAGACTTGAATATGTATTATGCATTTGCCCTTTTCTCACTCTTTTACTAAAAATCTGCTTATTACCACCACTGAAAATAGACTACAGAGATAGAACTTTGGTTTGACTCAGTACAGCTCTTGTTTCGGTGGAGTCAGCATCCTGGATTTGCTCTTTCTTTCTTAAGAAGTCTGAGTCAGAAAAGGTAAAGGCTGGGAATCTGATAGCTGGAGCGTTAGGGGAATACTGTGGGCAGTGAGGGCAAAAGTAAGAGTGCAGATAGTACATAGCCCTGTGGCAGCAGTGGGAGACAGGACGTGATACTGGATCCTGGGATTCTCTGGAAACAAAAGGGAGCTCAAGACCTCTGGCTGGAAGAAAGGGCTCACTTTATGGAATGAATAGAATACAAATTAAGGATAAGTAATAATATTGAGGTCTGGCAGTAAGGACTGTGTTTCTGGCACATGTACAGGAAAAAAATAAGGTAGGGCAAGAAGAGAGAGTGGGGAGAGAAATGGAGCTAGAGATTCCAAAAATGATTTCTAAGGTCCCTTCCAATCCAAACCATTCTATGATTCTATGATATAGTCAGCATACTTGCATGTGCATGTTGTTGGGAAGCACAAATACTTGTCTCATTCTTTACCTGATCTGGCACCCTTAAAATATAGTTGAAATGTCCTTATGATTGTATGGCAGGAAATGTTCACGTAAACATTTAGCACATGCATCTTAGAGAAGATTTGGTAGCCACCTGCTTTTGAAGTCTGCAGGTTGTGACATAAAAGTGAATTGTATCAAATTATTTGCTTTTAAAACATTTACCTCAAGGCCTGTATTTTCAGCTAAAAAGGTAATTAATCATAATTTGTTATGGGAGAGCTAGGATTTCTGGAAAAGACTGAACATGAAGACAGTTGAGCTCCACAACTCAACTAAACAATTCTATCAGAATGGATTTGGCCAACAAGGTTACTGTTGGCTTTGACCATGCAGTATTGGTTGGTTACTAGTAGTTTTTTGTTGAAACAGGGGTTGTGAGCTGCTCTGATATTTTTACTGAGCAAACTGCAGTTATAGCTGCATCTTTGGAATTTCACAGGATTCAATTGCCTCCTGCCAAAGCTTTAGTTTTCAGCCAAATTAGTTTTGTTGTGTGCATACAGAATGGATGTAGGTCAAAAAAGACAGCACAGGTGCATAGAAGTGATTTTTATCAAAATACAATAGATGTGTTGGTAAGCAGAATTTCATGACGCATGTACTGTGTATTTCTGAGTTTCTTTATTTGTATAATTTCAAACCCTAAAATTTTATGCATCAAGCTATTGCATTTGACTGTGTATTGTTTTCTCATGATTTCTTAACATCCAGCAGTCAGGACTTGGTCTTTCTTAATGCTGAATATTTTTGCCTTTATTTCACGTAACAACATAGAAGTAAGTTCTTAGTCTTTACCATGCTAGTACTCTGTTTAGAGTGTACTCTTGTGGGCTGAAGTTAGGACAACATATATATAAAAAAATCTATCTGTATATACATATACAAGCCAGCAGGGCCATCTAAATGCTTAGGATCTTCATATTTTAATGGGACAAAAAAGCTCTTGCTTGTAATCTAAATGTTAAGCCTTTAAAAGAAAATTGCTTGATGCTCCCAAGGTATCGTTTGTGATACACTCTGCACAGACTATGTTTCTTGTTATCTACCTCTAGCCATGTGACTCTTATGATACACTGACATATTTAGATGTTGATCTCAGTAAAAAAGAAATACTTAATTTCAATAAACTGATAAAATTCAGTTCATGCTAACATGAAATAAAAAAATATATATTTATATATTTAAAGTACCTATCACCATATTGATAAGCATTCTGATAGCAGAGGTAAGAACAGGAGTCAGCCTGTCAGTACCTCAGCACTGCTGCTTCCAACCAATTTGGTTTTGTGGGTTGAAAATTTCTTTTAATAATAAAAAAAGATCTATGTGGGAAATTTGGTTCTGTTGATCATGTATCTTTCTGAAAAATGCCCTCTTGACCATCTGTCTTTCTGTTCTGTTTTTCCTATTCTTTAAACATTTCTTTGGACTATAGAAAGACATGTTTAGTGTGCAAGTCTTTTTAAATTATAGTTATGACAAGGTATATAAACAAGGATAGCAACTCAAATAAATACGGCCACTTTTTCTCAAATACATCCACATGTTTGCTGTAAGCATACATTTATTCTTTCTGGTAAATTTGGGGCTCTTTTTTAGCTTTCTAGCTCTGCAGCTTGATGCTTCCAAGACCTTTAAAATGAGAGGTCTGAAGATAAGGATCATTAGGTTTGCATGGAAAACTGAATATCAAACATAAATAATAGCTGCATTTTTCAGTAATATGAAGGAAGGTCTCGGAAGACTGATAATGCAAAGAAAAATCTTTGCAAAAGAGCCCTCAAGTTATACAAGGTCTCTGAAATGATAGGAAGCATCCTTTTATATTATGGAGAGATTAGTGTGATTTCAACCTCATTCTATCTGCATAGATTTTGATAGCAGGCTGTAGTTCTCTCCTTTGTTTTCGGGCATTTTGAATATATAATTTGGTTAGGGTTTTCTATAATTTTTTAATATATTTTTGCCTTTATAGTGACTCCAAACTATTCATTAATATAAAAATCCTGCTTATTTTAAGTTAAGCAGTGCCAAGAAAGGGATATTTACAACTTAAGTGGTCAGAACACTCCCTTCAAATAGCACCTTTTTAAGAGAAATTAAGAACTATGATATTTTTGTGTGTATATATTTTAAAGTGTATCCTTTAAATGAAACAAAATATTAATATTGTGTGAATATATCCTGTAATTTTTTTTACATATATTCCTTTAAAAATAAGTGCAGTGATAAAATATCCTTTAGAATAATGATGTGTGATTCCTCTAGTTTAATAGATTATATATCCTTAATGTTGTTTATTCAGAAGTTTATGGCAATGTTTTCCTCATTTGATGTGGTAGGTGATTCCATTCCTGATATAAACCAAAGTAACGATTGTACCATGTACTGTTCTGTGCTGCCTTCTGCATTGCTCTTACCAGCACCTACTGTTAAATTAAGAGGCATTTCTCACTTCTGGTCTCATACACTTATTTGGCTCTGAAATCACAGTGAATAAGAGTGCAACTGAACCTCAGGCTTGACTTAAAAAAGTTATTCCACCAGTTGCTTAGTTCTCAAATAGATTATCATCAGTTACCAAAATATCTGTGCTTTATATGTTAAACTGGAAAAGAACAGATCAGCATTAAGGCAGGTTTTTTCATCCTGGCAGATTACTTACAACACTGTGATAAGTAGATGTCATAGAACATATATACTGATATTACTGTTTCATTATAAACCCACTTAAAAGGAGAGGAAGACTCTCACAATTAAAGGTAGGTAATTATACATCAGGTATGTAGATGAAGTAGATAAAGTTACTCAAATCACTATCTGGTGTCTCTTAATGATATCTGCATTTTAGGTTTGTAAATTACCATTTGCCCAAATAGATTGTTAGATACTTCTGGAATTCAAAGCAACTATCCAACTTGAAAACAGGATGATGAAATTTTAGTGGTTGCATTAGGATTTTTATGATTCTGAATTTTAATTATGCTATAACAGTATAGCTGATAAAATACCTGATAAGCATGAACAGGATTATTGTCCCCTATGATTAGCTTTACATCTGACTATTCACTCTGTATCTGATTTGTACATTGCACAGCACTAACTAGCATCATAACAAAATGAGATCCATTTTGTAAACCAAGTGAGGGAAGGGGATAACTCCTATAAATGATCAGCAAAGGTCTAAGCCAAAGTCTGACAGAGTCAGTGGGAATAATTCTGTAGATTTTGAATCAGGATGCCAGGGTGATTGTAGGGTATGCAGATCTTTATCTAAAAGAATTGTAGATAAAAAGAATTTTTTCCCAATGTCTAATCTAAATCCACCCTCTTTTAGTTTAAACCCATTACCCCTTGCCCTATCACTCTTCTTCCTGAAAAAAGATCCCCTCTCCATCTTTCCTGTATGCTGGTTTAGGTACTGTAAGGCTACTCCAAGGTCTCTTTGGAGACTTCTCCAGGCTGAACAAGCCCAAGTCTCTCAGCCTGTCTTCATAGGGGATGTGGTCCAACCCTCAAATCATCATCTTAGCTTTCTTCTCAAATAAATTCTCCTTTTTGCCAGATAAAGCAGAATATTTTATAATACACTATTTTTTCCCAGGGTATTAAATTTATGCAACTCAGCAGGTAAGGCATTAGTATGATAAACCAACCAGAGTCTTATGCCTTGCTAACTATTTCAAGACAACAGCCATCTCTACAATACAAATGAATCTTTGCTGTATCACAATAAAAACTATTTTACAGACAGAGTGGAGAAATGCAAGAACACCAAGGGCAAGTCTCTGCAGAGGAATGCATCACAGAGTAGAGTCCTGAATTTACACTGGTTAAGCCCAGGCCAGAACCTAGAGCAGTATAAACACAGTATAAAAAGCAGGGTTTACTGGCTTTAGTGACTACTGTTCAAGGCTGTCTTTCTTCTTAGTCTCTTTGTGTATTTACATGCCATTTCAGGGCAGCAACAGCACAGGGACCCCACTTCATTGCGTAATTATTATGTGTCCACAGTGACTTCTAAGTCTGTAACACAAAAAAAGGCACAAATTTTGTATCTGCATCATCTAAATTGGTGCCTGGATCAGTTGTTTCTCTCTTTAAAAATACCTGAGAGTCTATAGTATGTTTATTGTGGTGCCTAGATATTCTGTGTAACCAACAGTCAGTGCTGCAGATCTGCCAACTAAATGCTTGATGTGAGATCATCAGCTTTCCATTACATCATCTATGTTCAACCCCAGCTAATATTTGGGATTTAGTCTCTGGAGGGTGGTTAAATTCTGCCTTTTGCTGTTTACAGAAATGTCTGACAACACATATATGGAAATACATATTTCTTATATTTTTTGTGTAAATATAATAGAATGGGAATTAACATAACAATGTTAATGGAGAAACCTTGAATGTTTTCAGTTTGTACTAAGAAAGATGCTTCACATTACAGAACTGACCTTGATATATCTCAGACTTAGCATATTGGGGGTCATTTATACTGAGAAGGCTTTTGGTCATCAGGATTTAAAAAAAAATCACTTCTAACAGATCAGGATGCTCTGCTGGAGAGTCCTTGTACTGAAATATATGTGTGCGGTGTCCTGAAAATTAAAATTCCACAGTCTGCTACTCATCAAAAGAATCTACTGTTGGCAGAAAAGCAGTCCTTTTTGTTTCTCCATGTGAGATACAGAATATTAACTACAATTCAATGTTCTCATCATCTGACTACCTCATTCTAACTCTTGCACATACCAGCCGGTATTAAATTGCCTTTTTACTAATTTGGGTATGGTTTTGTTAACAGTGGTTAACAAACACAGTCAGTAAAGGTTGTTTTTATTGTTTCAAGCTGTTAAGATATATAGTTAATATCTAAGCTATTTAGGACAGTTGACTTCATGTTGTTCCAATTAAATATTTTAAGCAGTGACTTTGTTTATAATATTTTATAATATTTCATAATATTATATTTATACTATTATATTCTAATATAATATTAGAATAATATTTTCTATATAGTATTTTAAGTATCATTTTTCTTGTAGCACAGCTGCCCCTGAGTTTGTAAAAATAATTTTGCTAAACAGAGTACTTAGCTTGTACAGAGAGCAGCTACACGGCTATGATAGTGCACTAGGGCTGCCTTTCTGACTTCTGTCTGCTCTGCGTGTTGTTCCCTCATGAAACGTGGAAGTAGATGTTGCTCTGGAGCAAACCTTACCACTGAGGCATATGATGTAAATGACTACCTCACAGCTGAACAGAGAAGTTTCTCTGGTTAGTGCCCATTCAAAACCAGTAATGCTGGTGACAGGTACTGGAGAGTCGCAGAGACCTTCAGAAGTGGCACGTTTTTCAAACATAGGTGAAATTTTTAATAATTCACATCAATGTTAAAGAGAAGCTAGGTCCTGAAGATTGTTTCAGGTAGAGAACAGA
This sequence comes from Hypotaenidia okinawae, assembly GCA_027925045.1. Classification (NCBI taxonomy): domain Eukaryota; kingdom Metazoa; phylum Chordata; class Aves; order Gruiformes; family Rallidae; genus Hypotaenidia; species Hypotaenidia okinawae. The sequence continues at coordinate 7,709,284 of BSDF01000013.1, read as the reverse complement.
ACTCAAGAAGTAAGCAGGTTTTTAATACAGTTTGAAAGGAATAGCAGCCATAACTTTCTACAGGAAAATATTGTTAGAAGTAGCACAGCTCATCAACTCTTTGTTAAAAGTTATAGTTAAAAGCTATAGAGTTAAAAGTTTGAAATGTGCTGAACTGTCTTTTAAAAGCAGTATCTTGAACTCTGGTTCAGTGAATCTTTTGAGCAGATGCTTTTATTTATGTGTATTCTTAAGGTCCTTTTCAAACTTAAGTAAATTCTTCGAATGTCTTCCTGAATGAGAATGAACTTACAAGCATGGTGTGGATGTGGGGGTGTGTGTCGGTGTGTTCTAACCCAAACCTCATTGTTCTTTTAATTGGTGTTACTTTCTGAATGTAATATTTTTCCACTTTCACAGAAAATTAACATGGGAAGGATCACCAAAACTTGAATTGTTTCTGCATTTCTTAAACAATTTGGGAGCTACTTGCTGAATAATATTTTAAAGAAAATAGGTATATTTTGCCTCTAAACTTATTCTAACTAACAAACACTTCCTGTGGTTCTTCAAATCTTTGGAGAACTGCTTTTCCTGGGTTGGTTGACTTCAAGGTTTAGCACATCTCTAGTGATAAACAAGCATGTTGGGCATGTTGTTTGATGAACTTCAAAGATTTAAACACTCAGCTTTAATTACTGATGGTTTTAGCAACAGCACAATAAAGATAGGCTTCTGCTTCACTAAATCAAAGAAATGTGACTGAGGGCCTTCTGATCCAATTGTTCTCATTTAGTTCAGCTCTCACAAACATGGTTGTAAAATATTATTGTGGCTTGAGCTGACATGGAACACCATTGTCATCAATCAAATGGAAAAAAAAAAAAAGGTGTGAGAATCAATACATAACACAAAAGTGGTGGTTCAAACCACTTAACTGCACATATTTCACAGTTTTGTTCCTCTCCTGCCCCTTTCTCTCTCCAACTTCTATTTATGTATTTTAATTTTTTTTTAACACTTGTCATAGCAGCTGTGGAGATGAAAGGATCGACAGTTCCCAACAAGAATGATCTGAAAGATGGTTACTATATAACATTCAAGTGCTAATGTTACTCAGTAAAGCTCTGTACCTTTTAGTTGTTCAGCAATAATAATCTTTTGTCTCCCTGCTGATACAATTATGCACATGATATTGAATAGTTACGATTGTGTGGCTTGACAGTATTCCAAGGTTTTGCCAGAGACCCTGCTATATAAACTCATTCAGAGCAGTGAGGCAGGTTTAATGGGCAAGTTGGATGAAGCATGAGGCCAGCTGGTGTCAGCTGCCTCTTAACAATGGTAATATGTATCAATCACTCAGCATGCTTTTTTTGTTGGGATATTTTTAATCTTTGAGGTCTAATACAAATAAAACATATTTATTGGGATTTAAAGGGGCAGAATTATTTAGAGGGAAGAGATGAAATATTCCCTACTGTCTTAATTTAAGCCTGTGCTGAATGGATAATCTTCAGTCAAAATAAGCATTGCCATCTGACACATCTACTGTCAGAAAGATAATTAAAAGAAAACTGATGGAACCAAAAAGAGATTCTTGTTTGATGCAAGAACTGTATCTCTGCAGAGAATCCAATGCATGGCTTATACAGGGACAAGAATTTCCTTCATTTTCTTAATTGCCCCCCCCCCTTTTTTTTTTTTATAATAAATGTAACCTTGGCTAAGAAAATTGATTTTAAAAACCCAGCAGACTATTTTAGAATTATCAGATCCTCAGATCTTTGTCTGAGCTTGTTTTAGAATAGTAACTTTTTAGGTAATTCCATTTGTTTTAAAGACACTCAAGTTACAAATCCATTTTACATGTCTTGATCCAGGAAATAACATGCATGTATGCTCAAATTTTTGAATATACTAGAAAGTGTTTAAGCATAGTATGAATCCCTTGAATTTAATGGTGCTTATGCACATACTTAAGTGCATTTTTAAAGGAAATAATTATTCATCTGACTACTTTATGGAAACCATTTGGTTTCTAACAGCAGTTATTCCAGAAACGAATAGAAAAAACACAACTAAATTTACAATGCTCACAGATGGAATGGTGTTTTACCCATTATGTGAGGACTGCCTCTATTTTATTTAGGAAATACTTTGTTTCAAACAAGAGATGTTAAATTAACTGGATAATATGAAGTTCTGGAGTAGTTATTTAATATCCGTGAGAAAAAAATATCGTCAGAAAAGCAATACCTAGCCATTTAGTTATTCGGTTTTATCTCAGTCGTGCAGTGTCAAGATTTGAACACAAATTGCAGTCTGATTTCCTGATCTTAAAAAAATCTAGTGATCTAGAAAGATGTGCCTACAGTTTCTTTTACTAGCAATTGGGCTCACATCCTTATTTTTCTGTATGAATCTCCCATGGATCAACTATCTTCAAAATCACTCTGTAGAGCTTTGAAATTCACCTCTGTCTGACTTCTCATGATGTATCAGTCTGTGTTAGCTATTGCCTGGCAAAGTACACCTAGGCTAGATCTTCTTCCATATGAGTGACTTTGGTAGCTTCTACTTTCAGATGCCTCCAAAGAAGCATCACAGGCATCTGTTGGATGTGTTTTTAACATGTTGTATAAAGTTGGCTTCAATCATGCAATACCTCAAAAGATTTACATTGCATTTAAATTGCAACTACATAAAAAAGAAAAGCAGAAAGTCTAGTAATTAATGTTTTTATCCATTAGCATATATTCTAGATTATATATTCTGTAGCAAACACACATTTTAGAGTCACAGTGAAAAGAAGATTTGTGTCCCAAATACCTTTAGGTTCTTGTTTTGAGCACCAGGTCATGTGGAAATGCTTAATCCTCCCTCATGCTCCCAGGAGTAGATTTTATGTTGAGATTAAAGATCTCTAAGAGTATTGGTTAATATGATACTAGTAATTTATTTTTCTGTACTATGAATCTCATATCAATGCTATATGTCTGATATGGGTACCTTAGCAAGACTTTTTTTTTAATGTGTGGTTGTATAAAAGAAGCAGCAAAATCCTTATGGAGCTGAACTGATTATTGTTCCACCATTGCTTATTTTAACTATGTTGTAATCTATCAAAACAAATGCCAGCCATTCCAAAAGAAAAAAATTCTTCCTTTCTGAAGTATTGTCTGATCTGCTGTCTTCAGAAATAACCCATAAACTAGCCCACACATTGTAAAAGATGTAATTTAGTCCAGCAAGATGCTAAGAGTTTTTGCACTGCCATTTTGGAGTGGGTGAAGAGGAGGAAGGGGCCACAGAGGATGGACTTTGAAGACAAAAATGTTGTAGCCAATTAGCTAAAATGTTGCAATTGGTGCATTATAAGCTTGATGGGCTCATTAAGCATCAAAACTCCTTGACATTTCCCTGTTGTAGTGATAAATAGGAATGAACAGTTTGCATTTTATACTTTACAAAGCTGTATCTCTTTTTGGCTTCGTCATCTGTCATGCTTTGCATGTTTAATTTTGCATCCGTTTTATTAAAAAATTCACTGCTAAGGCTTCTTTTTTCTCATTATCTTCCCTTGAAAAATTCCTAGATTTTGTATCAATGATATTGTTTGGGTTTAAATTGTGATAGTTAATGCTCATTGTTAAATTGCCAAAAGGATACAGACTAATTTAGCCTGTCGCTGCTGCTTGGTGAAAATGCCATCATTAGTGATCCATGAGTTGCAGAGAAAAATAGAAAAGAAAGAAGGCCAACAGTCTTATAAACACCCTAAATGACTTTAAGTCCATTTTATTAAAAGGGTATTGAAGGAAACCCTCCAAAGCCTCCTTTCCTTCCTTGACGTAGTTAAATACATTTAAGTGTCATCTTTAAATGGAATTATATCTGCATTGATTTAATAAACAGTAAAGAACAAAAAGCAAATTGTGAATGAGAGAGTGTTAACCTTCCTATATTAATGAAATTAACCTTATGACTACCTGCTATTCTTTCCCTTTTTTAAACTTCTCCCCCTCCCCCTTTTTGTACTATATTCAGTTCTGAAAAAAAAGAAAAAACACTTGGATGGATATTAGTGGCATAAACTGGTGGAAAAAAATATTTATTGTCTTCCCTTTTATTTTTCATTTGCTATTCATAACTAATGTGTGCAGAAATCCCCTTTTGATTTTTCAACATATTATGTCTCTCTGTTACGAGGAAGCCTCCTGATAAGTCCTCTTTTTTTCTAGCTCTTTACCGATCAGTAGGAGGCAAATTGCTGCTGATTTCTGTATTGGGTGTAATTGACAAGGTTCTAGTAATAAAGGTGGCTGCAGGAGTGGCCTCTGGAAAAAGTTTAGGGCTGCCCAGTGCCAGACACAGCTGTTTCCAGCCAGTTTGGCAATAGACACACCACTTGCCAAAGCTAACCCATTCAGAGGAGTTTGTGGTGCCTATTTATGAAAGGACAGAAGAATGCATGGAAGGAGGGAACAGAGGCAGTAACATCATCAGAGGGGCAGTTGCTCTATGGTGGAGCATCCATGCCCCAAAGGGACTGTGGTTCATGGATGTGAGGTCACGCTGCAGTAGCTGTGGCCCTAAAGGTACTGTGGCACTGTGAACTGTGGATAAGCCCATGGCAGAGCAAGTGTATCACTGAGGGGATTGTATTCTATGGAGGACCCATGCAGAATATAGGAAATGACTGAGAAACAAGGAATGGCAGAGAGAAACCATTGCACACTGTCTTTAACTGCCTGTGCAACTTGCTGCCTCGCTGAAGGGTTTGAGTGTAACCTGCAGCAATAACAAGGTAGGAAGGACAGATATCTGGAGTGAAGTAATGAAGTTGAGCCTTGTATTTTCCCTCAATAAATGTTTGTATTCTTTGTTTCCCAACACCCAAATCAATAATTAAATATTTACATTAAGTGGCAGTAAATTAAGTTAAAATCCCCAACTTGAGTCTTTTTTGCCTGCAACAGTTACTGGTGAATATTGTCCTGGTTTCCATCGTGACCCATGAGTTTTCTTGCTCCTCTGCTCTTCCTATTTTCTCCCCATCCCATTGCTGGGAGGGGAGTGATCTAGGAACTGTGTGGGTGCTTGGCTGCTAGCAGGCACTAGCCTACCACAGATTTCTGTTTGCTTATCTCTTTGATATGTATGCTTTAGTTCTGACTGTAAGAGAAGTTTACCTTTTGGCACCTTTTTTGACATGTTCCAGCGTTTAGCCCGTAGCTAGGTAAGTGTGTGATACTGCAATAACATTTCTTTTTTCTCTGATCTATCACAAAATTAAGTTTAAAGTTTCTTTTTAATTATGCTAAGATTACTTTTTGCAGTTCTGGCAGTCTAATGGGACTTAAAATGAGCATCAGAGTGAAATCTAGCTTTCATACTAGATAGACCATAGCAGTCAGTGAAGTGCTACAGAGATTGCAGAGATGAGGATAAGTTGTTCCCATGCTGAGGGCTTTAGACTGCCTTAAACCCCCTACATATGATACACCTAGCTCATACACTGCTCTCATTTAGGTTTATGGTAGCCGCTAGACAGTGCTCAGTTCCAACACCTATACAACAGACTGAAGAAAGCTTGCACAGTACTCCAAAGAGTACTTTCAGGATTATTTTTCATCCACCTTCCAAGCCCTCAGTACTACTGCAGCAATGTACACTCCAGTAGTGTAAATGGCACTGTAAAAGTCCTATAGCTGTGTTTTTTGTAGTTGTGAAATAGTATGGTTATATTCTGACATGAATAATATTGTATGAGAACAAGGGCAGGGGTATACACTGGAGAGTGCATCTTTTCACTGTTTTGGAGATTTCAGCAAGTGCAAATTTAAAGGAAAATATAAAAGGGCCCCAAGAAACCACACATTGCATTATTTTTTTTTGAGAGATGTATTAATTTTTTCCTCTTTAAAATTGTTGGTATATTGGTGATGACTATTACTACATACCACTTTTTTCTGATGATTTATCGCTACGTTCTAGTGTATTTGGCACCACTAACACGATGTTTAAATTTCAGATGGTAGTTCAGTACTGGGAGCATAGCAGTAACATGTGTTTTGAGGTAAATGCATTACTTTTTCCACACGGTGTCTTTCCAATACAGATAGACAAAACAGCTTCAAAACAGCTTCAAAAAATCCCTTCAAAACAGCTTAGGATGGGAGTGTCTTTGAAAGTGATGCGTGTTGTCATTTTGATAGTGGCTCTTAGATATGCCATTGGAGCTGCTGAGATGTGCCTTTGTTTTACACAGTATCCTGACCAGTCATGTTGAGATTTGGTTTTGTTGCCATCAAGTGTAGCAGAATAAATATATTAATAATTTACATTTCTGTATCTGCTGTGAGATGGAAAGCTTTCAAACAGCAAGCCTCCATCTGAATGAGAGTGCATGCACTAGATAATGTATAGAATTGCCTGTAATACATATACCAGAGTATAAATGGGCAGCCCTTGGTGGCTAGGTGTGGGACTTTCTTTTTAAGTTTGGTTTGTGCTGACTGAAAATACGGAAAGTGGAAAAAGGGGATTAATGGATGTTAAAATGTGTAGTTCTTTCTAACATAAAACCCAAAGATTTTTAATGGTGCTCTTATTCATCACTAAGAAGTTTAGTGTTACACAAGAGCATAACTTTCATGTGAACCTGTCCTGCCCTGCCTTCCCCTCCCATCACCTCCCTTCTCCTGTCTCCTCCCCTCTCACCTTCTTTTTTCTGATCTTCTTTTGTGACATCTTCTCTTGTACTGTCTTCCTCTCACCTTCTCCTCCTCTTCTCTGACCCTCTATTCTTCCATCTTTACTACTGAGACCTTCTCTTGCATTCTCTTCTATGCTTTCAGCCTATCTTCCCTGACCTTTCTTCTCTCTGACCATCCCATCTCTGACTCCTCTTCACCAACCCAGTCTTCTCTAACCTCATCCCTTCTCTGAAATTCCCATCTCTTCTCTGAAATCCTTGTGATCATAAAGAAACCAAATCTGAAAGAATGTCAGCAGACCTGCCCAGAATTTTTCCTTATCATAAGGTTAAATTTGGGAAACAAATATAGAGATTCTAAATAATTATAGAATAAATAATCAAACCATTTTTAAAGGAAGAATATTTCAGAAATCGTCACTGGAAATGTGTAATTGTTTAGCAGTCTGCCACAACAAACCTGTTTTTAGAGAAACACTTTTTTTTTTTAATCCTTTACTGAGCATTTCTTATAACAAAATGGGGGTTTCTTCTCTCCCTCTAAAAACTTCAGCAAAATCCCCCAGTATATTAGATGTTTCTTTCCATTAGTGTTTACTGTGAAAAGTATCTATTCAGCAGAGTAAGACTCTTCATTTTTCCTTCAGCACTGTAGTGATCCTGACTGGGAGGCCATTGTACGTGAGTTAGAGACCCACTGCACATTTAACCTGAGCAGGCCTAGACCTGGACTGTGCTGTGGGAACAGCTTGGCCTTCAGGCCAGAGTTGGGCCACACAATTTCCTTGGTCATGGGATAATCCCCAGGAAACCCTCAGCTGGCTCCCTGTAACAGAGAGGCCTGCAGGCAGCACACACTTTGTGCTGACCTGTGTGCCTCATCTTTACCCAGAAGTATAGCAAGAAATTGTCACATGAACTTCTCTGTGGTTTGGTAGTAGGAATGATGAGAATTCTTTCCTTGTAAGAAATTCATATAATAGCTCAGATGACCCAAATGAAGTAGCTTCTCTTTGTGGACAGGATCTATGCAGTGTGCCATGGAAACACCATCTAGGGTCTGTCTGACATTGTACAAGCGTGGGGTTCCCATCTTGTAAGATTTACAATCTATATTCATCTTTTTATTCTGTCATATTCTATCAAACAACTATTTTATTAAATCCTTTGTTGTTGGTTCTTTCTTACTCCCTCTCATTTCCCCCACCCGACCCCTGCCTATCCTCTTTCCCTGGTGCAAAACAACCATATTTTAAATTATGGTAACTCTATGTAAAATAATCTCCTTGGAATTTGTCCCAGTTCATCTTACAGCCCACTTTTAATATCACTGTTGTCTTTAAAACTACTATATGTCATTATGTGGTTTCTATATTTTTACTGGAAAAATTTCTACCATATGCATATTTGGGAAAGAGATTTAAGCCGTTTATTAAATGCCCTGTGCATCTAACTGTACAGTAGCTTCTCCCTGTGTTGCAGAGAGGGTGAGAACAAGATAATGCAGTTCAGGGAATGGAATCTTATACCAAGTTTTGATTCTCCTCCTTCACTATTTCACGCTTCAGGTTAATGCACACTCATATTTCAGCCAAGAAATCTCTCCAGTAATCACAGCATTGTAAAAATAAAGCATTTGAACATATTTTCTCTGCTTTCCTGTTTTAAATGGACTTTTCCTTAGTGCTGTGTTCTCTTTTTCACAGTGTGTCTATTCATCTGTCATTTTGCTTAAGCAGTCACTCTTTAGGTCTTGATTACCCTTGCTTTGGGCAATCCCTTCTCTTTTAAATAATATGATGAAAGCAAATCCAGTGAGGCTTACACAATGAGACCTTTAAGGTGCAGCTCAATCCTATTTAGTCTTGCTGAGACAAAGATTGGTCTTTCATAGAATTCATGATCACAAACACGGTTGTTATTATTCTTACAAAAAGCAGCCTATGCATGCAAATACTTATTAACTGTATCAATGCAAGGCACCAGAATGCCTCTTGCTATTGCTGATTGATTTAATATTAAGAGAAATGTTTGTCAGTTCCGAGAATAAAGGGATTTCAATTGAGAGGATCACTGCAGTCTTTCTGGGCAAAACACTGTATCTTAGCATACATTTGATTAACTTTAACAGAAATTAGGACACCAGCAAAAAGAAATCAAAGAAGCACTAATGGGTTGCACCAAGGTTTTTGTAGGAAACTATTTTTCTGATAGTGAAGTTTCCACATCAGGAATGAAAAGCCAGGCTTGATGAAAGTACCACGTTTTTGTCTTAGATGAAGTTTACAAATCATAACTTTGCTTTTGAGATGCTTATGAGAGATAAATGGGCATATACTTCTAATCACAATAGCATAACACTCCACTGATGACACCTGCCATCAGTTCCTTAGTTTGTGTTATCTCTACAGTGGCCTTAGCTTTTAAATACTTCATTCATTGGAGAGGAAGGAAAGGTCAGTGATCTTTTATTGTTTAACAACACCGAGGGGTTTCCTAAGATTGGCGGCCAGCTGAAAGTTGCAGTGAAAGTACTGTATAGAGCTGCCAGCACAGCCTTGCATAGATCAGCATTTCATTGCAAAAATAGCAAATGACTGATGTCTTTTCTAGGTCAAGGTGGAAGAAGTTAAATAAGGACACTGATAACTTGAGTAGGGAAAGGTGGTTATTGGGTGCAGTGTTCCACCAGCTGTGAATGGACAGCATAGTCCTCTCTTCTTTTACTGAATAACTATATTTAAAGACTCAGTTCTATAATAATAACCCAATTTTAACAAATTGCAAGTGACACTATGCTTATTTTAATGTATCTCTCTTTAGATATAACAACACTGAAATGGTAGGCATCAGTGTGGACAGTATCGTCCTCTCTGGTGGAATTATTTTGAAGGAGAATGTGCAGACAGTGATGATGGTACTTATAGCAATGGGTTTTTTTTATTTCTCTTCTCATAAAATGTATTGTGTGTTTGGATACACAAGAGGAGCCTCACTTCAAGTACTTAGTCCTCTTAAAGAATTTTAGATGTCTGTCATGATTTAGAGGGGAAAAAAAGTAGTTTAACAAAGACTTTAAACCGTTGGTTCATTTTCCAAATTTACCTCAGAACTGTAGCAAATGTCAAATGCTGTGGTGGAAGTGGAGGTTTTTCAAGGATACTACTTAGGAGACTGAAGGCATCAAGAGGAAGAATACCTTCTGAGGTATTCTGAGCAAGACAGTATGTCCAAATCTTTAAATGTCTTACCCTATTCTTGAGTTCAGAAGTATATGAGTAAGGCCTATGTTGTCTGAAGACTCATTAGAAAGAACAGGCTCAACAAGAGAAAGAGCTATTGAAAGACCATTTAAAGACTTCTTTAAGACAGCTAACTAGTTTTTGTCCTCTAATTTGTCTTCAGCTTTAACTATTTCTTAGTTTAGTGAAAGAAAGAAAAGTAAAGAGGTTCTGCCGTTAAACAATTTATAAGACTAATCTTTACTGGAAATTTATCAGCTTTAATGCAATGCTGAATAAATATCTAACTGGCTTTTGCCAAAATTTAATGAAAATAATTTATTTTTCAAAGCATATTACAAACAATTGCCTTCTCCTAGGTCCGTTTCCTTCTCCTTTGTAGAAAGAACCAGGTGTGGTGGTTTTGGCCCTGGCTAGAATCCAAATGCCCACCAAGTCACTTGCTCACTCCCCCTTTCAGCTGAAAAGGGGAGAAAATATGTTTTTGGAGGCTCAGGCCCTGAGATAAGGACAGAGGGATCACTCTCCAATTAGTGCAATGGGCAAAACAGACTCAGCACAGAATAAAGGAAAGAAAAGTGATTTATTACAACTACGACTAATACACCCAGTGAACCGGAACGAGATAAGAGTAAGAAGCGGCCAGGTCTTAAAGCGCCTTCCCCCACCCCTCCCCTTCTTAGCAAACTTAAACTTCATCACGATTTTACTCCCTTCTTCCCCCCCAACATGGCGCGGGGAGGGGCAGGGAATGGGGAGTGGGGTTCCAGCAGTACCAGTTGCTTTCCTTCCCCAGATCTTAACACTTCTACTTCCCCCCACCCCTTGCCTCTTCGCACCCTTAGCTTTAATCATCAATTTCGCTCCCTTCTTCCCTCCTGTCGCAGCATCAGGAGGGGCAGGGAATGGGGAGTGGGGGAGGGGGTTCAGTCCATTCCGCCCGAGCTGTCTTCCGTCTCAGCTGGAGGGGGGGGCATTCCACACACACACACACACACACTCTTCCCCTGCAGCACCGTGGGGTCCCACCCATGCCAGAGTCGTATCCACAAACTTCTGCAGTGTGAGTCCTCTCCATCGGGGAGTCATCTCCTCACCACAGGCCTCTCAGCAGGACTCCCTTCCATAGGGTGCTGACATTTGGGCCCGGGCTCCCCCGGCCTGGCTCCCCACAAAGTCACAAGTCCCCCAGCAAACCTGCTGAGGTGTGGATCAATCTCTTCAAAGGTCGTAGATGTCTCTGCTCCTTGTCCTCATGTATGGGCTGCGAGGGGACATCCTGCTTCACCATGGTCTTCTCCACGAGCTGCAGGGGAAACTTTCTTTCCACATTCCTTTCCCCCACCTCTCCTTCAGGGCCTGGCCTTGGCTATTGGTGCAGCTGGTCACATCTTCCCACTCTGCGTTCTGGTGGCAAAGTGCGCCAGCCAGGAGTTTTTTTTCCTCGAATATGTGATTCACAGAGGAGCTATGAATCCTTCTGTGATTGGTCAAAAGTAACTTTGGCCTTGAATTGGCTCTTGTTTACTGTTGGGAATTCACAACAAACTGTAACTGCTGCTTTGCAAAAGCCATCTAAGCAGCACAGCTACAGCAAACTGCGACACCAGGTGAGGTTAAAATAGCATTTCTTTTACTTAGGGTAGTTGTTTGAAGACTTAAATTTGGGATTTTCACAATTCAGAAAGAAGTTTGTGTAAATATAACACAGGAACAAGTGACAGGAGCTGATCTTTCGGGCTCAGAATGCTTTTCTAAAGAGAGCTTTGATGCAGAGCAGGTGGCTTGCCTGATAGCTCCACCTAGATAAACCATGGAACATCAACGTAGCCTATTACCTACTGACATGCAGGAACTGCAACAAGAAATTGAGATGAAGTATGAAAACCTTTTTGTTAAAAAATTCAGATAGCTCTTCTCCTAGATAAGGGGAAGCCAAAGAGTAAGTTCCTGGTTTGGCTTTACAGTAGATGTTTCTTGATTGTGTTTATTTTAATTTTAGTTTAGTTATTTTTCTTTTTTATTTCTTACATCGTTAGTCAGTTTTGGGTTATTGCAAAGGCAAAACTTAGACAGAAAATTAGAATGTAATTTGTGATTGCAGAAAAGGGAAATCTGCAACTCTTAACTCTGATGTCAGCTCACATTCCTTACAAGGTAAAATCTGACAGGAGGTTAGGTTATGTATGCACACTTTGGTCTGTCTTTGGAATACATTAAAATAAAACTTCTTTTTCAAAGTTGACTGTATTTCAAGGTTTTTTTTTAAAATCACATTTTATTTTTAGTCTGCAAAAATCAGTCTTTTTCTACAAGACAACTTAGAGTTGTCACCAAGCTGCCAGATAACAAGCTTATATCGTTCAGGCAAATATATTACAATTTTATCTACTTGTACTGTTCAATAAAACATTAGTATCTCAGCATTTTTATTTAACAATAGGCAACCTTAGGCCAGTAATTATGCAACAATTATAATCATAAAAACTGTCCCCTGCTGCTCACCTAGAAACAGGAATATATTAAACCAGTACTAACCATCTAAAAGGAAAGCAACAAACTACACTCATTTTTAATGCCCCTGCAGTGCACCATGGGAAGCTAATAATTCACCCTCTAATTAGTATCCCTTCTGCTGCTGTTGGCGCAAGGACAGACAAAGAGGTATCCGCTTCATTACAAACTTGCCTTGGTAATCTTTAAATGTCTGCCTTCTCTGCAGGTTGAATGCACAGAATAGGGGCAGATAGAATGTGCAATTAGAAAAGGTTTGCTGGTATTGCTAGGCTGACCATGCATCCTAAATATAATGAGTATACTAAAAAAAAATTTTACAAAACAGGCATTTGAATGTACTTTTTTGGGCTATAATTCTTTCTTTTTGTCCTTCATTAGTTTCTACATTAGCAGAAAAATAGGAATGTGCAAATGGGCTAAAGGTATGGTAACTGCACAGCATACCTGCACTGACACTGTGGTTTAGAATTTGAGCAGCTGGAAAATGCCATTCATCTAGCTTGAGAAAATGTGAATGACAGTAGGCCTTAATTAATGCTATAGAAGATTGAATGTAATTGTTTCAGAGAGAGTTCATCAATTTAAATACATTTCTGTTTTAAAAACCAGCATCATATTGCCAGAGGGCACTATGGATTTGAAATATACAAAGCACTTCTACATAATTTTTAGTACTCTAGAGATTATAATGATAGTACCAGCGTTACAATGATGCTTTCCTTTAACTGTCTTATTTACATATGCAAACTGTATTTGTTGATTAATTTAAACTTATTTGAGAAAATGTTACATGCCTGAGGATATTTTCAACTTGATTCACAGGTGACTAATTATTATAAAGAAATTTTAGTTTTTATAAATGCCTGTTGGTACACAAAGAAACAAGGTCAGCAGCATACTGGACACTACTAAGAGCTTGTGATCTAGTTCAAATATGACCTAAATAATTAGGAAATGTTATTTCCATTTCATAGCTGTGTAGTGATCTGTGCAAAGTCTTTATTAGTCTCATAACAAAACTAGGTGTAATACTGCCTCTTCAGTTAATTTCGAGGATTATTTATTGTGATTCAGAGGACTCATCTGTTTGTTTATACCCAGTCTTGTCCTCTGTGAGATTCTGCTTGTGTAATCCCTACACAAGTTGCGTGGGCTTGGGGGAGCTGAATATCATGTCACATTTCTATGAACAGTCAATAGAAAATTCAAAAGTGAATGACCACAGTAACTAGCTAAAAATTTTTACCTTCTCTCTTGATATATATCAGTGCTGCTGTCTGCTGAACAGGAAATGAAATATTTTTTTAATAATAAATAGGTAATTTGAAAAAAGTTAATGGAGCCTCATAATTCTTCCATTTGAATATTGCAAGCAAATAGCAAGTGATGACTGGATTCTCCATATGAAAGATGTAGTACTCTCATTTATCAACTCTCCAGCCTTAGTGATAGAATTATTTCTGTCCCACAAGCAATGAAGTTCCTTTAACAATTTCTCTTTCTATGTATCTGTTCCTGGTTGGCTTGTGACTGTCTCCAGAATTGCTGAGCAAGCTGTTCTTTCACACTAGCTAACATCTTTCTCCACCTGCGGTCTTCTTCCTGTTAGCCTTCCTATACTGCTATTTTGTTGACAGCTTATCCCACCTTGGTTTTTGTAATGCTCTAGTCTACTTCCTGCTATTTCACATCTGTTACTATTGCTCTTCATCTGCTTAAGCCTCACTGTCCCAATGCTTATCTATTCTCTGGTCTATTCAACTGATAAATCTCAGCAAGAAAACTCAGTGGTTCTAATACAGAACAGCGCACTACTCTCTAAGAGAAGATTATATAAATTAAGGGGCTGATCCAACATCCACTAAGGCTTTCAAGTATCCTCGTGAGTACTGAATCAGTTCCTAAGGTAATTTTTAGTTTTAATTTTAATTAAAGGAGCCACAAGGGAAGAGCAGATGTGTTTTCTGTAGAACAAAACAGGATCTTGATTTGCTGTGCCTTCTGCCTAAAATAAAGATATATCAGAATTTCTTATAAGAAAGTAAATGAAATATAGAACATGTGATGGAAAAAAAAAATTGTTTTACTTCCATTCAAATAGTGCTTTCTTATTGATCCCAGTTTGTCCTAATTCAAATGTGGCCAAGTTAGTAAATGGAAAAAAATGCTATTTTAGGCAGTGTACACACTTGAAAAGGAAGTTGATGCAATTTTAGGCTATCTTAGGGTGATGGGAAATAAAACATCCAGACGGATGTTGTCTTGATTTAAAATCAAAGGGAAATTTATGGAAAGCTTACAAGCTCATATCAGCACTGTGTCTGTCTGGAGAATAAATGGAGAACTTGATCAACTAGTTGCATAAGTTTAGCCTTAGCACCAAATTCACTTAGAAATGTCTAGCACTCAATCAAATAAAAATTACTTTCTAAAGAGTTATGCACAGTTATTTGAAGTATCTTGACAAGAAAATAATTGGATATAAATTATAACATCTTTTAGTGCAACATGAAGCCATGTTTTGCATAAATAAAAATGGAAGTGAGAACAAAATATCCTAATGGTAGTCCCTTTAAAAATAAACACATGCTTGTAACAATGCATGAACCACAGGTCATTTGGTTAAATGATAATGACAGTGGATTTAGTACATCTGAGTGTTTCACTCCTATAACTAGTCATTCATTTCAATGGAAATACTTTCTTCCTCAGTCATTATTGCTTATTAAGCTGACACAATTGACTGTAAATTCTTATGTCATAGAAATTTCTTCTTGTCTAGTCACGTCATGCACTGCATCAGATTACACTGTATTCCATAAAATGCTATATTAAAATACTATATGAAGTCTCTGTTTTTTAATACCACCTGTCTGATAAAACTTAGTTATATATTTGGGATGGGTTCTTGAAATAACTTTTTGAACACACTGGCTTTTCTGGGGGAGGCCAGCATCTGAGAGACAAAAGCATTAGCTTCAACCATCCATGCTACAGTCTTTTCCTAAGAAAAAAATGTTGATCTTTTGTCCTGTAAGATTTTAGTCTTGAATCAAGATGATATGACTATAATCCACAATTTTTCTGACATGTAAAATTCTGGTTTTGAAAAATTCTTTCTATGTGTTTTCTGAGATAGGTTATTCTCTGGGTCTTCTGGGCATAGGTCAACCCAGGCACCTGATTTCACGGGCGGATGGAGTCATCCAAAACCAATTTTGTATGGAATCTACAGACTTTTCCACTGCAAAATAACCAAACCTGCCAAAACAACCTATTCTTCCCATAAGAAAATGATAGATTGGCCATGTAACCCAAAGGATTTGGGGTCTGTGAAAGGCTGGGATGTAAAGAAGAGTGGGCAGCTCATCTTACAAGTCTTGATAGGAAAATGTCAGGAAAACAGACAATTTTCTTTGGAATGTTTATTGCACTAAGCATATTGCCAGCAAACTTCTAGTGTTTGCCACACTTGCATTTTTTGGTGGGCATGTATTTTGTGAAGGTTCTAGCTACCCTGTTAACATTGCCTGTGGTAAATTAGAAACAGTATTGTCTGGACCAGCAAAAACTGTATGGTGGAGACACTCCACAACTACGTCCTTGGCCTGCTCCCACAAGGAAGGAAACCTGCAGTTAGAACAACTCTTTATGGGCCAGAAGGTTAAGGAATCCATATGCATAAGTTATTTTTTGTTGTCATTCCTTTGCACAGAATCATGCCTGGCTTGCTCAAAATGATCTATTCCCTGTGGAGTCTGTTCCTTGATTTCACTTTCCCAGAAAGGTTTACACTCTGGAGGACAAACTAAAAAAAAAAACAAACCTATTTAGACACAAACTTGTGTCATGTTTTTCTATTTTGTGACTTCATGTATCTTGAGTCTCAAAGGAGAGCGACTTCTCATTGCTACTCTTTGACATTCTGGCCAAAGGGGAAGTTGTGCTTCACTCATGTTCTGCATCTCTACCTACATTCAAAGTTTAATGCAGGGAAATGGAGCCATACAAAGAAAATGCTGTGAAGACAAACATCTCGGATTTTGCTTGTTTTTGTAATGAATGATGACAACTTGGGGAATGACTATAATAGTAAATACACTAGAGTTATAAATATTGGTAAATAAATTTGTATGGATTCCAGATTCATAACAGTGCTATTTTAATTATATTACTTTATTTTTGGCCTTAATTATCAGAAATATCACTATTTCTGCAAAAATTAGTCATGTAAATCAAATTATTATTGATTGTTTTTAATCTAGAAAACATCTTTCCTGAATTTATTTCTAAACATTGATCAAGAGGATAAACAGCTTAGAGAAACACCACTTGTTTCTGTTTGGTGAAATGTGAGATTTTTGCTAAGAAAATGCACAAGCCTAGAATTGCTTAACATCTTGATTGATCATTACTTCCAGGAAATTAATTTTGTTTGTTGATGAAGCCCTTGGCATGGCAAAAATTATAGCTGAGACTTTGCTAGGAAAGTGAAACTGTATACTTGTGAGGCAATTTTTTTGTGTTCTGCACCACATTTAAAAGGCATAAAAGGTGTAAAATTGTTGTTGGGAAGACATAATGGAACAATGGACTCCGTATCATCAACATTCTAGGTCAGGTTTCTAGAACATATGAATTCTAGTACATAGATTGCCTGCCACCGACATGCTCATTTTGGCTTTCCACAGGCTTTAGAAATAATTTGATTTATGTTATGTAATATATGACTCATAAGAAAGGTATAACTAAAATTGTAATTATTGTTTCTAAAGCTAACCACTTGAAGTTCTTTAAAGCCCTTGCTGAAACAAGTCTTAACCAGCAAGGTAATGTACCTTTATTCTAGGTTTTTTATATGCTGTACCTCCTACACTCCTTATATATTTTCCCAAATTCTCTATAATCAACATATTGACCTAGTACACAAAACTATAAAGTTTAAACCACTGCATTCCTTGTTGTTTAGATTTCTTTAATACTTTTAAGAGCAGCAGAGCCCTTAAGAGGGTGGCAGAATAGTCAAAATACCTTAAACATAGAATTCTGAAAACCAGAATTAAGGAAATATATCCTTAAAGTATTTTTGTGATGTACCAATGTTTGCATAATAATACACATTTGAATAGTAAGTTCATCATCGTTGTCATTTTGAGCTTGATCTGCTACTTTGAACACTAAGTTTCTGAACTCAGTATGATTCCATTGAAATGGGATGTAATTTGTGTAACTGTATAGAATCAGGATTTGCAGAGTGTTAGTGTGATGTTTAGTGTAATGATGAGCCAATATAAGAGTAGATAACTCCAAACACCAGTGGTGACCATGAAGCTCTGAAAGGCTATTATACGTAGGTAGTGGCAGTTTTGACACATGAGAAGGTATGGCTTTGTTAAAATGCATTTGTACCTATTTTTAAACAGTTCTTCTTTGTAACTCTTCTTATTAATAGTGAATCATTTAACATGTCATGGCCTTTTAGAGGACTACATTGTAAATTACATTTCTTTTCTGAGTCGGGCTATTGTTACTGAGCTGAATATGCTGTGCATGCACAGGATCGAATGATTATTAATAGTTCTAGTCTTTCTTGGGTTGCTAGCTGCACAATAATGAAAAAAGCAGCATGGTCAAGGTACAAATCAGATTGAAACATCTCCTGTGAACTTCTAATTCTAAATTTACACAAAGCAATTAAAAACCGCTGTACTTACATATCTCTTTTAGACTGCACTAATGGTTTGGAAGTAACAAGGTAAGATACACGTTCTGATTAGGAAACTAGCAGCTCACAGATCAATAAGAACAGAATGTCCTAATACATTCTGCACCTCTGAATGATATATTTGTTCTAGTTTAGAGGTACTCACAAAAATTTATAATTGTAAAATGAGAGGGATTTGTTTCCTAAATTCTAAAATAATATAAAGTTTTATAATATGTCTAAAAATATACCTGTCTTGCTATATGTATTGCAGTAAAATGTATGTGGCTCACATCATGTAAGATGTATGAACTTTTTGTTAAACGTATATCTATATTCTGAATTTCATAGACTAGTGAGGTCTCTGTGATCTACAATGGAGGAAGGATTTCTGAGTTCTTTCATAACTTCAGAAATGTTTGGTGGATGAAGAAGACTTAGAGATTCCACAGTTTTTAGACACTGAAGAACTTTGAACAAATTTTCAATTTAGGGAAAACAAAAATATTTTGTTATGATAATTTTGCTATGATAATTGGCAACAGCTTGAAATAAAAAGGAATAAACTTTATT
Organism: Hypotaenidia okinawae; assembly: GCA_027925045.1. Taxonomy (NCBI): domain Eukaryota; kingdom Metazoa; phylum Chordata; class Aves; order Gruiformes; family Rallidae; genus Hypotaenidia; species Hypotaenidia okinawae. Next base: position 7,690,548 of record BSDF01000013.1, on the reverse strand, counting down.
ATTTAATTTGCACCTGACTTTCCTATTTTATTAGAGATGATGCTATCAAGCATCATACAGTTTTGTGAAATCTTTGCTTGTGAGATTTTTTCATTGAACAATTGTGCCTATTTGTCTTGTGTGTTTCTGCTTTAAACTGATGAATGTTTTTTCTTTTAATCTGCAAAGTCATTGACACAGCATCTTCTTCTCAGTTTAAATAAATAAGTTCAGGGTTTGGATTGTTGTGACAGGATTACAACAGCATATTAACACTGTCTGTCTCACTCTCTTAGGAGTGCTGCTGGCTGCTTCTGCTATGTAGGGTAGTAATTATTCATTGATTTACTTCACTTCATGAAGTCTGCCTCCAACCTTTCCAATCTCAATTCCACAAGATGAAAAGTGATACTTTAAAGTAGTAGTTGCCTAAGGAGAAGGAAGGGTTTTGATGCTATTGCTAAGAAAAGTAATGAAGAGCTCGCATTATCCATCTCTGAGCCAGTATGAGAGAGATGTATTATTGGAGCACCTATAAAAATTAGTTAAGAAGCTGATTTCTTCTATGGAGCAGAGTAGGAAGGTGAGAGATGCCCATCCCTGGACATTTGAGCTTTTCCTGTAAAGAATCTGTAGTGCTATTTCTGTAGCATTAGAATCATGTAGCCCACCACAAGAGACATGCTTTTAATGCCAAGTCATTTTGGCCTGCTATGCCTTGCATTCCTTCTTCTTCAAACCACTCTCTTCTTAGACAGTCTCAGTGTTTTTGCTGCTGTTGGAGAATACATCTGACAGCCTTTATAGAGTCTTTCTGTGATTTTTCAGGTTCTTGACATGGTCTTTGACCCAGCTGCCTCAATGTGCTGCTGCTACTCCCTTGTATCTGTTCTTTTCTCTATTCCTGTACAGAATTTGTAGTTGGGTTGTGCAGCTTCTGTCTTATGTTATAATTTAAGACTCTGGCATGATCTTTAGCAGAAATACCTCAATTGCAGGAGTGCAAAAATCACAAGAACATATGATTACTGCAATATTCACTTCTGCTGCCTTGTAGATACATGTCCTATAAGGGTTGCTCTTAAAGCAGGCACAAAGCAGGTACAACGGGGGAGCACGCTGTCTGCTGTCTATCCCTGTGTCAGCCCTAACGTTAGGGCACAGAAGAAACATTTCTAGTTTCTCCTAAAGGGCTACACAGCAGGATATATTGCACCAGCAGCTGCAGTGTGTGTTGAAAGGCTGAAGCATATGCTCTCTCTTCACTGTACTCACCTCTGCAAATTTAGCACCAGCAACTTTAACAGACTCTGAGCCCTAGATATCAGGACAATATATTGATACTCAGTAGGGAATCATACTGGTATAAAGTAGTCTTTCTTTCTTTCCTGTCTTATTCATAAAACATGGAAACACTAATCTTACTGTTCAGGATATTTTGGTAGTTCATGAACTAAAATCTATTTTCATGCCTATAAGAATCTATGAAGAGTATTCTAAAAAAAACCAAAACTGTAAAATGTAAGGGGTGCTATCTGAATCTGCTGATTTCACTGTGGCCTAAAATGGCATATTAATTTGCTTTTTATTCATTCCTAAGAAACAAAGATTCTTATCTGCATTTACTTGCTTTGAATTTTATGGAAGCAGCAGTTTCTCACTACAGTAAACCCAGATCAAAAAGTGTTTTCTTTTGAATTCAAATCAGCCAAATGGACATTGCTTTCTGAATTCTGTCATGCAGCTGATCTGTGATCTGCAGTATAGCTCGGAGTTTCATATGGTAAAAGGGGTGTAACTCATTTACACTGAAGAATGTATGCATATATAATATGTGAAAAAGAGTCGGAAGCCAGAGAAATATCCTCCAGCAAACTATATGTGGTTAATAAAAATTACTGTCCTTTCACAGAACTCCAATTTGACATGGATCCTTTAAAATTTAGATTAGATGTTTTTTTACCTAAACTATTGTACTATCAGACAATATTGTAGTTTAGCTCAAATTAGTTCAAAAGGATAATAACTGTAACTGTTTTGTATAATTTATGAATAACATAGCAGTTCCACACACCACTTAAGAATCTATTAAATTTGGTCTATTTGTTGAGATTCTGAATGGCTTTAGTTCTCAAGATTTTCCACAGATGTCCACTCCGGAAGGCAGCTACCAGTTTTTTCCATTATAGTTACAGTTTCCTACACTCTCTTTTTCTCTTATATTATGAAAATTATTTCTGTAACTAAAAAATATTATTTCTATAGCTAAGCATATTTTTTTCAAATTTGACTGCTACTCAATTTTTATAAATTTATTTTTTCAGTTGTGTCAGATCTTTATGGGAACCTACATGGAGGAAATAGTCATCATTAGGCAAGTCACTATTATTAAAAATGCAAATCTTCATCAGATTCTGTGGTGGAAAAAGATATTAGGCCCATTAGTCATCATTGCTGTGCACTTACAACTCCAGGTGAAGTCAATAGGAGGTAAAGGTGCTAGACCTCTTCAAAAGAAGGGGACATTGCATTAAAATAGCGGGATCTATCATAGTAAATTGAAATGTTACAAGTACAGTAAGGATTGTCTGACATCTACTTTAAAATATGACTCTCTGGAGACTGGTTTCACACAATAATCTGAGCTGCAGTATGAAAGATGATACTTTCAGTGCAGACCCTATAAGCAATAGGGCAGATTCCCATTGTTCCTATATCCTTTTCTTGTGGACGTTTTGCTTTTCCTGGAAGTCGAAGGTGTCATTCCTCTGTTTTGCCTTGTTAGGTGGTATCTAAGTATGTATTGTCCTTGTTCTCAATTGTTCCCTGATCCTGGCCACTGTTGGATCAGCAGAACGTGTGGAGCACACACTGTGTTGTCTGCCCTCACAGTTCAGCCTCACAACTACCAAGCTCGAGTGCCCTTTTAGTCCATGGCTTTATAGTCTGGGAATGGTCCTTATACCAAAGCTGTGTTGACAGCCTGAACAGGGTAGGCTACAGTTTAGGACTCCAAGAAAGTGTATGAATCAATGTGGGCATAATATGTATCGCTTCTAATTTACTGTGACCATTACTTAGATATTACCATTATCATAATTTATTCCATTTAAAAGCTTCCCTGGAAGCTATTCTCTAATGACAGTATTTGGTAATGTTCTGAACAGTAAAACTGTAACATAAGTTCCCTTTCCTTTGTTAATCAAGACTAAAAAAGACTAACAAAACATTTTCAGGCTTTGATTGTACAATTGGATGATCTGTGTTAAACAGCTGAGTTTTGTCACCTTATACTTTGTAAGCATTTGGCTAGCCATGCAAGGTTTCCATTCCCTCTCTATCTAAACAAGCTTTTTGAAGGGAATATATGCTGTCACGCAGGAGGAGATAATCTGCACTTGTGAAGCTGTTGGCCCAGTGAGTCACAGCTTGGCTTTCAGTTCATTTTGGGGGCAGTGAAATTACATTATTTTTTAATCTGAAGTTTCTTCCAGTACCACACCCAGGAACCTAGCAGTGCCCTTTCACAGATCTCCCATCACATGCAAGAAGCATCAATGCTTCTTCCTCAGTACTACATTACAGCAGCATTTCCTTAGTAATACCTGTGGAAACAGTTATTTTTTGCCAGTCCTGTATACCAAAAATGGGAGACAAATCCATTTCCTTTCAGCCTCTCCACATCCGGCAAGACATAGTTCCTCTGACACTCTTCTTTCCCTCTGGTTTGGTATTGTAACACTGTTTATTTTGCCCAGATGGTAAAAAATAGTTTGGGGTTTTATCTGTTAATCCAAACTGTTGGTACTCCTGTGATGATGCAGTGTAGATGTGCAGACATGTAACATCCAGTCACTGAGCATGTGTTGGCTAATGAAAAAGGGCCTGTCGTTGGAAAAGATTTTTTTAAAAATGCTTTTCATCTTTCGTTCAGCAATTTAGCCCAACTGTTAGTGACTTCAGGTTGTGGGGAGTGACCAAGTAACACATGGAAAATCCCTAATTTTCTCAAAATAAGCACATAGTTTACTGATTTACTTAAGCCTGTCTTGGACCTGAAATTTAGCACTGTCAGGGTCTCTCTTACTAGGAAGGCTTTTTGGATCTTATTTGAAGTGGAGGTTTATTATATTTGAACTGAAAATGAGCTGTTCTGGAGGAAATCCTTGGAGAAGCTCCACCAGCATAGGGCACAACAAACACAGCAGCAGCTGCAGCATCAGCATGCTCCTCACACTTTCAACTAGCAGCTCAATGAAATATTTTGGCAAGGCAGAAGACCCAGTGGGTGCCAGGTTGGCACTGGTATCTATTGTGTATTATTTGCCTTACAGGATTTCTTTTTTAAAATTGTCAATCTGTTTTTATGATTGTGCAGCTTGAAATGAGGAGGTAAAGGGGAAAATAATTTATTCTTGTTTAGGATCCCTTCCCTGTCATGGCCTTTTGCCTTTGTTCTTCTATATTCTTCATGGTGATAATTAGGAAAAATGTTCCAACAACTGATGGCAAGGACAGTTTCTGGAATAGGATGATGGATTTCAGGGGTGAGCACTTCCTCAACTGTAGTGTTACATATATTGTTCTGTGTAATCAAATATGAGTGTCTAAGGGCATGCTGATCTCATGCAGTATAGCAAAGAACAGGGTTGTCCTATTTCCAGAACCAGAAGCAAACAGCTGTGGCACCGTAGTGTAATGCTTAAGCAAAGTGGGGGACCTGCTGAGGACAGAGCCTATCAATTCAAGAGAATTGGCAATAGAGTTGGCAATATATTATGTTCAACATTTTGTAATTACTACATTGTGGAGGGAATGGAATTATCTCAGTGTTATGTTTTGTGTAGTCTCTAAAAGTGACTTCTGGATCTATATACACAGGCTTTGCTTGTTAGTTTCAACAGGAGACATTGCATGTTTGAATGTAGTTGGCTTTGGTCTAGGAGCTAAATTTGTGATTAAAATTTCCATCAGTATCTTCCTTCAGGAGGTGGAAAATAGGGCTATGTCAATTAATACAAAATATTACTTCCTGCTTTTTCAGTATTGCTTCATGCAAGCAGCTTTGTTGAGGCTTTGTGGTTACCACGAGCTTCCAATTAACTGGGAGGCTAAGTCCACGTAGTTAGTTGTAACCTGTGAAGTCCTAAATGCCGTGGGACTAGGTCACCTGATACCATTTGTGATATTCCTGCAGGTGTCATCAACAGATCACCTGTGATAACAGACCTCATCTTTAAAAGAGTGGAGCTGGTAGTGACAGACATGTTCTGCCATTTTCTTCAGCTCTGGTCTGTACTGAGTGGTGCTTAACTGTGCCTTGCTTTCATGTGTGATGTTTTTGTGTAGGTGAGTTGAATGTGTTGAAGTGTGTAAAGGAATATATGAGAGGACAGATTATGAAAAGCAAAAGCTAATGGTACATTTAGAGTTAATACAGACTCACAATAAATGTAATTAATAAGAATTTTGCAGAAGCTCAGTATAAAGAATTTTATTCATGCTTGCCACCTAGACTGAAAAACTTGCTTATAACAAATGCAAGAAGAAATGAAATGCACTTCAAGTATCTAAACAGACTATTGCAGTTTATATTACGAACAGTTATACTCAGAAGTCTTTCTGGAGAAAAAGAAATGCTAGGCGTCAGCACATTCTTGCTTGGATCAGAACTGTAAAAGATTTGAGCAATAGCTCATTTTCAACAGTTGAAGTTGTGTTTCTTTAAGGAGATCAAAGCAAGTTAGATAGACTACAGCAGTTACAGTACTTTAAAAGTCTTTCCTACAAGTAGAGTTTGACAGTCTTGTTTTGAAAAATGTATTTTAATTATTAATTCCTGTATTTTGCAAAGACATAGACTCTTGTTTGGCTTTGTGCATCTCACTGAAGTCAGTGAATTTATGTATACAGGCTTAAACTGCTTATATCTTTATGCTACTGAAGACTTTGACATTATTTGTTGTGTATCTGTTCTCTGGTGAAATTTTCTTCTGAAAGCAGTGTGGATGAAATGCAGTAATGTTTATAGAGGGGATTAAAAAAAGTCCTAAATGAATGAGTAGTTATTGGCCACTGAGAATTTTGTAGCAAGATTTAAAACACAATGGTGATGGTAATTATTATTTATTGTGCTTTATTTCCATGATCATAAATTAATTTGTAAGTTAAGTAGAGCATTACTTCTGCTTTTATATAACCATAGATAAACTATGAATGAGGGGGAAAAAAATCCCTGACTTGAGAAAGTGTGCCTGTGCAATTATCTGCTCCCTTGCTGTTTACCATGTCTGACTATAAATGTTTTATTTTGCTCTGACCATGTTAGTGTGAGTAGGGAGGTCAGACCCATTAGCAGATTGATCCTTCTCTCCTCCATTTTATGACCAATATCCATTGTTAGTTTCACTTCAACGATTTTTCTATTTCTCTTTCAGTACAGCTAATTTAAATAAACAAAGTTTGGGGTTTTCAACTCCGATTATTTGCTGCTTTCGCTCTCCCTGGCTGTCTTTCCTCTGAGTTGTCTACTCTTCCAATAATTGTCTTAGTTGTTACCTCCTGCATGCTATCTTACTGGTTTTCAATTATTTTTGTCACTTTTAGGACTTTTCCTATTGGGTAGAAGTGTCTTATATTAGATAATGTCTATTTATTAATTTTGAAATGTGTATCTTTCCAGACTCTCTTTTTTTTTTTTTTCCTTCTTGTGGAAAGCTATACATTTTCTTGAGCATCTGAATTCAGCAAGGATGCTCAGTTGTCATTTAACATTCTGTTATTAGCAGCTTTAATTCCTGAGAAATCTACGCTTCTTTCCACATTTACATGCCTATGTTTTAGTAATTTATCTTACGCTGCAGCTACAATAAGATTGGAGATACTTGAACATAAAATTAATATTTATTCTGGCAAATGTGGCTGAATTACTCATCACTCTTATAACAGTGTTTGATCAAGCTGCCAATCATTCAGCTTATTAGTGTCAGTGTTTGTTACAGATTTTTATTGTTCTTGAAGCAGTATAATTTTCAATTCACTTGCTAGTATCCTTTGTTTCTGTACGCTTCAATACACAGGGTCTTGCTTGTTCTCGCCCACCTCATCTTTCACGACAGGATTCCTATGTTGGAGCTCCCCTGAAAGCCAAATGCTCTGAGAGTGTCCAAACAGCTCTAGGTAGCGTAACTGCTGCTCTATTGTATTTCATGTGGCATTGTTTCTCTGTATGTGTTTACAATGTTCTCTCAGGAACTGGTAGCGAGGTGATTGTCCAAACAGTTATGACTACCTCAGTGCAATCGTATGAAGAAACCCTTCCTAGGAGAATGGTTATTACTCTCGTTTTCGGAAACGTGCTTTGGGAGTGTTTATATTCCATGTACAGAGAAACCAGCAACTTTGAGAGAGTTGTATGTAACATCTACTTTGAGGTAGAGTGCTTCTAACAGAGTAAACATTAATGAAAGGCAAGAGGATGACAAAATTACAATAGAGAAACATCCAGATAGCATTATTTGTGAAGGATAGTTTTGTAGAGAAACTAGCAGTATGCTGGGGGAGTCCATAGAATTCAGTAAAGTACAATTTCCATGTTTATAGAGCCACAACGCAGAGTATATAGAGTAGAAAGGAAGGGATACACATGTGTATTGGGTCTGAGGAGTTACCTTTCCCATAGTGTCATAGAGCTGTATTCATATAAAAACAATATCATTCCTTCATATGGATTTGTATTTTCAGTTCTGATCACCTCATCTTGCAAAGAGTATCAAGGAAAGAAAAGCAATTCACAAAAGTTGTAGTAGACGTAACCAACTGATGTTTTAAGACTATAAATCAGATGGGCATAGGAAAAAACCCTTTCAAATGTATATTTAACACAGTATCGCAAACGCATATTAGCCCAAGGCCCTGTTTGGGTGTCCAGTACAGGAGAGCTATGTACACAGTGGAAATATACATGAATCATTTGATTTATTAATATGTGGTGGTGTTTTTCTGCAAGATAACAGGTGTTGAGTGCATGTATTAAGGCACCTGTTTTGTTTGGCTGTTATTTGTCCAGAGATGCTTATTCATGCTAAATTTAGCTAGGCTGTGGCAGAGCATGAGTTCAGTTGGGAATGTGAATCTGTGAAATATGCTCTCACTGGAGCATGGTGAATAATTTAACTCACTAAATCTCTCTTCCAGCTTGCCATTTAACTGTGAATAGATTTCAATTTTGATTTATTTTCTTCTTTATTCAAGTTATTCAACAAAAGGTTTATGCAAATACATTGCAGCCTAAGGATAACTCATATATTACTCATAGTGACTACAGCTTCTGCTGATGGTGATGGGACCGAGTCGATGCTCACTGAAGTAATTGAAAGGCTCTATATGTTTAGGTTACAAAATCCTACAGATATCTTTTCCATTGACTTTAGTGAGTGTGGGATGAAGCTGTATTCTCAGCTGAACTGACACCTCATATCATAGGGTTTCTGCTGCTTGATAAGATGACTTGAAAATCTGAAGGGTTCTTAAACGTTGCTATAAGACAATTCTCTCAAAAGATGTGCATTACTTCATGACAGCTTATTTTTCTGAAAAAAAAAAGGAAATGTATGTAGACTTACAAAATGTCTGCAAAAAGTGATTAGACAATTACATGGTACATTTGTAATTCATTAAAATATTTTTAGCATTTACTGATTTTTATTTTTTTTTAAATCAGCTTAAAGAGTACCTATAGTATTTTATGCATTACATGAAATGAAAAATCTAATCTGGAAATAATTTTTGCTATTTACAATATATAGCAGTAAAACAGTTTCACAACAGTTATCCAGCACTGCTTGTAATATTTAAGAAAATTACTATTTTATTGATAGCTAGCAACAGGGAAAGTTTGTGTTGGGAATAAGAACTACAGGATAGCAACCTAGTATTGTGTGATTCAAAGAACTAAAAGATTAATACACTTCTGTATTTCTTTTAGTGTCTGGTTTTTAAAATTTTTTTTTCCTAGAAGATGAAAATTTGCTGACAAAGTAAAAGTAAAATCTCTTGATTTTTTTCACTGCTGGTGATTTATAGGTACTATTTTTCTTTGATTCTTTACCATCCTATAGAAGAAATAACTGAAGAATATTTCTGAATCTGGTTTTCTTACTGCTAGACTTTAGTTTATAAATGTAGAAAAAAATTGCTTCATTGTTTTCCTTCCTGTGATTAACTATAGAATAGCCTCTGATCAGATTAGTTGCTTAACCAAGTGAAAGACTCTATAATGTGCACATTTCCTTAGTCACTTGACAATTTTTATGGCAGTCAATTATTTGACTTCCCTCCTGACATGACTGATGAGAAAGCATTCGTATATAATTCATTTATGTGCGTAAATATCGCTTGATCTATCAGTATTATTTTGGTTTGCAAAGTCCATAATAGTTTGTCACCCCTTTCTCCATATCTACCTACCGTCTCAAAGCATGGCATCTGTTCTGATGGTGAACCTTCATACCCTGCTCCTTTCTCTGAGGCAATTGGCAGAATTTTCAGTGGAAGGCGTAGGAGGACTTAGCTTTTTAGGGATTACTAAAACACTCCTGTGGCTAAACCTCATCTTATTACCTCAATCTCTTCTTTTAATAGCACCAAAACTTCTTTCTATCCTACTCAGTTTTTTTCAACTGTTAGAGATCATATTCCTTTGCATGCTAGATGTTTTGTTAGTGGTGTGAACCCATGGTAATCTCTTTCATCATATTTCTTTTGAAGCTATATGTTTGCACTGCTGGATTTTGAATTTCCGTGGATACTTGCAGAAACAGTAAATTTTAAAATTTTTTTTTATCCCCGTCCGCAGCCCTGACTTGTCTCTTTCCTTGCATGTTAGGAGCTTCTATTTTATTTTAATGTTTAGCAGCCAATGGTTCGTCTGCTCTGGAATGTACCAAGTACTCTGCGACCATGTGAAGGTCTTTAAAGTATCACTGCAAGTATTAGAAAGGAATAACCTTATTTTTTTGGTTTTGGAATAAGTTTTTGAAATGCACTAGTGGCAAAAGAAGAACAGCAGATGCCGAGTGACTTGAAGCTTCTGTAGTACAAAAATTAACTGGACAACTCATCCCTGTACAACAAGTGACTAATGAGAGATGACTTTGTTAGGTCTTGTTTTAAAGAGTATAGTTAATTCAGTAGATGGCACTATTCCTCCTGAGTCACTGAGTTGACAACCCAGTTACAAGGTGGTTCTCCCCTATGACAATGTTGTCTGTGTTTTGTTTGGTTTTTTTTTCCCAGATGAGACTGAATACGATTTTTTTAGTATTGGAGTCCATTAAAAGCTCCCATGCAATTATTTGCAAAAGCATGGCCAGCTTTTTGCCAAGACTCCAGTATAAGTGATTATTAGATTTGTATAAATTAATAGTTGTGTTCATCTATATTAGAGCAGTGCCTGCATCCCTTTTGAGTTCAAGTTTTCTGAACAATAACATGGTTAATACAGTAGTCCTACAAGTCATGTAGGCCTGCATAAGCTCTTCCTGTTGCTTAAAAAAGCAGCAACCCAGAAAGTCCCATCCAACTGTTGTCCTCTGATAGCTCATGGTGTCATCAATGTGCCTATATGGATTGGGAAACTGATCTGGATTATAACTGCCAGCAAAGAAGTAACCCACCAAAAGACTGTTTATTTTGGATACATTTCCTGATCTGTTTCATGGTACAGTAACTAAGGAAGTGGTATAAGAGGGAGTGGTACCAAAACAGAGATGATCACGAGTATGCTGACTAGACTCATTCTTTTAACAACTACAGTGATTTATACCAGCTTTAAATTGTCATGGGGTGCAAATGCTACTGCTGAATTCTTGTGAAAAGACTTAAAACTTGCTCAGGAAATGTTTCTGATTCTGCAAATTCAGGCCCTGGCTCAGTATGGGATTCTGTGTGACAAAAAAAGCTGTAGCTACACGAGGCCCCGATTCTGCATACGTCCCCTCTGCTAGTACCTTTGATCTCTGTTAAGCAGGCATATGTGATGTGTATTTAGCAAGAGTAATGGAACCATTATCATGTCATCAAGCTCCATCAGTTAGTGCACTGCTCTAAGACAATGGGACAGTGTCTTCCTTGTGAGTGTGGGAATGCCAAAGTTCAAAACTTGGGTAAAATATCATTGATAAAAGAAATAATGAGAAAAGTTGTATATATTCTGTTTGTGATTTTGTTGTAAGCATAAGAAGCAGGATAGCCTCAGCACTTCAAATAAGAAATTAGTTTTTATTGGATTGGATTTTTTCCACTAAAATTGAGGCATTTTTCATCACAGTTGTCTTGAAGGCTACTATTGCCATTACTTTTATTCCACAAAACCATGATTTAAATTATTCTGTGATTCTACTGTATTTGGTGGATGTAAGTAACACAGATGGTGTCAGTTTCAGTGCATGTATTCAGAGCTGCCAGAATAAATCCCAAGTCTCACTTGAAAAAAATATTTCAAAATGGGAGATAAATAAAAGCAAATAGTCCAAAGGACTAAAGCAATGATCTCTGACATGTATTTCATTTCACCAGGTGTGAAGTTGATTCTTTCATACTTGGAAGATTCAAAGGATGTGGTAAAAATTTGGTACTGTCCTTATTTTCAAGTTTAACTACTGGGAGTACTCACATGTGTGAGTATTTACTGCATTCGTTGCCTTGTTCCCTTACCTAATAGTATGTATGCAACTGTGTTCTATCTAATACAGCTCTAACATTTTAAACCAGCTAGAAAACAAAGGTTATTTTAGAATAAACATAATACAGGCAATCAAAACATTTTTCTCCCTTTCAGTTAGATCATATGACATCTTCTAAATGTATCTATGGTATAAATGGAAAGATTAATTGTTAGGAATCTCTGAAAGGCAAGGATGGAATTTGCTGCTGTGGCTTGAAACTGCCTAATGTAGAATTATTATTTTTTAAATCATAGTAATAACACTTTGCTTGTTTTAGAAATGTGGTGGGATCATTAATGCTTTCTCTGAGGAACAGGTTGTAGCAGCATGGATTTCCTTCCTAATTTGCAGAGGTGGAACAAGTAGGCAGGTAGCTATTTTGTGCAGCACAGTGTATATTCGACTAGAGTATACCTGAATACCTACTGCAGCTGAATAGTAAGGTAATTAGTTGTGAAGAAGTGGGTAGTGGATAAAAACTAAGGTTTATAGAGATGGGTTTTAGTTTTTATAATAATAACTTATCTTCTGTAACTGCCTCCATGAGACAGACATCAGCATTTATCAACGTGAGAATGATTGTGATTAAGATCTACTCAGGGATCTTGGATAATGTGAGCACTATTCCAGATCTGGTTTCTAGTGTCAAGTAAATAGTTTCATTACATTATGCAGGTGGCATGTGCAATATTTTGGTTGCGAATGCTTGTGATACTCAGTTCCTGTGCCTACTCCTACCACCTCAAAAAAGGCAGGGTTCCTATAGCCATGTTCTTTCTATGCCTTCAGTTCTATTAAGTTATTTTTTTACTTTTTTTCTTTGTTTTATTGGTAGCTTGGAGATATCTTTCCATTACTATGCTGTGATCTAAAAGGATACCTTAAGAAGCGCTAGTGCAGATGTGTAAATAGCATGAGCTTGGTTTGACATGTATTAAACTCCAGTTTTCTCTATCTCTCTCACTCAGTATTGAGGGTTATATCACTCATGCTTTTAGTTGAATTCAAACTAAAATCAGAATATTTCATGCAAACAGTTTATTTCAATAGGATGGGCTTTTCAAGTAACATGTTAGGTGCTGTAAAACATTGAAGCTTGGCAAACCAGAGGCGTGATAAAAATACTTGTTTTAACTTGGACTATGAAGTTTTAGATAATATAATTTAGTTCAATTTTATCTGTTAGTCATTTACATATTTATGAGGATTGCAGAGCTAGTTAGAGAGTTTACTTTTTTCCCTTCTTAGGTATATTTTTATATAGCTGTGTATAACTTTGTGTTTCCCATACAGGGTGGGATGAAAAACAGTCATGTCTCTCTTTCAAAACTGGTAAAATAGAAACCAGGCAGCTAGTACTGATTTGTATTAAATGCTTAAGGTCCAAGCAGTGGTCTCCTATTGCGTTAGGCATTAAAAGTCTCTGCCATCCTTGCTCTGACTCTAGTAGTAATTTTACTGATTGTAGCAGGACAATAAATTATCAGATTTGCATTTCCTCAAATAAAAAATACCTAAATTTCTAATACGGTGCTTTTTTTTTCTGTCAATTTTAGAAAATGTCAGAGTTTGTCAATAAAGAAACTTATTTTCCGTGCAGAGCAAGAATGATTCTCTTGGCATTCCTACAAATTCATCCTGAATTCTTTTACTCATTATGCTACTCCTGTCAGACTGAAAGGATCTCAGATGGACACAATAATTCAGTTATGAATGCTTCCTGCTTTTAATTACATTGTTTAATAAGCTAATACTGGGCTTTCTGTCAGTACTTTGTCAGGTACACCTGTGTTTTTAAAAAGCTGTTTCAGATTCCATAGATAAATCTCTGTTTGAGATGTCGGCAGGCGCGTTGTGCAAGACCAGCCTCTGCAATGTTCCCAAGGTAAAGCAATTAAAACCTTGCATTTTCCTTAGCTTTTCTGGCTTCTAATGGCTGCTCATACTTTCTGTGACAGTGATGGACAAATGAACAGATTTGCTCAACATAAACCAGTGCATTAAATGATACTGACCTTCTTTAAAAATCCGTGTGTTGTTATCCTGAATGCTTTCTTGTCCTTTCAAACCACATTTGGCAAGTAACTTTTTTTGTCCTTGCAGACAAAAAAGTGGTTCTGGGCTAATGAAGACTTAGTAGCTTTTTAGCTGCAGTGAGAGAAAGAAACTTTCATTTGCACTTGTAGTGGCCATGAAAGACAGTAATCGCTGTGGCTTGTGGCAAATTTGTTTGCATCGGAATGCATCCACATGGGTGATTCAGAGTTAATTTTAGCTGTTGGTGAGGCCCTGAAAGCTTTACACATTTTTTCTCTTTAGGGATGTCCAAGGTTCTCTTGTTTTACAGTTCCAGTTCTTCCTCTGTGAAATTGAGGCATGTGCATGTGACAGTTGGTTTTCATGAAGACAGATTGCTGTCTGTGCAAGGTCAAACCTCCTCAAGTCCATGAGTTTTGGCAGCTGCATCACTCAGGAATGGCAAAAGACTACCACCTTTCAGTCCCTTCAGTCTGTCTTGTCAAAAGCTTTTCTGGAGCATATTATGTCATTTAAAACATTTTTATAATGAGTATACTGAATTAATTTTGCCAATATTTAACTACTAAATGGATTGCAAGGAGCAGAAATTAGTTTGAGTCTACATTGTTGAAGAATGTGACTGAGGAAGGGATGCAAAAAGCGGACATCATAATTTTCCAGTGATGAATAACCAGATTGTCTAGAAATGAGTATAGACATGTAATTCCTACAATATGAGTATCCACTAGTCACATGAATTTGAATGGTACATGCTCAGAACATCTGAAAAGTATCTCTTAAATAAAAATAAACTTTTAAGAGTCCAGAGTGTAATTTTCAAGCATTTGTATCTGTAGACAGAATTTTAAAATATCTTAACTCCATTTAGGTCATATATGTCAGGACCAGGTTTTCAAATACACAGCACAGTTCTTACTCCGACATCTAACCAGACCCTTAAAAGACTTGGCCCCTCAGCAAGCTTAGCTCTGAAAATTTGTCTGCAGCTGTGTAGATGTAACAGAACTACTTTCTCTGAAGCATTAATATCTGAACCCGAGGATGAGGGAAATGTAATAGCATGCTTTCTTCAGATTTTAAATTTTTTTTGGCAAGTGAAATTAATTCTGTAATCTTTCTGGTGCTCTTCCCCTCACATGGGGATGCCTAAAACTGCAGAGAATTCCATGAGCACTGAGATAAATGAAATTCAAGGAGATAATATAAGAATAATAATGCATTCATCAATTTTCACATAAAATGGGGGGACTGTGGATCTCCTGTAGTTTCTACTCAAGTTTTTGTTTTCTTTCTGTTACTTTCAAATACTGTCATTAATGAGACCAAGATGCCATCAGCAGAAGTTCTGCTGGAGAAAAACATATTGGTTTATTCGTGGTTAAATTTAAAAAAAATTGTGAAAGTGTGTTTCAGAAGCTGCCAGTTTGCAAAGCAAAACCTATTTCTTGGAAAGTTGGTGGGGTTTTTGTGAGGGTTTTTTGTTTGTGGCCTGCAATAGAGGCCACAGCTTTTTAAGTCTTTAGCATAAACTTGAACTAGGAAATGGCTGGCTTATTAATAACATTCTCTTTCCAATAGAAAATATCAAATAAAAGGATTTAAAAAAATTTTACTTTTAAGGGTGAGGGAAAGTTGAGAGGAAAGTTTCACCTGGAAAAACATTGTATTTTCCAACTATAAAATACACTTTAACTAGGAGAATGTGGTGTCCTAAGTGGAAGAGAAAATGCTAAATCTTCATTTTGAATGACACACTAATTAAAAAATAAATATATTAACATAAAAAGCACACTGCTAAGGAGTTGTGACTTTATACATTTAAACATTTATGTATGGTTCTTGAATGGAAACTAGAACTCATATGAAAGAATGTCCTAAGTGTGTAAATATAATTAGTCTGGCTATTATGAATCAAATCCTTCATAATCCTCACACATACAGAGACTGAAGGATGGGATCTGTTTGTCTTTGTAACTCCTGAAATAGAGCTAATTTGCAATGGCTATGCTAATTTAGCTTATCTATAAAATGAGCACATATTACAAGTGCTTTTTATAGTTTTAATATGTGGTGATTAATTTTATATTTAATTTGAAGACTTGGATGCTAATCGGTTATTGTATGTGTATACCCTCAATAGTTGAGGAAAAAGCACCCTTCCATAAAACCTTGGGGTAAGAAAATACACGAGTTAACCTCTTGCAATTTATTCTACTCCTATTTAATGACAATATGAGCAACATGCATTGTAAAGGTTTAACAAACAGAAAAACACATTGCTAAAGGTCCTATCCAAATGAGTCTGCTGCATACCTTTGGTTGCATTAGGTCATAAATTTTAGTAAATACAAGGTTAAAGCTAAGATGATAGTTCCTGAGATAATATGCCTCTGTGAGGAAACTTTCCCCTCTGCATCCCCCTCGTTCACCCAGTAGTATACTGTTACTGAGTTGAATTAGTTCGATGAAGTAAATAACCTTACTCATGAAGATGACAAGCAGTGGAATTAATGCTTTATGGCAAAAATGCCACTTCAATACAACTGAGTGCTTTAACCATGTATCACTGAATATGCAGATACCTATCCACATATTGATGTGGCAATTTCCCAGTGTGTTAACACCTATGGGATAGGGAAGATAACTTTGTATGGTTAAGTTTAGTCAACGGTATTAAGGTTCAGCTTCAGGAAGGTTGTTTGGCACTTATGTGTTTAAACACAGTCTAGATATATCTGAAATTGCCTGTAATTTTCTTAATGTAGTAGGTAAAATAAAGCCTTTCAAAAAACTTAACATGATTCAAAGTAGATGGTATAAATTCATTGTTTTAAAGATGAGTGGTGTCACTTTTTTATTTGACAGTGTTATTTCTTAGCGCTATTTTCATTGCATATAAGTAATTGTCTGAACATTTGCATTTGTTTTTTACAGCCGATGTAGGTTACTACTAAAATACTGTGTCGCTGACAGGTTTATAATTCTGCTGACACAGGTTGGCAGATAGATGAGCATCTCCCATGGAATATAAACATAAATTTCAATGAATAAATAGAACAGGGTCTGTTAGCACAGTCATCAGAAGAGAAAAGCCCTATAAGAAAATAACAGAAGGCTTTTGACCCTTTGAATTGCTACAATGAACTAAGCTCCTTAACATTGGTGGTACTCTGACTTACCCCCAGCATCTACTTGTATGCTATTGACATAAAAATTTCCATTGGATGTCCCTTCGTTCCCAAAACTAAGCAGATGATAGACTACTTAAATAGTCCAGGTTCCAGGTCAGAGAATCTTTTTATGCTATTCTGCAAGATTCAGGGCTGTGCATCTTTAATGAGCTGTATGGAAAAAGAAGATAGATTTTAATATTTCTCTGAGGGTTTTCTGTTTAACTTTTGCTATTGTAAGATAAACCTTGAAGAGATTAAAGTAATTTGAACTAACATTAAAGCAAGGAGGTGCCATAATATTATTAATTAGCACTTTCTTGGAAGAGTTTCCCAGGCATGGGGTTGTCCCATTGACTTTGCAGGGGGTACACTGATTACTGACTACCAGATTATCTGCTGGTGTGGATTTAATGAGGTTTTACCAGTGAGAAATAATGTCCCACTGCTTAACTTTTTAACATGTCTAAGTACTGCTTTATTTTTTTTTAATTAAGAAAAAGATGAGCAATGTTAAGTAGTTAGATATGTTGACATTAGTAAACTTGATCCTGCCTACACTGTTGAATATAGCTCATCAATAAACGTAACATTCTCCTTGCTAGAAGAAAGGTTTCTTTTAGAGCTGAGATTAAGTTCAGAAGTTCAAGACAATCAAGTCAGTGTACCTTGTTTACATTTATACATAATATACGTGTTTAAGCAGCTACATATATGTAGAAAAGATCTGTCTGTAAATCTGAAATAGTACAGACTCCAAACGTGGGCATGGTGTGACTGCAGCTACTTGTAAATGTAAAGGATGGTTAATTTCAGACTCTGGGTTTGAAATCCTCGCATCTTTGCGGGTCTAATTGCCATAATATAAGGTTATATGTGTCTTTTTTAATTTTTTTTTTTTCTAATACCTCCCGCCCCCCATTGGTCAGGCTTTGGTGCTTGGTCCATCTTCAGATCTTGGCCTGCCTTAGGACTCTGAGGTCATTACCTCCCTGTGGCAGTTACATTCACTTATGACATTGTGATCAGCAATAGTTACAACAAATTTTTCAGGCATCCTTTCAGACAGCTGAGATGTGTGACTAAACACGAGTAAGATACCTAGGTAATTACACCACTGAAATGAATGAACCTATCAAATGTAGGATTCGGTTCTGGCTGTTCCTGTCTTTCAATGACTCTGCCTTCCTCTGGCCCCAGCTGCTTTCTGAACTAGAACTAGTTAGAGCACCTTCACAAATGTTACAAATATTACTCCTTTTAAACCTGTTTATACTTTGCTGACATGACTTTGACAATCCCTTTACTGCTTGTACTATTTTTCTGATTGTCATTTTCATACCTGTTATTTATATTACTCACATTGCTGTCTTTGAACCTTCAGTGAAAGATTCATCTGTGTTGTCACAATAGCAAGCCCGGGAATTACCATAACAAAAAACCTTTTGTGAATGAACTAGATTCAGTTATTTACAGTTGTGACTTAACCTAGAGGAAATGTATGGAATTTTTTTTTCTTATGGAAATTCAGTATAATTCTTAATGTCTGTAATGGTTCCAGGGACTGGAATTATTGAAACTTTCATAATACATTCAACAACATATGTGAAAAACCTTTGCATTTCCTCTAAACAGATGCAGCTTGTCAGCAGGAAATTTTTACAGTGCTAGTTCTTTGATTTCTTTATGTAGAGTTGTAGGGGTTTTGTTTGTTTATACATTTTTCATAGGAGTTACAGTAACTTTGCCTCTGGCTGAAATTTGTCTCTGACACTTTGGCTTTTCATTATGAACAGATACCTTTGAAAGGTATTGCATAGATTTCTACATTTCTTTAACAGTATCTTAGATGCATAAGGCATAATGTATGAGAATGTTGTTGAAGGAAACAAAGTAGAATTGTGTAACCTATAAATACTCTAATATCTGGAAATATGTCTGGAAATAATTGAAAAATAATAAAATAACTGATATAAAATTGTCTATATTTATGAGGCAGAATTGTTTTCAGTTGAAACCTTTTCCATTAACAGCAACTCTTTTCTGCTATTTTAGATCTTTTTTTGGTTTTCCCCCAATTATCTGCCTTAGGTAGATTATCTTTGTTCTCTTTTACATTTAGCATTTACATTAAGCATTACATCCTCTCCTGTAAATGTTTACCTCTTCCTCCTATTATTATCTATACTTTACCTCAATTAATAATTGAAAATTAACACTAGGAGGAAAAAATACATTGGAGGAGGAAAGAAAAACTGTAACACACTACAAGATCATTAAAGCAAGACTGAAGTTATCTTGTAGATCAGACCCATTTCTTTAAGGGGAACTGGTCATGTTGAGAGTTGTAGTTAGTCCTTAGCAGAATTTGTAATAATATGTGTGGGCTTTCAGATTACAGTTCTTGGACTAAAGTACGTAGTGGGTCTTGCTGTCATTTCCTGGCTTTCTGTGTGTCATGTTTGGTAAAGCAAACTTAGGCGCTTCATTACGATTTTGTGTGTGTGATAAAACAGGACCTGTTGTAGACCTGCTGTAAGTATAGTTGCATAGTTCTAGTCAATTACCTCTAGGCTAATTTCAAATAGCCTTTGTCATTTCTGACACCACGGTAAAATGTATGCAAACATCATACTGATGGCTTCCTGTCTGGAAAAGGGTTTGGTGGTGAATCCTGAAGTCTTTGTTCAAATAAATCTTTTTGTGGAATTCTGTGTTAATGGCAGAAAGACACCTTGGTGACTTCTATGACTGGTTTTAGTGTTTCAAATATCACCAGTTTTCTTTTCTCTCTTCTCTTCTTCAAAGCATAGGCTTATATCATGGGTTTGTATTTAATATGAGATGCTCTCTTCATCTTTTTGAAGAGTAAAATTTCTTTGTTGTATAAACATCTGATTTCAAAATAGGTGCACTGTAGGAGTCCATATGAAGATGCAATAGATGTGCAACTTAAAATCAAATCCAATTTACCCAGATGTCAAAGGTAACAGTGAAGATCAGATAAAGAGGAAAAGGGATTAATCCATCATAGTTCCTGACTGAAGCACTTCATAAAGTGTGCAAACTCTAGAAGGTAAAAACCAAAAAGACTGTGAGAGAACAATATGAAGTATCCACTCCAGCCTTCAAAATAGGCAAAATAATTCCAAGCACTGTAGTTCACTGCCAAAGTTAGAATGCATATTTTGGTCTCTTGAGTTAACGTCATGTGACCTGAAATGAAAGACACTCTCTTTTTATGGACTACCTTCCCTATTTGAAATATTTTAAAAGTTGATTTCATTTATAATTGACCACATGTAATCAGGGCACACTATTTTTCCTTTCAGATCTTTAATTACACATTTTATGTTCCTGATATAGGGGTATTGTGTGGATAACTTCTGTTGGAGAGAAGGAATTCTGTTTTTATGCCTGGACAAACTTAACTACTTTATAAGACTTTGTTTTTAATTCTTGTGATACTGGACACAGAAGTTTTGGGATCTCCCATGCATAAATGCAAAAATAAATTGCTGTTCATAGCAACAACTTCCAGATACACAGTGGTCAAGCAGTAAACTGAATCTAAGCAGTCATGTTACATTTTGGTTTCGGATGTTAGGATTGTTTTGTTGTTATGTACGCCCATAGATTTGCAGTAAGGTGAACAATGAGATATGAAATGAAAAGCAAATGATTTCAGCAGCTGTATAAGGGTGGTTAATGTATAATAATTTTTCAATCTGGAGTGATCTATCTCTAAACAAGATCAAATCTATGTTGTAAGATATCATGATTTGTGAGTAAATAAGCCCAAATACACTCCTATTTGAAAGCTGTGAAACTAGAACTCAAAACTTAAACATGGTAGATTTCTGCTTACTCCTGCTACAACTGTTCCTTGCTAAGTTACTGCTTCTCATAAGGCCTTTTTTTTTCTACTGTGTAAATTGCTCTTTGTAATAGCAATACCTACTACAAATTTTATCACCAAAATACTAAATACTGATTACTATCAGGTTAATCCAAATAAAATTAATCTTCCATTAGCTACAGTACTTGGAAGAAGTAATCTACAAGAAGTATAAATAACTTGCTATGGAAAGCAAGATTGTTCTGATGCTGTGAACCTTAGGTCTTCTACAAGGGCTGATAGTTGCCTCTACGGCACTCATCAGTACCTATATTTAGAAATAAGAGGGTGGATTTTATGCTGAAATTTTTACCCCACTAAGATTGTTGTAAAGACATCTCTTGTCCTGTTGGGAACAAGAATTTGGTCTTCAATTTTTTTTCTGGCAGGACAGATCTCTACCTCTGACCTGATTCGTGCAAAATGACATATTAGGTCATTATGCTCCTCATAAATACTGCAGTTTATAAGGACCAGTAATTACAGTCTCACTGGTAAAAGGAACAAAGTGTATGTTTGTTACTAAACTGCCTGGCACAATAGTCATAATTACCTTTAAACTGAAGGGTTTATTCTAACCTACCAGTAATAATGAAAAAAACCCCCAAACTCTAGATTGACTTTTCTGTTTAGCATTCACTGCAAAATAAATGGAAAAGTCTTACCAAATCTACATCTGTAAGTTTGCTTTCAGTAAGACAGAATTATTTTTAGAAATTACAAGTTTAGTATTATTTCCCAAAATTCTTATAGGTATTAAGAAATACTATTCCCTTTTGCATTTGTGGTCTCTATTAAGCTAGAGCACAAGAGCCTTATTTAAGGTACAAGAGTGGGAACCTGTTCACTTGAGATTACTTTTAGGTATGCTCTGAACTTCTTAAATGACAAAGTTATTCCTTCATCTGTAAATGGCAGTCTTAAAGACTTTTTCCTTTCTTTATGTGTGGGCTAAGGTGTACATATATTGTAAATACATATGTGCAGTACCTAGTATCTAGTATAACTGCTGTCTTGCATTTTATTTTAAAACCACCACCAAAACACAAGCATTAAAATTGTACTACCATAGGCTACGTGGCTCAATTACAATTAAAATCTTCATAAAACCAAAGTAGGGTGTTTTTTTTGGGGGGGAGGGGAAGGGGATTGGTTTAGTTTTTTTCCCTAGAACTTAATTTTAAAGAAAAATAAAGAAGGCTTTGCAATTTTTGACACGAAACTTTCCAAATTTGTTTTAAATTAAGTGTGTGTGCATTGTATTAGAATTTTTAATTTTGTTTTGTAGAGTTTTTTTCTAGATATATGATGGGATGGGAAATGCAGTAATTTTCAATTTTTACTCCAATTTCATAAAGCAATACCTTCATCCTCCCCATGCTCCTAACATCCAATGAGCGCTTTGTCAAACAAAGGTTTGCTGTGATGCTGTCCTACTGGGCCATCTTGTAGATGAAGCACTGCAGCTTTCAATTCCTCTCTCATTACTCAGTTGCATTGACAGCAAGTTTTTATAAAAATCTTGAAAAGAATTAGCACAGATACTGTTTTGGAAATTCTCATGAGACATATTATTCACAGTGATGAAGTGAGGCACAGTTAAACTGAGCTGTAGATTTAATGAGAATTACTTGGCTTGATTCTTTACTTCAGTATAAATGACTAATTCAACTCTCTTAAAGCAAATTTAAAATGCAATGAAAAATAGTGTTGCATTCCCAAAAATGCTGGTTTGTAACAGTCATGCCCAAATCATGCAGAAATACTTTTTTTTTCTTCTGTATAATACATTCTAAATTACTTAAAAATCAATTTTCTTATGATTTTCTTTCTTTATTGACAAGTAGGAAGTAAATGGAGCAGGGTTTTCTGAAAGCAGTTTGAGATACATGTTGTTCCATATGCTGCAGTTGTACTCATAGACAGCTTCTGCAGTTCAGGAACAGATATAAAACTCCAGATATTTCTGTTCTAATAAATCAATGGATAAGGGTTTTCAATGCAATCTCACTTTTTTGTTATAACTAAAAAATGAAAAAATTGCACAGTGAAACATTCTAGTGCCAGTCACTAACATGTACCCCAATTGAAATGATCAGATATTGTGATTTTACAGACACTATGCTATTAAAGTATTTTCCATTTAATTTTTAACTGTGATCTAGCTAGAGACAATGAGTGATTAAACCTCCATTTAAAAAAAGAGAATTTCTTCATGCCAAATAAAGAAAAAAATGTACCTTCAAATATTCTCATGATTAGCTTCTGAGCTGAGCTGGGCCATTGTTATCACACAAGCCTATTTTTACTTAAGTTGTCACATACTGTTGAGTTTTTCAAATTGCCACACTTAAACAAGAGTAGTAAAACCAGCTCTTTGTGTGGTATTCTAGATAGTGAGAATGCTGTTTCTAGAGTTTCACCATTGATAATTACATGGTCAGTGCAAACACATGATTTACCAAGATAAAACTGAAGCAAAAGGATTACATCCTTGTTTTTAAGATAAAGGCAGTGAAAGAGGAGCATTAGAATTCAAGAATTGTGTTATAGGATACCTATGGTGGTGTTATTTCAAAGTTCTTATGTAACAAGGCTAAAACTTGAAAGTGATGTTTTATGAACAATTGGGACTAGGAAGTGATGTGAAAGCCCAGGAAGAATAAACATCCTTACAATCTTTGGTTCCTATGGGTCTAGTGTAGCTCAAAAGAGGTAAAAACATTTTATTTAAGATATGGTATGAACTTTTTCATTATTACAATTGTGATGAAAAGAAAAGGAGCAAGTCAGGGTTAAATATTTGATGCATCATCTGACTGTCCACAAAATGGGTTTGGAGGTGGGTAATGGACATTTCTAGATTGCATAGAGAATTGTGTCTTTACCATGAACTTGAGTGTCTTCTAGTAGGATAAGTATCCATAAATACATGCCTTATTCCTGATGTGATATTATTCCTGATGTGATATTATTCCTGATGTGATATTATTCCTGACTTTCTCAGCAAACCTAGAGGAGACTGGACAAATCTGCTTTGGCCATGTGAGATGGAAGGGCCTAAATGAAAACTTTAGGTGTTCTGTTGTCAGTGAGAAATAAGATTTGAGCAGATACAATAATACAATTTTCTGAAGTGTTAGAGAAACTACCAAGTGGAACTCAAGAATGGGAAAACTGAAAGTAGAAGAAATTGTTAAATTTTTTATAAGATCATCAACTGTACCAAAATAGTACTACCTAGTTTGTGCTCTCCTGCCAATCCCATCTAATTTGCAATGAGAGCTTAAAAGAGGATGGCAGCTGTGCACAATGAGTGTATCAGGGCATAAGAGATTTTACATTTTGCAGTACTCTTGTTCAAACTGCAATGTAGTGCTGGCAGCGGTCCAGATGGATAAGAACTACTGGCTTGTTTTGATAGGAAAGTATTAATTAAATAGTGTGAGCGAACAGAATGAATGATGAAATCAGTGGTTCTATAATTGATAACAGCCTTTGCATTTTTGTTTCATTTGTTGTTATTGTGTATTAACAGCACCAAGTACCTGAGGGCTTATTATGACATCTGCTGCACGTGTGCATGCATATATACTTATATGCAGCTATATACATGCAGACTATAGTGAGAAGATCTTTGGCTTAAGAAGAAATAAAATTTTAAAGCAAATATGTAACCTGTAAGATATGTCATCAGATAAGAAGTGGTATTTTTTCTCAGTAATGGCTGCAATACCAGAAAAAGTGATTAATGGAACTGAAGAGGAAAAGATGAAGACAACAAAAAGATTGAAGGAAAGAGAGAGACTGATAGCTGAGGAAGAAAATACATCAAAAGATACTGACAATTAGTTTGATATAAAATAGATCAATGTAGAAGAAAGTAGGAGACAAACAGTAATTCCAACTGAAAGTAGATTAGCACCCACAGGTACTGGGAACAGCTTTATAGACTTCAACAAACATAAATTATGCCTTGACAGGATGAAATCTAGATGACAAATGAAACATTAATTTAGTTTCCTCATTTGCTTCAATTTCTATAGTGAGTTGATTTTTAGGATTGTCCAGTATCAAAAGGGAAAGTGATGGAACTACTTAACCCATTGAACACACATTCTGAACCAACTTAAAAATCTTCATACTCTGAAGTCTGCAGAGAACAGCCAAAAGCTTCATTTGAAGCTAATTCTTAGCTTATTTTGGCAGCTCCTACTCTCACCTTCATTCATGTTGACTTTGCTGAACCAGCACTGCCTCTGTCAGTCTCGTACACTGGAAGGACTACATCTAGTGAAGCAGGTTGACTCAGCAAGCTAAGACCAGCAAGCTGGTTGCAGCCAATTTCAGCAGGAGGATGTGAAAGTTATTATGTAACTTGCTCAGCAACCTGTTCAGCAAAACAGATGGAGAGTGGAGACAGATGCAAGGTCAAAAAGGAGTAAGAATGCAAGGGTAAACATCATAAAGGGACAAATAGAAGAGTGAGGAAGAAGAGATTTTTAAAGAAAAAAACAAAAAAGAAAACTGCTGGACTGTCTCAAAGAAATATAATTGATTGCTTTAATTATTTTTGTAGACTTTGATGGGAACTTCATATTTACCTACACACAAATTTTTGGATGTGAAGGCACAGATGTACACTCAGTGTTTGTGGAAGCATTTGTCCTAACGTTTGAAAATAGGCCTTTAATAGTTGGGGTTTATTTCGGCTGGTACATTTTACCTGGCATGAGCGTTAGCTCACATAGTGGCTTATTTCGAGATGGGGTTAGGTTTATCTTGTACTTACACTTAAATTGCTTACTGCTAAAGAACAAACAAACATAGCCCCAACCCGGATCCTTGCATCATCCTACAGTATCATCCATGTGTTTTATACGATATAAAATGATCAAGGTTGCACATCTAGTAGATTGACACTTCACTTTGAAAAATCATATTTATTGAGAGAAGTTCTAGAATAGTTTTGTTGAAGTCAGTGTAGTTACTCTATCTTTTAAAAAGAACCTGTTCTGTTAAGTATTTTCTTAGGGAGAGTACTAATATTTGCAAAGTTTTGATAGTATTTATATATATTGTGTAGTATAATAATGTAAACTGGTTTTTGACAGGTAATGTGACCCACCTAACCATCATTCATACAGTACTTAATGTAATTCGCTTTTGCTGTGGTACACGTTTTCATTATTCAGTAATTCCTTTAGCAAGTATTTATTAAAGGATTGAGTGCAATTTATTCTGTATGAATGTGTTAAATGACTTCTTTGGCATCATTTTGCTGCTTGTATAGGATATCTAATGAAATCTTAATATTTTTTTAAAGCACATTTACTGGTATACATTCATTAAACTATGCATTGTAGTCTGCTCCCAGATTTTCTGGAAAAAATATTGGGTATTTGCATTGCTCAAAAAGGCTTCAGCATAGGTTGATTAACTCATCTGTGTTTTAGCTTCTAATATAGCATGGGTACACTAAAAAAATTAAGAAAGCTAGATTTGGTTTATTTGAGTAAAAATTTGAGTTGTACATTTTTAGCTCATGAATTATAATTTTGGCTGCATAATTTGAGTTTGATAAACTTTCTCTCACTATATTTCAAGATCAAAGAAGAATGACATTTAAAAGTACACCACTAAGGAAAAATAATAATCTAATTTTACTGAAGATGAACAAAATTAACCTTCATTTGAATATGCAAACACGTATAGCATTTGGCAACTTCAAACTGTCCTTCTCTGAGGACACAGGAGGCAGTGATGAAACCATCTGAATTGCAACTCAAAACTTTATTCTTAGAGGCTTTTACACATGAGTAAGTGCTAAATAATAATAATAAGCAGAGACTGAAACAAACTACTAGTATCTGAAGGGTGTCAGCGCAGTCAAGATAAAGAACTGGGAGCTCTTCAAGTGAGTCGGGGTGTGACAAAATCTGTACTGATGAATGCTGACATCCTGAATAAAATCACTACATGACTTCACATAGGTCAAGAAACTACATTGTTTCCCTGAGCCACAATGACAGCGGGGTGACAGAGATTAATAGCTTTGTATTGACTGAGCAACTTCCAGTTCCTTATCTTTGTCAAGTCAAGGCTCTGTCCAAGAGCTGAAATTGTTATTAGACTTATAATTGCAAAGACATTTAAAGGGTTTCCCCTTAAGGGACTATGAAATCCAATAAACCTTTCATAATACCTCAAGCATTCAAGTGCAAAACCCTTGTCTCAGAGACAGGCACGCTCACAGCCATAACAGGGGAAACCTTGAAGCCTCATACATTGAATAATGTTTGATTTATGAAGTTGGTTTTGAATTTGTATCAGTTGTTTTATTAAAAATATATGAAAGAATGTTTTAAATATGAGTGAGCTATGTTCACTTCTGTCTTGATCAAGTACTCTATGTGTCTGAGCTGGAGGTCTTTCTTCACCTGTCACTTAGATTCATGAGATCTCAGGAATACTGAATTTGTATTGCTAATTTGAGGCGCTTAATTCAATTTGAGTGAGATTAAATCTCAATTCCTCACTGAAGTTTCAAAATAAAAGCTTTAAGATCAGGCTTGGGTTTCATTATTATTGTTGATTTGTAAGGAAATGTTTGCATCATGTAAAGAGTTTTCAGTGCTATATGTCAGATTTACTTCATGAACCTCTTTGAATGAGACAATGCAGTGTTTTAAAGCTGTAAATTTAGTGCTTATCTCCGTGGCTTACTTATAGTGTGCTCCAGTACGACATAGTGTAAATTGAGAGATTGCACTGGCCTCAGGAGATACCAGCTTTCTTTTGTTTAAGAAGCTTGAGCTTTGCTAGAAAATTATTGTGGCTTGTCAGTAACCCACACTGTGCTAAATTTGTGTTATTCTGTTTGTTTACTTACTCTAGACCTTAAAGTGTTTGAATTGGTGCCAGTCATAACAGTGATCACCACAGTTATTTCACAGCAGAGTAAATGATATTGTGTTGTGCAAAGTAAATTTAAGGCATTAAGAAATAAACAGTTAATGTAATTAAACTAGATTCTTAATAGTGATAATCATATTTAATAGCCATAATATGTTTAGGCACATACCTTTTTATAAGCATTTGCTATTTCTTCCACTTCCAGAGAAACTGAATGCCACTTACCAGAACTAGGTACTCCAAGTTGTACAGCTCTGGACTAGTGTGTGTGTACCCACAACAACTCTTTCAGAATGTACTGGTATGTGATATTGTCTTATTCCAGTAATTACTGTGCTGGCCACCTCCCATAGTTACAAGCTATATCCTAGGACCATCAGACTAATATGAAGTTATGTCTGACTTGACATTTTTCTCCAGAAGAGACTGCTTTTTTCCACAATAAGAAAATTATTTGGTTTTATGGACCTATATATCCAAGTACTGAAGTGACAGTAGCATCCTTGTGATTCCACTGGGTTATAAGAAGGTTTGTTTTATTAGTGAGAGGTGTCCCTGCCTGCGGCGGGATGGATGGAACTTGATGATCCCTTCCAGCCCTGACCATTCTATCATTCAATGATTATTTGTTGTTAGTCATGTGTTCCCTTAATTCACATGCATGTTGTAGCTTAACACAACCATTACCAGGTTCAAAACTTTTCTGTTTGCAGAATGAAGGATCTCACTAGGGTCATGCAGCATTAAATACTGAACGTGAGGATCCTGTCTACGCTTGCAGAGCATCATGGTTAAACATATAAAAATCTTTTTATCCAAAAGTTTGTTCAGCAACATTTCTGGGCAGAATAAAGAAAAAGAAGAGTTTCAGCTGCCATGAATTTAAGTCAATATAAGGGCTAGAATAAACACAGCTAAAGCTAGCTAGTCTTCATGACATTGAGGAGCCATAAATTGCAGGATTAGAAAGGGGTTTTGGACTGTTCAAATTGTTTGTGACCATTTACAGATATAGTACTAAGCTATTGTAGGTTTCCTTAGGGGCAGGCATTCATAAGACTTTATTCCATTTTTTGGACAAATTTACCTTTATTCAAAATGTTAAAATAAATAAAATTAAAATGAATCAGGCTTTTATTTTCAGTCTTTGATTTGTGAAGACTTAACAGCTTTACTACAGTTTTGTGACTAATGTAAGAAAAGTACAATGCACAGAGAGGAAGAATTGTAACTTCAGATATGTAAAGGAGAAAGTATTCATTAATTTCTTTTTTACTTTAGATAGAACAATGAGTAATTTTCTTACTCCCTGAGGTTTGGGGTTTTTTTTTTAGTTTTCTAATTTGTTAAGTATTTTTACTCTAGGAACCTTCCAGTTGTTATAGGCTAATTCAAATGAGCAAGTTGTATTAGTCCTTCTGTTATGTATATGTGTTTGCAAGTATATCTGTATAGAGACATGTCAGTAGGTATTATAAAGAAGCTCTGTTCCAGTAATCTGCTTTTGATAATCATATCATTATCTTATATATAATGTATTCATGATTTAAGATATTTTAATCTAGTATATAATCTCGTATGGCTTCATTTAACCCTTCCAAAAATATATTAAAATTTTAGTTGTTTATTTCGTAATTTCTGTTGTATAAAAATGGAAGAACAGTAAATGATCAGTATTATTTTAAAACTTTCTTCATACATCTCATAAGTATTATGTGGAAAACATCAAGATGATCTAAACATATAAGATAAAACTGAAGTAAATGACATTCCATTTTAGCATGTGACAGGTTTTCTTATATTTATACTTTTTCTGCCTGGAAATGTTTCCTGATGGGAGTTTGAGGATTATTGCCATTTGTCTGGCAGTTAAGTTAAAATTTTACATAAAACAAATTGCTCAAATGCATGTCAGTCCTACCCTAGATATGCACTCTGCATGTCCAGCGAATTCTGCATGCCCTGAGCTAACAAGATTGACTGTACATGTGTGACAATGCACACCCTTCTCTCCTGGAAATCCTGGAAAGAAAAATAGGATTTTTGTTCTTACATGGCTGACTGATCAGTCCTCTAATGTAAACATAAGCAGCTTCTCCACTGGTGTACCTTCCACTGGAGTTAATCAGTGCTTGCTAAGGTAAGATTTTTGCTTTGATAGGTATTTTTTTGTCCTAAATAGCTTTCTGAATGTGGCCCCTGAAATTGGTTGAGGTAAGAGGGCTGCACTTTTAAAGCAGACATATAAGAAGCAGTTGCTGCTGGCTGTATTGCGCTCTCATTTGGTAATGTTTTCCTACCTAAGAAAGCGGGATATTGTGAGAACTTCAGTCAGTTAGAAGTATCTTGTTATATAACCCAGAAGCATTATAGGCATATTATCAAGAGCAGATAAGCATGGGATCTTGTTTCATGCCGTGGTAGGAGCATGTTCTCTGAGAGTAATCGGTGGCAAAAATTCAGTGTAATGTACAACAAACAGCACTTTACTCAAAGTGAATGTGAGGATGTAGTATTTTGTCTGCTGCCTATACCCCTTTCCCCACAGGGTAAAATGCCCAAGGAGTAAACAGGAAAGATATTACAAACTAGAATGGCAGAAGCTGGAAAAAATAGTTGTTAAAAAGGCTCTGAGATGTGAGGTGGCAAAAGATGAGCAGTCTAGCCATCTCCTTTTTTGAGTTTTTACCAGTAATTTTATATATATGTGTGTGTATTTTGTATGTGTTGTTCTTGTACATATTAAGAAAGAACCCTCTCAATTCTTACTCATATAAATATAGTACATGTTCTGAGCCCATAATTGTAAGAAAGAAATGAATGCATGTTTCTAAGCTGTTTGGATCCTATGCTCTTCCGTAGTTAGCTTATCATAATTGTTGCTAGTTAGTGTAACCAGTCAAGAAGCCAGGGAGCTGGTGATCTCTTGATCAAATTACAAAAAAAGGATGTGGACAGACTAGTCCAATATCTCTGAAGTGCAGCTCAAATTCTTAAATAGATGTTTGGAAGCAAAATTTGAATTCTGAGGTAACAACTTAGTTGCATGATGAATAGAAAAAAAAAAAAAGTACAAGTTGGGTGACCAATTAACTTTCAGCATAAAAGGCAAGTTGGCAGATGCCTTGTTATTAATCATCTAAAGCTGGGAGAATAATTGCAGCTGGTTTTATTTATTTATTTAAAATCTTTTTCCAAACATTAGTTTGATGCTGGTCAATCTGAGTAGATGGAATAGTGATGCTTCATAGTTGTGGTTAGATTGATTTATTTATTGGAGTAAACACTTTAAATGCTATTGCTTTCCCGCTCTGGTTGTCTCTTGGTTTGTAATGAAAATGGATCTTAACTTCACATTAAAGATCTATGATCTCACGAAATATTAATATGGCCTCCCATTATACACAACAACCAGTATTTAGAAATTCTCTGTGCTGTAGTCAGTGGGTATCCTACCATCACCACCAGTGAGAAGCCAACATTTCCCAATAGTGTTTATGTAGTGGGGGCTGTGGTAACCGTTGCTTTCTCTCCACTGTTGAGGAACTACTGACACTAACTGTGCAGTTAGGAGCAGTCTGGTAAATTTTTATAAAAGTCTAATTTATAGTAGCTTCTTCTATGGGGTTTTTCTGTTGATGGGTTCCTTGGTTTTTTTAGGTTTTGCAATGATCATAACTCTAAAGTGTAAAAACTCCAGTAGGCTATCTTTCTGCATTGAATAAGTTGCACTGGCAATTTGTTTTGTGAATGATATTCTTTTGAAGTATATTCAAGCAAGCAGTGGAGGGGTTGGTCCCATGCAAACAGTCCATTCTCCTAATTCTTTTTCCATACTGTTTTCTTGTTTATCCTGAGATAGAATTTAGACAAACAGCTGAGTGCAAATGAACTTTGCCAAGTCTTCCAATTTACCTTTTCAGTTCTGGAGGGTGATACAAGAGAGTTCTACTCTGGTCGTATTATTTATTTATTATATGTATAGTATTAATAGTATTATCTATATAGTATTAATCTAACTGTACAAACTACAGAGAACATGGGAAAGGACAGAATAGAATCTATTATGCTTTTATCACAGGAAAACGTGAGAATTCTTCAAAAAAGTTTGGATGGAAGTAGAAAGAGCTGGAAAGATTAAATCAGACTGTTCTTCGTTCCAGGTCCTTTTCCTTGTACTTAATTTACGAAGCCTTAAAGGATAGTAATTACTGAGCTAAGTAGAGTTCCTTGTCTGTTGTTATAAATACAGAAGGTTTCCTCCTCTTAATCTTGAAAGATACAGAAAATGAACCTATGTTCACCAATGGCTACAGATGTTTACTGCATAAAGCTGGTAAAGGTTTATTGTTGATGATTATTGATATTTATTTGTCAGTATAACTGAAACCTCATTTAGGACAATGAATCTACTGAGTAAATGCGATATGTTATTCAGATATATTGTCAGAGATGATTCCTGACCTGAAGATTTAATAGCCTAGAAATATGAATCACAGAGAAAGTATGTTTTAAATATATCCACTACTGCACTGTAAATGGTGGGTGTAGTGTAAGGATATGAATGGTTTACTGGATCAGAACCTTATTTAAAATGAGGTGTCCTAATGGAAACGTTAGGGGAGGGTAAAGATAGTTATTTGTAGCAAATGCATGTAACCGTGTATGTCACCTCTGAGCATGACTCTGTTTTTTTTAACTTCAAGTGAAATCGGAGAGACACATGAAGCTGTAATTATTGCAGCTTTCTAATGTTAGGTGTCCTTCACAAGAAGAAAAGGAGCAGGGGGAAAAAAAAAAGAAAGATAAAGTGCTTTAAAAGCATTTAGTGAAGAAAAACGTTTGACCTCTCTATTGATTGTTAATTTTTTTTCTTTAATATGGAAAGTGAGAAACAATTTATTTTCAGAAACTATTGACTTCAGGGATCCTAGGTCTGGGAGGGGAATCTTTATTAGTTTATACAATCAAAATGTTGAAAATGTTTCAGTTTCTCTAGCCTTAGTTCTGTTTCTTTCTTAAAAGTAATAAACACTGTACACGGGAGTATTGCTAAAGTAGACTTCTGATAGCAACCTGGGGTGTTGGATAAAGTTACGTTGCTCTGGGGGAAAAAAAATACTGGTGTGTTTATGAGTGTTTCTATAGATGAAAATACCTGGGTGAGGGTGGGGGAAGGGAATAGTATTTGTGTTACCATTTAAAATTATTTGAATGGGCAGCATTGTTTCTCAGAGCTTGCCTAGGTAAACAGAATATTTTTTTAATATTCTGGATTTATCAGAATTTTCCTGCTAGATGCTTAAACGTGCTAGGTGCAGGTTATTATTTTGTGTGGAGAGCTTCAAGCCATATTGCTTCCCTTCTCCATCTTCCTCTGTAACTGGGCATATTTCTTATAACACTGTACATATGAACATGTATCCGCTCTGCCAGATGAGATAGTGTCATGTGGGACATACTTTCATAACAAATGTGATTAGTTAACATATAAAAATGCTACTGTTCTGCTGTCTTCACTGCTATTACAATTTATGTGAGCAAAAACTTTATCTCCCTGTTTTCTACCTCCCAGCCTTGCATATTTTAGCTGAGGTTTTTAAAGCAAAAATGGGTTCTCTACAACTTGCATATCATCAGTGCTAATGAGGATGCTCCAGACCAGGTGAAACTCATCTTCAAATAATTCACTTATAATTCCCATAGTTACCCTAGTGGAATAGAATAAGAATTAATACAAAGCCTGTTAAAAATAAAATTCTTACAGTTGTATTCAAGCATCTCACTTCAATGTGTTTTCTGCTTGGTCAGATTTTGACCCTGGGCTTGCCCTGAGGCAAGTAACAGAGCAGGGTGTAGCCCAAATACTTTATATTCATTTAGAAACTGCTGTAATACATGCATTCTTTTTTTTCTTAATTTAGCTATATTGAATAATATCTATATTGAATAACATCTTGTTGAAGGCTCATGTTAGTAGCACTGTTTAAAAAATCATTTAATAAGCATATTCTTGATAACAAGAGGGTTTTTTCCTAAATGGAAAATAGAAACTAGTGAAAGTGCACAGTACA
This sequence comes from Hypotaenidia okinawae, assembly GCA_027925045.1. NCBI lineage: Eukaryota > Metazoa > Chordata > Aves > Gruiformes > Rallidae > Hypotaenidia > Hypotaenidia okinawae. The sequence continues at coordinate 7,656,746 of BSDF01000013.1, read as the reverse complement.
TTTAAAATAATTGAAGTAAGGTTGGTCATCAAAATGGGTAGGTACGGAATCAAACAAGAATGTATTGATTAGTTGTGGAACTGATGCAGTTGTTTATATGAAATGATCTGTGATTATCTGACATTCACCAGCTGTCAACAAGTATGTTGATAACTTGACAGAATATCTTCCTATACTTTTTGATGTGCAAAACAGAGGATGGTACAATTTTGGTGTTTAGTGTCTCTAGTGCAAGCAATATACCAGACTTCACTCATCTTGGTGAAAGAAGCAGCAGTGTAAATGAAACAAGGCTTACATAGTTATGAGCTTCCCAAGTGCAGCTGCTTTGGCTACTACAGAAAGGCTGTTTTGTGTTTTCTTGGTGGTGCCAACTGCATCTTCCAGTCCAGTGCTGGTAAGTGCATGTTTCAAAAAAAAAAAAAAAAAAAAAAATGCCCTCAGTTGCTAGGGTTGCCCAAATTGCTACTGTTTGTTTTCTCTAAACAAGAAACAATGTTCTGCTTATCACATGCCATTTGCTAGTGTTGCAATTCACACTTTGGTAATCCCTGCAATAGAATTTAACGATTAGAATGATGTAGAAAAGCTCATAGCTTTCACCAGCTGCAGATGAGAAGGGTGCTGCAACTAGTCATGGCTATACTGCTTGAGATTGTATAAGAGGGTGGCCAGAAGAATAAGAATAGAGATAAGCAGAAGGTGATGGTTTTGCAGGCAAAACATTAAGAAAATGGAGGAAACAGAGGGAAGCTAGTTGAAGGACTGTAAAGAATGACCAATGTTACTCCAATGACAAAGCCAACTTTGTCCATTACAGATAAGCAAACAAGGGGTGATCAAGGTTTCCTTTAGAATAGTTGTTGCCTCGAGTGTAGGGAAATGGTCTTCATCAAATAAGTGTATTGCTGCTAAGGCTTAATATAACAGTTGCAGCTGAATATTGAAATATTTTCCATTAGAAAAAAAATTTAGATGGGCAACTTAGTTGATTGTCCTATTACTGGGAAATTAATATTATTTTTATTGTCACAAGGCTACTTTTTTCTGATACCAGACTAATAATGTTAAAAAATTCTTAGGAGTTTGATGTAGAGTTATGATCGGTTCTAAATGTCCTAAAAAGGCTGCAAATTTTCATGTTTTCCTGCTGCCATATGTAGTCAATAATTTCTATCACAACATCTCTGTGGAAATTGAACAAAATGTCTTGATAGGAACAAAATTAACACAGGTCACACATCACTCCATATGGCAAGTCACTGTGCCAAGACAACTCAAGGTGCTTTGTAGTGGATGGAAAGTCACTAACAAATACCTTTCTCTGTCAAGCAGTGTTTCTGTTATCTAAAGAAAGGTTGACATTCATGTCTTCAGCCAAGATTCATCAGTGGTTTTCCATTACTTTATTGCATTAGCTTAATTTGACCTAGAAGAAAATATAGATGCCTAAGCACAAGCTCTGTCCTTGTGTACTCACCTCAAATACCTTCAGAAGGGGAAAAAACTTGGCATTGGAATGTTTAAAAATAATCATTATAAATTCTTCCTTGCTGTTCCAGTGCTTGACCTCTGCAGTACTTATGTTCTCTACCTGGCACTGTTCATCTCCCCCTCTTCTACATTTCAGCTGGGAAAAATGGCCACATACTATTTTTTGATTTATCTATAGGAAGTTGCCTTCAACTTTACCTATGACTGTACACTGACAACAGGAATCATAGCTTTTATCCTGGCTGATTCATGCACATCAGGCTGCAATGTGAAGGTTCTGTGATTTAGCTGGACCAATTCAGTCTCATAGCATCACCGAATAGAAAGCTCCCCAGTGAACTTCTGCATAAAGGGCCAAAATGTTACCCTTGCTCAATTGCGTATTTCACATGCAATTCTGTATGAGAGCACTGCGGAGCCCATAATGAATCTATGCTTGTGCCTGGAATTATTAAAACCTGTAATACTACTTCTTGCCTAGCATTTTCCTGCTGTATTCTACATACAGGTTTAGAACCTGTGTTTCTGTAAATGCCTCATAAATAACACATGGTGATGACTCCCACATTGATGTTGGTGCGAAATCATACTTAAACCTGCAGTATATGTCAGTAAATAATTTCTGGTTTGCTGAGATAACATATTCTCTGACTTGGTTTTCAGGTGACATCTTGATATAGTTCAACTGCTCCAGCACCTTATGCATGAATAATCTATGTTCTATGGCACCCCTAACTTGTGAGTGTTGCTGTTCTTCAAGAAACATATAGTAAAAGAGAGAGTTTTAAAAAGGTAGGTTTGAAAGGGATATTGACAGCTGTTCTCCAAGTGAGATTAAGTGTTTGAATACAGTATGGTTTTGCATTGTTCTGATGACGATGACATTAATTACATCCCAGCATTTTGGAGACACAATTTTTGTAACAACTTAGGTAAGAGTGTAGTGTACATTTCATTGCCTCTGTAGGAATATCAACAGAGGAAAGGTAAATCTTCTCCGTCACTCTTGAGTCTCCATGTTTTTAATAAGGTCGAGAGTGATCTGGTCCTTAGGGGCCAGGTTCAGGTGTCTTTGAAGTCAAAAAGAATTTTTTATATTGCCCTTAATGAAGTTGTATCAAACACAACAATGTTTATTCTGAGTTGGGAATTACAGGAGTAATGTAGCTTTAGTAAATTTTATTTTCATTTTGCTAGAAAATATAGGGAGAGTTTTTATTTAGGTGCAAATATCTTGTGTATTTTAATATTAATAAATGTTGGGCATGGATAGAGGGCTGTATTTTCTGGTTGAGCAAACTACTTTATATTGCTGAAAACCTTACAAGAATTTCACAACTATGAAATTACTACAGGAAATGGCAATTGGAATTTTTTTGTAGGTCTCAGCATTATGACTGTGTATAAATAGGTATATTTTAAACCCTGTTAGATTTTTCTGAGAAGTGCACTGAGAGATATTAGACAATAATGTTTTTGGACTGACAGTCTACCAAAACATTGGAGACTGAACATGTGCAGCACTGTAGAAAAACATACTGAACTTTTGAGTTGCTTGAAGTGTAAAAGAGAACTTTAATTGCTATATATTCATGACTTAAGGAATCAGTGAATCAGTGTTTTAAATATTACTAAGCCCTTCATGGTCTCTCATACAGTTGCATTGTGGTCTTTATAATGCAATAATTTTGTATGTTCAGCTCCACCATTTTCTGTGTTAGAAGATGAATAATCATTAGCAACAAATATACTAGCCTGTATATCATTCTATCTACTTATATCTACAAGTAAATAGACATAAAATTTCAATGAAACAAAGCTAAATGCAGTGTGGTAATGATGAATATGGCATAATTTGCCATCTACATTACATAGATGTATTTTGTCTTATTGGAAAGTGACTAATTATATTTCATATTCAATCCAAATGAATGTTTCGTGAAATATATTACGAAGGTCTCAGAATTATGTCTTCCCAAAGTAGACATTTAGAGTAACAACACCAAGGAGTGAGGTTTCCTGTCCCAAGTACTCTTTTTTGTTTGGTCTGTTGTTTTTAAGGAGCAGGCTTGACACCCATCCTCTTGTTATCCTGTATATGAAGCTCCCATGTTCCAACTTTGTAATCTTACAGTTCAGAATTAACTTCCACTGTGGGTTGCATTTATTTTAAGGGGATTTGTTCACAATATTGAAAGATTAAAACTCCTGAGTTTTGCTCCCCAGCTCATTCTCATTGTGCTTTGATCTTCTCTCTGCTTCCTCCAGGAAGCTCAATATCAGAAAGAGAAAAGATTTTACCCATTAAGTGTAAGAGACCACTGATGTTTGATACATGGAGAGCGTTCACCATGTTAATAGATTTGTCTGTAAACTAAGGAAGTGCTGAGGTACTATCTTTTGTCCTGGGTTTGTACCTAAAAAAAAGCCAAAAGCCACAAAAAGCCCAGTACTGACACAACTGAAGCTCCTAAAAATGTTTTATATTTTATTAACTTCTATGGGAAGCTCACCCTGTGATAATTATTCAGAAGAAATAGAAATTCTCTTCTGGTAACACCCAAATTCCTAGGAAGCTATTTATCTATATTCTATGCATGAATTTAACAAAGCTGAGCAAATCTTTCACGAGGGATTGGAAACTTCTCATCTGTTGAGTAAAATGTGAATCAGTGCTCTAGATATTGGTATGGTCACAGATTAGGACTTGTTTCTTCCACAGACAGCCCCTACCCCACATTACAAAACAGATGCTACTTATCAGCCTCTGAATGATAGCATTCCAACTAATTTATTCCTACCTGAAAGCCTGGATTTAACAGAGAAGTGCTTAAAGATTTGACAGAGCTCTTATTCTCTACACATTTCTCAGATTTTTATTGTACATAGCTTTTCAGAGTCTTGAGCCTCCTGTGTAATATAAGGTGTTAGAAACTCAGGTTATTACCAAAGTGGCAGCCTCAGGCAGGAGAGAAAATTGGCACAAAAAGACACACGCTTACTTTCCTCCTCCTTTTTGCCTGCCTTCTGGCTTTACTCTCATCTAATGTACCACAAACTTTCAGAACTCTGTTTCAGTTTTTGTTTGGGTTTTGGTTGGGGTTTTTATGTAGAATTTTAGTGTTATCTTTGCTCTATTAAGTATTTTAAATGTGAAAAAATATTAAAACATCATTGTCTACACTTACATTTCTTTGTAATTCAGATTATCAGTTTTTACATGAAACTGTAGGAGGATGTCACTCCTGCAGCAACAGTTGAACCTTCAAGCAAGCTGCCTCAGTTCCTTTTCTTACAATTTATTTGTAACTTGAATAACCTTGTTTCTGCAGGCAAACATTTCTTTTCCAAACCTTCGCCCCTATTCCCTTGCCCCAGTCCTCCCCCAAAAGAACAATATGACAATCTTATTTCCCTGAGGCACTGGTATAGTTTCTGCTGAAAACTGAAGCATCTTTACTGACTCAAGATTCAGTATGACTTGTTCAAAGACAAATCCAAAATCTCCTGCTTGATAAAACTAAATTAAAATTAGGAATTTGCTCTCTCCTTTGGTCTTTTCCAGTATCCAGACTTTGATAAAAAGCCCTGAGAATGCTTATCACCCAAGCCTCACAAACTCAATAACTGAAAACCAACACTACTTTCCATCTGTATTCATCTTCTAGAACAACTAACAAGGACTTAACAATTCTAATTTTGCCAAAACATCCTACTTGAAGATCTGACCTTTGATGCATACGAGGATTTGTTTTCTTCAGTTCACCTATCATACAGAAAGAAGTAACTAGCCATAATGCTATTTTAAGATCACGCAACAACATTTTGTGTTGCATTTATTGATTTCCTGATCTTCTGAATGCTATCTCTGATTATGTTTGACAGATTACATTGTGGAAACATAATGTTGCATTTTTACTTAAATTCTGTGTCTCATCAATGGACTGAAAGGCACTTAGCCAAATACAGCCCCAAGCTATTGTATTGTTTTTGTGTTGTTACTGTGAAAGAAAGGTAGGGAGGGGAACACTTTCAAATTTGCTGAAGTAGTTCTGTGGTGTTACTTGCAGGTGGCTGGAATTAAATTGACTAAGTGGTTTCTCCAAGCACAGCACCTGTCATATCTTGTCTCCTTTTCATAACTTCAAAGATATGAAAGTCATAAAACCAAGCCCAGAAAGGGTCAGAAGTCACAAGCTTCTTTGATTGATGTTTTGTCATATTTTGGCTCATTACTTCACCAGAAATCTTCTCTTCTAAATTTCAGGTTTTATGAGCTCCCACAAAATAAATATTATTAAAAACTAGGCAAGAGGGTCAGAGCTAATCTAAACAACATGCATGAATCAAACCCTTATGTGTCAAGGATATACTCAGAATAAGAAGATACAATAGAGATTACATTCAGTGTATTTGTTATCTATTTCTTTGACCTTACAGCCACCTTACAGTGGCTGAACTATTGTTGAAAGAAATATTTCTTTAGTTTTTTGCTGCTGTGTACAGAAGATTCTTTTTAATGAATACCACAGGGTTTGCTCATCGCTCTTAATGAGTCAGGAACAAGTGTCCTGCAGGTAAATTGTCACATATATTTAGAAATAAACCAATCAGTGAAAGTGATGTATAGAATGATAGTTATCTGTGCTTCTCCGAAAGAGAAAACAAATAATATTTTATATAAAAGACAGTTAAGGAGCTGGCAAAAACTTAGACCTCTATTTCAGGTATTAAGAATCAATTATAGTAGTTAATCTGAGATTTAGGGACTCTTACAAACAGTACCAGTAACAATATTCAAAGAAATAATTCGAAGGTTGTTACAGGAAAAAAAGCCTGATTTTTGTCACTGTGTCCCCGTTCATTTTTCCCCAAGAGGTGCCTTTTAGGAGAAGTGGCTGCCTCTGAATATTACTGTAACGTGACCTGTTTTATACAGTATGCTTACTGCTGTAGTTGAACAATGACTTTGAGTAATAATGAGTGGTAGAAATCTGCTATTCTGCTAGAATTCAGCCAAGGCAATAAAAATTATGTATACTTCTTAGCAATTTATTTATGAATATTTAAACCAGGATCTACCATTTATGAAACTTACTTAATTCTCCTGCATTTGACATGAGATGCATACTCCTTTATGTATAATGAATTTATATAGATCTTTTTATCCTTAAAGATATATTTTTATATCTTTGTACAATATTTGCGTATATCTGCTGCGTATATAAAGACTGCTTCATCTGCTGCTGGGATACAAGATATGTTGGCCAGACATCATGCACTGCCTGAGGGATAGGAATGGGAACCTTCTAATGACAGAAGGATCAGTGAAGCCTCTTATGGGAAGAACCTTCTATGCATGGAGGTCTTTTCTGTCTGTTAGTCATGCTGCGCTTCAGGTTTTCAATGTGAAATTCTCATGAATTTCTGAGTGGTCTGTTTTCAGAATTTGGCAATGTGTTGCTCGTAATAAACACTCTGTCTGATAAAATTTATTTTTTTTTAAAAAATCAAACATTTCTGGGAGAAGAATATGTTACTGAGCTAACTGTAATGAGTTTTCAACATAATTCTACATATTTTGTGCATGATACTTGATGTATTAACTCCCGTACTACTTAGCTTTTTTACCTGAAAAATAGAAAATGTTATTGTATGGTTCTTCAATATTTTCTTTTTTTCCATACAAATACCGATTTGCTTAATCAGGTAATACATCTAAAAAAAGAAACAAATGTGAAGGACAGAAAATCAGTATGATTTTGTGTGTGTAAGTGTAACACGTTACAGAATCCTTTGCAGCAAGATTTTTTTCCTAAGCTTGAACACGATTTCTCATGTATTTACATGGACATTTTGAAATTGGTTCTATCGAGCAGCGTAAGGCAATTTGGAATACATAGTGTAAATCTCAGAACATAAAATAAATGCAGAATTGCATGTGCTTTTGTGCTTTTTCTCATATCTGAGTCTAACTCTTGTTTCTTACTGTTGGGATTCTTTTAATTTACGTAAGAATACTTCTTCCAAAACCAAAACGTTGTTTTATGAGGTTTGTCTCCATTATGCTTCACGATGGAATGCATACATTGAAGAAGAGTATTCTAGCTCCTGTAATAATAGCAAAAGCTTACATTGATGTGTTCTATTGTTAAGATTCTGCTTCTCTGAAATTCCTTCCTCTGACACCATAAGGAGCAAGCAGACCAGGATATTCTATAAGAGGGTTGCACTTCTAGTCTGTTACTTAAAACATAACTCATCAGAGTATTATAATAAACAGCTGTTTCTGACTTCAGGAGTTAGACAGCATTGAGGTAGTCAAAATTCTGAAAAATCTTTTCAGTTTTCATTGTAAACCTTAAAATGTTGAATTTAATTTTAATGTCATTGATGGAAAATATTTTTTGTTTCCATGAAGAAAAAATTAAACATTTGGTTTGAATTTGTATTTTTCTTCTTACTTTCCTGTGACTACAAGGGTATGGAGGGTATTTGGAATTTAGTTTTTGCTCATCTCTTCTATGTTTCTGTTTTCATGCTGCGTATCTTTAAAAGGGGAGGAAAGGAAGGAGAAATTGATTGCTATGTAGACTTCTCTGAGTTAGCACTATTGAATAGTTGGCAAATTTAGTGAAGGAAAAAGAGAGGTGAGACTGGAATTCTCTTATGATATTCCTTGTTACTGCACCTGCCAGAAAATTAAAGAAAAAGGGTATGCAATGAGTTTCCATTTCTTGAGCATCATTCTGCATCATTTGCTCCCCAATTACTTTCTTTAGAACACTGGTGGTAAGCATTTTTTGTTGTTGGTTGCCAAATAAATTTTATAAAGCATTGAAGCACATGGTTGGTTGTCCTGTTTAGATTGGTGACGGTAAAAGTCTTGGTAGTAATACCAGTTTACCATCATGGCTGCAGAATATTCCAAAACCCTTCATTTTCTCCTATTTTAAACATGAAAAAATACCGTAATCTCAGCAATGGAAGAACAGGCTTCCATACACGACCAAGAGCTACATATATTTATGCAAAACTAAGGATTTGGATTACATATTTATACATCTCATTTATCTGAAACAGCTACCCCCAACAGTGCTCTTAGGTTGTTATTAACTGGTCAGGTTTTTCTGACCTGGGTTTAATTCTCAGACTACTGTGCTTGAAATTGTCACCTTGTATAAGACATTCCAGGAAAATGACAACACTTCTTTGAAGTGTAAGTGAAAAGCACATGCTTGTCCTGTTCAGTGACCTCAGAACATCCTTTAGATATTTGTACTTGGTTGTCCTTGCTAGTTCAGTTCAATAATTTAGTTCTCATGTGAGGGTTATTCATTTCATCACCATTTAGGTATGTTTATGAATTTTCTTATTGTTCAAACACTCTTTTACTACATTTCTATGAGTGATGGAGTTGTGTTTCTGAGTAAGTCCTTGCTTGTCTGCTATAAATATGATGTTTACCCGCCTACATTAGCTCCTTTGTTGCCTGAAGAAAGACAATATTATTGAAGGGAAAAGTACGTCCAACATGCCACGTGCAAAAGTCCTTAGTTTCATAGTACTAGGGATGATAACTCTTAATGACAGATTTGGTATGAATTTTTAGGTAATAATTTTGAATGCTACTTGTAATTCAGTTTTCTGAATTTTTCTTCTCTGTAGAAAAGGCTTTGCATTTTTGTAAGGTATTGCTGCTTTGTTTTTAGTTTTGTTTAGTTCACAGAATCACAAGGTTGGAAAAGACAGTTAAGATCGAGTCCAACCATTCCTGTCCTATGCTAAACCATATCCCTAAGTACCTCATATACCTTTTTTCAAACATATCCTGGGTTGGTGACCTCCCTGGGTAGCCTGTTCCAGGTAGTAGCTGCAGAATATAACATTGTTTTATTGATCTATTATTATTTTTAATTTTTTTTTTTTTTTTCCATTAAAAAAAATATTTCTTGTACTCTGGAAGCACTCAAACATTTGAAATACAAGCAGTAAAATACAAAATTTATTAATGTATCTATAAAAGTTGGTGGTCCAAAAAAGTGAGAGGTATTGATACTTATTTCTGGTTTTCTCTCACAACAGATTAATGGGTTATTTTATAACAACACCTTACTTGTACCTAGTAGTGATTTTTTTCTTATGTCTGCTTTCTAGTGTATTTCAATTTTGATGTTATTCACCCACCTAATTTTTTTTGAAGCCTGTAGAATATTATGGGTTTAATTCAGAAGAGAAATTGATCTCTTGCCTGTAATTCAAGTTAATTTGTTAATTTTGGTGAAGTTTGCAGACCAGTCTAGAATATATGTGTTCAAATGATAAGTATAATTGCATTCATATCAGTTGAATCGGTATTGCCATTTGAGAAAGCTGATTTAATTAAAACTTCCAAAATCAAACTTGGTTTTAAAAGGCTATTTGCAAAGGCAACAGTAGCATATTGATTAAGATGGAATCATGACAAGAAGCGAGATACAAATCTTGTCCAATGTTTAAACTATATTTAAGTTCTAATATCAGAACTAGTGATGCACAGTCATTGAATGGTCTCTTGACCCATAATATGCAGAAGTTCAGCATTCTACCTGGATTTTTTTCTAGGTAGTTTATTTAGGATATAAAGATAATCTGATTATAAAGAGTATTTTGAAACTTTTAAAGGAATGCACTCTACTTTGATTAGCCATAGTTCTGAAGTATATAGGAAAATAATATATTGCATATTAAGTTGGTCACTTAGACTCATGAGCACTGAAAATGTGCTTTTCTGTTTGTTTTGAAAGATGACCTAAGTAAGATTTTATTTTTACCTAATTTGCTTTTCTTGTCTCTAATGAGGCTGAGTTGTAGCTATTCGAATTGTAGCTGGTGCTCTTATTTGATCTGTTAGATCAAATATGCTGTGCCACATCAAGGAACCCTTGATTTATTTCTAGACCTCTTGCAGATGGATTTGCCAAGCAAACAATTTTCTTAGAATTATTGAGATTATTTTTGGCATTTTGTATTTAGTAAGAGAAGTGCAATAGATCACATTTTTATTATCATTTTGAAATGTGTGCGTATTATACTGTATGCATCTACACACAAAATCAATATTTGCTTAAGCTTGTTAAGATGACTGACAGGCTGGTTATTGCTTCTGCCCTCAAGTGACTGTCCACATGTATAATCCCAGCCATTCACAAACACTGACTGGTTTTGGCTTAAAAATGAACTGCCTCAAATTAGTGGTGTATAGATTACTATCAAAACAATATTGTTTTATAATTGAGACACATATGAATGTCTAAGATGTTAGAGCTTTGCTTACTTAAATACATATATGAAATAAGTTTTTATTAGCAACTCTGACAAGTAGAAGTGTAAAATACAAATATTTCAAAAGCTTGAAATCTCTCAACAGGATTTCTTTTTGTAAATCACCGTATTGGAGTGAAAGAAGAAAATTTATTAAGAAAGTTTAAAAGCTATTTAAAATAATCCATGTAATAGATTACAAAGTAAATATAATTTCTGCTAATCTTGCCACTGTTTGCTGAGTCCTCAGTGGGGAAGTAGCAAAATATGAAAATCAGATTAAAAAAAATAAATTGACTGGCAAATTGGACAAAACTTTTTTCTCTCTTGGAAAGGGCAGAACTGACAATAAAGTTATTTACATACACTAGAGCAAAATCAATGAAGTAATTTTACTTTCTGTTTTTCTCCTCTGCTATATGCAGAAGTAATAAGTCATCTTGACTGGCTGAGCAAGGAGTGATCCTGGAGGCCATGGGTCTTTGGTTTTATTTCCTGAGTTGTACATAAGCAACTTGTGAACAGACTCTTCTATATTTGTTTTCTGCAATCCTTTTTATTTTTATATAGAATAGTTCATTTAAAAAAATAATTAATGATACCTTCACTGAGATGCCCTTCTGCACAGCAGTTACTGTGTTTCTTTCTCTCTATCAGACTCAACAGAAAGTACCGACATTGGCATCTCACCTTCTGATCGCTGTTAAACCTTGCCAGTGGTGCTGACAAGCAGAGTATACTTAAACTGCCAAAGGCTGTGGCTGAGTCCTTTTATGAACATTTGGAACTGTTCTTAGAATGAAAGAAAAGGAGGCTGCCTTTTTTTCAGGTATCACAGAACTGTCCACCAAATAAAGTGGGAGGTCAGATCTCTTTTATCAGGTCTTGCTTAGTTAATCAGAGAGACTTGTAAGACATTAGGTTGCCTATTAGCAAACAGGTATTGCTAAGTTTTACACTGAAATTAGAAAATAATTTGCAATAAATGAATGATCTGATCTTCCTGCTACCCTCAGATAATCAGATAACATTATGAAAAGTCCATTAAATAACTCTTGCTTTTCCTGTAATTGTAGAGTTTTAGGATAGTATTTCCCATTTTGTCATCTTGTCTGAATAATTTCATAGTTTCACTTTCTAAAGGATGCCTTGAGCAGCTTTTGAATTCTACCTGTGGAGCTGCTAATGCACATGTTTTCAATAGAGAACCCTTGCTTTCTGTTCTGCTTTTCAAATTTTGAAGCATAGTTGTGGCAAAGGACAAGAAGTTCATATTAATCCTCAGTACCTGGAATTCAGAAACAAATTCTCTAACTGAAAATGTAGCAAGTACACAAGTTGGAATAAAGTTTGGTGTTAGAAAGCCACCTGGACACGGATTGTACAAAATCTGTACTTGCTTAAGACAAACTGTGGGTCATGTTCCCCTCACACACTATTGGAATCGCATCCTCTGTAACTTCCTGTAGAAGATCAGCAATTCTCAGGTCTGATTTTAGTGACCAGACATACAAATCACAGAAGCTGTTGTAAATTTAAACTCTTAATTGTCACCCTGCAAAATCAGTTTTTACACATACTGCCGGTGGAAGTCATGCTTCTTGATGAATTGCAGTGGAAAGGGGTCCTCTCAGAATAGAAAACCAGCACATCTTCTATGTTGGGTTTCAGGTCTGAGAAGATCCCACATATTAAATAATTCTAGGGTTTTGGGGTTTTTTTTTTTTTAAATATTTCTTCCCCATTTGCAGCTCTTAACTTTGCCAAGTATCAAGCAGGACAAGAAAGGAGCTCCAAAGAACCTTTATTCAAAATAAATAACTGAGACAACAATGGCACAATATAAATTGACCTAAATTTCACATCAGTGTTCTTTTCTAAACTCTGAAAGTTGTTCCTTAATGTAAATACATGTGGAAGAGTACAGCACTGAATATCACTCAAATTTGTGGGAAACTTTAACATAGAAACCCCAAAAAATCATGACTGAAAGACAGAGAGAATGTCAAACATACTGTTTATCTCAATCCCAGGTGATTTTTTGAAAAACAGGTGTTGGCATATTTCCCAGCTAGCCAATTGCACAAAATTGAATATTTACACAATTGTTAAGTTCTGTGTAGAGAGGCTATTTTTTGATGTATCATTCATTGCTCGAATCAAACTGGAGGTAGAGACATGTAAGAAATGGGTGTTATTCCTTTCAATACTAATATCTAATGCAACATAAGATTCCTTCCTACTGTTTTTAAAGCAAATTCATGTTAAATGGAAAGTAGGCCAGAGAGAAAGATACTGAACCTGTTTTTTCTTAGTGTTTACAGGAAGCAATTGGAAAGAAACTATATTCTGTGGGGAGGTTAATTATATGCAATAGATCAGTGCTCTGCTACTGTTCTTCTAAGCAGGTAGGAGAACTTGTTCAACTGCCTGTGTGATGTTGAATGAGATCATGCAGTTTTCCCATCTATATTCATCATGTGCCAATTCACTACAGGTAGCAGCTATTTCAAAGAGCTATTCCCATTAAGGCAGATAAAGATTTTGATGAAGTCACTGGCAATAAAAGGCTTCTCTTTTCCAACGGAAATGCTGTATATACTACTGAATACTTTAGTAGCATATTAACATGCAGTATATATTTTATGATGTGCTTCCTTATGTGTCAGTGTTAAAAGAGCAGTTTGGCCCTGTCTCTATTTTTTTCTCCTCCCCACCCCTCTTTCTGGAAAAGAATCTCATTTGCATAAAATGGCTTGGAAAAGATTTATTTTGTGGTTTGTTGGGGTTTTTGTTGGTGAGTTTTTGCTTTTTTCCTTTTTTTTTGAGGGGCGCAAGTTAATCACTTTAATGGACAATTGCAAACCACAGCACATAGACCTAGTTAGTCTTTTTTTTTTCTTTTTTTATATTGTAATACCTGCTCAGAATTCTTTCTTTGGATCAGATGTAACAATTGCCATATTCTGCACTTCTTGGTGCACTGAATGTGGTTTGTGTCAGGGCTTCTGCTGTAGTGTTAATTTACATTTTAACTGTGGCTTGAACCTTAGCTTCTTGCACAGAGATTGTGTGAGTGCAGCAAGCCAGAAGGCTATGACCAATACCCCTTGCATTCAGTACCACTATTTTGTGAGGAATCCAAATTTGCATCTAGCCTGGTCACTGGAATGGACTGGACACAAAATCCTGGTAATGAAAGTTAAATTTATTCCTGAATTTTGAGTCAAAATGTGGATCTTAAATTTGCTGGAGCTTTGGTCTCAGGCTTCTGGCTAAGAGGACATACAAAAGGAGTGGTGACAGTCTTTTTTTACTTCAGATGCAGAAGACTCAGATTTGCTTTGTGTCTTTTTGCTGGCTATGATGGTCTTTTTGACTGGGTATATGTCTAAAGGGACCATATTAATTTAAGGCTAATTGATCTTACATTGACAGTGCTAGCTTTTTAAAGAACCTACCTAAGCTGAAAAAAAGCCACATTTTTACAAGTGATATGCATGGTTTCTGAACACTCCTTCCCAGGCATGTGCACTTTCATTGGTTATCTAAATCTTTCAGTCAGCAAATAAAGGAATAGTAAGATAAACTGCTGCCTTTGCAATAACATGCTCCTTTGTAAATTGATTATGAAATAAATTCAGCAATGTATCTTACACCACACTAAAGCTTGATCATAAAAATAATGAAAAGGTAGCATCATAATTCCTTCCATTGCTCTTTGAAGAATTGCTCTAAAATATTGTAAACTGCTAAAATTTATAAACTGCCAAAGAGAAATCCTGTATTTCTGAGTTACATGTTGACATCAAAAATTATAGTTTCCCTCTACTTGTGGATGCCAGGTAGCTGGGAAACCAATGCAAGTGCTGTTATGGCACAGAAAGCTTATTTTATTAATAATTTTTTTAAAAAATCAGTCATGTGAACACGCTAAAATAACATTGGGTATCTTCACTAAACAGGACAATGTGATACAAAACACATGCACACTTGTATATTCACTTCCACTTGCATACTCACAGAATAAACACTGAATTGCAATTATGCACACTGACATTTTTTGCTTTAAGTATTTTCCACTCTTCAAAGGGAATCTGTGTTTAATAACTTTTCTCAATAGAGATGCCTGGATGCTTCAATACTGCTGAAGTCTCATTTTGAGAACTGAAATAGTGCTTAGATCCCATGCTTGAGTTTTTCATAGGGACAAATCCTCACTCTCTGTGAATTTGTCTGTCCCTCAGCCTATACCTTGTTTACTATTGATACAACTAGTGGTTCCTGGGGTAGTTTGTAAGTGTGTGACGCTTTCCTTAATGTGACTATCATTTTTAATTTTACCTGTGACTACAGAACCAGTTTCATTTATCTGAATCATTTCAAAGACTTTTGAACAAAAGAGGAGGGTAGAAGATGGGATTAATACTAAGGTTGTTCATGTTTCTTCTTAAAACTGTTGGACTGCCTTGTCTAGGGAAGCAATCAGTAACAAGTTGCAAGAGTTTAATTGTGGCTATCAACAGTTGCTGATATCTTGCATGGCTTCAGCTTTTTTATTTCCTTGTGAGTTAGATAAGTTTCCAATACTGATTCTTTTGTCAGCCATTTTACTTACTCTGCTACCTAAAATCTTTTTGCTGTCATTATTTAAGTGTTATTACCTTACATATATTACATCTATTGAGAGGATGCACAAGCGTGCATTGCTTGATGTGCTTGATCTACCATATCCATTTTCCTAAAATTGTTTAAAATTTGGAACTAAAAACTTTTCCTGTTCTTGAACCTACTGCTTGTTATTAGATATAGTCTATTTATTTCTGAAGTTTCTCAATGTTGGATACATACGGTGATCTACAAAGGAAGAGAAATACTCAGTTTAGGATGCTATATATAGCAAGTTAAATAGGGTGAAAAAGAAAGAAATGTGACTTGTTCCAAAACCTTCAGAAGAGAATCATTCACTGAAGGTGATGTACTTTTTGTCGGAAATGAGGAAGCTCAAGTTATGCAAAGGCATTTCTGAGTTTAGATCCTTCAGGCTATCAAATATGTGACACAGGAAGTTTGGGGGTTTGGATTTTTTCTTAAATGATGCTAGTGACTTCAAGTGAATTTTTTTAGGTGCTCAAAACTTCTGAAATCAGATGCTTGGTGTCTCAAATGGAGCAGCAGCTCACTTTATAACTGTCTTCTGTGAGTGTTGTCTGGTAAAAGGATATAAGGATGATACTCAGTGGTTCTCAAATGTTTGGAGACTCATTGTGATTAATAAGAGCAGGAGATACCAATATAAAAGATTTTTGGCTTAACTGGTCATGTTCTTAGTAATTGGGGTTTTTTTCAGGACTTATGGGGACAATAGCTATCCTACTGAACCCAATAGACATTTCAAGTGGGAGTTACTGCAGTGAAACTTGCTGTTTGCTCCTTTGTTATGCAAGCATTACAACTCTTTTTTTTTTTTTCCCCCATAACATTGAACAGCAAAATCAAATTATAAAATAGAACTGAAGCTTCTAACCCAGAAGGCAAGCATTTTTAGTCCTATTTTGCAAAGTTTGAAACTGAAGCAGAGGTGTGAGAACTCAAATGTACCAGATAGAACAGAGTGGTCTCTTTCTTCAACCTGCTGGAATTTTCTTTAATTTCTGACTCTAAGATTAGGCTGACTGGACCCAAACACTTATTCATTGTAGGGGCATCCTGATAAACAGAGTTCATTAGGCATGGGGAGATCAGAGGCTAGGCTTTGTCCTATACGATGGCTTATGTGGCGCACATGCAACAGGAGTGACTACTAAAAACTGTTTCTAGGTTTGGCCTGACCTTTGAAGGCTATCCAAGGTGATGAAATTAGTAGAAATTAATGTATTTTTAAAGAGTATCTTTGCCCCTTAAGTGAGAATTATGTTGGGAAACTGGCTAGGCAGTGTGGTGTTTTGTAGTTTTGTGTAGGGTTGGGTTTCTTGTATGTTTGGGGTTTTGTGGGTTTTTAAAATTTTCTTTGTTTGCTTGTTTTCTTGCAAAACCCCAGTGGCTTCTGAACTTGCAGGTATTTCCGTTTCTACCTTGATTACTGCCGCTTTTTTTTTTTTTTCCTTCAAGGTTTAGTTACTGTGCCTGAAAAGTGGTGAGCTTGTAAGTGCTTAAGACATGTGGGCACACATGCAACATAGACAAACACAGACAAAGAGGTTGTTGGGCAAGTTCTTTTTGTGCTCACTGCTTAAAACCAGTGCCTATATATTCCTGAAATATTGAACCAAACATAAAATTGTTTTAGAATTCAAGCTCAATTTAATGACTGTTATTAATGGGAAGCATTTCTTCTTGTGAATAAAGCATGTTTCATGAGTACAGGGTTAAAAAGTGTGGTGCCGAATAAACCTCAAATTTCCATGGGTGTTGAAATATTGTGATTTACATTCTGGGTTACTCTCTGCCCATCCAGTGCTTTAGGTGAAGAGAAGATGCCAGACAGGAAGCGACTAAAATGCAGCAGGACGTTTTGTCAGAACTTTTTTTACATAGCATTATTTCTGATCTACTGCCTGTTAGAGATGTCTTTGGGAGACAGTGACTTGAAAAAAACTGTGATCTCTTCAAATCAGGTGGTTCTATCTTCTTTTTGGACTCTATTGTGACTTTGGACCAGGCTAATGCTAGGATCTCAGTCAACCAGCAAATGAGCTAGAGCCAAGGTGAAATCATCCAGGGGACAAAGACACTAGGGATATGACCAATAAAAAAAGGACCTCGTGTTGTAAATGATACTTTGAAACAGAGCTTTCCATCATTTTTCTCAGCTGTAAGTTGGACAGAACATGTGTCCCACAGAGACATTAATATTGGATGCTTTCTAAGTTATTGACTCACCATTTCCACTGAATTCACCATGTCAGAGGTCTGTATTTTCACAGAATATAGTGACAGTAGAGTTTAAAAGTCTATTTCTATGAGGTGTAAAACACATGGCTGATGCATAATTATTCTTGCTAATGCTAACACAAGTTCTGCAAATGGGCTTAGGACAAGAGCAGCTGTGCTATAAAATCTGTTATAAAATTACAGAGGGATCTGTCTTTTATTTTCCTCAAGAATGAGTAAACATTTCTGGAACACCAATAATGTATAAGTTGTTAGTTCTGATTACTTTGTTGTTTTTTGGAGTGTTGGTTTTTTTTAAGCCAGTTCCCTCAAAAAATGGCATCCTTGTGACCTGACCCTTGACACGTGGCTCCTTAATAACATTTGAACTTGAGGACCTATTTTAAACAAAATTGGCACAGGGTTGAAGTCTCAGAGATTAGGTACCTTCACGTTTCATGAAAATAAGTGTTAGATATTGGAGAAAGAGAGTACTGTGTTTGTATCCTTTCTCAGGGAAGACAAAAATTGTGGAATAGGAGACTCTACATGGACTAACCCTTGAGACACAAGTCTCAACTAAGATATAAGTCTGTGATAGTTTTGAGGCTCAGTAAAAAATCAGCTAGGGTATGAGGAGGGTTTTTTTTCCCCTCTAGTTGAAAGTAGCATCCATAGACTTTGAATTTGAAAAACTTAGGCATAAAATTTTGTTTGTGTTTTGTTTGTTTTTTTTTAACAAGTACAATTAGACCTTTGAGAGTGCTCAGGTCTAATTTGTAACAATCTGAACTGAAAAAAATAGTAAGGCACTTAAAAAATTGGAAGGGAACCATACAGAAAATACAGATTTATATGGTTTCATCAGTAAAAATGGAATTTGCTGCCTCTATTTCTGTTGCCACTTCATTGCCTGGAGAAGAAAGAGATGAGGACTTCCTATATAGTTTGGAGTTTAAGGAATACTGAGTGTATGATTTTTCATTCCTGAGTTACCATAGTATCTGGTTTCCCTGGTTACCAGTGACCAAGGAAAGGACACTAGGGAAGCTGGAGGCTTGGATATTTGTTTGTTTATTGAGGGGAAAAAGAGAGAGGGGTCAGAGATTTTTGTGTGAGGACAGAATGTGAGAATAGTGCTGCAGGATAACAGTTGGGAACAGATTTTGTTTGAAATGGAATTTATAGATTTCAGTGCAAGGAACTAAAGTAGTTGAAAGAAAAAATTGGTTGTGAAAAACAGAAATTGTGATAAAGATGAGGAAAAGAAGAGCTGTAAATCTGTCTTTCTACAAAACTGGAAATAAGAAATTAGTTGTGTCAATATAGGTGATACAGGGTGTCATTTGACCAGATTTTCTCTTACTTTACTGCCATAGCACTTTAGGGTCTGTGGTCCTAAATTGTACCACTGTAAAGTCCTTTCTGTACCAGGGACTTTACAAAGTACCAATTCACCTCTACTGTGAAGATCATGTTCTCTTTCTTGTTAATCTAGAAGATTTCTCTGTAATCTTTGGTAATTCTTTCGTCTGAAACTACTGAATGATTTCCAGAAGGGAAATTTAAGGAGATCCTTCTAGTGTTTCCTTATGGCCTGTCACAGAACTGTAAATAGAAAAATAAATATGGCAGATTGTAACAAGGAGGGTTTTCAGTGAGGTTTTGTTTTGGGTTGTTTGTTTTGGTTTGGTTTTTAATCAGAGCATCATTGAGTTCCCTTTTTGCTTTCAAATGTCTATTTTGTGTCCACAAAGTATTTTGAAATATTCAGCGCTGTGACAGACACCCAATACAACAAACATTCCTATGCAGTTTCTGTTTTGATATCTAGGGGAAAGCAAAGGAAAACAGTAATTGCTCTCATCCTTCAGATTTGTTGACACTTAATCAGAGCTCAGATTTCCAGGGAGAATTTACCCAGAGTTGGAGAATTTTTGACACCTTTACATGCGTAAAATATTTTTTGAACATTTTAATATTCTTGCTCCATAAAGACTTGCTCATGTCAGTGAAAATCTTAATAGCAAATTCCCACAAATGCAAGAGTGGCTCTGCTGGACTAGTCTAGTGTCAGGGGTACCTTAAATGGAAATGTTTCTCCTTGTGTTCTAATTATGATACAAAAGTTTGATTCCTTCATTTCTATGGAAAATCACAGATATTTGACTGGACCAGCTCCTCCCTATCCTTAAATCAAGAATACAGAAAGGCTAAAAAATACTAAACTTTATTGTGTGTAAACTCTTGTTTATGGATGAAATTGTAAATCAGTCTTTAATATGTTCTTTCAGTTCTTTTCATTCAGGCCAGATGGTAGGAAGTAGAGGATTTTGCTAGGCAGAGAATTTTAGGCATGTGATTATAGCGTTGTTAGAAAATGCATTGTTATGCTATATTTCATTGCTGGGGTTGTTGATGGGCCAATTCAGTCAAACTTTCATAACTAAGTTTTGTTTTTCAAATGTTTACTTAATAACTTTATTTTCAAGATTACTTCAAATGTTAAAAAGACATTTCATGTCTTCTAAGTCAGAGATTTTTAGAAGAAAGAGTAAGCAAACCAACATGCTGTGAATGAGACCTTAAATTCATCAAGTCAAATGGGCTCTGGAGCTCTCCCTTAAGTTCAAATTTTCAGACAACCAGTAACAATGGTGTCATGAATTTAATGTCTTTAATATCGTTAGTATTTTACTAGCCTGCAGATTACCTTAATTCACAAAAGTGCTTCTCTAGGACTGTAATACTACTTTAACTGGGCCTATTAATAACTAAAAAATTACAACATACATTGATTTTAGTAGATTTATTTGTGTGGGATTTTTTGGATAGAGTATATGAAGGTAGACTGAGGTTTTGCATTTTTCGTCATCTTGTGCTTATATTCTATTTTATTTGCCAAAATAGGTTTAATTTGCTCCCAAATCTGAGTTCAGATTCCGAAAATATCTCAATTTTTCTAACCAGATTTTTCCCCCCATGCTTTCAAAAGGGTATTTCTGGTTTGATCCTGATTTGCATGAGCACAATGTCAAAGGTACGCATGCAAATTGGGTGTTTATATCTGCATATGATCATGCATACTTTTGCAGGTAGGCAATAGCTAAGATGCAAACACAAGGTACTCTCAGTATTGTCAAGATTCTTATTCACGTGACAGCAAAGGAGAATTTTATGAAAGGATTGGAAGAAGCTGTTTAAGGGGAGCCCTCCCAGCCTTGTAGGTAATGTGGGAGAATGCACAAATGTGGTTGCTTGAATATCTAAGAGGCTTGGACCAACATCACGAGCTGATCAAAGGAAAGAATTTTTTGGTCACATACACAGTGTTGTTATTCCCAAAATTTATTTTTGTGTGCAGGAATAACTTGACTATCTTGTAGATACTGCTATTGTCAGTAGTATTTATGCTTTTGATATGAGCCAAGTTTTTCTGACAGCGCATCTCACTGCAAATTCTACGCTGTGGTGCCCATAATCAGAGCTCAGTTCAGTGTTTCCCAGCATAGGGGACTTAAGGGAGTCAAGTGACATATCCAAGCCTCAAAAGTACTGCTGGCAAAGAAAGCCATGGCAGCTGCTTCTGCTACCAGGGCTACTCCTTGGGTGACTCTTAGGTTCATGAAGTAGCCCAGGGAGTTGCTTTCATAGCAGTACAAATTAAAAGTGTTGTTTCAGCCACCGAGACAAACTAGGCTTCCTTAGCTTTGAATAAAAGAGGAAAGCCGCTCTTCTTGGCTCATTCCTACAGTGACATAAATCAAGTTCTTGATTATGGGAACTTCTAGTGACCCTCCTGCGCCAGAGGCTATTTCTTTAAAATTGTCATCTTTAATATCCAGCTAGTATCTAAACTTATCAGAGAGAGGATGGCTTTCAGAAATGAGATTTCCTCCCCCACTCCTACTTATAAGGGTAAAATCTCCCTTTTTTCACAGGCAGAAGTACTTGTGTCTGATTGCATTGATAAGCACCAGCTACTTTTCAGCTAATATATTAACTATGTGTTCTAAACATCTCCTTTTTAAAACATATAGGAATATTTTTTCATTGTTAATCTTTCTCTGATATGGCTTTCTTGCTAAATACTATTCCTTTCATGCTGCTGAAAAATATTCTGTCCAAAATGTGACTTATTTAACAGCCAGTATATCTGGAATATGTCTTCCTCGGTAGTAAGTTTTTCTGCTTTATTTTTCTTTCAGTGTCCAGATACAAGTTTAATAAAAAAAAAAATCCATAATTACCTGAGACAGAGACAATATGCAATTTTGTAGAAATTCTGCCTTTAAAAAAATAGAATATTTATTGGAATAGACAGTGTTTTAGAATTCAGTCAAAAGGTTGCCAGTATACATATTTTGCTACTTGTGCATAAAGAGTAATTTAATTTTCTGTTCTGTTTTGCTGACATATTCCAAAAATTTGTGTCAGAAGAATGTGCTATGTTGACCTTATCCTTACTTACTAAATTCTATAAGCACAGTGGTAGTCAAGTCCCTTGAAGAAGATATTGGTAGTAACCATTATTAAGTGTAAGCCCAAAGATCCTATCTGTGGCAATAAAATTTACCTCTTCAAACAGAGGAAAAAAGAAAGAGAGCCTAGTGTTCTACAGCCTATAGTTTAGTAAAGGTGAACAACATTTATATCAACCCTGCCCCAAAACCCAACTCCTGCAGCTTGTTAAGTGAATGCCTGATGAACACACCCAAATGACCAGAAGGATCCAGTAATGTCACAGGTGATGCATGTTTGTTCTTACATTTTCAAGTGAAGCCCATCAAAAAAGTTGAAACGGCAGTTTGAAACAGGCATTTGAGGTTTAGAAGGAAGCATGCTAGTAATATTCCACTACTATAGCACATTGACCCAGAAGGTCTCTAATTGCTGTACGAAATACCTCCAGAGATTTAGAAGGTGTTAGTAATTGGTAGAAAGACATTAATTAAATTTCTGATTTCTGATGCCTTCTGGGATGAGACATACCACTTATTTAACAGAAGTGAAAATTAACTTAAATCTGGAAGAAGAGGGAGGCAAGGACTCCAGGTAAGTGTGATGTAATAACGTTTATACAGTTTTCCCTACAAATGGGTAAGAAAGGTGTGTTGATGATTTATCAGATACATTTTGATGTCTTATGCTATACATAGTCTTCTTGTGAAGTACAGTCTTTGTGTCCCAGGAAGGTGCAGAAGGTGCACATGCCTATACCATCTCACATCAATTGCTAGTACTATTCAGAAAGTTGTAGTCTTACAGTATTTTCAGGAAAGTCCTGAATGCTTTCATAGTGTAATCTGAAAATTACTGTGATTCATGGAAAGAATGTATGGTATAAAGAATGGGAATGCTATCCAAGTACAAAAGGTTTAGAAAACAATATTCTTTTAAAAAATACTTTGACTTTGCAAATCTGATTTAGGTGATCTTTTAAGTGTGATAAAGATCTGAAATAGGTTATTGGTATTGAATGTGCCAGCTTCCTACATGTAATAGGTATGTTATACATTTTTATTCCAGTTGGGGGGAGAGGGGAAGATTTCATCTTAACTGTATTAAATGTTAAGGCATTTATCTTTCAATAGCTGGTGGCCTAAAGATGATATTTACATTAAAAAGTAATAGAAATCACTGTTAAATTAATGTCATCTTTTGGATGTGCATTTCTGGACTCCTAAAAGATGATATTTAGAAAAAGTAAAGATTGTTAGATGAAGGTGGCAAGTCAGCACAACTCTGTTGCATTACTATCTTCAGAGCTGCTTTGTTTTACGCTTTCTTTCCTGAGGAGATCAATAATGGATAGCTGACATCATTCTTTCAGCACTCAGAAATGAGAAATCCTAAATGCATTTCTTTAGGGCAGGCATGTTTTTCATCCTGAGCTGAAAAGCCTGTAATTGAGTGAGGTTTATAAGTGTGATTGGTATTGGTGTGTGTTCCTGTCTGACGTGCCTGTGAAAGGTTCCACTGGCATTTACCTGGCTCTTAGGAATGTTGACCTCATCTTCCAGACTGGACAGCATGTGAAATGTCTCTGCTGGGAGGCACATATACAGAGTTAACCTAATACTCAGGAACATAGAGCTTACAATCAGTGAAGTTTACTGGTTCTATGTAAATTGCACATTATTAATTTAAAAAAAACCCAAACCAACCCAAACAAACCATAAAGCAGTAGACAGTTGTCTATCCCCTTGCAATGGTGACTTATACTTGTATCTTCCCGGTGAAGTAAATGGAAAGACTTTATCAAGCTTGTGGTCAGTAAGAACATGGGAAAATTGGATGGCTTATTCGACAGGACTGTTTTGCTGCAATTCACAGGTTTAAAAAGTCAGTGGAAGCATGTACCTCTGCAATGATGTTTTCAGTACAGACATGTTTATATCACAAGACTCTGTTTAAAGAACAGTTACTACTACTTGTCAGTACCAGTAGCATTTAGGTCTCTGATCATTAATAAAAATAGAAATCTACCCAAATGGAAGTGGCAGGGACAAAGCAACAGAAATAAAGAATGGCAGGTTCAGTGTGAATCCAAAGCCATCACCATGGCTCAGATACCTCTTGTGTAGGACATCCTTTTTCTTCTATAAATGCCTTCCTGTACCCTGGGAAGCAACCTGAGAAGCATGGCAGGTCTCTGATTGTGCCAGGGCACTGCTTGTGTTGCCTAACAAATGGGCTCTGTGAAAACGGCATGTTCCAGGGCCAGGCATCTGGTCTGCTCTGCTGCTCTTGCCTGAGGTGATTTAATTCTACCTTTGGAAGTCTGTCTATAGTGTATTTGCAATGTTTTCTCCAGAACGGTTCAGGTATTTGGGGGTATCACTGTGAGGGTCAGGCAAATTTTGTTGCTGTTAGAAGAATTTGTCCTATCTACTTATTTTACCTCTCTTCTTAATCTGACCAATAGTCTGCTTTCCATTATGCACATCCTAGAAGTTTCTTGGAAAAACCAGAAAAAATCTGTAATTTAATGTATTACTGTTTTCATCTGTTAATTTGGAAGGAGGTAGAGTAAGACAAATTGGTTTACAGCGCATGCAAAATGGTGCTGGAATACAGAACACAGATGCACCAGGGTTTAATAGTTCTTTCCACAAGTAATTAATAGTACTGAGAAAAAGATAAATGCAACTTCAATTTGCATTTTTGGTAGGCTGTTTTGGGTGGTTTTTTTGAAAGGAGATAGTGATTTTGTGGGGTGTCTTGGGAATCTCAGTTGATATTCCAGGGGCACCATGTGTAACTGAGAGTGCAACTGCCTGGTGCAAATGGGTGTTGATTGTCAGAGTTGCACTGGAGGGAGGGACCCGGGCCCAGGCCTCGGCTGCAGGTGGCTGAGGCGGGGGCTGCCCTGTGCCAGACACAGCTGGTTCTGGCCGGTTCCAGCCAGTCTTGCAATGACCCATAGGGCACAGCTACGCTTGTCATTGAAGCTGGTTGTGCCTCTGTGGAAATTTATTTGGGTGAGGACAGAAAATGCTGGACAGACAAAGGAAGGAGGGAAGAGAAGAGTGAGAAAAAGCAGGGGGAACACCATGGAGGTGCTTCATGGTTGGACAGATATCCTGCGAAGCCCACGGAGGAGACCACAGAGGGGCAGGTGGGCATTTCCCATGGCATTGGAACATATGCTTGAAGCAAGAGAAAAGTGTGAGAGGGAAGAATAGCAGAGAGGAACTGCTGTGTGCTGCCCATGGCCCCCAATCTGTGCTGATCGGAGTGGGGGGCAGGGGAGTCAGGGTGAGGAAGTGAACTTGATCTTGGGGAGAGCCAGGAGGAAAGGTGGTGTTTGAATGTCTGTCTCTGCTTCTTGTCACCTGAATCTATTTTAATGGATTACTTTAATTAGCAATTTTATTTAACTTCAACAAATTAATTGTAGTTATTTAATTCTGTGCCCCCTATCTCCCCCAATCCTGCTGAGGGAACAAGCAAGGGGCTGGGTGGAGCTTGGCCCTTAGTTAAGATTAGCCCACCACAGAGCAGACAATTGTTCAGCTGCCAATACCAATGTGCAGTTCTGTGACTGACTGTGATGTTTTGCCTTTTATTAGTTGTGCATTTACATCTTTATCTCCAGTAATAAAATAAAACCTTAACTACTGTAAAATATAGGTTGAAAGTTTTGAAATAGAATGTATGTCTGTCTTGCGTGAATTCAGTTCTAACAGAAGTAGTATTCTTGTGTTTGTTTTGATACACAGTGAAAGTAAGTACTAGTTCTCTTATGCATAAATATGCTATCTATTTGTGAATTGAGTTTCAAACTCTTTTATCAACAATGATTGCTGCCTGGGGAAATGATTCCAATATATCAAAGCCTGAGAGAAAAGAAAGCCAAGAGTGGATGGATGTTTCAAAGCAGAATAAAAAATGAGCATTAGAATTCATGACAAATAAAAGCGATTTGTAGTACAGAGGTAGGCGTCGTATTAAATAAATGCATTTAAAATATTGCATGTAAATGAAATAGATGTCTGCATTTAAGCAGGATGAACAAGTGCTGTGTATCAGTGTTTAATAAAGTATTTTTAGATAGTAAGACACTTTAATTTGAAAATAAGATTATGTATAATTCACTCTGGATACTTAATTTTTTTAAATGTATTTATCAGAATCAGTCAAGTTTACTCTTATTTAGTAACATTTTATTCCTAAAGTGGGCTTCTTCATTTGCTCTACCTATATCATAAAATATTATTCAGTGCTAAAAACAGTACAAAAATATTTCTGGCAGCAAGATGTTTAGAGAGAAAAAGGGATATGTTTCACTTTCTTCATTCTGGTGTGATGAGGACAGCATCTAGAAAAGGTGAAATATATTTTGTGTGCCTAAATTGGATGACAGTTCCCATTAAATTTTTTTGTCTCAAGCACTTCTTTTCAGCTCCTGAGTAAGTCTATTGTATATTTTCCTGGCCAATGGAGTTGTAGCAATGTTGTGGCAAACAAAATTATATAAACAAAAGAACCTTTTTCCTCATTGACAATTAGATGATTTTTTTGGGAGCATGTGTTTTGTCTTATATAATGTTTTAACAGCTACAAATGTTTTGCTTCAAAAGCTTTGGCCCTACAGAAGGATGAAAGATAATCTGTTTTACCACATTGTGTAATAGGTGAGAGACTACCAGGAATCTTTCAACTCACTGATTTCTTTATTTTTTTGAATTTAAAATTTTGTTTGTATTTTTGATGGCAAAAATTTTTGAAGCAGAAAATATGTTGTGGGTTGGGTGCTTCCCCCAGCCTTAGAGCTCGGCAGTCTAACATGAAGCATGCCAGTGTTAGAATAGCTCACTAACTGATATCAGTCAGTTTTATAGATAGCCTGTACATCACATACTTTAAAAAAAAAAAAAAATTTCCTCTATGTTTAATAGGAGCTGTTCTGGAAGTTTTATTTTAGCTCTGTAAAAGGAGTCATGGCTTACCTGCCTGGAAAGTGATGCTGAAGTACGGCAGACATGAGTCCCATTTCAGCTGATGTGGCAGTTATCATGTGGACTGCAATGTTACTGTTTAATGCATAACAATACAAATAAACTGATTAAGCCAGGACACAAGTTTTTCATTTGTGTTAGAAACTTAAATATGCAACGATACTGTTAGTGTCACACAGCTACAGCTATGTACTCTGTGGCTTCAGTGGCTATGCAGTGTGGCTTGGGGAACTTGCTACGCCTGTCCTGTATGCTGTACTACTTGAGTTGTAAAACTGACAACATTCAGTATTTTATTTCATTTGATACTCAGGCACTCTTATAAACATAGCTGGACATCTCAGCTGTTACCTGGACTTTACAATTTTGACATGTCTCAATTTATTGCGCATTTACATGACATGGAGTGACTATTACATTACATTTGTGACTATTCTTTCTCAGGTGAACAGCAAGTTGATGAGTCTGGGGCGAAAGTTACAATACTTTAAAGGACACATAATCTGCTGTGTTCTTCAAAACCCCCAAATAGGTAAGATACAATCGAATTTTATACTAGATTTTTTTTTTGCCAGTCAAGCACTATTATAATTTGACAGACAGGATGTGATATGATGAAATCTGAATGACATAACCCAGCGTGACATAACCGATAGGCCAATGTAGAAATTTAATCAACATTCTCACTTCGTTTGCTGTACTTGGCCTGTCATGTCCCCAATGATGCCCTGGCGTTGTCAATATTTGGGTCAGGTAATTGGTCTTAGACATTACAGAATGTAACAGTTTTCTTAGTCATGAGAAGTGCAATGGGTGTTTCCATGTACCCTTTCAGGATGTACTGAGTATAAATAAGGCTGTAACTATGTAGTTATTCCAGTGTAGCACCTGAAAATTCTCTGGTTGTAAAGGGTCAGTTGAGAAGCTACTGAATATATGAAAATCACAACCTACTTACATATAGGTTGCCTGACACTGGTATACTGTGTTGTGGCTATGTATGACCTAATTTGTTTGTTTCTAAATATTTTAGGTTAAAAAAAAAAGATAACCCCAGTTCTATTAGCTCTTCCCCCATAACTTATTGTGACAGTGGCTTACTCAAAGAATTATAAGCAAAGTATTTTATCTAACTCCTTCTGATTTACATTCCTGCTATCATCAGAAAGTTCTCTTCCAATTCAGTGAAAAACAGTTGGTATCACTAAACTCTCAAACTTCCTAAAATGACATTTGATATCTAAAATTATCAGAACGTAAAATATTATTTAACAAAAAGATCTTCACGCTATCGCTTCAGCCAGATATCAGTTATGCCTTGGTCCCTTTTCTAACTAGTTAAAATTAATGCCTTGAAATCAAGAGGTTTTAAGTGTTTTTGTAGTCATCTAATTCTTGTGTTTTCAGTGGGAATTGGCAGACTCGCAAATGTAGTTCATAATTAGAATGTATTTGTTATATCTGCATTACCTGCTTGTAATATGGAAAAAACCCTATTAATATTGCAAACCACAAAGAATGTATTTGCAAATATTATTTCTAGGAACTTTATCTAAAAGCCTTGTAAACAATTTGTACTCTTTTAAAAAATAATTTAACAGCACTGATGAAGGAATTGCTTTTAAACTTGCATTAAAATGGCTATATGGTCTGTTCCAATTTAGTCAATTTAATTGTTTGCCTAAAATGGATTGGGTTATCAAAACCAGAGAGCAGTTGTCATGCATTACTTAAGTTTCACATTTGAAATATGGATTAAGGAATCAGTGTAAACTACTGAATACATTTGTATCACCTTTTAAAAAACACCCTTACATTTAAGTCTGTCAAAACCAGCACTGTTTGGAGACTGAGGATGATATGAGTAAGTAATTAATTTCAACACTAAAGTGAAAAATATGTCTTTAAAATTCCAGAAGTACCAGATTATTTTTTTTTATCCCCCTTTCCTCCCCTTTGGAATTTTAAGACCCATCTATAGGATTCTGCTGTGGATGCACATGGATGCTCCACTGAGGTAAAATCTGCTCATATTAAGGAACAAAGTTATGTATGCATATAAACACACTAGGAATTTAGTCATTAGTGTAACCTAATTCAGATTTGTGGATAAGAGATAATACTTGCAGGTCAATCTTTTTAATGTTGTTTTATACTAAAATCTAGCATAATAGAACCTATTTCCAACAATTTTCCCACAGTTCATTCATCCAGTACAAAACAAGCAATTTTCTTAACATGTTTTTTGAGAAATTTTCTTGTGTTCTTTTTTAAAAATATGATTTAAATGAAGGCAGAACTTGGGGAGGAGCAAGGGGAATCACTGAATGAGACTGAACTGTTGCTTGTAGCTTACTACATGGAATTGAGGGAGGTGGTGTGGGAGAGGAGAGTTTCAAGAAGCAGAAGAGAGCCCATGTTCATGGTTTGAATGCTCCCTGCCTGCAACTGGCTGTTACTGAACGCCTGATCGTTCTAAACGAGAAGTCATATTCCACTATTGCACAGTGGATGGCAGAAAGCACATGAAGTGTATCTAAGTGTTTCTGACTGTGACTGAACTCAGTTGGCACTGGTAGGTGGTATAAACAAGTTTTGTTTTCCTGCTAGAGCTGTAAACCTGAAAAGAAGACCTTCCCAAGGTGGGTTAGAACCATAGACAGGTTTCCTTAACATTTTCTGAATAGGCATGTAAGTTCTAGCAGCAAGTAGGAAAGTGCCTAGTGGATCTTTCATACAGGCATTACCTTGACTCAACAGACCTCATCTTTGTGGACAATATGGAAATAGATTAAAGCTTGCTATGCCTTACCTTACCTGACCCACTTTGCTCCATATACTGCCTGTGAGGTGTCTGTAAGTAGGTATCTATCTACCCTGATGACAAAGAATATTAAAGCTGCTGCAGGAATGATCCAGGGCTGCCTCTCCAATGTCAAATGGGATGTTGCAGAAAGAATATCAAATACTCTTGATGATGCTGTCAGTATGAGGCATGCATAGTATATTTGTGCACCTCTGCTGCAAACTATAGTATGGTTGAGTCTATGGCAAGGGAATGCACTCTTACCTCATCTCCCTAAAGCTGTCTGAAGCTTGCCACAATACAAACATAGAGGTGGCTTTTGGCTGGAGTGTAGTTGCCAGTCTATATTCAAAATACAGGTTAGTGTACACAGTTCTGTAAAAATACGAAACTCCACATGACTCCAACTTTGAAGGTGCCTTATACCTTCAAAATAACTGTCTGCAGAGTCACTCTGAATACAGATTTCAGTTGAAATTCATGCCCTCCTTTATTATGGAATCACTTCTTTGATGAAGGGCATTCTTCTGAGTTGAGTCATGAAA
Source organism: Hypotaenidia okinawae (assembly GCA_027925045.1). Lineage (NCBI taxonomy): Eukaryota > Metazoa > Chordata > Aves > Gruiformes > Rallidae > Hypotaenidia > Hypotaenidia okinawae. Next base: position 7,626,261 of record BSDF01000013.1, on the reverse strand, counting down.
CGTACTGGTTAAAGACAGGAAAAAACTGTCCCCTGACTTTGTATAGTAGAAAGACTGCAACTGTTCAGCCCCTCAAGCCTGACATATCTGGAATATCAAACCTCCATGCTCTTCCCTGCAAAGGCCAGGGGCAACAGAGGTGATGACTGTAACCTTCTTTGCAAGTAGCCAGATGGTCTTGTTATTTCAGTCATCTGAATAGGTAATAGGCAGCTCAGGAAAGAAGTGCTTATTGTTGGCTGAGATGTAATGGTTTCTGGACACTGAATATTGCTATTAAAATCTATTCTTACTGTCTTTCTTTCCTATCTGAAATAATTTTCTTTGGCATGCTAGATTATATAAGCTAAATGTAAATAACAATATTGAATGGTACTGATCATGGGAATACTAATAGTCTAGTAGGTTCTCAGGAAATAAGCCTCAGGTACAAATGTTGTGATCTGGTGTTATATTAAATGTAGTTATTTGTCATCATAATGATTTTTTTTTTGTATTTTCCTTGAAAAACAAGCTATACAATAAATCTCAGTAAATTTGACATATAAATTCCTAGGGGGAAAGAGGTAAAAGATAGAATGCAGGTAAGAGTAGACTCCAAAAGAGATTTGGGGATGGTATGTTGCTAACAAATACAAGTCTTTGTAAGTTTCATCCAATCGCTGTGTTCAGCAATTCCAAAAATATTGTAATCTGATATGTTTAACTCCAGCTGTCTTTTCATCCATGTTCTTCCTGTTTTTTCTCTTGTATCATGCCTTTATGGCTTATATCCCACAAAGATATCCAGAGGTACAATGGTAAAGCAAGGCAAGTAGCATGGCAGACTTCTCTTAAGCCTCTGCCATCTCTCTAATACAAATTTATTTTAATTTCTTCTCTCTGTTCTTCTTCCTAATCCCACACCCTGATCACATGCCTCAACAATCTTTCCAGACATACATTGCTAATTATTGTATAGTAGATGTGCTTGATGACTGCCATCAAAACTAAAAACCGTTTTTTCACCAAAGATAGATAGAAGTTAGAGACACATGAGGATTTAACCAATAACCAGTGAGCCAGATTCATCCTTAAAGTAACTTCTCTAAAGTTGGACACACCTGAACTGTTTAGTTCAAAACTTATTCACACATCAAAACAATTTCAAAACCCAGTGTTATTTTAATTAATGGCAAATGGCAACATGACTAAGGTGTAGTAATGACATGGTAAAATATTTAATTTTATGCATCTAGAAATGTAATACATAAGACCTAAATCATGTCCTGGAAATCTGTGGAAGGAGGCGTTACATAAGAGAGATGCTCACTCACTGGGATGATGGGAAAATCGAGCAATGCAGGAAGATTTGCTGTGGTTCAGAAATAAATCCATTATTAATTGCCACTAGCAAGAGACTCAAGAGATTTGAGAGGAAAATGTCTCGTTTCACACCAATCTGAGCATAGGTTTGTGCTTTCACAGCTGAACTGCCCTCCTGGCATGTACCTCCTCCTTTTTTCACCCCAGAAGGAAAATTCATGTAATGCCACTCCATGCATTGTATGCATTTCCTTTCCTGAGGAAAGTTATTTCTTGTTTCCTGCTTTCCCTCTATTCTGTGGAAAATTCAGTGGATTGGCAATAGAATGAACCCTTCTTGGTAACTAATGAATCACTTACAGGTTTTCTTCCAGACTCACAAAGGTTTTCAGTGCTCCACTCTGATTATATTTGTATGCAGTCCTGGAGGAACAGGCATTATCCCTTAAAGGTGCTTTATATCTATACATCTAAACCCTGGTTACTCAGCAGGGTTTATCCCATTGTAGCAAACCTCATCTTCAAGTGTCGGCATTTACGCTGTGTTTGCCATACAAACTGCCCTGGTATAGCTGTAACAAGGAGCTACCTCCCCTTCCCCCCACCTCAGTATAGACAAGGTCTAAGTTATGAATGTGATAATTAACTATACATTACAACTCATTAAATATTCTTAATTCTGATGAGGGAACAAATGAAATTCATCATTAGCAATTGAGTTTTAGAGTGAATGTGTGTGGGTGCATGGGAATATGTATGCTAGAAGAAATTTATGCAGATTAAATCCATTAGCAATTTTCTGCACACCTCATTAAGCAAAATATCAAATCCCACTTAGCTCTACTGCAGCTCTCATTAGAAAATTTAAACTATATTATTCCATACCATGGAAATAAAAAAAAAAAAATTAAAATCCCTAGTGTAGTGTTCCACAAGTGAATTATCAAAATCTATGGTTGTCATTCTAACACCCTGAACTGATCACATAGCCTCATAGTACTGTAGCATTGTTCAGTCTTCCAAGAGACAGGCAGCCTGGTAGCTGCAGAGAGGCTCTCTAGAACACAACCATGTTTGTTATGTTTTTGTCACAGAGCAGTCCAGGCTCTCTGGCACCAAAAGTGGCTTAAAGCATGTGTGCAGCTGTGTGTCAGGTGTTGAAAATAGTTCTAGTGAGGATTGTTCAAAAAGTTGCACTGTTACTCTTTCTGTCTGAAAACAGATGTATCAAAAATTGAAGTTTTCTGTGTGAGGATTTCATCCTTGCTAGAATTTATAGTGGAATAATTTCTTGTGTTAATGATGGAATATCTGTGTGACTATAACTGTGTCAGAAGCCAGGGTTTAGTTGCCACTTGAAGTCAGTTTAAAGCATCTCCACTGCTTAAGTGTTTCCAACATACCCTGACCCCAGCAGCTCATTCCTGTCCTCCCTCATGCTTGTCCTGGCACAAAATGGACAATGAAGGGGGACAAATTTCTTAAATTTAACCTCACAAAGTACGACTTAAATAGTTTTGACATAGTTAGGTTTGCTGATCTGGTTCACCACCTAGCCTTGAAAATACTTGCTCTGGTACAAACGAAGAAAGTTACATGTTTAGGCTAGAGAGAGGAAGACCAGAAAGTGCTTCTTTTAGTAGTAATATTGTCTTCTGGTGGTTTAATGGTTTCCTGATAGTGTTGCAATAACCTGATCAGTAGTTTAAAGAAAGCTCTATAATGTATAATGAACAAAAGAAGGTGTAAATCTTTAAAGGGTGTTTGATTGCTAGAATGTGTCATTGTTTTTGCAGGGAAAGGGGATTTCCTTGTCTGTCCATTTGCATATAAGAAAAGATGTGAACGGAACTACAAGCTAATGTTATAACTTAGTTTGTACTGAGTAAAAATCTAAAAAGAATCGAAAAACTTTTTTTTCCTTTCTCTTCCTGTTACTTAAGAACTCCTCCTGGTTTTGTGACTGAAAAATGCCAAATAGTTTTTATTTCCATGCCCAAATCGTTTTGCCCAATGCAAGCTCACACAGTCTAGAAGCGAAGTGATCTCTTACCTGGGGGATGGCAGAAGGAGAGGAGTGATTCTCAGCTGAGTACTCAGGGTTTGAGGTCCGGTCAACTTTTCTTTCTTATTTTTGAGTGAAAGCACGGTAGAGTCAGAAGACACTGGCAAAGCCACTTAGTTCCTCTCCATGTACAGTATGAGGGCAGTATTTTACTTTTAAACTAGGTTAACCGTATTTTTAGCCTCTGTCCTCTCCTTCCTTCTTGCAGATACCAGTGCAGGTAGAATTTCTGTTTTAACCTCACACTGGAAGCAGCAGTGTATAAGAGAATAGAGGAATTCTTACAGTGCCACATGTAGTGTCCTTTGCTGCCTTTGATCGTTTGTCATTTTGATCATTACACAGTTTGAACAAAGTAGCTAATCAATCCGTTCTCACTGTGTCCTTCACATACTGCCTGCTATCAGCTTTGTTCATTTCCTTCATATTCAAAACTGCACAGTAAATAGTACAACAGGTCTTCTTAACACTGGTGGGTGTGCCTGTCATTCTGCTGTGAGAGAAGGGGTGTTCCTGTCCCCAGCTGGCACCTCACTCAGTCAATTGGGAAGACTTTTGAGCCTCACTGGGGTATGTGACTCCCCGTGGGAAATACTTTGTACCTTGTTATGGTTTCTGTAGCCACTAGATGCACCGCACATGCTGAGAAGCAGGACCAGAAGAAGGGATTGGCAGGCAGGAAGATTTCTGGAGCACTTAGAAAGACTCCTGAACCCTATTTCCTCCTCTGGGTCTGCTTATTGTGTGGCTGAACAATGTGGCATATATGAAAGTGGCCAAGTAGAAGCTCAGTGATTTGTACTTTTATTGGTTCCCAGGTATCTTAGTGAAACTGGGACAGCCCTAACTGCGTCTGGACAAAGCATAAGCAATTCCAGTTCTTTCTCTGAGTCATCTGTCAGTCTGAGCCTAAGCTTCTACTGACCCTGCCCTGCATGAGGGAAAGGGGTGGCTGGTTGCTTCTGACAGTGTGGGTCACTGGGGTACGGGCTGGGCCTCTCAAAGCTATGAGCCCTCTCAAATGATTTAATGGACTGAGTTTAGTCCTCTAGAGAGAAAATCTTACTTTTCTTAATTTTTTTTCTTTGCTATCTGGAACCTCAGACAGAGTCAGATCCTCCCTTAGCTGTTGGACACTCTCTAGTTCCTCTGGACTTGCCAAGAGAAGGGAATTCTGTCAGATGTTGGCGTATTGCTCATAGTTGTGGGTGCTTATGGCACAGAACTGGGCACTTAATTTGAATAAAGCAGGATGAAAAAAGAGAGGTGGGGGGAGAAATAATCTCTTTTTTTTTTTTTTGTCAGAATTGCCTTTTTGTCTGGACCATAACCCATTCCAAACCCCATTGTTAGACCATGAATGTGCTGTATGCTAACCAAATAATTTTTCCTATTATACTTTACATGCAACAAAATTCTTCAAACTCAAAGGTCACCAGCCAGACATGTTAAATGACTTCATGAACGACTTCAGCTCATTAATCATGCCTTAGTGTAGCTGTGGCTCTCCTCTGTTCATTAGAATAACATTTCTTTGCACTTTATGGCAAACCATCATTATAATGCAGAACAAGGACAACAGAGTGTGAAAGACTTTTTTTAATGAGACTTCATAGCTGCTCATGGTGGGACTCCCCATCCTGTTTGCTCTTGAAAAGGCTGTCTGACAAAGGTTCAGAAGGATTTTACCTGAGGAAGAGAGTTTCACAGGGAAAACTGTCAATGAGCTTAGAGAAAGCTACATAAACCTGGCTGCCCTGTTGGCTGAGCTGTCAGTCTTCAAACAAATACAGAGAGAAAATCTTTAATTGTATCCACCACACATATGACATTTTATGCTGTATCATTGTCATTTGCAGCAGTTCTTAACTCATGGAGAAAAAGCAGCAATTCAGGATCCCCAGGATCTTGAGTGGACTCTGCACTTAATAAGGAGAAACTCTGTTGTTTAATAATTAGCAATTATTGAGGAAAATAAACTCTTTGTCAGAACCTCTAAGAGTCAGTTGCATCGTCAGTGCTCTTGCTGTTATTCTAACACTATTTTAGTCCTTACCTTGAGTATACCAAAGAATTGGAACAATTCCAGTAGTGCTGGACTGAGACAGCTAATTTAAATCTCCCTTAATAAATATTTTAAAGGATGTTAATAATATTTTAGTATCTTTCTTCTTTAGCTGGAATAATGAAATTGCAAAAATGGCTTATAAAGTTTTGTGGATGTTCATTTTTAATTAAAATGTTCTTCTCTGTTTTCCCTCAGGAGTGTAGTGACTTCATCCGCTCGAAAAGATAGCAAGGTTTTTCACAAAGAGAAGTACCAATCTAACTACTGACCTCATGATTCTATAACGTTTTCATTTCCTGTCTGTGAAGCCAATACAGGTTCTCCCCACAAAAAAATAAATACTTACAAATCCAGGCCCTAATATTGTTCTGCTGCCCAATTTTCAACTCCCTTTGAAGGTAGATGTAGTTTTAATTCATCTAGGAGGTGGCACCAGAACAGTTCTGCAGTATGCAAATAGAGGAGTAATATAATGTTTTCAGCCTCAGGAGGTTAAAATTGAACTTTATAATCAGTGGAATTGTAAGGTATTTGAAAACGATTATGTTCTTTTGGCCTGCCATCTGTTTTTTCTTTATTGCCTGTCTCCAGTGTCTGTGACAGTGTATGCTATAGATACTAATCTTGCCATATAGTTCTCATCTCCTATCTATTAATTAATTTCTACATCTAATCTTCTAAGAAGTTCTTTTTTTCATCACTGAGTAAGTTCCACACCAGTAAACTTTGTATGTGCCCTGAGCCTCTACATCCTGAAATAGACTCCACCCTAGGCTGCAGCAACTGTCTCCCCAGCTTTGCTGCCATTTGTCCCTCCAATTCCTCTGAAGTTCTGTACTTACTGGCCTTCTCTTTCCACAAGGGTACTGCACTGGGCCAAGGGCAGAAAATTGTCATTTTTCAAGCCTGAATTTAGGAAGAGGCACTTTTCTTCTTCAGTCCCCCAAATATTTCTGTCAACACTGACTGAAGCAATAGAGGTATTGAAGTAAGCTGTTCAAAGTCTAAAGCGTGGTTACTAAAGTGTTCATGGGCTCCTTTCTTCAGCTGCTCTCTTCTCCAAATCATCAGGATACTTTTTGCAACATCTCTAGGTCTATTTTCCATATTTCTCTTTGATAGGCCAAGAAAAGACCCTTTTTTCTTGTAATCTCTAGTCCTCTTTCCGTTGTGTTGCTCTGATCTGCTTTGTCAAGTGATCAAAGTCCCTGTACAGGTGAGCTGTTGCTTAGTTACCACCTGCTTGGAATTCACTCTTGAAAAATTGCTTTGTCTTGAGAAGTAGCCATATCTTTGTTCCTTGGTGCTCCATTTAAATGGATGATCAAAGTTTATCAGCCTGCTCTATTAGTGCTGTGTTCTGTGCAAAACTTTTTCTTGTCACCTTTTATGGATTTTAGGTCAATCTGGAGGAAAGAGATGGGAGAAAAGGCAAGAATGCTCTGCAGTTTAGCAAGAATGTTTGTCAGAAAGAAGTCTGACAGGGAAACAAAATGCATAGTCTCCAGCACCACACCGGCTGTACATTAACTAGACATCCCAAATGGTTACAAGAGCAAGCCAAGATATTTTAGTCCTGGTAATTTTTTTCTTTAAATTATTGCCTCTAGATTTTCTTTTTTACTATAGACTTTGGGTAGAAGGCTGCCTAATTCCATTTAGGCACACAAAAATACATTCCAATAATAACATATGTAAAGCAACTTTGCAACAATCTTGAATGTTAAACTTCTTGCCCAAAATAGGCAGGCTTACCTAGAGAGAAGTATCTGTACTACTGCCTGCTGCTGTTTCTCTTCTTACTCTTTTCCAAATCATCTTCTACAGTGAGAAAAAAGTTGCATTTGCACTTGCCATGTGCGTGACAGTGTACTAACTTAACTTCATGTTTCCTTCTCAGATGTATAAATCAGAACCAGGCAAACTGACTGCCAGGGTTCTTCACCAGCTATGTGTTAAGTCAGAGGCCCATTAATGTGTAGAGCAGTGTTTAAACCAGAGAGGGGAATTGTGGCTGTCAGCAGCAAACACCAGAAACAGCATCAAAAGCAAAGGCAGTCTTTAGGTGAGAAATATGGTCATAAAACTGTACACAAAAGAATAGCTACCACCATCAGCAAACATGAAGGACTAATTCACTGGATCCCATGTTGTACCTAGACAATTATTGATGTGTATGTGCACTATACTGTATATGCAGGTAGAAGTTTACAGTTGGTTAATTTTAGCCTAAGAGGTTCTATCAAAATTGGCAGTGCCAGAAATAGAAACATCTGTTAGCTTTGTTGCCAGTCAGGAGCCTTATCCCAGTGTTGTGAGTGATTGACTGATGAACTAATGAATTACTGAAAGTTCTGGGTTGTTTTTTTTTTTTTTTTCTCCAATGGAATTGAGTGGAAAGGAACTTTAGATTTAGTGTTGGTGCAGATTTTCCATCAAATAATAATAAAAAATCATGATAATTAATTGGGTAGTGGAATTTAGATTATCCAACCATCTAGAAATTTTTTTCAGATTCAAGGATAGTTCAAACTAGATTTGGTTTTCTAAATCCATTAGATTTCTTTAGAGAGGCTGGAAAAAATGAGTATTATATAACAATCTTCCTTTCCCATCCTTCATGAATAGATACTGGTACTGGGAAAAAAACCTGGGTAAGTAATCTTTCAAGCATATTCTTCAACATCTACTGCATTAGATCTCAGCATTGTTATATGAATTCATCCATCCTTCACGCATATTGGCACATTTGAATTGGTTGGATGAATAGGCACACTGAAGAGGTAGACTAGGTATCTCAGATCTCCTGAAAGGCAGAATTTAAGTTCCTTGAGCAAAATTTTAAAAATAGTGAACGTTTGGGTAAAGTCCATAGCAACTGTTCCCATATGTCTTAGTTTGCCTCTTGATATCAAATGTATTGAAGTACTTTGTGTGTGCATAGAAGCTGCTAGTGATTTTTTTTTTGATGTGATGCAGTTAATAAGTTGATTATACTGACAAGTCTCTTACATTAATAATGCTCTTGTCCTGATTTGATTTATTACATCCAGACCCACCTGACTCAGAAGGTGCTGAGATTAGCTATAATTAAAGTACTCATTACCCTTGAGTACTCAGGATGGGACACAAAGTCAGATTCAAATTCTATTCTTACCACCAATACGAATCCAAGATATCAGGGAAGGCAGTGCTGCTACTCCAGATTCTCACTGGAGGGGAGCCTTGATCCTTGAGTGCCAGATTGACTTCTATCTAAATGTGATAATACTGACAGGTTTTTACCTGGTAACTCAGTGATAATGACAACTTCTTGTTGTAACGTGCAGACTACAAGCTTTATGAACAAGTAATGCCTCAAGACCATGAAACTAATCAAGTTTTACTCTGTTTTGAAAGGGTTTGAAGTTCATAGACTTCGTCAGAGCTCTTGTCTGTTCTAAAAGTGGCAGTTCTCTGTGGTCTTCAGAATCAAATCCCAAACACCTCAGTAAACCAGAGTAATCAGTACTTCTGTAATGTGATGATATGTTTCCATCATGTGGGAAAGTGTGGGAACAGCCAATCTTGGGATGTTTATTTTTTCCTATAGGCTTTAGATGTGTGCTTTGCTCACTGCTGTAAAGCTAAGTAATATGCAAATTTAGGATTTGGGGGATGTGTTTAAACCTATTTGTCCTGGTTTCAGTCAGGATAGAGTTAACTTCATTTGTAGTAGCTGATGGAATGCTGTGTTTGGGAGTTAAAATGAAAGCAGTGCTGATAACACCCTGATGTTCTTAGTTGTAGTCAGACAGTCAAGGACTTTTTCAGCTTCTTCTATTTCTCTATTCTTGAGAAAGGAGGGGCGAAGCCAGGACAGGTGACCCAGATGGGCCAAACAGAGTGTATTCCATGCCAATTACGTCCTGCCTAGGAAAACGGGGGGCTGTTGGGAAGAAGAAGGGGGGCGGTCTCGGGACGCGTGCTTCTTGGGGGGACGGTCGGTTCCGGGACAGCTCTGGGTGGTACGGCCTGAGTTGTGTGGTTCGGTGAGAAACTGCATTGTGTATCAATAGTTCCATATTCTTTTGCTCTAAAGTCCTGTTAGCATTGTTATATTTTATCTTTCTGTTATCTTAGTAAACTATCCTTATCCCAACCCACGGGCCTCTTAGTTTTTTTTTTTGGTTTTGGAGTTATTTGCCCCTTCCTTTTCCCTTCCCTTGTTCCCCCCCTTTTTTCCCTTTTCCCCTGCTCTTTTACTTTAAGGAGCAGGCAGCTGCGTGGATCTCAACCCACAGCCGGGGTGAAACCACGACACTATTAAATTAGCATGAAAGAACAGGGAACAGGAAAAAGGGGGGTTATTTTCTGTTGGGTTGGGTTTTTTTTAAAACTCTAAAATGAAATTTCTTGTCATTTTGTCATTCTGCCAGTAGAATACCTTAAGTTAATATAATATTCTATACCTGTTTGGCATTTTCTACCTATGGATATACTCTGTACCAAACAATGTTCTTCATCATACGTAAAATTTCAGAATCAGTTTGGTTTGGGCCAGGTCTTTTTCCTAGCTAATATGTTTTACTTCGTTATGTTGCATAATGCAGTAATGAGCTAGTTACACTGAGCTGTAGATCAATCCTCCAAAACAAATTTGGATTAGAGTAAATATACAATTAATCTTATGGGCTTTGTTCAAAAAGCAGTAATGTCATTGTTTGTAGATTCCTTTTTGGAAAAGTTAGTCTTTGGGGGAGATTCTGTAGCACAATTATTCACATGCAAAAATATGATGGTGGCTGAACTGCAGCACTGAAAATGCATGGGAGCTGAGGACAGGAAAATAAGGAGAGAGGAACTTTATAGGCAAGTTGAGAATTAAGTATAATTTCAGTGATTGAAACTTGCCAGCAGATAGTGTTTCATAATGCACACATTATTTATGTATTTGTTTACATGTGTATATATACCTGTGTGTGTATACATTTAATCAGTCTTTCCCTCTGTCTTGCCTCTTTACTCGGGTCTGGTGGAAGTAATCTTGACTTCCTGACTCTAAGTCTTTTTCTACTTTCTATACTTATATCCTGGAATTTGAGGGGGAAAGCAGAATAGCATAGAACAAACTATTCCAGAAGGTTAGAAGGTTGTTGTGCTCTGTCCTTTTCCACCTTCTTGTAACTGTTCATCTAGTGGTATTTCATGTTATTCTTCTCTTATCTCTTATTTGGTTGTTCCATTGCAAAAGGCTCTGCTAGAATGGATAATCCCTTTCTTTTTTCCCCACTACTTTGTATGTTTTTTGTTATGAATACTGGCTTTGAATTTATTTATTTTCTAATCTTCCTGACACTCTTTGTTCTATTCTAAGCTGTCTTTGGATTCATACCTTTATTCTGGCCCTGTTGTATGTAGAGATGTAGATGAGTGACTACTGGGAGTGAAGAGCAATAACTGTGTCACGGCATGGAGATTTCTTCTGGGAAGCACAGGAGCCTGGGCCAAGAGGACAAGAAGGACCTGGAGTAGGAGCTGGAAGGTGCCAGGTCTGTACCTTAGAGGTACTGCAGTGCTCCATGTGTGAGGTCTACAGATTAAGAAGTTTTCTCCTAAGTCGTTTCCATATAAAGTAGCCAGGAGGTTGTTCTTCCTTACAAGTGAAAACATGCTTAACTCTTGTTGGTTTAGTGTTTCTTTCCCTCCCCACCACCCTTTCTTAAGAAAAATAAAACTAAGTGATATCAATAGTTACTGAAAACTCTTTTCACTTAAACCAGCACGGAGCGAATACTTATTGCACTCTCAATCGAGGCCTGAGCTATATTTTCATAGTGTGAATATACAAATACTGATTTATGTGACTTGGTAATCTAATCTGATCTGATCTCTTAATATAGACTATATGATTCTCCTGCACTTCTCTTTTAAAAGAGAACTGTATTTTCTGAGGAAGAGCAATTTACCGAAGTGGTGCTTAAAAGAAATGTTAGCTTCAACTAGCACATGCCATAATGCCAAGTGAGTTCTCTTGGTACTCTCTCTGTATTCTCTGAGGATGTTTTATATTAGTTAAATCTGTGTCAAGTTCCTGTTATGCAGCAATTGCTGTCATTATTAACTTATTCCTAGAATCTCAAAGCAGTAGAATTGTAGAGTAGTTGAAGTTGGAAGGGCCCTCTGGAGATCCAACCCCCCATCCTCAAAGCAGGGTCTGGTTTGCTCATGGATTTATCCAGTTGACTTTTGAATAGCTCCAATAATGGAAAAAATAATCTGGACAATTGATTCAATTTTTTTGTCAATCCTCACAATAATTAAAAAAAAATAGTAATTAATTTCCTGAAGTTGAATTTCCAGTTGGTGTTTCAAGAGTTTTAGTTGTCTGTTGCTTACGATCTGTCACTGTACACTTCTTCCCATCTGTAATTTACACATACTGCTAAAATGTGAATAAATTCAAAAATATGCAAATCAAGATGGCGATTTTGAGGGACAGAAAAATGTGCTGTAGATAAGGTAATATCTAGTTTCTACTTGAAACAGCTTGCAGTATGGGAAATTAAAGCAGATAAAAGATAGGTTAAAAAACTGAGTTAAGTCTGATACTTTGACTAATATTAGTCCGCCTAATTCAGGTGCAGCTGAGTGAGATTTTTTCTTCCGTCTCACTAAATTTTATTATGAAAAGGGGATTGTAAAGCTATCCCTACAGTACTATAACTTCTGTTGTTCAATATCCGTTACCATTCTCTTTTTTTTTTACAGTGTTAAATTTTGCTAACAATGAGACAGTATTAAGTATTTTTGTTGTTAATTCTTTTGCATAGGTACAATGTTAGCATAAAAGCAGCTACTGTGGATATCAAAGTTAAGAAGGATCAAACATTGCAAACATACTTTATTTCTGACAATTTGTCAAAAATTACTAGCGTTTGTTTCATAAAAAGATATTACAGATTTGTGAAGAACAAACAGTTTTGAAGAATGTGTTCAAAAGAGATTTAAGTTAGAGGCAAGAGTATTGATTTGAGATGCAAGATGACTTAGCTATAGGGTGACAAGCAGGTGTGGAAAGAATAAAACTGAAACCAAGTTATATAGAAGTTCAGAAAGAAGATATGGACCCAGTCCTATGGACTTAATTAGTATGGACACACTTGCCCTTATTTTCTCTAGGCTAGACTGTTTGTTACTTGCTTTTCCCCAGTTGTTTCTCTGGCTTCAAAGTCTAGGTGGACAAGATCTGGGTGTGTTTAACTGTATGTAATCTAACTGACAGCCTCTCAGAATAGAAGAAGGTTAAAGAAATCAAAAAGTCTAATAACTAACTGACACTGTCTTTAGCCGTTTACATCTGATGGCAAAGGGTGGAGCAGTTTGGTTTACTTTGTTTTGCTCCCACTTTCTACAAGATAATTATTTCCCCAAAGAAGATAGCTGAGGTTCAAGACCTTGTTTTCTCTAGTTTCCTCCTGGCTTCTGAAAAAACTGGTCTTTGAAAATCATAGCTGGGCACTAGGTTCCAGTGCATAAAGATGTATTGATTTAAACAAACAAAGGTAGTTCTTTGTGCTCAAAGACTAGGCGACAATGCAAAAACATTTATATGAAGCTACAGTGGCTTTATATCAGAGCTACAGGAACTTGTTAAGGATACTTTTTAACATCTGGCTTGTCCATGCACAAGGTAGTTGTGTGAGAAAATGTGGTGAATTACTATTCAGTAATTGATAGGTGGTGATGATGATTCTTTTATGTCTTGCCCACTTCAGATTTTTAAGAACTGCTGTGTACTATTTTCGGTATGTCTTCAGAAAAATGGACCAGATTATCCATTCTTTCAGTATGGTAAATCCCTCAGAAGAATTACAAATATATCTCAACCAATGTAGAATTAAAACTACCATGTTGTTGGCAATTAATTCTTATAGCAGACTATGCACCTTTGATACTTTGAAAACATAAAACCCAACAACTTCAAAGCAACAAAAATATTTTGCTTTGGACTGTCTCCATCCAAGAACTATACAAATTATTTCACAAAACTTCACAGTCCAATGTGCCAGTAAGAGACAGGCTGCACATACTGTGCTGGGGCTATACTTCTGAGTATGGTATTCTACATAGAAATCTTGTTGCCTTCTATTTATATTAATCACAGGGATGCATACACACATCAGATCTGTCATTTCCTCGTGGAAAGAGTGCAGAGAATCATGACTTCTGTCTTGCAAAAACAGGGCTGAATATTGTACACTAAGCTATACTTACCAGTAATTTGCAGGGGCAGAGTCATAAATGCAGATCCTTGGAGCTCCTGAGCTAAGTTCTCGTAACACATAAGCCAGGGGTGAGAACTTGAAGAAATTACTTTATTCTGAAGCTATGGTTGTTCTGGCCTCAGCACATTAGAGAAGTCCCAGTCAAGCTGAGAACTGATAAAGAGGAGTGAAATACTTTTCTGCTTAACCAGCTGTCTCCTCTCCTTGGCTGCCTCTGCAGTTCATGGAAGTGTGAGCTCTCGCATTTGTAGACCAACTGAAAGCTTTCCTACTGGACTGAATTGAAGGAAATCCGTAAGAGACATATTTTGGCTTTTCACACTACTCAAGGACACAGTTTCAAATGAAAAGGAATGCAGCTTAACTTTATAAGGAGTAGTGAAACAGTGTTTGGATTGTAAATTTTTTCTAGTCCACAGAAGCGTTGACATTTTGATGTATGATCAAGGAAAGGTTTCTAGTACTTTTGTGTTACAACATCTCTCTAAGTTACACCCTGCCCATGGCAGGGGGCTTGGAACTAGATGATCTTTGAGGTCCCTTCCATCCCACATCTTTCTATGATTTTATACTGGGACAGTTAATAGGAATGTACAGATCAATCTAATTTCTGGGAAGCCTATTAATGAAGAAAACTGGAAACATTTATATCGCCTGAGAAAATGCCTGAGTTCAATGAATCTCAGGTTTTGTTTTCTGTAGAAGTCTCATATGGATGATTTCTTAGTTCCTGTATTCTGCAAACAAAAAAAGCAGTTATCCATGGCCTGCTACTATGCTGACCTTCCGTTTGAAACTGAAAATATTCATACACAATTGTTTGAGGGCACCCTACAAGACCACCTTTTGTTCTGTTAAAACATAGGAGCAGGAGAAGCCACAAAAGTAAAAAACCTTTCCTCCTGTGTTCCATCTTCAGTTTTTTTCCATTTTTAGGATGGAGGAGATTGCAGAGTGAGACAGGACAGTCCAGTTTCCAGACCTGCTGTCCTCTCAAGGTCTAGTAGCGTGTATCCCAATTAATGTCAATTCAGAGCATGGCTTTTAAGATGCTGGTTCTTTTCCACCTAAAATTGAATATAATATAATTAATACAATACATAATATTTCTTTCATATAGGTCATCTAAACAGGTGTTGAATTGTAGAAGCTTCCAGCTACTGCTAATCTGAGTCAGGTTTGAACTGATGACCCGCTGATGAAAAGCTTGAGTCAGATTTCAGTCCCCTGAGTCATTTAGACTGCCTGCAAATGCATAATTAACATTTAAGATGCAAGTCTTTTTTTAGTAGCAGGAGATGAGAGAAGAAGATAGTGTTTAATAATCTAAACTGTCCTGATGCAGCACCTTAAAGAAAATATATGTGCAACTGGGAAGTGTAAAATCTGGTGTTAAAAAGAAAATATCTAGAGTTACAAGTCAAATCAGGATTTCACTGAAATGACAACGTTTCATTTTCATTGATGGTTCAAGAATTAGGAGGGAAAGAGCAGAGTGGTAGGACTTACTGAAGTTCTGGAAATACATTCAATTCCTTTACCTGAATAAAGTTTCTCCCGTATCTTAGGAAAGGCCATATAAGCATTGATACATTCTGTGTGGGAGAATGGTGTCTCCTACTCTTTCTCCTACATTGGTGTATTTTTTCAAAACATTTTGAGTTCAGAATGGTGCTTTTACTTATAATTTTCTGGGTTTTGCAAGAGAACAACTAGTCTTAGTCTGTTTAGGAGGAAAGGTATGCTGTAGGGAGTTTACCAATTTCCTTCCAAAATAGTAATGTTTTCTATATTAAGTGAAGGTTGATTTCAAATTTGCAGTGATGGAATTTTCATAGCAGCTTTTAGGAAACTTTCTGATGGACTAAAAGATGTTGGTGTTCCTGGGTTTTTGCTGGTATACATATTAGCTGGTATACATATTATGTTTTCCATAAATGAGTGTAGATTTTCTTACTGATGTTTATTTATGAAAGATTTACAATTAGACTGTCAAAACCCCAAAAGAACTCCCCCTCTTCCCCTTGTCAACTTCTTTCAGACAGAATTTTTCAGGTTGAAGTTGTAATTAAACTGAAATACTTCTCCAGCAGAGCTACGATGATAAATGGTTTTGAGTGAAGACAAGGCGGTCAAGCTGTGCTGCTCAGCTGGCAAGGGGCTGTGATACAGTGTGGAGCCTGTGCAAATAAACTCTGCTTGCTCTTACTTTATAAAGAGGCAGGTTTGTTGTCTGCTGAATTGAGAGTGTTAGGATATGTGTTGTAAAGACATCTGAAATGCTTCTGCATGGAGTTGGATGAAATACACCTGTTGCATATGGCAGCTGGCAGTAGAGCTGCTGTTAGTGAGGTGGAAATACCTGCTCTCCAGGAAAGAAGAAAAGAAGAAATAGGAGCTCTAGGATGGAGTGGGAATTGGAAGTTTGATCTAGTGAAACACTAGCAGATTGTCCAAAACCTTAGG
The DNA here is from genome assembly GCA_027925045.1 of Hypotaenidia okinawae. Lineage (NCBI taxonomy): Eukaryota > Metazoa > Chordata > Aves > Gruiformes > Rallidae > Hypotaenidia > Hypotaenidia okinawae. The sequence goes on along the minus strand of BSDF01000013.1, from coordinate 7,610,090 downwards.
ATTTGGTCTATATAAAGTCATCTTGAAGGTGAACTCTCACTTATATAGTTTGTGCATGGCCTCACCTAAGTAACAAGCTAATTCCTGGTTACGTGTGATGAATAGAGGAGAAAACATGAATGAGGACATCACCAGAAGGGATTTCCTCACTGCTTCAATTATTGAAAATCTGCTTTCTAATTTTTGGCTTGAATTTATTCATATTGTGTTTGCTTGCATTTTTCTTATGGTTCCATTGTTCATTAGCTCAAAGAACGTTCTTCTCTTCTCTTATATTTAGAGAGTGCCATCAAGTTCCCCTTCATTTTGCTAGACTTAGTGAGCCGAGTTCTTTTATTATCCTCTTTCAAGCTCTCTGTGCACCTTTTCAGTATAATGCCCTTTCTGGCGCTTTTCCAGCTTGAGTTCAACTTTTTAAACAAAGGTCACGATCAGCATTATAGATAATATTCCAGATAAGATTTTATTTTTCTTCTCTTCATAAAAAGATTATTCACTTTATAGTCTGACAGTAGTCTCACTGAGAATGTCAGGATTTTGTACAGGTCAGAAGGAAATCTCCCTCCCTATTAGAGCTGTAGATCTTCCTTTTTTTGCTTTGCCTCATGATTTCAATTACTTTTCAAAATATGTATGAACCATTCTTTAATCTACAGGAACAAAAGGCAAAATAGAAGTATTTTATTAATTTGTTTGTGATGGATTTTTCTTTCCCCTTTTATCCTAAATACTATGCAAGCTTATAAAGATGTACTGATGTTCTTTTTGTAGTAAAACTGTGAGTTAAGTAGCCATCAATAATCATTAAATAATCAAGAAAAAAAATTCGTTAGAAACATTTTAAGATAATTTCAAAGTTTTAAACACACACTGCAGAAGTGTCCAGTACAGTGTTCTCTGTGTGGACAAGCATTGTGTTTTAATAATACTCTATTTTTCACAAAATCATGTTAGTAATAACACTAATTTTAAGATATACCTAGAATTAATTTACGTACCTAGAATTAAGAAGAATATGGATTTTAAGGGCATGCTGTATTGCTTTCAACATGTCAGGTTTTGCTATGAAAGGCTAAGAAATGCAGCTCTTCACTTTGTTTCATTTTATTGCATATTATGAAAAGAGTTAAATAAAATGGAAGTGAGTCCAACGATAATAACTCAAGCAATTCTATGAATTTATAATGATGCAAGTTACAGCTCCCTGAGTGAACTCCTCCATTTATTTAAATCTATTGGAATTTTCCACTGACATGATTAGGTAGATTTTCAAACTAAATGCTTTGTAATGGAGCTTTATGGCTGCTCGCTATCCAAAACAAAGTCACTACATGTTTAACTTGTTTATCATGAATTAAAACCAAGTACTCCCTCCTCATTTAAATGTCTAACCAAGAAAAGGTAAGATTTACATTAGAGATACCAATACAAGAGGAACACTACAGTAAGGAGGACAGTCCCACCAGGATGCATGTAGAGAAAATGCTGAGTGGAAACAGAAAAGTTGCAATTCTCTGAATAATTATTTTAATTTTTACTTACACAGTAAGGAAGTCTGCAATTATAATAATAACTAATAATTATAATAATAACTAAAAGAGCCTCCAGAGAATTTGTTAATAAATTACGGATAACAACAGTAGTGAAATATTTTTAATAAGTCTGCTGGTGAGAAGTCAGCCCCAGGTCAGAGCAGCACTTAGTCCCTGCAGCACTTGCACCCTTTGAGAAAGGACTTTGGCAAAACCTTACACTAGCCTTCCAAGATAATAGAACTTCAATCAAGGTGAATTCTTTGCCAGAGCCACTAATGATCAGTGCCTTTGGAGATCTTGCTATGAAGTTCCAAGCATGGCCAACTTGTACTGATATCAGCAGTGAGCTATGGAAAAGAAATAATGATACTTACCTGAGAAGTTGTTTTAAAAATGGTATTTATGCAAATATTAATTAGCCAACTGTTAACAAATGATTGTGTAAATGTTTACAATGTTACAAACCCCATAAAGAGTTGATATTTTTCTGCTAGTTGTATTTGCCATACAAAACTTCATATTATCTTAAAAGGAAAAATGCAAGAAGATATTATTTTTCCCCAGATCAAATCACCATATTTTCATAGCTTCTTGGATGAAAAGTGGACACTCAGTACAAGAGTCTTTTGGAGGAGAAGATAAACAGTTAAATAATTTTAGTGGTTTGATCCTTTTATTTTCATTTCGTATCTTGGGCAGGTTGCTATGTAAATGAAAACAGCTAATATTCTACATACATTTTTACACTTGGTTCAGTTGTCATCCAGTCCTGCCTTCCTGTGTGACCTTTGGGTAATGGCAGTGCTTGATACTTCTAGGCCACTTCAGATTGTGTCGATCACCATGGAATGCAAAAGAGTAGGTCCAGAAAACATTAGGGTTTTTTTTTTTCTGTGTCAAATGTTCATAACATCTATAAGGATGAAAGGGGTTAAGGACTGTGCTAGTAGTCAGTGAGATGTAACAGATTATATTAAAGTACTTTTGCCTAATAGTAAACCAGTAAGGAAATTCAGACAAAGAGTTGGATTAAATACATTATGTGAAGGTGTGTAATCTCTAATAATTGCAAGAAAGAAATGGAAAAAGAATATCAATAAACACCCAAAAACCTTGCCACCTTCTAGAGGATGTTTAAAGCAAACTCTGCCAAAATTTATATAGCCAACACAATAACACTAGCTTCAGCAGTGGTGAAAGTCTAATGTTGTCTGAATCCTCTGAATTGCTTTGCTGGAGTGATAGGAAGCACACTGTTAAAAATCTTACTGGCTTTCAGCACTGGCATTGCTCTTATTGCAGATATTAATAGATACAAGTGGTTGTAGAAAACAATCTGGTTCGGTTTTTCAGTGGCAAAGCAATCTTGGACAAGAAAAACTGTTGGTTTTAGGTAAGGAGTTTAATGCATCAATCATGCCAGCTGGCCTGTAGTCAGAAAGTAATGATTTTCGGATCCTTGGTAGAATTTATTTTTAAATTACATGTGGCTTCCAATGGACTTAGAGGGTTGGGGTTTTTTTTCCTCAATGCAGAAGAAGTTATCAGAACGTGCAGGAAAGTTACTGATTTAAATTGTTATCACTTGAGCCACAAGGTACCAGAAAAATAGAAAATTAAGTTGAAATGCATGTTAGTCTAACCTGACTGCTGCTTAAGCAAATGGCAACTAAACTAGAGGCATCTCACTTGATGCTGAAAGAGTTTACAATTATGAAAGAGATGTTTAAACAAAAATATCTGTCATAATAATCATTACCTTGTCTGCTGAGGAAATGTAGCAGGTGTTGAAAAGAAAATTTACAGTTAAAATCGTGACAGAGTAGATTAAATTTCTCAACTTGTGTCACTGTCAGATATGGACGTATAAAAGATAGCACCAGAACTGAAATCTCTCTTCTATGGACATTCTGCAGTATGTCATGTCAATGGCTAAAGAGCTGGGTCTATGTGAAATACTGTACTTTGTTCATTTCCAGAAGAGCAAAGGATGTGTACAAGACATGTTGGGCTATCAGTGAGCTGTCAGCAGAAGAATTGCTGAACAACTTTTCAACACAGAATAACTGAAGTCTTGGAAATATCAACAGTAATTTGTGCTTTGATTTCTGCCTTGTGTACATAGTTCTTAAAAGTTTTAGTAATTTTTCTGTTAAAATGACATTAGAAAGCAATTGTATAGCACACTTAAGGAAGATGAGGGATATCACAGAATTGTAGGGGTTGGAAGGGACCTCGAGAGATCATCGGGTCCAACCCCCTGCCAAAGCAGCTCCCTGGGCAGCCTGTCCCAGGGCTCTGTCACCCTCACTGTGAAAAAGTTTTTCCCCATGTTGGTGCGGAACTTCCTATGCTCCAACTTGTGGCCATTGCCCCTTGTCCTGTCTCCACAGACCACTGAAAAGGGGCTGGCTGATTCCCCCTGCATCCCCTGCTTAAGATAATTATAAACATTAATTAGGTCCCCCCTTAGTCTTCTCTAGGCTGAACAGTCCCAACTTATTCAGCCTTTCCTCATAGGGGAGATGCTCCAGGCCCTTAATCATCTTCGTAGCCCTTCTTTGCACTCTCTCCAGGAGATCCCTGTCCTTTTTATAACAGGGAGCCCAGAACTGGACACAATACTCTAGGTGGGGCCTGACCAGGCCAGAGTAGAGGGGGAGGATCACCTCCTTTGACTTGCTGGCCACACTCCTCCGGATGCACCCCAGGATCCCATTGGCTCTCTTAGCCACCGAGGCACACTGCTGGCTCATGGCCAACCTGTCATCCACCAGGACCCCCAGGTCCTTCTCCACTGAGCTCTTCTCCAGCAGGTCATCCCCCAGCCTGTACTGATAGAAACGGTTGTTCCTTCCCAGGTGCAAGACTTTACACTTGATTTTGTTGAACCTCATCTGGTTTCTCCCTGCCCAGCTCTCCAGCCTGTCCAGGTCTCGCTGGATGGCAGCGCAGTGTTCCTGCGTATCAGCCACTCCACCCAGCTTTGTATCATCAGCACTTGCTGAGGGTGGATGCTATTCCCTCATCAAGGTCATCAGTGAAGATGTTAAACAGGACTGGACCCAACACCGAGCCCTGGGGAACACCGCTAGTCACAGGCCTCCAGTCAGATTCCACTCCACTGATCACGACCCTCTGAGCCCAGTCTGACAGCCAATTCTCGACCCACCTCACTGTCCACTCATCTATCCCATGCTCTCTCAGCTTTTCTATCAGGATGTCATGGGAGACAGTATCAAAAGCCTTGCTGAAGCCAAGGTAGATGATATCCACTGCTCTCCCTCCATCCACCCAGCCAGTGATGAGATCATAGAAGGCTATGAGATTGGTTGAGCATGATCTTCCCTTGGTGAATCTATGCTGACTACTCCTCATGACCTTCTTCTCTTCCAGTTGCTTGGTGATGGCATCCAGAACAAGCTGTTCCATAACTTTTCCAGGGACAGAAGTGAGGCTGACTGGCGTATAGTTGCTAGGATCCTCCTTCTTGCCCTTTTTAAAGACTGGAGTGACATTGGCTGTCCTCCAGTCCTCAGGCACTTCTCCTGTTCTCCAAGACCTGTCAAAGATGATAGAGAGCGGCTCCACAATCACCTCCGCCAGCTCCCTCAGCACACATGGATGTATCCCATCCGGGCCCATGGATTTGTGTGCATTAATCCCTTTGAGCCGCTCCTGGACCTCCCCTACCTCAACTAGAGGGAAGCTCTTTATTCCCCAAACACTCCTACTTTCATCCAGGATCTGCGGGACCCAGGGGGGTCTTTGAAGTGAAGACCGAGTCAAAGAAGGCATTTAGTATCTCCACCTTCTCATCATCACCCATTACCAGGACACCCTCCTCATTCAGCAAGGGACCTACATTATCCCTGGTCATCCTCTTACTATTCACATATCTGAAAAATCCTCTTTTTTTAATCCTTTATGTCCCTTGCTAGCTTCATTTCCAAGCAGGCTTTAGCCTTCCTAGGCTAAATATCTGTAGTGTATTCCAAATATTTTAAGTTAAAGTTTAGCCTCATTCAGTTTCTGCTGTGGAAAAATTTCAATGCCTAGATAGTATTAGAATGAACACCAAAAGAAAAGTATATGGACAATTTGACTTTTACTGGCATGTTCCAAAATTACCACCCAAATTTAATAGAATTCCAGTTTGATTCCAGGGTTAATCCCTGGATTTCATAATCGAGCCGTTAAAAGCAACATTTTATTTGCCAAGTTTATTGCACTCTTTAAGTGGTATTTTCATTGAACTTTATTTAATCTTCTATGAGATTTTATTTAGTTATTTTTACATTTCACATTTTCTGCCAAGGCCTTTTTTTAGGAAAAAAATTTTAAATGGGCAAATTTGAAATACAACACATTCTTGTAAATAAGTAGCTGTTTAAAATGTGTTTAAAAATATGATACAGCCTTAGATTATCCATCTTCTCTGTTTTTTTTTTCACCTGAGCATTATATTTTCAGATTTTTCTGCTAGAGCCATCTGCGCATAGATTAGACTATTAGATTATTGTTTCTCATATGAAACACCAGTGAAAGTAAGGGATTGCATTTCATTTTAAAATACATATCACCTCTTTGTAGAGATTCTCTTCATTGCTTCATCTTTCATGGTGGTATTTTCCCTGGTGCCATTTTAAGCCCTGCTGTTACCTATGTAAGTACCTTCAGCATTTGTATATCCCTGAAGCATCTTTACCTTTCCTCTGGTGTCTGTGGCTTGCCAAGTACCGGAAGAGCTATAACCTGTCATGCTGGAAGACAGAAGTAGTTTTCTATCTCTTTTCCCTCTACCTTCCTTTTTTTTTTTTCCTCTTCAATTAATTGTCAGTGAACAAATTTAACGTTGCACAGAGCACTGAATATGAGAGTGCAAATCCAAAAGCAGCACCTAGTATGGCAGAGGGTGTTTCTTTAGGAGTGAGAAGTCTAATCATCAACACTTGTACTTATCACCTCCACCAAATGAAATAGTCAGAAGAGTCTGATTGATGAGTAGGCAGAGTGCCACCTGAACACATGGGCATAGATTTGGACAAGAAAGAAACCATGTATGAGCACCAAATGTGTTTGCTGGATCCTGGATGGCAGAGCATGGCATCCCAAACAGCTGTCCACACTGAAGTTATGCATCAGTGGACACGAGAATACAAAAATGATAATCTAGATTTTGGCTGGATCAGTTTAGAAAATGTCTGTTTATCTGCATAGTGACTTTGGCTGTGTTACATTAATCACAGTGATGTACAGAGGGACATTAGAAAGCCCCAGAGAACCCTCTATTATTTATCAGACTGAGGGAAAAATAACATATCCAGCCAAAATAGTAACAGTTGCCTTTCTGCTGGGATGCCAGAAATCTATTGCCTTTTGTGTAAGTGATAGCAGTGGCCATATCCATTTCAGAGGTGCCTTATTTGACTTCTGTAAAACTGCTACCAGTGCCATGTCCTACTCAAAGGACACAAGGCAAAGCATCCTTTGGGCCTCCTATTGTGGCATCAAGACAAGTACCATACCTGCTTTCCAGAAGTAGTGGGCAATTCCTCTCTAGTGAAAGAACAAAAAAGTATTTATTTCTTCCGACCTTTAAAATGCACTTACCAGCATTATTTATAAAACTTTTCTTAATGGAATTTTCTTGAGTAGCAAAAAATCAACCTTTGCAATTAAGTTTTTTATACAAGAATGGAAAATTACCTTTTTTTCAGGATCTCGGCTCATCCCTCCTTATAGGATCTACATTCAAGGGTAAAGCTTGTACTGAGGCCTTGTAGCCACACAGCTGAGTAGAAGAGGGATTTTCCAATGATATGTTGTAGCAGAATAGAAACTGAACCCTAGTTATCCTGACTATAGACACATTCACCTTTCTTTAGAGGGTGACATGACTGACGTATTGAATTCAGAAGGAAAAAACTGATGTCCTAGCTCTGCTGTCTCGTGTTTTCTTGGCCTGGTACCGATAGTTTCTGCTGCATTAGTAATAATGCCTAGGAATTGTTTGTATATAATCCCTAGATGCTTTAATTGAATCAGAAGACATACTGAATGCGTATCATACGCCTGTCAGTATTTCCATCCAATATAATACTTACAAACATCTACTGTGTTCCTGCTGGTCCCACACTCACCTTCAACCAAGAGAGTCCAGGACAGCCAGAGAGACTGCAACTGCAAACAAACAATATTTCGCATCACGAAACAGAACAGTGTGATAGGAAACCCTGTCTGTATACCTTGATTTCTTTTGTTGCTTCTCCTTTGGTCTCCCTCTTTCTGTTTCACTTTGGCATTTGTAGAAACACAAGACCTGGTGAGGCAACATTATACTGGTCATTTCTCCTGACTCACAGGATCTTCAAGGGGATGGTACTTGATCTAGGATGACTGTAAATTTTATTTTCCCATGCAGACTGAAGAAAAAAGACTCAATGATTGTAAATTAAATGAGATGGTACTATTTTTTATGTGCTCAGTATAGTGATACTTAGTTGCAAACTTAATTCCTTCAAACTTCTTTTACCCATGTGAAATTGTATAACTTTTAAACTAGAGAGGTGGGTGTCAGCCTCTTTTCCCAAATAACAAGTGATAGGACAAAAGGAAATGGCCTCAAGTTGCACCAGAGGAGGTTTAAATTGGATATTAGGAAAAAATTCTTCACCAAAAGAGTGGTGAAGCATTGGAACATCTGCCCTGGAAGTGGTTGAGTCACCATCAATGGAGGTATTTAAAAGACAGGTAGATGTGGTGCTCAGGGACATGGTTTAGATGCGGACTTGGCAGTGTTAGGTTAATGGTTGGACTTGATGATCTTAAAGATCTTTTCCAACCTTGTTGAGTCTATGTTTCTATATAATCTAATGATATGCATGTAAATACTTCTTTGAATTTGGTGTAGTTAATAGATTATATGGTTACTTTTAATGGAAAATTTCTTAATAGTGTTCTAGGAGAAACTTGTTTGGATGAATGCTAAATATGTAAGCTAACTAGGCCTTAAAAATATTTAAGTCCTACTGAAAATAGATTTCTTGATTTATAAGAAGTCAGAGTCTTACAGTCTCATCTCATTTCCCTTGCCATTTCCATTTCAGGAGGGCCAGGGAAGCTATAAACTTTTAGTTCACTTTTTGCTAGTAAGCTTAGTGAAATAATAATAATTTTTAAAGTAAATATATTTATTAATAAATTATTCTAATTCATATCACTGCTTGAAGTATTGCTTCTGAATATAAAATTATTCTTGAAAAGAATACATTTGTATTGAAAGTCCAATTTTTGTTATTTTCCTGCAAAAATGTCAGCCACTCAGGGAATCAAGACAATAGACACAATTTGTTTCACACTGCACGTTTACTAAATGTAGTCAATGTTGTAAATATGTTTTGCACCAAACATATTACTAAAAGGTTAAAACAAATAATTTGTCTGCAGTCTGGAAATGTTCTAAGACTGTTTTGAAAAGGCTGGAAAAAATGTCACATACTATAGAAATTACAATTGTTTCATTTTGCTAATTTCAAATAATTCACAGTATTTTCATTTAGAGTGCTTGGTCAACACTTTATAGATGCCAGTTACATCTGTGTAATCCCTTCTGTGAAAATGATTGCATGACTGGTGGTGGGTACATATTTTAGCTTTTAAAGAATACTTAGGGGTTTTTATCCCCCCAAGTAAAATGTTATTCTCATTTTATATTTTAATTGTTGTTGTTGGACTAAAGCTAAAGGAAGGAAGTTTCAGATTAGATATTAGGGGGAAGTTTTTCACAGAGAGAGTAGTGAGGTGCTGGAACAGGCTGCCCAGAGAGGTGGTGGATGCCCCATCCCTGGAAGTGTTCAAGGCCAAGTTGGATGGGGCCCTGGGCAACCTTGTGTAGATGCAGCCTGAGGTTGGTGGCCCTGCCTGTGGCAGGGGGGTTGGAGCTCTATGATCCTTGGGGTCCCTTCCAACCCATACCATTCTATGATTCTGTGATTCCTTCTTGATTAAAAGTGTGTAGTTCCTGTTTAGTATAATGTTCTTACTGCTTTTGTAATACTATTTATTATTCACTCCATGTGGCAAACACAAAAATAAGCAAACCATTTTTTTAATGCTAATGTGTTTTTGTGTGCTCTGAGGGTATTCTGAAGCCAGAGAGACAGGCTGAAAGTGGACAGGAGTGAACAGCCTGATGATGGTAGATGTTTCTACAGCTCAGAGGTAGCATTCACATCTTCTCTCCCTTGAAACTCGAATAGGGAGCTTTCAAAACACAATTTCTTTCCAGTGAGGTTTTCCTTTAGCAAGCAATCGGCTGTGCTCCTTGGAGTTAATATGGGCCACTAACATCTACATAAGATTGCCATATCCTCCATATATATTTATTGCCTATAGAGAACAGATTAGCATTGTCTGAGCAAGGAAATACCTGGTCATTTGAGTTAGGATAGGATAGGATATACAGGTTGTTTCATATATGTATGTAACATTTAGGCTGGGATTTAGGTCTTAACACATTAGCTGTTAGGTCTTATCACATTTTATAAGTTTATTATTTATGCAAGCTGTGAGCTCTCTCTTACAGAGATACACACTTTCAGAAGGCAATTAATGCCACCTTAACATAAATGTTTGAGGTGGCATACTTGACTCTGTAAGTCTTTCTTTAATTCCGTTTATCCCCCTCTCTATAGTTACCCCTTAACTTTAGGGGTAGCTACAAAACTAGCTTAGATCATGTTCCTAACTTTTAGACAGATTAGGATAGGTGACATGTAGCTTTAAAGATTTCTTATATATGATGTCTTGGGATCTTATACAGTGTCTTGGGATCAACTGAATAGAAATCTTTACTTTTTCCTGAAGTTACATCAGATTTTTCCATAACACTTAAATATTCCTTTTTCCCTTGGGCATCTCCTTTATTTAAGATTGCCCACCATGCTGCTAATTGGACTATATTTCATTTGATTAGCTTATTCTGGTATGGACATATTGACATCAACAACATTTGCTTTGCTATTCAAATTTGCATAATGATGCATGCATGAGATTTGTGCAGATATTATGCAATATGTATTTCCATAATTATGTCATAAGCAATTCTGCCATGAGTAGTGTCAGTGAAGTCAAATAGGAATGACATTACAGACAAAAAAAACCTGAGAAAAACACTTGTCTACAATAGTATTAGTAATGACTTTACAGCTTCTGGTGCCCCAAGTGAAACTATGTCATTGCAATCTACAAAGTTTAATAGGTGGGTATATTCATAAGGGTGTAGTGAAGTGCAAATTTTTGATTGCAACTTTTCCATAGACAATTGCCACAAGTTACTACATCCTTCTGTAGTTGCTATAAAAAACATTTTTTAAAAAAGCAGAGGAAGCTGGACGTTTCTGTGTTGAATTTCAGCTCAGATCGTGGGATCATGAACTGTTGTGAGAAAGACAGGATGAAAATTCAGATTTGAAAGTTGATTTTTCAGTTGAATATATTTATTGATATAGGAAAGAGTAGCTGTCTCCTTTTCCCTTTTGCATCTTTGGCTGCTTTACAGAAGCTTTAGAGAATGGGGTTGGAATTCTTCGATGCTGGCCCATTTGTAATTTAAAAAGTAATATGTGCCTTACTGCCAGGATTGTATGTTTCTTTCTTTCCATGAATTACTAGTGTGTTCTCTTTAGCTCAAATGTTGACTTTAATAAGAGAAATCAGGATGTAATTTGTTTTCTTTTGATGGTTTTCTTTTTCCTCATGTGGTTTTCCAGTCTTTGTTATAAATATCAGTGATTAGTAATGAGTAAAGTATGAAAACTATGTACTCATTTTTAAAAACAGAAATGTGGCACCTCTGCCAGGAGTCAGCAGTTTTTAGAGTGAAGCTGAAGGGAGCAGAAAGATTTTAATAAAAGTAACTAAATAATCAGATGACCTGCACATCACATTGCTCCTTCCACACAGGTAATGCAGACAGTTTATTTCAAATATTGTTGACATACCACATCGTTGTCTATGAAAGCATGTTTTATGATTTTTTTTTTTCATTTTTCTATAGCATTTTGATTATGCTTGGTGTTTGCCAAGGACAACAACATGTAGTCATCAATCAGTAGTATCAGGAAATCTTTTTAAGATACCAAAACACTGTCTAATGCAGCAAACTACAAAAAATGTGGTAGTCAATTTGTATGTGTTCATTTACTAGGCTGTAAATTATTACCCTAGTTTTAAATATTGTGCTTTATTTTAATCTTTAATATATCATTATTGATTACTGAATGACCACTTATATATTTTATCAGTGATGTGCCCAGGATTCTTACCATGAAAATAGAACACACAGTAGTTTCACGTTATTGAAACAGTTATGCTGATGCTGCTTGTCAAAAGAGATTTTCCAATTTAAAGAGTTAAAATGTTGTAATGAAATCTGCTACTTTACTACCAACCACTTTTAATTTATTATAAAATGGATATGATAAATATATATACAGTGTAATAAAAGGACCTGAATAGTCCTTTTGAGATTTTTGATTGTACATGCTTAGAAATGGCCATGTTGGACAATCATGAGAATTCATGAATCTGGGTGTGTTCAAATAAGCATTTACTCTGAAAAGAAACCAAATCATTCATACAACCAGTCATGCAGAATTTTATCCTATTGGGCTCATTTATTACTACATATGAAATTTGTTATACTGAGTGTAAAAAGGTAATTCAGCCACACACTTCTGTCTCTTATGACTGATTTTTGCCTTTAAGGATCAAACTACGTATATAAAGAAATTACAAATTGAAACTAAGTGCACATCTCTTTCAATCTTCCAATAAAAGCTTTTTGAACCAAGGGCACAGACTGCCTGACCAGTGAGCCGTGTGATAAAGCACAAACAGTGCAGGAAATGAAAACCCTAGGAGTAGCAGATGATGTGGGCAGGAGGCACAGGTATTTCACTCAAGTCTATCTGGTTCACTCCCCAGGCTCTCAAAGAAAACTTAAACATTATTTACTCAACCATGTGCTAGTTTAAACCAATATCTCTCCACCATCTGTTCAGGAAGATGACCTCATGCCACTTTCTGCCCCAACATTACGTCAGTGTAATTCTGACTAATCAATCTCTGCTTGATCATATTGTCTTGGAGTTTTCCTTACCTATAGAAAAGAAAAAAGTAGACTTGATTTAGCTGGATATTTCAGCATAATTTTGTGAAATGGAGTTAAGACCCTTACTTCTTATAAAGTAACTTGGCTCTACTGGATCATGGGATTTTCTCTGATATATGCCACATGAAGAGTTTGGCCATGTATATTTAATACATCAATTCTATAATTATATAGTCTTTCACTATGAAATGTGTTCAAGACAGTTTTCAGAGGTATCAGCATTTCTCACATCTAACTATTCTCATCCAAGTATGTGTTTATATTAAAGTAGGATGGCTTTTATAGGAAAATATTGTGGTGCACTAAAATGGCTGAAATACTTCTAATCAGTATTAACCTTTACATATGAAATGTAGATGTATGTTATTAATCTTATATGTTAAAGTGACTGTTATTTATTTGCAAGATTTTTTGTTATAACTAAATAAAAGAAAGTACCAAGTAGGAAAACTGTTCAGTTGTCTCATCATAGAAGTTTCTGAATGGAAAAAAGTGTGAAGAACAAGCGATGGTCTTTTGAATTCAGTACATGGGTGCTTGGTTTCCAGGAGTCTAGCACCAAAATGGGTGCCTGGTGACCACCTAGAACTGAGTCAGGAGTTTGAATCAAGTCTACCTCATCTATTCAAGTTGGTGTTGGGCTTTTAATCTGTATTGATACACAGTATGTAACCTCATGAGAATGCATTTTTTGATTGTCCTTTACCCCAAAATATATTGTGGTTGCTTAGTTGCATATAGTTTGTATATTCATACTTTAATCCTACTATAAGGCTTTAATGGTGAACAGAATTTGCTCCAATGCTCCCCTTGAAATGTAGTCAAAGCCTGGTCAGGTGTTCTAGCACTGAATGTGGTTTTACAGGGCATTTTCACATGTCCCTGTCACTTCTGTTTATTCATTCACACCTTTGCTGCTTTCTGATATAGTTCCTGTTTGTTGCCTGGCAACTACAGCTGTATTATGCAGGGTTCTGCAGTACACCCAGAACTAAATTGCAGTGCACCATAAAGCAATAAGTGATGGTAGGCTGTGCTTGCTTTTTTTTTTTTTTTTTTTTTCTTTTCCTTCTGGCAATCATACTATACCTTTGTTTTCCAACTGTTTGGGGGTTTTTTTTCTTCTAGTTGAGTGGTGTTCATCTAAAGAATGAAAACTGCCCAGATATATAGTCAAGAGAAAAATAAAACAGATCAGGAATGCAATGAAATGGGGGGAAATTTTTTTGAAAGGCATATTTATGTGTTTTTCCTGAATTGTTTGAAATACCTTTGAGATGTGCCATGGCTCTTTGGAAGCATCATTGTTCTGACATGTGTTGTCATGCTTCTCAGCTTAAGTATGTTACATCAGATTGCTAGCAAGCATCGGAGCTATCCAGAAACAGGCAGAAATACTAGGTGGTTGATTAATCCCTTTTTATTTAGGTGGTTGTAAAACCTTCAAGCACAAGGAGATTCTCTGTGTGTATGTGTTTTTATAGTACAGTGATATGTGGAGCTGGTGGCTACTGCTGTTCTATCCATTAGAGCTATAAACTTCTTTAATGAATCTGGACAGGAGATTGCAGGGAAAACATTTTGTATAAGATCCTGAAAAGTCTCACTAAAAAGACAAATAAGGAAGGAAGTTTACAGTTGCTGTGAATGAATACATGTCTAATGCTGAGGAGGATAAATCTCACTCAGGGGAATTAATTTACATACTATTAAAGTCGACATGTTAATATCAAAGCATTAAAATATGTAAATAGCATAAGCATGCACAAAATCCTAATTACTGCTTTACATTATCAACTCATTTACTCCTTATGATATTTTATGACTAGTCAGCTGTGTCAGCAAGCAATTATAAAAACCTACTACAACTTGATGATAATGCATTTCTGTGTATTTCCTTTTCTTTCTAAAAACATTCTTTCAGTCTTAAAAGAGAATGATGTGGAAAAGGTTCATGTTGCTGAATGTCCTTTTTGCACGAACAACATATGCTTTGAGTTTCTAGCGGTTCAGTGGTCTTTCTTTTATCCTGCTTACCAAAAAAGGCAGATTTATATGCAGGCTAATGAGAACTGACGTTTCTTACACTGTCTGCTACAGTTACAGTACAGATTTAATCCATTGCAGGTGTTATATGATTACAAAATAAGCTAGAGGCATGTGAGCATTGAGGAAAAACTTAACAGTTATTATCATAGAAAAAGATGCCTCATTTTATGAAGCACTGTACCTTTTCAGTCATAAAGTCTTTACAGCAGGGAAGAAATTTGTCATAAAATCTGTACTGCCAACCTATAATAAGACGGCCTCTTTTTTCCTCCCAGTAACTTCAAACAGTTATTGAAATCAGAAAGCAGTGATGTGATATTTCTTGATTTCACTAACATGTTTTATTCATCTCAGTTGCTTTAAATTAAATGGAAATTTCTTTTGGGATGTACCACTGCTATCGTGATGAGTCTCTTGATCTATGACAAGAAACATTTCATGTCACAGCAACTTGAGACGTAACAGATTGTGTTATGTCAGTGTCTTTAGTGGTCTCAAAGAGCTGTTGTGTAGAAAAAAACTAAATGTTGGGGCAGTTCCTAGACTATTTGTATGAACCCCATTACTGTTACAATTGGAGTTTTATATGTGTTAAACAACTGGACTGAATCCTTAGTTTGAAAAATTTACTTTGAATTTAATTTATTTGGATAAAACCACCAGTTTTTTTAAAAAGGTATCCTGAAATTGTTTTATTTGTTACTTTTTCATAGAAGGTTTATGTAAACAGTTCTTTTTGCTCTGCTGTAAGTAAATATGAGTCAAAATGTGGAAGACTGGGACTATAATCTGAGCCTGTGCTATTGCTGAGGACCTGATGTGATAATGAGAATGAAGGAAGCTATGAGATTGACAGAAACAACTTCTGTTAAAGAGGAAGTTAGAGACAAAAGGCTCATACAAAACTATTTTAAGCCAAGGGCAGATGACACAAGAATCAGAATTTAATGAGCCTTAAATGCCATAGAATGTGACAGATGTACAGTTATAGTACAAAATCTCTGTACAGTTGCATACCTTCCTAAAACATTTTTAAAGGCTGCTCAAAGCTCCTATGCTCATAAATTCAGTCATAAGATGCTCAGAAATAAAGCCGAAACCATTTCAGGTGATTGCCATCACCTATTCTGGTTTAGATTTCATTTTAACTGTGGGAGTTTGAAGCTTGGTTTTCCTACCACCACAGATGACTACACAGAAGCATCATTTTGCATCTCCTCATGGCTCACTTGTATGATACCAGTGGGTGTGACTTGTTAAGTGACAGCCAGCAGTAGGCTGAGTCCTTGTGCACTGTGTAAGCTTGCATCTCCATGTTGTGTCTTGGAAATTGACTTTCCAGTCTCCAATTGCTCCAAGCCAGTGGTCACTTTCTTTACTCTTTCTACTTTGCTGGTTTCCTTTACAGAGATTTTGATCAGTTTCCACTGATGTGTGTTTTTGTTTTCTCTGTGTGTGTTAGGGCTGCATTCAGATCCCCTCTAAGTAATGGTTAAATACTGTTTGGTGCTTAAGCGGAAGAAGATTAAGACTGATTTAGACTGCTTACTGTCAGGTTTGGTAGGCTTTGCCTGTCAGTGTAGATGATGGAGAGAGGTAGGTGCTATGTTCAGATCATTGCTTGGAATGTAATCTTCATCTCTTACCTAAATGAGCCGATTGTTCTTTTAAATGTATATTTTGTATGAGACACCAATATCCATGCCGTTTCTAACAGCAATAGTCCAAACAAGGTTTATTCCTATGTGAGATAATCTGAAAATGCTGTCTTTCAAGCATAGTGCATGAAGGGTACAAAATTATTTTTATCAATAGTAATTTTTCAAAGAATACTACTTCAGTGGGATGAAATACCTGCTTGTCACTACAGGCTGAACTTGACAAGCCATTTCAGCAGCAGTGAGAAATAAAATAAAATTCAGAAATACTGAAAGTTTCTTGCAGTAGTTTTAAAATGTTTTGATTTTAAAATTGAAGCTTACTTTTTTCAATTCAAAATTGATCAGTTTTACAGAATAGGTGTAGGAAAATGAAAACAAAAAGCCGTTTTACTTCAGGGCAAAGGCAAGTTTTCTGATAATCAGAATTTATTTTTCATTTTGTGCTTCAACCACTACACCAAAAATTGTACATCATCTGCTCAGCTTTCTGTGTTTCTAGTATTTACATTTTGCCTTGCAGTAATACCTTGATTTAATCTAGTCTGAACTATATATTGTAGCCAAATAAAATGAGTGCATATCTTTGTGACAGAATATAAATAACAGTAATAGTTAGGGTTCTGCTTTTACTAGCCGTAGGCTAAGGGGTTCCTAATTACATCATACAATTTTACAAAAATATCTTATGGGACAGACTGGCTCAGCGTTGATGGAGACAGCATGCTCTGTGGTGTCCCAAGTACGCTGCAAAAAGGAGCCTTGAATGCTCCCCCAGAGCCATATGGCAGCATGAGCAAGGAAAGCCACAAGGCCTGAGTAGGCTCAGTGCCAGCTGGACCAGTGCACCACTGATGGGCATCCTGGCTTGCCCTCAGCCTGCACTAGATCTCTATCTTGCATTTTTCCTTTACACGTGCAGCAGGGAGAAAATGCTCATTATACTTCTCTTCCTGCTACATCACAGTGCGTGCTAGAGAGAAAGAGAGCATAGTATAGTCTCTCTATATAAGCTGTTTATAATGGAAATAATGTGAGGTTTTTATTGTGGATTATGTGATAATTTTTTATGATGTACTTCAGGAGTGGAATAAGAGTTCATCAGGAAATTCAGAAGAATACATGTGTCAGCCCCTAATTTAATTGAAACTGATCAAAGAAACAGAATATATATTTTAGTCTCTAAAATACACGATTGTTATTCGTAAGTGTGTTTGTGTTATTCCAAGTGAACTGAAATTGGACTGCTTCATTCTGTCATGGTGCACCCTGAGATTTTGAAGGCAAGTCTCTATTGGCTTCCTGATATTTGTTTAGTGATATTACCATGTGCTTGAGAAGAGTGATAAACACAAGGGAGATTTTAATATTTGTATGACTTAGGCTTACTACATGGTGTTTATCTTTTTATCTTAAGCTCAAGATGCTGAAAAAAAACGTGCCTTGCTGTTCTGTAGTCCTGCCAGAGCTCAAGCATTGGCAGTAGGATATTACCTTGACTACTTCCAAATGGTTGTTGACATGAACCCATTGCCAAATAAATAGAAAAACCTTCTTACAGACAGAAACTGATCAGGAGATATGAAAAAGGATGCAGATAACACATCACAAAGAGAAAAAGTTAAGAAAAAAATTAGGCAGGATGAGTTATTTATTCTCTGTTCTGCAAATGATTTGTTCTTCCAGCAGATACAGGAGGGGTCATCCGAAGTGTGCATCTGGTGCTACTACTGAGATGTACTTTGTCTTGGCCAGACTCTCAGCTCAGTATAAATCAGTATGACTTCATAATAGTCAAAGTGGAAATCAAATATCTTAGCTCTTGTTCTAGCTTACTCTTCAGTATGTAATAAACCATGAACCAGAAATTCGCATTTTGATACACAGAGTTATTTTCCTTACAAAATTAAGAAAATCTTTGTAGCATTAAAATTTGTGGTGTTCTAACAGTCTCCTTCTCTGTGTCATTAAAATTTGTTTTAAAAATAGCTGGGGTAAATATATCTGCAAAGAACTAGCTCCAAACTTTTTATGGAGTTTAAAGTATAATATAATGTTGCATTTGAGGAATCTGTGGGCACTTAGAGGCTGGACACAGGCTTCTGATGAGCCTCGACTATAATTTTGGTCATTCAGTAGTGCATTTATGAATTAGTTGCAATATGCTTTCACTTTGGGAGAGGTCCAAAAGAAAAGGCTAGTTCTGTTAAAAGTATATGTAATAAACCTGGAGAAAAAAAATCAACATAAAATATTCCATTACATTGTTTCATGTCTATTTTGGCAGGTGAGAATCTTGCCTTGAGAGCATGGTGTTAATGAACATAAGAAATAATTTCTAGTCAATATGTCAAAAGACAGGTCTGCCAGTGAAGCGAGCTTGCATAAGGCCTTCTTGTATTCTGTTCCTAAAGCTAATTGAAATTCTTCAAAGTGGTGAAGTAAAGGTGGATTTCTAGAAGTTTTGTAAAAACTCACTGAAATATAATTTGGAATGTATTTTTTCTTTGCTATAACAATGTAAATCTTTATGAAGATTTATAATCCTAAAATCATAATCAGTGTTCATTAAAATTCACACACACTTAGTGTGATGATTTTATATTGTTCTAAATGACTTTCTCCCTTAGTTCATCATATATTTCAGTTCAAAGAAAACTAAATTACAATTAATGTTCAGTCTACCCTAAAGTTTAGAATATTTATGCCCCTAAGCAACAGAATCCTGAATAGCATAAATTCTTTGACATGGAACCAAAAAGCTGTTAAACTTGACTTGTATTTTTTTAAGTGCACTAAATCTACTGTTGTGTATAGACTATAAATATTTCATATTGTTCATAGGTAATGCTGTAAACACTCTCAAGTGCCATTAAAAAAACCCAGAACCAACCCTGGGGCCTGATTGCTCTCATAGCTTATACCTAGGTCGGCTGTTTCATGCTTAAGCATCAGACTGGATGTCCTTAGGAGCAAAGTCACCAGATTCCTTCTTTCCCTGTGCAATTCCATCCTGAGACCAATGAATGCAGGTCTGATTTTTTGACCAAGCATGGCAAAGGGTTTTCTGTTCCTGGGAACCTACAGATATTTTCACTGGGTCTAGAAATAGTTAGAAGCATCCACTTCTTTTTATTACCTGTGTCTTTATCTAGATCTGAGTGCGCTCAGATCTTTTTCTAAACAAACTTTGAGTTCTGTATATCAGATTTAGTTTAACTGGGGCCACTGGTTGCTCTATTACTGAAAACACAATGTTTTTCAAAACACTGATGCTAGCAGCAGCGTTTAAATAAATGCAGTCAGAGATGATAATTGTTAACTTGCCTGTTTTGCCATTGGTCTTAGAACAACATTCTTTATGAAACTCAGTCTTTACTACTAAAACATAAACTTTTTTAGGGGGAAAGCCAAAGTATCTCTTAAAAACTTTCACATCAATCTGTATTGAAGCCTGACAAAATTTGTGATATGGTCTTTGAATTCTGTTTTTGACTATTGATGTAAAATGTTGTTATTGCTTGTCACACTATTATAGATACTATAGTTATTTAAGATCCCTAAAGGAAAAAAATTAAATCAAAGATTGTTTTTAATCACACTTCATTCCTGCTGGCTTTGTATACCTCTGCTAGTATACCTCCTTTTCCACAGTTTCAGCAGGTCTTTAGATTTAGTTAGAATAGCCACTCTGATCATAGATCCATATACCACTGGGTAAGTCGTAAATGACCTGAGTAACTGCAGTAGGAAAAGGCTTGGAAGTATGCAAGTAGTTGTGTTTAGTACTCTGTTGACATACTGCCTATTGACTTGTGCTGCAGGTATCTTGCCAAGAGCTGAAGGTGCTGATCCTTCAGTAATTTTTAGAAAATTTTTCATGCAACTCATCTCAAATTATTAGTGAGGCAAGAAAAATTGTTAAGAATTAAATAAGCCATGAGAAATTGTGTAACATAAACAAAGTTAGAAACCATTAAAATTCTTTAAAGAGAAGAAAAATGTTTTCCTTTGATTTACTACAGAAGCATGAACAGATGTGGTAGTCCTAATGGCCTTCTGTAGAACATAAAAACTAAAATGCCTTTTGTTCTGACAGGTTTTAAAGTATTGTGAACTGTGGCTAGGGATACCAAAAAGTAGATGAAAGAACTTCAGCTAGAGATGGTTTAGAAAACAATTCCAATACAACTGTGTGTAATGTCTTATATTATATGGTATAAAACTTTACTAACCCAATTTATTAATAATTATATCTCACTGTATTCCTGTTTATGCTCCCCAAATAAAGAATCATATTCCCTTACATCAGTGAGTATGTAAACATACAATATGATATGGTCCAACGAGTACACAATCTGGAGTATATTAGGCAGAGTGACACTGAACAGACACAGGGCTATGTCAGGGCAAAGAGTGTGCTTTAAGCTCCCCAAAATGTGCCAAGCCCCAGTTGGTTTACTTTGTCTGTGTGACTCTAGTTACAGGGCTTACCTGAGGACCAACTGAGTGCACAGTGGAAAGGCCAGATGAAAGTCCCTCTTTAGAGAATAGTCAACTTAGAAATTCCAGTGTCTACAAAGACAGTAAGGTAGAGACACAGAACGTGTAATTGGTGCTTTCACTCAGTATTCTGAATAACTAGGCCTTCAATACCCCACTACTGCGTTCTTTATCTGAAACCTCTGCTATAAATTAGTGCTGGTCATTACCCTTGTTTAAATAAAAATAATACTGTATCTGAGCACAACTCGAAATGGATCTGTTCCCTTTAACATAGACAGGCACTTAATTATATTGCAGCAATTTGGAGCAACTTTCTTTTGAAAGACACTGAACTGCTCTACTTTTCGTATACATGGGCCTGAATGCTTGTAAGAAACAAGTCTGTGGAAATGTGATTTACACTAATTTCTCTGAAACATTAGCTGACTGCTCTCCTTTTGTGGAAATGACACTTTAAGATTTTGGAAACCATTCTTTAAGATTATTCAGTAGTTTAAACACAGCTTCTCTCAGACTAACACCTATGACTATATGGACACTCTTGGTTGATTGTTTTGTCTTTTCAAGGATATCTGATAAAGACTAAGTGTTACGTTTTATATTTCTCTTGGGTTTCATTTTGTCTTAAGACTCCCCAAATAAAGTAAATTGTGTGTGGATTGTGCAGCAGAAGCGAATTACCATTTGCTTTGTGAGTTTAAAATATATGCAGATGTAGACAATAGCTATACACACCTTAATAGGATTTCATTCCCTGGGAACTCTAGAGAGTTCCCTGGACCTTGGTGGCAAAATCCTCTGAAGGATCTGTTTCTGGCAGATGTTTTGTGTCCCAAGTATGGACACATACTAACTCTTCCAATTTCTTCTCCCTGTCTATCTATCACCTTGTTCCACATCAATGTTTCCATTACCAACAGCCTGCCCCAACCGTTAAGTTACTGACCAATACAATCTCTATTGCTTTAAAAGGTCATCATCAAGGCTGTCTGAAGATGTCTTCTTAATTGAAAAAAAATTTCTATAGCCTGAACCCTTAAGGTCCCAAAAGGTAGCAGCTCAACCAGCTGTTAATTTTGTTGCTTTTCAAATGAACCAAGAATTTGTGAATGTGTGGTAATACTTTTCTTACATGCCTTGCCTTATGAATTTCCTGCAAATAATTATGATGTGGACTTGCTGTTTCCTGTGTTCTGGTTTTTGTTTTGGAATGGGAAGTTCATTTCACAGGGCTGACTTTCAGTTCATGGACTGTTCTGGTCAGGAAGTAGCTGTACTTTCAGACATAAATTTATGCTTTTGTGAGCATTTGTTAACTTTGGCTTGGAAGTTATACCAGAATGATCTTTAGTTCTGAGACTGCTTAGTAAAATTTTCATTAACAGGGGAAAAAAAGAAAGAAAAGCAGAGAAGAAAGGGCTGGCTGGTGTCCTTATACTTCATGCAGTGTGGTTAGCTGGGAGCAGTAGTTCAGCAACAGTTTGGCAGCTGGACTGCCATGCCTTGATGAAGGGAGGCTACCTTTGCTGCATTTCAAAGATCAGTCTTAATTTATTTCTTCATATTCCAGAGCAAATTATTTGTCTTCAGTGGTGTCATGGGAATGTATGCATTTGTTCACAAAGTATAGCCCTGATATCTTTACTTAGGTGATGACTTTGAATGGAATCACACAGAACTGAAACAGAATAATTTTCAACTTTATTTATTTAACACTGTATGATATCACTGTAGTTATTCTTCCTGTTCCTTTACCACAATAGAACTGCAGACAATACTCTACAGGAAACTTTTATATATACTGAAAGGGCTTTTATTTTTGGAGACTGTGGCTCTCCACTTGGTGGTCTGCCTGTTAAAAGCAAACAGTTATTTCAGTTTAGAACACAGTTCAAATCAAACATTAAACACTGGCTAATGTAATTCCTGATTCTGGGCAGCAAATTTCTGCAGCCTAATTGCACTGGGAAATACTATGTTTTATATATGTTATGTAGTTGATTGTAATTATTCTACTAAACACAATTGTAAATAAAATACTTCTTTACAGACATTGAGCAGTAGGTATGTAGCTGGGTATGAGCATGAGGTAAGTCTGTGTCTGCGTGTCTTTTGTAGGCACTTAAGAACTCATTTTTGCAATGGTCTTATCTGACTGGATGCTATGGAGAAACATAGGATAGCAGCAAATCTGGAATAAACACTTCTCCAGAGACACATGGTGCAGCTTTATGACATTGTAAATGTGACCATATCAGGTTGGCTCAGATTAAATGAGGTAGAAGAGAGGATTGCATGTGCTTATGAAAAACTTCACAGCTGTATTTTGAGATGAGGTGATGACTCTGAGATGAACAGTGTAGAGAGAGTGCCTTGAAACTTAAAACAAGGAAAGACACATTAAGAGAAATAATGCAAAGCGATAGCATACTTCCTCCGAGCATGGCTTTACTACTGCTTTTGGTACGTGTTGAGAACCTAGTGATTTTGGTTCCAGGTCTCAAAAACTTTTAATTAATTTTAAACAATTTTTAATTCAGCAGTTGTGCACTTTGGGGAAGTGTGTATTGCTTCCTGCTGGATAGCCAGCTAGCAGTGCTGTTTTATATGTCTGGTGCTCTGGGGAGTCACCTGTCCTTTAAAAAGAAATAAATACGGGATAGATACGGGCTGCTCTGACAACTCAAATCGCAATTTTACTGTATCTTATTGTACTATATCATTTCATGTGCTCACTCAATCCAGTAAAACACAATCTGTACCATATTAAGACAGTTTGTGTTCTGACAAGATTAAACATTTAGATACTTAAATTGGATGTAGCAAATCAAGAAGGCTACATTTCCTCAATTTAAAAAGGTGGTTATAGTAATTTGCCAAGGAGACACAATCTAAAAATTGTTAAATGTTTTTCATTTACTACATATACCTATACATACACCCACTTACATGTATCTTCATAGGCTTTTTGATGAAAGGTTACTTAATAAAAATAATTTCCCTCCCATTATTATATCTAATCACCAAAATTTCATATACGTTATTGTGTAATTTCTGTAAACTAGGTTAATTTAGCCAAGCAAATGCAGTACATTTAGTTTTAATCTCTCTCAAGATTGTACATTTTGTTCATGCAGCAGAGTATTATTATATATGTAATATGTAACTGCTTAGGTACTTAAGATATTTTAGTTTTATGTATGTCTACAAATTTCTAAATTCCTGAATTGTGGTACTTTAGAGAATCATTATACCTATAAATTTAGGAATTTGTAGACATAATGATACTCTAAAGTGTTATGATAACAATATTTCTTTTTGTTCATTGCAAAATGACAATCCAAATCCATAATTCCCAATCTCATTTCCACATTTAGGTGTCTGTTCAGTGAGGGACAGTATATTATGGATTCAGAATGAGCTTTGTGGTAGTATGTAATTAGGGATTTAGGTGATGTGTGCCTCTATAAAAGGATGATATCCCTTAATATGGGGACATGATCCAGTGTTTTAAACAAGCAGTTAGTAAAACATCCTTCTACTGTTCAGAAGAAGATTGTGCATGGCATTTTACAGCAGGTCAGTGTTTCTGACTGTAATTCATGTGAAGTCAGGGCAAAATACTGATACGGGTATATTTTAGGCTGTTTCATTTGGGGTTTTTTAACATCTCCTGTGTTTTCTGCCATATATAATATTGTAGTATAGGATTCCATAGTTTCCTCTGGCATCAAGACTCATGTTTCTTTTTAGATACAAGGAATTGTGTGATGTGCAAAGCAAAGTAGCGTAGTTCACTGGAATTTTCTTTTTTTCAATACTTGCCTGAATCAGTGATAGAGATTTGGATGTAGATCTAGGTCTGAAAAAATGACAGGCTGCTTCTCTGGAATTGGTTGTGGAGAAAGGAACAGCAGAGCACAGGAAACGGAACTTGAAAAACTTTGGATCTAGAATGGTTCATTGCACTGCACAAACCTCTCATTAGAAGGCTAGACAGCTGGATATTGCCATTTTGGAATGAAAAATAATTCAGAACACCTACTATAACTACAGGAAGAAAAAAAGAGCTTTCCAAGAATTTGTTATCTTTGGTGGTATTTTACTTTGTCAGAATATCTGTATTTCAAGTTGTTGTAGTAATTGTTAAAAATATTTACATTGAAGCTAATCTACTTGATGCCTCTACAGTCCTGAATTTTACTAAATCAAATCTATGAATATTTAATGTTACTAATTTCTTCCACAAAGCCTATCACCATTTTCAGGGCAAAATCAAATTGCCTCTGGCTCACACTGAAGAAGAGCTTCCTTTTGAAACAGCTATTCTTAGAAAACAGTGCTATTGAGCATGGAGCAGTGGAATTGCTATGCATAATGTTAGGGCAATTTCTTTTTTCCTTTAGGTGATGTGACCAGCTGACATTTCAACACAAGGATCCTTCAGAGTAATATAGAGAATTTGATGTGACAGCGTCTGAATCAACCACTGAACTTTATTTTTTAAAAAATCATTATATATATAACATATGTATTAATCTCTCATAATCAAAGAGTTTTCTCTGTCTTGTTTCCATCTGTAGTTGTCTCTTTCTTGTTCTCATTTTTATTTTGAATGAAGAGAACTTAAATGATCACACTTCACACACGCACAGCCTTCACTTTGCGGACATATGCCTCATACATCGCCATTTCTGGTTCTCTGCCTCCTGTGTTTTAGTCAGATTGTTACTCTTGCTAGGAGTGTCAGCTGAGGGAATATTGTAAGTGCAGGAGAACTACCGGCCCCTTCCTTCTGAGAGGATGATAGCAGGAAATGTCAAAGTCTGTCCTCATCAGTTTGGATTAAAGCTGGATGGAATGTTTAGCAAATGTGTTAAAGCAGAGCATGTTGGAAAACTGCAGTTTGAACAATTAAATTGGCAAAGGAACTAGACAACAAGGTTTTCTAAGAAAAGTGGTAGGCAACGTTAGTTGTTGTTGGTAGGTTTGTAAAATTTTTTTTGTTTTGGATTTTTTGTGTTCTTTTTTTGTGAAAAGAAACTTCACCTAATGTTCATGAAAACTGATAAGGAAAGGAAATAACTTTTAGGGTGCTGAATGCCAAAATTTCAATGAATGGGGTTGAGATAGGTCAGTTCACAATAGCATGCCCTATTGCTAGTTTGAGCACACGGTTCGTTATTTCAAAGTTCCTCTGTGGTTTACTCAAGAAGCTTGATAGGTTCATTTACTTTCCGAGAGCAGTTAATGTCCTTTCTGATTGGTGGAGGGCAGAAAAGATGTAAGCCAGTGGGAGTTACTGAAGAGTATGGATTTCCTCCTTTGTGGTTTGAAAATGTGTAATCTGGCCAACATTGCAGTATCTGAGAAAGGGGCCTTCAGTGAATGGCTATGGTCTCCCTTTTTACCTCTGAAAAACAGTAATTGGGCAAGACAGGCATACCAAAATGACATACCAGTGACTTCAACCGACAATCTCTGCACAAGAGTTTACAACTGCTGTGACCTTCTAGTTGACCACAAGTGGGTCACAGATTTACTGTGATTACAGTGTTATTAATTTTCCATGTTACATAAATTATAGGGTTATTTGTGTGGCATTCTAATAAAGCCATAGCTTTTTGATCTCCAAGGTGGGTGTTACTGCCTTCTGTAGAAGCAGAAAGTCTGAAAGTCATAAATGATTACTATCCTTAACAATCCTTAACTGTACAGATGTTTTTACAATAAACTAAGGGGACAGGGCATTCTGTAAATTTAATGGTATATCACTGAAAACATCATATAATTACAAGGTGTATGTTGGAATACAAATTATACCTTTGCAGGTTAAGTAAAGAATCACTAATAAAATTGTAACAGACATACATTATACAGCATGGGGTTCATAATGACTAATTGCTAGGTTATTAGTGCTTAACAGATTAAGGGTACTTCCATTTATTACTGTGCTCCACTAAGGATGAACATTAATTTTTTTTCAAAGCAAATTCACTGGAAACAGGCAGTTTAAAATTTATGCTTGTAATGATTGCTACATGGTCCATTAAGACCACCTCTAAGTGAGCTTAATTTGTAGCAGATAAATGTACATGTCTACATATTTTTCAACGTAGTTTATGGTGCATCCTGCACAGCTGTGCCCAACTGATTAAATCCTCACAAAATTTAAATAGGAAACCCATTACATAGGCAGTATTATATCCATTTATCATACACACATTTTCAATTTAACTCTCTAAGCCTTTGTGCGGGATATTTTCACTGATTCATTAAATATTCATAGTGAGGCAATTTTTTTCTTCTGGTTTGTTTTGCTCTTTTGTTTTCTGGGTTTGTTTGGTTCCTACTCTTCAGTTCTATCATCTAATAACTAAGAACTCCAGCAAACTGAACATCATTTGCAACAATTATCTCCGTAACAATCCTAGATGAGACAGTCACAGTCCTAAATCTAGAGAGCCCTTATCTAGGAAAAAGAAGCAGAACTATAACCAGCATACAGGGAAATGTGATCGGTACTAATAGCCTCACTCACTTTCCAGAAGGGATTCTGGACACTGGATTTGTCCCCAAATGGATAGACATGCTAGATGCTGAGAAAGGTTTGAATCATAGGTACTTCACTTCATTGGTTAGCTCTGGGCATCTCCTGATTTTGTTAAAATGTTTCCATAGGATCCCATTCTGAACTGTCCAGATCTGTCTTTGTTTTGGGTGCTTTGAGTCTCATAGAAAGCATAGTTCTAGATTCTAGAAATAGGATTAGAATCATCTGTCCAATTTTAGAGATAAAACTGAGCTGCTCTAAATTATCTCAAATCCTTCTTATCATCATTGACTATAGAGTAGATTAAAGCTATTAACTTCACATGCCCTAAGCCCTAAGTAAAATAGATGGTATGAATTCCCTGTCAGCCAAATACTGCTCTACTGGTTTAAAGTCTATGGATCTTTCTTTCAATCTGATGCTATGATAAAAGTTGATTGTCATATCCTGTGATCTGCTATGGCGAGCCTCTGCAAACATGCATAGGTTTAGTAAGCTCAATAGAGCCTGTGCTCTATAAGGGCCAATGTTTTTTTAAGCTGTAGGGATATCTTTGCTTATCTTAGAGTACCAAAAGGAGAACAAGTTTTAAAAAGAGCAAGGCTAACTAATTTTTGTTCATTCATTTCCACATTCCCCTAATTAAATACCACAGACAGATTCTGCACCCTTCTAGAAACTGAAAAAACATACAGAGCCACAAGGAAGTGTTGACCTTCAAAATCTTCAAGAATAGAAGATCTCCTATGAAGAGAAATGCCTGTTTAAATAATAGTTCACTGGTCTTCCTCTATTTTCTTAATGTATGTATAGAATGGAATCATTCAGATATTTTTATTTAAAAGGAAATTAAAGAAATTTAAAAGGCTTAGTAATTTTGTTTTTTTCTGTGGTACAAATAGCGAGAACGATTTATTATAACCTTCTTTTTTGTCTAACTTTGAAGCCATTGTGTCCTTAAATGAGTCTTCCCCCTCAACCCCAAGATTGATAGTGTTAGTCTCTTTCCCACATAAACACTGATAGATGGATGAACTAATTTAAAAACCTTCCAGATGACACTTAGAAAATAGAGTATATTCCTGTATTCTGATTTTTTTTCGGTATATTTAGAATCTTGATTATATATTAACCATAGGAAATTACTAGGTTTTGTTTGATGAAGATTAAATTTTTGGTGCAACAGCTTGCCAATGTGCTGGATTTTTGTATGGACTAAAATAGAAAATCATCCTGATTTTCTTCAGAGCCTTTCAAATGTTCACTCTGCTCAAGAGCTATGGTTTGACTCCGACTTCACTTCTTGTCCTTTCTAAAAACCAAATCATCTGTAGAAAGCAAACAGGATTCCCAACTATGAATCCCCAGCTAGTGCATATCTGTTCTCCTAAGTAGCAGTGCTAGGATGAAGGCAAGGAGAGTGAAAAACGTTTGGAGCTCCTTAGCACGTAGCGAAGAGTAGACTTTTCCAAATTTTTGAGAGAGAGAATAGAAATGTTTTATGAGATTCAGGGATAAGAAGGTGTCCTTCATTTGAGGTGCAGGTGGTGGAAGCAGACATGATTAAAATGCTGGGCAATTCTTTCATTATTCTGAATACTCAGATGGTCTAGTGGTGATCCTCACACCTAGGATCAGTACTTCTGTCTCAATGTGTCAGTGTTTTTGTTTTTTTTTTTTCTCAGATATGAAACATATTCTCAGCCTAAACATTCTCTGAGGGTAAATATGACATCTGACCCTTTAAACAAACACTTGGAGAACTGTACTGCCTGTTATAAAATAGAAAAGTATGCCTTGGAAATAAGAGTTATTGATGTGATATTATAGACTTGCTATCTTAGGTGAGATAAATGGTTAGAAACACGGAAAAATTGTCCTGGATATTCATTTCAGTTTAAGCATTACACAGAAATAGACCCTGGCTGAACTGAACAGTTCTTGAACAACCCATAGGTGAGGTCAGAGTTTTTAAAGACTTCTGTGAGAATTTGAATGTCGGGACCTGTGTCCCAGTTCATTCAGAGACATCTGTTTCACTGTTCATTTTTCTAGCGATCACTGCCTATAGAAATCAGTTGTGACTAGTAAAGTGCTGGCTCCAGGGTCTGGACAGTTGGGATCTTCAAAGTGTGAAAATAACAAGCTTCTGTCATCACAAGTGTGAAAATAATATTGCAAGTGCATATGATATTATTTCTGAATTTCAGGGAGAGAATTTTTCAATGAATAAAGAATTATGGGTTATGAGTTGCTTGCAGGTTAAAGTCCAAACCTATGATCATATAAACATGTTCCTTGTTTTGTTGTCTTTCAAAAGTGAGAAAGTGTTCACTAGAAATATTAGTACCTCTTCAGTATGTGACGACACATTTTTCTCATGGAAACACAAAACAGTGTCCATCAGCTATGCACAAGTTTTTGGAGACTTGCTTGTGATACAAGAGATTGTTGACTTTGAGATTGTAGTGTATATATAGTCATCCAGTTCACATACATAAGCCCAATCTTTGTGCTTCTGACATTGTTCTTTGTATTTTTAGCGCATAAACATTTTAACAGAAGTGTTTATTTAAAAAGGCATAACAATGCAAATGTATGAACCTGAGGAGGTTTGTGTCACAATCTGTTATCTTGAAACCTTACCAAGACAAACTTACTTCGGGGGAGTCTGTTTTATTTTGCTGCTGGCAGCAAAATCATTAGTTGCAGGATAATATTACAGAGAGCTGGTTGCTGATGAAAAAAACCAGTCTGCTCCCCATGTCAGACTTTTAGAGAAATCTTCCCCACATTTTTTAATTTTTAAGGAATAACTAATGCATTCATGCATTATTGTTAAATAATTATTATGCTTTAAATTATTAATGTAGTTAATTATAGGTTTTAGAAATCTGTCAGCTCTTCAGTTTCAGGTTAACTTTTTTACAATAAATAGATGTATGAAGGAAGCAAGCTGGCTACCTATCAAAAATTGAAGACTATATAATAATTTCTGGAATATTTCCAGAACAATGGAAGAACAATTGGTAACTGGGTTACTAGAAAGAAAATGACCCATAATCTCCTGAGGATTTGGAAAGCATTAACATTTAGGATCCAAATTATATTAAGTAGTTAAACATTTCAATTCTTGGGTGCTTGGTTGAACTGTGTGCCCTATTCCAGCTTACCTCAACCTCTATAGTTTAAATTAATTTATCAAAGCATGGCAAATTCAGAAGGCAGCTTAAGGTGAGACTGTAGTCCCAGGAGTCAGAGGTAGTAACAGGCCTTAAAGCTGAACTAAATGATTCAAGCAAATTCAGTGAACAAAACAAATGTAAATATAAATTGAAATAAATATCAAAAATATTTTCTGCATGAGAAAAGGACAAATGCAGTTAACAGTTGTTCATAACATTTTTTTTCAAGCTTGCAAATTCTTTACATTGGAAGAAAAAGTACACCTTCAAGTTAAAGCTTTGTATCCAATATTACCCTTTGCATTTATCAGCTTCGTTCCTAATTTGCAGTGACTGTGTGCCATGGAAGTCTGTGGACTTATATAGTGGTATTTATATACCTTACAGCTCCTGGACAGTTGCCAGCTGCTGGATATTCTGAATAATCAGTGCAATGAAGCAATGCAGAGGAGCTAGTACTAACTGTATCAAACGTGCAGGCACATCCGATTACATTCTCAGAGACAAAAAACGTTCACTGCTGAAGTCCCTTGTGGCCAGTGACATCTCCCAAAAGACTTCACAGGAGAAGCATATTCTTACTGAGGAGCCTTTGGTGACTCAAGCAATATTTTCTGCTATATTTGTGGCTTATCATTTGAATCATCCTTTAAGGATATACTCTGGGCTGAAATCATATTTGCACTGTTAACTTTTATCCCATAATAATTCTTTTAAGAACATCAGATAGTCTCTAGGCTTTTCATTAATGTTTTGTTCAAAAATAATAAATTCTGTTCCTGTTAAAACAGAATTTTGCAGCCTCTGCAACGTAACCTTGAAATTTCAAAACTCTTCTAAAGACCTTGCACAGCCTTCCTGATAAATTGAAGAGTTTATTGTTTGATCAAAGGGTACACTCAGAGGGAACTGCTGATTGTGTTTTGCTTTTTTCAAGCACTAATGTGTTTAACCCTACTTGCACCTGTGATTTGAGTTACATATAAATGTGTAACAAATATATAGTGTATATAACTATATGCACTTCAGGATATAAGTGGCTCATAAAATCTAATTAGCTTTTTCTTTGAAATCTGCCCAGCTAGTTTCAGTTATTTTGTTTTGAATCCCTTTTAATTCTGCTTAATTTTGCAGTATAAGTATTGAAATCTAACATATTTTGTCTGAATGGACTTTACATTTGGAAGTGGGAGGTCATTAATACTTCTTAGCCAGACCCTACACAAACATACCTGAGAGAAAAGGCATATTCACGTGTGCCTGAAGACAACCTGAGAATGATGAGGTTTTCTCATTCTGCTTCCCAGTGTAGCACATGCTCTATTTTGTGTGAGAGTCTGATGGAGTAGAGGCTGTCCTAAATATTGCTGCTGCTTCCTCTGGACCTGTTTATGGCTTACGTTTTTATGTTCTGAGTTATTACAGAAAATTTAAAGGGCTTTCATACATACTGAATAAGGATTTCGAAGAATTCAGCAGAACCTCTAGTCGTACTCCTTAAAATGCTCTTCAGTTTCAGCTTTTGTCTAGAAGATACAAATTTTGGTCCATCTTGGAAAGAAAAATGCAGGCCTGTTGTCTGTATGCAAGTCAGATGGCACCCAAGGCAGAGAAAAGTTGATGAAAGCACACAAAATCTTATGAGAATAATTCAAATGAAATTGTGCTAGTTTATATGAACTTGAATGTTAGCCCATAGACATTATCAGTCCTTTAGATCAATATTTGTTTAATCCAGAGAGGAATCATAGTGCCTATGGAACTATGTGAGGAGAAAGCATTTTTCTTAATTCACTTTTGTCTAGGATTCTGCAAAGCATTTCTGACTTTGCTACCAAACATGAATTTACCTTGTTATCACACCTTCCTTGAGCAGTGGTGGAGTCCCACTGAAATCTCTTCTGACTCAAAGCTTAACACTGCTTCTACTGTTGTAGGCAGTAAATTGCTATGAAAACTGTTGGTAAGTACTTATCTGGAATTATTGAAGGACTTGACCTTCTGTGAAGCATTAGCAACATTATTGAGTTCTCTTTTAATAGTGTTTTTGTTTCTCTGCCCTTGTAAGTCCCTTCTTCCAAATGTTATAGCTTATTAGTTTATATGCTGTTTTCATTGCAATTATAGCTAGTACAGGGATGTTTTGTTACCTTTTTACCACATTGCCACCATGAATCATTTTTAGATCCTCATTGCTCCTTATTAGAGGTTATTTAAGTTCTCAGCTCTAATTGGATAATGAAGCATGCTTATGATATAAACTAGTAAAAGCTTGTGTAAAGATTTTGTTGCATTAATGACAGTCTGTGGTGTTTTATTATTTTTGTGTGCATCATCTCTTAGGTTAGTTAAATGTAATAGAAATGTACGTAAGTGTCAGACAGCTGGTACAGCCTCTGCTGGAATGAATTCCAGAGTGTGCCAGAATATGCAAGAACTCTGTGTTCTCCACCTAACCTCAGGTATGGTGCCACCTTCTTCTGGTGTCTTTGTTTTCTTCCACTGACATAGATCAAATAGGATAGGATGCAATGTGTGAGATGAATAGCTTTGGCTGCGTGAGGAAACCTTGGGATCTTGAAAAAAAAAAAAAAAGGTCTTGAAAGATAAAGTGAAGCAGATGAAAATGAAAATTATTGCTGTGGCACTGAGATTATGCTAAAGAAAATGGTGTGGTTTGCCTCCTTTATTTCAGTTAGAATTTTGCTTATGTTTTCTGGTTGTGTGGCCTCAGTGTGTATTACCCAAGCATGTCATAATTTGAAGTGTATTTCTTATTTCTCACAACATCATTTAAGTTCAAAGAAGTATTACTGTTGTGATTATTCGTCTTCTTCTTTAGTTGTAGAGGTTTGAGGCACACAGTCAGAAGACTACAGAAGTACTCCAACTAGTGAAGACCATGCTGAGATGAGAACTGGGAACAGAACATTTGTGATGGCACAATGCTATGCCTGAGTTGCTAAGCCTCTCAGGAGTGCCTGTGAATGAAGATGAAGTACCACACAAACCTGGAATTGCCCGAGGAACACTTATGAGATAGATCCTTGTATCCTGTACAGTCCATGCTG
Source organism: Hypotaenidia okinawae (assembly GCA_027925045.1). Classification (NCBI taxonomy): domain Eukaryota; kingdom Metazoa; phylum Chordata; class Aves; order Gruiformes; family Rallidae; genus Hypotaenidia; species Hypotaenidia okinawae. The sequence goes on along the minus strand of BSDF01000013.1, from coordinate 7,576,357 downwards.
TGTACTGCACCATGTAAAAGCATTATCTTAAAGTATCATTACCATAAACTTTTGGGTTCTCTGGAAACTGCATCGTTGAAACTACATTTTGAAACTGAATTCATGTCTCCCAAGTTCAACATTAACATCCTAGACCATTCTTCTTTTCATATTTTTGTGTAAGCTAATTTCAGTTTGGTTTTCATCTGCCAGGTATATATAAACTTTTAAGGCCCCTGTTCAAACTCTTTCCTTTCTTTAATTACACAGAGTTCTATACTGTGTATTTTTAGAATTTACTCTTCCACTATAGAATTAGACACTGTGCTGCTTCCTAAACCAACACAGAAATGTATTGGCAGAACAGAAACCTGCTCCTTGAAGGATCAGCCTCTGATGAGTTTGTTTCAGATTTCGATCCCCTGCTATGACAGAAAAAGAGAAATGGCCATTACATTTTTGAGGAGAGGATAATGCTGTGGCTGACACAGAACTGTCTGTTGAGGATTTGCTGTACATAGATCCCTTGTGATGCCAGGGTCTAATCCCAGAGAATGGTACCCTTTTGGCCTTTAAAAGCTAGGGGGATCCACAAATTATTACTGCCTATTTGCAATATTTAAATTCATTAACCCAACAGTGTTCTTCCTCTCCATATTCAGGAGCAAGTTGCTACTACAGATATGGACTGAATGGCATGACTTCTGACATTTTTTCTGAAGGGAATTCTGTTAAATGAACTGGGGACTGAGGCACAGAAATTCAAAAAGGTTTTACTAATAAGGTCTAAGTACAACATGCAAATTAGCTGGTAGTTCTTACCTGCTGTGTTGTGGGTAGGTGGAGTAGTCACATGCAAAATATTGACAACCGGGTGTATACAGATAGTCATATGGCTTCCAAGAGTGCATTAGTTCTTTCAGTCTGAGAGAAGGACATATAGATTAAAGTTATACACCCAAACATTATGAGAGACAGAGGACAGAGTATATTGTTTCAGAGCACTCTAGAGCAATCTGTAGTAGAAAATTTTCTACAGAAATGATTCAGAGTGATAGTAATTAGCTTTTTATTGGCATTACTTTAAAATTTAAATGGTGTAATATTTCAAAAAGATAACTGTCCTAAAATGTAAAGAAAACTATCACTATAACATTTTTTAAAAATTAAATACTATGGAATCACTATCATTGTGAACCATTTCCCTCTGGTTCTCCTGAAAAATAGTGACTACAGAGCCAATTATACTTTTTCTATCATTGTCAGAGATGTCAGTGTATTTCTTGGCAGATGACTAAAAGCAAAATGTGTCCATTTAATTCAGCAAATAGTAATAAAACTAGTGAGCTCTGGAGAGTATGTATTTGGAGTATGAATAGTTGATTTTTCTTTTAAATTTGGTTTATAGACTATTGTTGGTAGTATTGTTTCCTTTTTCATTGCATCCTTGAGAGCGGGTGTTTACAGATGCACTATTACTAGAGCTACTTATTGTAATATCCTTTTTGAGTAAAGTCAGGCAGCCTGTGCTAATTGCTGTACAGAGACACTCTGCAGTGTAATATACAATGTCACTTAAGCCCTGTTCATAAAGACCTGAGTTTTCAAATGTTCAGTGCATTACAATAAGTTTTGGTTTGGGCTAAATTGCACTATTGATTTTTTTGTAATTAGGTTTTAATGAATTGTATTCACTGAATTGTGTGTTTGTCAAGGGACTTCAGAGATTGGATTGTGATCATTTAATTCACTTTATTTATTTATTTTTATTGTGTCTAATAGTAGAGAGTTCCTGGAAATCTCTTCTAGATATTGTTAACTAATTTTTGTGTTAGCTTCTTTTAAGTCCAGCACATACTTTTCTGTAGTATCGTATTATTAAACTATGTAAGATTGTAAGAATTTGGCTTGCCTAAAAGCTGTCAAAGTAATCCAGCTCTTAGAAATGTCTTTTTTCTCACAGTTTGCTCCCCTGCTCCCTTTGGGTTAAACCACTTGACTGAAATTTGTCAATATGGGTTTTGTTGGACTTTTGCTCCTTTATGATTGCTTATATTTGCATTAATCTTTATCACTGGACACTCTAATGGAGAAACTCATCTTTTCCTGAAATAGTTGAGTAGTTTAAAAATCCCCATCTTTAATTAGTGCTTTCTGTCTTATGTGCAAGCTTTCCCTTTCCCGTTACCTTTGCTAATATACTGGACTTTCCACTGTGCTAGACAGCAATCAGGAATAACTTCTGCTGAGCGGAGTCCTGGGTCAGCATGGTTTTCTTGTGAATTGGAGAGAGAGTCTGGCCCTTGGTCAGTAACCCCTTCCAGGCAGGACACTGACTGCCTTTCACAGACCCTACTCCTGCTCAGTCCGTCACCTTTTGTAGGGGAGGTGCTGAAACACTTCACTGCACTCGACTGGGTTTATCTTTCTTAATGCGATTACAGCTAATCCAAACAGCAGATTAACTTGTTCTTCCAAGTACAGCAGTCATCTGGATTTGTCCCTCTACAAGATACCAGTTTTTAATGAATACATAGATGCTTTAATATGGGGCTGCATGCCACTTCAAAGCAGTGGTGAGGGTCTGCTGAGAGTCTTTCCAGACACAAAACAGCCCAGCAGTGTTAGCAAGGTGTGACCCAAAGCGAATGTATCCCAGACAGATGTGACATAACTGCTTGACTTAGCCTCATTGGATTGGAATTTTTGGATATAAAACTAGTTTTTAGTATAGAGAAATAGATGTACAACTGCCTGCACATGGCTGGATAAGGTTTCCTTCCTGTTTTCTTTGATGATGAACTTGAGTAAAGAAGTCACTGAATGTTTTGGTACTGTTCTTCCTACATATCTTTATTCCCTGTCATATTCAGACCGTAATATTTCAGGCTTTCTTATCAAAAAAGGAAATATTTCCTAATACCTGCTACCATTTTTTTAATTGACCATTGCAAAAAAAGATTCCCACGTGTGTTTTATTCTTTATGATTTGCACTTGTTTAGGTAAGTATCAGTCAGTTAAGACATGAACACATGCACAGTAATTCTAGCATGCTGTGTTTTACCATTTAATTTCAATAAACATGTTTAACTAGAGGATTTCTATCTTTCAAGCTTAATATTAGAAAAAAGTTTAGTTCCTTGTTAGATTTAACCTGGTAAAGTTATGCTGTTTCCCTTAGCTGTGAATTAGTTGTCTCTTCCAGAAATATTTGGGTATAAGGGCCTGTATTGGGCAATTAAAAGAGATGCAGACTGTGCCTAAGTACTACTAAATTTGTGCATACCATTTCCACACAGAAATATGTGTTTTGCACGTGTGGCTGTGGGCTTTAGTGCCAACAATTTATGTTTATGGTATGAATGCACCTGCATGTAAGACTATTTTAAAATTTTCTCATGCAGAACTTTGCTTTTTAATTTTGTTTTCTTTTTTCCCTCTTGGAAAAAAATGTCATTTGCATATATTTGCATACTTATATGTATTTTTAGAATGGATCACTGTAAATTGACCTTACAGAATGGTAAGATACTACTTGGGTATACCCAAGTATGCTGGTTATGTACATATAAACAACGGTATGCATCTCAAAGTGAAAAGGTCAGAGGTCTGGCTAAAATGTGGAAAATCTCTATTCTTTTTGGCTAAGGAAGAAAACAAATTACAGATCATGAAAATGTCTTTTCCATGTTTCCTCATGTTTTCCTCTGAAAAACTTACTCTTTTCTTTAAATTACAGCTGGTTTTATTGTTACTATCAGAATATGCAATACTGTTATTAATTTTCTCTCTCTCTGTGAAATAGTTTACTAATAGTTTTGGTTGTAATCAGAGTGTAAGAGGCATTTATGCTTTTTATTTGTTTACATATTACTAGCTGTTTAAAAGCAGGTTTAGTAGCAATTTTTTGTTCTTTAGAGCATTTTAATACATTAGTAATGGTGTGCCTTAGTGTCTGGGGCAAGACATGGAGAAAAGAGGAAATATTGGGAGGCAAAAGCAGGTATTTTCAGATGAACAGCTTCCCGCTTGTTTCCTCTTAGAAATCTGTCTTAATTTCATCATAGATTTCATTTACAGATTCTTTTCCCTGTGACAGCTTTGTTCAGTTTAAATCCATGCAGTCTAGCAGAAAAATACGATTTTTTTAAAATTAAGGTGAATGGGATATTTAGTGTAATAAATAAATATTGCACGTTAACAATTTCTGCTCAGTTGCACTGAATGAATTTCCAAACAGGCTGAGCTTAAGTTTGTATACACATACATTTTAACTCTTCCTCCTGAAAGCTATCTAACTCTGGTATTTGCCAATGAAGTGAAACATGTCGGAATGAAATTGAAGAGAATGTAAAAGTTGTAGGAAAACAAGGAAACAACAAGTAAATATAAAAGAAGCCATAATTCCACAGCAAATAAAACTAGAATTCATAGAATTAAAAAGTTCTAGATAAATAGGATTTACTTACAGCTTTGTGCTGTCTACTCTCATGTTAGTGCAAAATAGTTTTCAGCAAGTTTCCAAGAGTTTAATCCATTTTAAAGTGTCTTAGATGACAAGATTCGAAACCTCCCTTTAGAAGGTTATTTCACAGTCAGATACATCTAACTATTAGCACTTCCTTTGCAAGTTCAGTCTCTGCTCTGTTTCATCCTATTATTCCTACCCCTTGGGCCACATTAAATAGTTTTTTCCTATTCTTGGTTTGTATGTCTTTCAGACACTTAAGGATGCTTATCATTGATCCCTCAGCTTAGAAATAGTTAATGAGGAAAAAGTGCTACAGTAGTACAAGATGCAGGGGATACAGCATTTTAACTGCTTCCTTAAACTGCACTGCAGTGTTTTTTGCAAAATATAAGAGGCATTTCAATAAGCATTATTTTCCCCTCAATTCTTGAGTTAAAGTGGATTTTCTGTTTTTTTAATTAATTTGATCTTTTAAATTAACTTGTTTTACAGTGGTTGGATCAGGCTGGGTGCTTGAAGTAATCCAAAATATAAAAGTTTTCCTGCTTGGGAGCCTAAACACCTTCTTAACTCCTTACTTATTTCTGCTTGATCCAGTGTCACCAGGTCTACCTCATTTCCAAGTACCACATACAGAAATGGTTTTCTACAAGAAGTACTGCAGTTATTTACAGCACACATACACTGCTTTGTTGGGGGTACAATTGTTTCCTACCATCACTGATTTTTCTTTTTTTATGTTCTATCGTCTAGTTATCAGTGTTGCTGTTTGTATTGGAACTGAAGATATTCTGTAAAAGAAAGCCTGATTCTGTCAAGGTAAGTGAACAAAGCCATACTGGATGTTCTTGTGGTAAGAAGGTTGCTTTTATCTTTGACACTTTGTGGTGCTGTTGTCTGCTTGTGGTGAACACATATATCCAAGGAATTATTAAGCTAGAGTGAACTAGACAGCAAACAATGCTGATAGCCTATAAAACTTGCTTAATAAAGGAAATATACCAGAACTATCAGCAAATATTTCTCTAGATAATGTTATAACTAGCACAGAAGCTGAACACTAATGATTTTGTGTATAAGCTCTGCTGTTCATTTCTCATAGCTCTTTCAGTTCTAATTCTGAGTACTCCTGTTTTGCTCTGGAAATATTCTCTTCCATTCCTCTTTATACCATAAATGTCATAATACTGTCAAAGTACAGACTAGTAATAAAGAATTTAATTTGAATAAGGGTAAACAAATAATTTTCTGTCTGTGATCAGCTGTTTTGTTTCTGTTTCTGAACGTCTATTTGATCACTAGTGATGCTTTCTTTTGCATGAGTTCACCATCGGTACAGTTATCAATACTGAACCTGTGACATCCACCGTGAAATCTGAAACTAATATTATCTGGAGTGGGTTCAGTTCTGGTTGAGGCCAGTGCTGACTCATAAATGGGCTTTGTGCCCCTAAACTTGCTAAAATTGGTTTCTGCCAATAGAAAGGGCCAAATCGTTCCAGGGCCTCAAGGACATACTTCCTCCTCTTTATTTCCTAGAGTGTTTCCCATGTAGGGGTATGGCTACCTTTCAGTTCCCTCATGGGGACCTATGGAACTAGAGAAAAGTTGCAATGCTGTTGCTGTAGTACAACTAATGCCAGTTCTACGGCTTCTGCAGTTCTGCAGCTGAGAATGTATCAGGATAATATTTTAATTAGAGTTAGCCCTGGAAGAAACTGTCTTGACAGAAGCTAGGGGTCATGGCGAAATGATGGTAAATAAAAAAACAGAGAGGATTGAGAGGTCATGAAGAAAACTGGTCTATAGATTTTAACAGATTTAAACAGTGATCTGAGATCTCCTGTATATGACTACTATCCTAAACTTGCTTCTAGTAGTGTTTGAGGGGGTTTTTTTGTTTAGTTCTGTTTCAAGTGTCAGTGAAAGTTTCTACTAGTATCTGAGACAAAATAATTGGTCACTGTTTTGGTGGGACTTCTTTACTCCTATAACCTATAATAGTAAACAGAAGTTTGCTAGTTTTGTTTTGATATTATTACTGTTCTCTGATTATATGATCGTAAGTCTTGCAATCACAACAAAAAGTTAAGGAAACCACTGAAGCTTTGCCTTCTTAGAGAAAAGAACACAGCAGAAGAGAATACTTAGAAAAATGTAATCTGAGGGAGTCAATAAATATTACCAGTATGGAAGCATAAAGCAATTTAGTAATTACTACTCCAGCACAGCTTATATTTAATACATTAATTGCATTTGCATACATCAGGTATATACATGGAGACCTCAAAGTCATCTCTGTCAGATTTCATGAATCTGTGAGTCAGGTAAACATCTGCAGCCAGTACAAAAAGTGTGCTTAGTCAAGCAATTTATCAGAACCACATAAAAACTGCTTCTCACAAGCCTTCCCTGTTAATTGAGCCGGGACATAAAATAGCATCTGCGAATGTTTGACTCTTGATCCCAAAGCAAGAAATCATTTCTAGGCTATTTGAGGATTATACCTTGAATGTGGTATGTCCAAAAAAGTGGTTCCAAAAAATGTTTATCAATATGGTGATAGGCACTTTATATATAAAAATAACAACAGATTTAAATACAACAATGTATTTATATATACAAATACAACAGATTTAAATACAACAGATTTAAATACTTGTGGTATGGCTGACTGATTAAAGTGTATATTAATGGTATGATTATCAAATCCATCTTTTATCCTGAGTAAAATACATATAGGGCTGTTTCAGAAAGCATTGTTATTCTGGCAGCAAAATTCGGTGTCTGCCCAGGTCTCTTTTCAATGCTGACCATGTTTTGTCTTGGTAAAATTAGTGGTGATTGTTAGCGACTTTCATAATTGCTACTATAAACCAGAGCTAAAGTACCATGAAAAAGAAAGGGAAGTTTGTAAAAGTATCATTTCAGATGGCCTTCCCCCAAACCTGAGCACAATCCCCATGCTTTTAATTGTTCAAAAGCAGCTAGGGATTAAATGACAGTTTGCTGTTTGCCAGCTACCTCTCTGGGCAATACAACAAATTATTAGAAACCCTCTATAGTTAGAAGAAGCCACAGAAATCTCACCAGGCAAAATGCACGGTACAATGTCTAATTTGTTCAGATATTTCAACCTTTAAAAATCGTTATAAACAACCTGAAATTCACTAAATAGTGAATGTTGGTCAGAATGAAAATTTTGCCTAAACAGCGTGTATTTCTGCTAACAAACGTGTTCTAAGATACTGCATATTTGTGTGGGACAGATTGATGCAGGCAAATAATTTGAACACTATATTGAATAAAAGTTACTCTTATTTTGCTAGATCCTTAGACAACCTAATGTGAACTGCTTGTAAAGACTTGCTGAGTTTTCTCCAGTAGACACGAGGACAGTAATCTCCAGACAGTATATTCCTAACAGAATTAAATTTCCATTTCAGGGATTCCCCCAACAAGTTTCAGCAGTATCATCATCACTTTGCCATTTAATAAACTCAAACAGTAAACCTTTTATGGTGTAATTGGTTAGCAAATTAAAGAGAAGGGTTTAAGGACGTATTTTAGTAAATACAGGATATAGATGGTGGAGAAAACATCTATTTTTGCAAATTGTATTCTGTGCATGTGCATATGACTCCTATAATTATTCCTGTTTCTGGTTTGGTTTGTGAGCTGTAAAATGTGTCTGGTTTTCCTCTTTTGCTGATCAGCAAAGATAGTCAGCGTTCTTCCTCCCATCTCCTCATCTATATCTTTTTTGTTTGTGATTAGACTTTATAGCCTGCACCTCTTTGCTAGTCTATAAATGGCCAAAACAAAAATTCAAATAAGTCTGTTGAAAAGGTGTCAGGTTGTGTAGCTTATCTTCTTTACACTGATTTTTGTTCATCAGTTGAGTTGCTGCTTCATAGACAAGAAAGTCTAACAAGGACATAATCCAGGAGTAATGTACTGTACTTCAGTTCTAGTGAAGTATTGTGGGAGCCTTAGTTTTAAACACTTGATTTGCCGGTGTTAGGACCAAGAAAATAATTGCTAGTGAGTAAAGCAATACTGAAGATGAGAGACCTACAGCAGTTGAGAAAGGAAAAAAGCATTCCCCAAGAGTTTTATTTTGTCAGTTCTAGTAGATTGTTTTAAAAATGTATTTTGATTTTCCAAAAGCAACATTTACAGCAAAATAAAATTCCCTTTTAATATATAAATAAAAACAAAAAACAAGAACACTTCAAAAGTAACTGTCTCTAAGAAAGCACAGTAAATAGTGGTTTCTTAGAACTGGAGATGCTTCTATGTCAGTCCAGCTAGATGGGGCTCCACATGAATTACTAGAACTGCCATTTGTGTTTTCTTTCCATGAAACTGGTTAAATGTGATTAATTGTTCTAAGTTCTGAAGGTGACATTTTTTTCCCCCTCCTGCCTCTCATAATATCTGCAAAATTAGGAGCACTGGCAATATTAATCAAGAAAACTAAATACAGGGCTTCTTCATTATCTAGAGTGAAATTTCTGCTTATATCTTTAGAGGAACTTACTGAATGAAAAATTTACTTTTTTTGTGTGTCACAAATCTGCACCTTCTTACTTTGTGGGTTTTTTTAAAATGCCACTTGAAAATTCTGGTTTAAATCTCGAAAATTCATGTTAGATGGAAAAAATACACATTCACATTCTCACTAAAATTAGTGTACATGACCTCAGGGTTTACCTGAAGCTCATGAAGTACTTTACATCTGGGATGTATCAATTTACCTATCCCAAAGGAAGATGTTTAAGATATGTCAGAGAAATTATCCTCTAGAAATGCCCATTTATTTCCATTGACTGTAAAGGGATCCCAGGCAGCTACCTGAGATACAGATGTCTGTAAATTCAGACACTTAGCAGACAAGTGGAAATCTCCCTCCCCCTTTCCTAGAGACAAGTGGAAATCTCCCTCCCCCTTTTCTGCTACCCTTCCTATGTCTTTCTCTCGACTTCAAGGACTGAGGTCTAATCTTTTATCCTCAATTAATGCAGGAATGAAAGGAGGATTTTCATTTGCTTTCCAATTCTAATTTAAGAAAGAAAACAGTGGTTTTGAGGGAAATCTAGAGCTGGTTTATACTAGTGCTCAATTATGCATTGTTTAGACAAGAGTAAATATTAGGATTTGAGAATCCAGCACAAGAGTAATAGATTTTTCTTTCTTTAAGGAAAATAGCCTATTTGCTTTACTGCCAAGCATTGACTGTTTCAATATGTTCAAGCCTAGAAGGCTGAAAACAACGACACAGATGTGATTCACATAGGGCTCACCAGCATGGTGCTTCAGTATTCTGGCTTGTTGGAAAGCTTCCAGGGGATTTAGGAAAAAAACATGCTGAAGAAATGCAAGCCATTATTTACCCAATTAGTTGGGAAAATGTGTTTTTTCAGCATGATCAGAATTAGCTTTGTTAATTTTCACTTGTTCCAATCAAAATTTCCCCACACAGAAAAAAATATTTAATCACAGAGCTGTTATCTATAGTTAAAATGTTTATTAGTTGTAGAATACCCTGTTTATTAAAGGGTTTATGTGTCTCCTAGGTGACTGTAGGAACAAAGTAGAAGCATACTGCATAACAACGAGGCAAATCCATTATTGTTTTAGTGATGTGGTACTGGACTCTTAGATCATGTTTTGTACGTGGAATTTATTTGACTATTTTAAACTTGTTAATGCTAGTTACAAGACTATATTTATTAGATTCTTCTTTCCTGGAACAGGATTATCAATGTATTGGGTCTGGAGGGAAGTGAAAGAGACTCTAGAAAAATGCTACACAATGATGTCAGTCTCCTTTTATGATGTCCATTAAGAACTGGTGCAACCGAAAGGCCAATGTGGAGCCATTTCAAAAAGTGTAGTTAAGGAATTTTGTTTTACTTAAGATTAAGGCATATGAAGGTTTCCTCAGTTTTTAGATTAATCTACTGTAGATGCAAAAATTTGCAGATCAAAAGTGGTTTTTCAGGGAGGACCTTCCAGGTTTTCCACATAGTAATGAAATATGATACAAAGCAGCACAGTGTCAATAAATCTACAGGATAAAGGTCAGGTTTACATCGATGGACAGAGCTGGCAAATACATTTGTTCCTGCAATGTCTGTGTTTTAAATGCCACCCTCTGATGAACCTAGTGCAGAAATACACTTTTGGGTTTGATGAGATGTCAGTTTTGTTCAGTGCTGATCAAATAAGATGAATGAAAGTGAAACAAGAACAAAAATATTACTTCTGTCATTTATTTTTTATGCATTACAGAAAGTGGGTCAGTCAGGGAGATTTCTCTTAAACAAATAGCAATCACTGCACAATATCACCCATTGATCTCTTTCATAGCAGGCAATAGCCTTTTTGTCAGAAAGGACATACAATTCAAATACCACAGAATACATAGAAATGCTCATGACAGGTTAAGAAAGTATCTTCCCCTCCTTTTACTTGCCAAGCCATCCTCCACAAATCAATCTAGGCTGCAGAGGCAGGGCATTGCAGAAACATTCCAGATCTATAGCAAAAATAGATATTCTAAAAAAATGTGTAACATAAATATCTAATGTAAAGGAAATCTAGCATTTGGCAAAGATAATTTGTTTTCTATGAGATAAACATATAAAAAAATACACATGGTAAATTAGCAGTTGCATGAGCCAAACCATCATTTGATGTCGTATTAGCAATTTGAAGGCCCTATGCTAAGGCTGCATGATGTATACTATCTCTAACTGATCATCTTCAGAAAATGCTGTAAAAAGCTAGAGTCCATGTATCCCATAGGATTGTAAATGTTTGGGATTTATTTAAAAAAAAAAAGTGGAAACATTTTCCTGAAGATGTTACTCTTCCTTGTGAAATTATTTTAAAGACTTTACATGCAATATCCTACTTTGAGTGATCCTAAGCAACTTTCACGTGTATGAAATGAGGCAATGAAATTAAAATATAAGCATCTAAATATGGCTTGAGTTCCTGAGCATTTAAAACCTGTGTGGAGGTAAATGTTTCTTCCAGTTTATCACTTGCATGTCAGCACAGCTAAAAAGCAGTACAAGAAATTCTCTAATAGTATTTAACAGTCAAATATGGACTGCCTGCTTTATGTGAGTTAGTTATTCAAATAACTGTATTACTTCACTTTGCTTTACAAGGTGTCTCGGTTGATCATAAAATTCACAGATAATATCTTCTTCTGAAGCTGTGTATTTTAATCCTGTGGCACCCGTAAGCAGAACTGATTTGATTTAATTCAAAAGACTTTTGTTTATTGCTTTGGCATATTATTTATCGAGGTCAAATAAAAAACCTTTAAATCATAATGAGTGTCTAAAATAACTGTTCCTCTAATAATGAACTGAGATGTGTGGGAAATAGTGAGAACCTCTCACTTCTGGCTGAAATCTGGGTTTACAGGTAGCCCATAATCTTCATTGTATCGTTTTTCTTTTTAGAGGCAAGAGTAAGCCTTGTTTTCCTCTTCATAAGTGGGGAGGAAAATAACAGTACTCATGAAAGGGAAAGCTGACTATAGGAGCAAGTTAAAATGAGAGAGACACCTGTATTCATGCTGCTGATTTGTTCCTGCTCTGTCCACTTGTTGGATTATATACAAATATTTAAGTATTTACCATTCAATATAAAGAGACCGCAGTTCTTAACCATGGTAACCATTGTATCACTTGCTATTTAATATACCAGTCTTACCCTTGCAATGACAAGAAACACCATTAAAAGGAAGGCACGTATTTGAGGATTCAGAAGTGTCGACTATATTGTATAAGGTTTTCAGGGGAAAAAAATCCATATATAATACAATTTATATTCTCAGTAGTTCTCCAGCTTTCCCGAATCTTTTTAAAACATGAAGAGGCTGTAGCAACAAGGGAAATTCTGAGAATGTCTTTCATAGCATGGCAAACCTAGAGCTTATGAGAATGACTTTTCTTCTACTCTTTCCACTGTGTACTGTAAGATCGCATCATTTGTATTGCATCCTACTACAATCTATAAAAATTAATTCATATTGGGATTTGGGATTTTAGCTATGCTTTCCATTATGAGTGCTCTTAGGCAATACCATATAGTATGCTTACTTAAGCGATATAGCAATATGAAATGGGGTTGTTAATGAAAATAAATACATAATATTTTAGGGTAATATTACAAGCTATTTAGTATTATGCATACTTGCATTTAACAGTGATACCACAAAAATGAAACAAAGCCTGGCTTATTTTAAAGCTTTGTGCATTGCACTCTAAAGGTCTACTGTGAAATTTTCCTTTTTTATTGGAGGGCCAAGAAAAGAGTCTCTGTCCATTCCTTAAAGCTTTCAACTACTAGCATCCTAATACCCCCTAAAGCCAGAGAAGGTTTGTGTAGTGTTCCTCTGTAATCACCCTTGTTTGGCACATTTGTGTGAAGCATGGGGATCAAGGCTTTGTGAACATCCCCTCCACTTGAGGACTTAGCTGCCTGGGTTTGGGAGCCAGCTTTAGGAATTGTGCAGGTATATGGCTGTGAAGAGAGCTGTCTGAGCAATGCTGAGCAGCCTCACCAGGGCATCCCACCTCCTCACTTGGGAGCAGTGTTTAAGCTGAGGCATTTGGCGTCTGTCCTTGTGTGGATTTTGCTGCAGCCATACCTGTGTTCTGGCTGATCTGGACACTGATCCAGAGCCTTCATTCTCTGCCTTGAGCTTGGGCCTGTCTGGTGATCTAGACTCTAAACCTGGTTTCCCTCACTGGGTTTGCTCTGCTTGCCATGCTCTGGTGTGGTGGGACTGTCCCTCTGTTCATGAAACTTCTGTGGCTGCCTGCCTCGTTTTCATAGCAAGTTCCCAGCTCAGCTTACCTTCTTGAAGCAGCAGCTGACCTGGCTTCTCAGCCCCACTAGAGAAGTGAAGGGGATCCATCAGCTCCAAATTGTAAGTGAAGCTGGCAAAGCAAATCTGAGGGAGTTAGCAGACCTCCCTACAGACTCACTTTGTTTGAAGGCCTAAAAGAATGTACCATTCTGTAGCTCTCTCTTCTGACCAACCTAAAGATTTAGTACCCAGTTACCAGGTAAATTGTACCAGAAAAAGGAAAAATGTATTATTTTCTTATTTGTTGAGATGTAAGACTCCATGGAAAAACAGGAAGAAGTGAACCATGCATATTGCATATAAATAGCTCACAATTTGAACTATACCTAATTTCAGATCAAGTCTTCTACAGGTGCAGACTGGATGGAGATCTTCCAGATACACACCAGACATCCTAATGTGATACCCTCCAAGGAGGATCAGTTACATTTTCCCCCTCTGAAACTGCTCATGAACTCCCTTATTTTAATCTCTCTGATCACCGCTAGATCACTGCTAGATCACTGCTCTGACTAAAGCACCTTCCTTACCATAATCATCATATATAATTGGCCTTTTTAATAGTGACAGAGAAGGGGTGTTAAGGGAATTTGTATATCCACACAACAACACTTGTGGCTGTGTTCTCTTTTACCCTTGCAGAGAAAGTAGCGGGGAGCGTTCCAGTGACAATAAACTCAGTGTCTGTCTTCAGAGCATACTATTATTTTTTAATATTTTGAAGACAGCAAACATTTGACAAACATGCCATGAGCTATCCCATGGAACTGTTCTTGCAGTGGCAAATAATTTGACTCACCTTTGCTGACTAAGCAGTTGTTATATATGGTTTCCTGTTGTACTTTATAAATGACTTTAATTTACAGTGCATTACATGGCTATGCCTCTAAATCCCCATGCAATAATTTGTATCCTTTCCTTCGATAGTTTAATTGTTTGTAATTTTTTTTAAGGTAACTTCTTCTTAATCCAATCCAACAATTACTTTCTGTTGCTTCTGAAGAATAAATCTTTCGGTACCCTGTATTCAAATTATCCTAGGTACTTATTTTAGAACTCTTTCTAATCTGGATAAAACAAACAGTATTATTCTTACACTTCCTTGGGGAAAAAAAAAAGGCACCACAAAACTTATTTCTTTACATAAACACAAATCAGAACATTTAATTAGATTTGCTAGTTTAGCTGCCAGATGGTCTGCATGTACTATAAATGGGGTAAATATTTCATGTATGCTTGCAGTTCAGTTGGAACTTTACAGTATCTTAATACTGTATAAGCATCAGAGTAAAGAAAGGTTTTAGTTCCAAAAAATAAATCTTCGTTGTAATCTTTATAAGGGTTTTTAGTATACTAAGCTCAACAATATGATCCCTGGGACTTTAAGTTAATGAAAGAGTATTCGTGTAAAGAAATTATATAAAAGTAACAAAGAATATTTGTCCAAATAAATTGGGCCCAAAGTCCTTCCAGTTTGTTTATGATGGATCACTAAGCGTGTGAAACACTATCTGCCCTTTCCTTGCCTGTCAATGGGACTGAAAAGAGAACTTCAGGGAGACAATTTTGGTGGTTTGTGAGACAGTGAGGTTTGAATTTTGATACTGGTTTTTCCTGCTTGTCAAATGAAAGTCCTTGCACTCAACCAAAAGGTTAGAAATTGATTATGAGCTCTGTGATGCTCGTCTTTTAAGAGAAAATTTTGGCTTCACAGTCTCATTAGAAAACTCACCAAAAAGCCCATAACATAATGGTGTGGAACTTAAATATATTTATCTTTTTTTGAAGGGTAAGTCAATCCTATAAATTTGTTAATGAAATCTTCTTACATCTGATTTTCCGTACCTAATTTTTACATCATTTCCTTTCATTTCAAAGATGAAATAGTCCATCTAATAGTTACTTGGACCCTCACTAGCTGATGGAAAAGGATGTTTTAAAATGTCAGTATTCAATAATAGATGTTAAATGCTTTCTATTTGTCAGTGTACAAGGAACTTTTTGAGAAAACTGTTTTTGCTGGAGAAGAAATGTAAACATTCTGAATTATTTTTCTGCTCACCGAAAGTTCTGAGTTCCGTGTGTATGTATGCTTCTGGACTGCAGGCCAATTCTGTTACAGTCTTTTCCCCCTTTAAGCCCTATGAAATGAACCTACTGTTCTGCATAGTTGCAAAACACCAAATATATTAAGCTCATGCCAGATCTTAAATTTTCTATTAAAATCTTCACAAAGCTGTAAAATGAAATTAATGAAACAAATTTATGGGCATAATCAAATCCATTATATTTGCCCTTTTAGCCCATTTTAAAAGCAATTTGCTGATTTTTATGTCAATATTTTGTAAAACATAGTTGCTGGTTGTAACCTCCTTGAATTTTTTTTTTCCATGATAGACCCTTCTTTCTTTCATTGCCATAGTGGTTTTTAAGATGTTCAAGGTATCACTAGAATAGGAAATTTTTATCTGAATTACCTTGCTGTCTTCAAAGCCTGCTTCTGTAGATAAGGTCATCAGCACACTAAAATTCACTGCAGGTGAACAGATGTACTAATAAACACAGCAGCATCAAATTAGGAAGATAGTTTTTGTAGGTTGTTATTGGTCCTTTAGAGGCAGAGGTGGTTTTTTATTCTATTAAAAATAAATTCTTAGGACAGAAATGTTTCCTAAATTTCTAGTAGTGCAGTTTTTTCTGATTTTTTTCCCCCTCTATTCCTTTGCTGTGCCCTGGTGTTTGATAGCATTTCCTCATGTGCCTTTTAAAGTGTTCTTACTTTCTTAAAAAACTGTCTTGCCTTAATATAAATGGATATGATTCATGGGTGATAATTAAAAATTGACAGGAAGTTTGATGTTTTAACAGCTAGCTGCCCTCGCTTTGTGTTTTGGATGGCTTTGCTCTTTATCCTGCTGGAAGGGCACGGGACCTCAATGGCTGTAGTCACACTTGTGCAAATACACATTGAAAAAGATTTTCACGTTTCTAATGATTTTTATATTTCTGACATAAATACACTTAAACCTTGGCATATATGCCTGCAGGATTGAGTATTACTGAGATGTAATAAACAAGGAAAAATTCCTGTTTAGGTAGAATTTGTCTGTCTTCTAATGATGTCACATCACTTTAAACTGGGTTAGTGACACTGGGAATAGGAAAGGAAAGTTCAGTATGTGTCTGCTTTCTCTTCTGAGTCTACTGAAAGTGCTCTCCTAGCAATGTGGGTATTCTCTCTGGTCAGTTCATCAGAAGTAGCTGAGTAAGGTATCATAAAATAACTAACCCTCATTTACTTGCTTAAAGCTCCGGCACATCATACTCATTGTTTAATTAGTTTAATAGTTACAGCTTTATTGTAGCAATAAAATACACTATGGCTATAGCATGTCAATTCAAAGACACTATTCCTTCTTTGGGAGGAGGTTGTCCAGAGATTATCAAGCTACTATTCAAGAAATTAGATAACTCTGTGTTTATGTCAACATGGAGAGTATTCATCTGCACTTGCAGAATTTATTGTGGAGAAAATTGTGATTCAGATGGCTGATTATATGCATCTATATTTTAAATTAAAAATGAAGAAATCATGAAATTTCACTGAATTACTATTTGAACAAATAGAGCCGATGTCAATTGTAATTTTTTAACACTGTTGAAGCTAAAGGAGGGGCAAAAGCTTAGTGTTAAGAGTTCCTAAGGTAACACTCACAGGCATAGCTGAGCAAGTTAGCAGTGAAGATTTAGATCAGGAAAGTGTTCTCAGACAAAGCGTTTATGATTACTGAGGACAGAAATTAAGTGCAAAAAAAGAACTAAATAAGCAAATTTGAAACTGGCCCAGTGAAATCAAGGGAGCAGGACAGAATTAGAAGATGGCAGCAAAGAGAGTGGTAGCTGAGGAGAGATGCGTGAGTAAGAATCTTATTGGTAGGAGATTTTGCACTGCCAACTAAGGTTATTAAATCAGCAGCTAGAGAAATCCTGAGAGCAGAAAAGCATGTAATTTATTTGAGTAAAAATAATTCTAAGAGGCTATAAACATTGTTAAATAATATCTATTGTGCAGGTGGAATAAACCATATCTATGAAAATCTGAAGTAACGCTTCCCACTGAAAGGGTCAAAAAGAAACCTTTCCAAAGTGGACAATACACTAAGAAAACTTAAAACCAGTTAGGGTGCAGGGAGGAAAACTTGACCATCATGTGCTGATTCGGTGAGACTGACATAGTGTGAAGGAAAGGTGGCTGGAAGGAATGTATAAATTACCAAACAATTTCTGTAGTGTTGCACGTCAGCATGTTAAAAGGCCTCTGGAAGGCATTTAAAAGAAAAGAATGTGAATAGATAGGGTAGAGGTATGAAAGGCTCTTAAATGAGCAGATGGCAAATCATGTGACAGTGATTCATAACACTGAAAATTTGGCATCTCTCTTGCTGCTGTCAGAGATATTTCTTCTGGTGGCAAAAATTAGGCATGAGTTTGTGATGAAAGGGGTGAAGATGAAGCCTCTACCAGAAGAGGTTAAAGAGTACATTAATTATCACAATCAGAAATCCTTAATAAAAGTGTAGTATTCAGGCTTGAGTGAATTGTTGAATAGATGGGTGGTGGCTTAAAAAATATTTTAAGATTACAATTCTGTGTCTAGGGAAGGCAATCCTTCACTAGACCCAGAGAAGGAGGTCTAGAGAGGGCAAATATGTATGGAAAAGAAAAATAGGGGAAAATTGCAAAGAACCTGACTAAAGGTAGAGAGGACTGGAGAGAAATAAACATCAAAAAATATTACCAGTATATAGACAAAGGTAGACCACACTTACATCTTGTGTGAAAATATAAACTTGAATGCTGTGGTTATATTGTAAACATTTGGGGGAAAAGGAGACATCAATGAGGATGGTAGTGATGCTCACTGATAAATTCTTAGCAACAATCCAACTTCTCCAAAATTAGCAAGAATTTACAAGGTGATTTGGAGTAACTCTTGTGATATACAGTCACAAGGTGGAGAATACTTTGTGCCAAATTGTCAGTATTGTTGGTCAGAATGTTAATATTTTCTGAAGAGAAAGGTTTCTACAAGTATAAGACATAAACTGTGGATGCAACTTTTCCTGAAAACTTAATTGATTTGATAAGATTTCTGCTACTTCTTTTGTGTTCTTCTTTCAATTTCTTTCAGCATGAAGCAAAAAGAATAATTTCAAGTGTAATTTATGAAAAATGGTCTAAAATGTTAAACAGTAGAAATTAAATTAATAAAAAGACAGCTTTGTATATGAATGAAAAATATACATTCATCTTGTTAACATTAAAAATGCATTCATCATAAAAACCCAAGCTGTCTGTCAGTTTGGCTTGTATAAATAAAGTATCTGTGTTTAGAGAGAACTGTGGGCTCTGTTATTCATCATCCTGCTCACTTTATGTTTTACATTCTTTGTCAGAGCCCTTTGTTTTTTAATTATAAAGTGTGTGCTCATCAAAGACAAATTTGCCTCTGCATATATATGTTTGGTGTGCAGCCATTGTCAAGGGATCCAGACTGTAGGAAACATCTAAGAATATATTTGACCTATATTTAACTCTAGCCATGTACTTCTCTACCAATACATACCTATACAATTTTGTTCTGATAGGTAAATATTTTTGAGGGAGCAAAAAAACCTGAACAGAATTGTTCTTCAGAACTATCTAAATGCTTTAGAAGCTGCACCAACCTTATCTTGCACTGAAACACCAGTCTAAATGCACATAGTCTTTCTGGAAATGGAATTCCAGTGCTTTTGGGAATTCCCCATTAATTTACTTTAAATGGAACTGATCGAGGAAAACTTGCATAGTGGTTAAAGAGATTACAACTTCCTCGTTTAGATATATGTTCAGAAAGATACAGTTATTTTTTTGTTTACCAAAACAGAAGCAATTGATATAATAGGACACCAAAGCATAATGCATTACTTCTTATGAATTGTACTTTCACATTAATAAACTGGGAAAAAGCCCCAGGGTATATAGCTAAAGGGGTATTTATTCTTTTTTTCTATATGGTTAAGTTAAATATTCAACTAGTTGTTTCAGAATTACTTTAATGTTGCAAATAGTTCTCATGAAGCATTTACATCCTTGCCCCTCTAGCCTAGAGAACAAAGGAAAAATGCCAGCTGCTGGATCTGTGTGTTAACTGACATGCAAGGAAATGGGTCTCCAGTTTTGGTAGTTTACAGTGTTGGTAAGGTCCAACTTTTTAATTAAGTCACACTAAATTCCATTTAAATTGAATGCAACCGTTGTGAAACTGAGACAGATTTCATAAATGAGATCAGAATCAAACTTAATCCCTAAAGTTAATTTGAACATAGGATGTTATTGCCCTTTTTTTTTTTCTCCCACACTCTCTCCCTCATCACTCGTCTCAAAATTATCTGTTTTCCTTAATGTTAATAATCCAGCTGTATCTCACCTTGGTATGCACAGCTCTGCTTTTAAGGTTTTGAAAACTGATTTCTTTTCTGTATTGGAATAACGTGAAACATTTTACATAGATTTGTAAAGCAGAATCACTCTGAAACTCTTGTTTGAAAACTGAAAACTGAATTAATCTTTTAAGTCCCTGTCACAAAAGCCTTGAAAGGTCCTCAGCAGTAAAAAAAAAAAAAGCAAGTTAAAAAGTCTATCAATAGAGCCTTTAGTTACCGATACACAAAATCAGCATAGTTACTTCTCTTTCACTACTACTTCAGTCATTTCTCCTTTTAATCATTTGCTAGCCTTGCCCAAACAACATTTTCTTGATCCCATCTCTTGCCCTAAATCTCACTCTGCCTCTTCCCTTCTTTTCTTCCCACAGCCACACAATCTTTCTTTTCACCCATGTATTACCTTCTAATTCTGCAATATTTTATTTTCATCAAGCTCTTGACCTTTCCAAGCCACTACCATTCCCTGCTTCTTTGGGAGCCACTTTACGATACCAAGCAGAAAAGGGAGTGGAAGGGAAGAGTGGCCTTTGAGTGGCACAGCTCTGCTCCTGCATGGATGAGTTTCTCTTAAGGGTCCCTTACAGAAAGTTTTAATTGATTAAAAGATCAGAAAACAGTGATACCTGATAGTTTGCTATTTGTCAGTTCTCCAGTGCTGTACTGAATTTTGGAGTATGGTTCCAGTACTGAGATGCTGCCACAGAGAAAACTAGAGTCATGCCAGATGACAATACTTGTGTGTCTGGTACCTTCCCAAAATCAGTTATTTTATAATTATATGCCATGTTTCTGATCAAGATGCTGAGTTTACATTTGGCACAGCATGTTTGGCGAGCAATGCTTGTTTTCTAGATTTTCCAATGTCCACATTTTCAGTTTTGCTGTGAGGTGTAACTGAACATATGTTCCACAGCTGAATCTGTGACGGTGTGCTGTGTGGGACTGTGCAAGGGAGCAAGCAGGCAGAGCTCGTGTCAGAGATCATATTTCATGCAGGAAGGGAAGTTACTGACTGATCTCAGGAGGTCTTGTCCATGAACCATATCCTCATAGATGGCTATGGGATAGCTCTCTCTGCAGCTATGAGCTTTTCCTTTCTTGCATAGGTGTACTCAGCAGGGCCTGCCTTGTCAGGACATACAGATGGCCTTTTCTCTGTGATACACATTTAAATGGAGAGAGTCTAGTTCGGCAGAACAGAGCAACTATATTAATAGATCTGTCCAATCATCCACCTGGCATTGGACAACCAGTGTCCTGTTAAGGGAAGAACGCTGATGACTCTGCATGCTCTAGTGTGATCATTACTTGTTTTAAACATTACTTGTGTTTCTTCTCCAATTTCTCCAGTTGCTCATATTGCACATTTGATGACCTTTCGGATTTATTCCATTATTACAGTTCCTTTCCATCTGAAATGCACTTTTTTTCTTCATGTATTCTTCCTTCATATTTCATGAAAAATGCTAAACATATTTCTTTCTCTGTTACTGTGTTCCTGGCTGTATCTAAAGTTTTATTAAGTTTGGTTTAACTAATCAGTGGCTCTGCAGACACCTCAAGGAAAATAACCAAAACCAGAAGAATAGCAATTTATGCTATGAATATGTCAGCTGCCGTAAACTAGGAGATACCTTACTACACAAGAACCAGGAAACTTTCAGCCATTTTTAAAACTGGACTTTAAGAAAACCTTTTTCTGTTAAAGTTTTGATTTGCTAATCCATATCCTTAGGGTTAGTTGTTAGTGTGGTGGGTTTTTTTGTTTGGGTTTTTTTAATTTGATTTCTAAATATAGCCAGAAGAACTAAAATACTGTAAGAAAACTTTTGCTGCACAATTTCAATCCTGGTCTTGAAAATCTAGTATTTTATCATTTATGTTAGGCACATTGTAGTTGAAGTCTCTCTTTTTAAGCATGTTTTCTCTGACTGCCACTAATAACTGATGCTTCATTCTACTACTTTTTAGAGGTTCTGCACAAAACCATTTTTCAACCTTGGGCATATAAATACTGAGAACCTTTTAGAAGGCTAAATCCTTCATTTTGCCCACCATGATTGCTCGGTTCATTAAGAGATTGCTGCATTAAATTTGTATTTTTTACATCTTATATTTGGAAACATGAATGTATAATGTCTCCCTGGAAATCTCTACTTTTATGATGAAAGATACAAGTGGAATCTAAGACAGACATGTTTAATTTCTGAGCAAACTTGATATTTACAGTTTTTAGATGAGACAGGGAAGAAGCCAAGAGCAAACTAGTGCTTTGAGGTGGTTTGTTTTGGGTTGGGTTTTTTTTTTTTTGTTTTGTAAAAATTGCAGACAGAAAATAATTGCTTTAACGCCAATCAAAATAAAACTTCTCTACACTTGTAGTAGATAAAAGGACATTGAAGTTGGGAATCAATGCTTAATCACAAATCTGAATATTCTATTTTTGAGTGATAACCATTCGAATTCTGTAAGCAGTAATTAAGACTCAACCTCTATACAGATCCAAAGTAACCTTTGCAACTCTATTTTCTTCTTTTAATAAAAAATTGTTGTACATATTGTTATTCTTTACTTGCTTTGTGATAGCAAAATCTTTACAGTATTATATAAAACTGATAACAGGAATGGAAATATTCAGCATTTTATTAATTTGATTAATTTCATTGAGGTCAAATGGGGCCTCCTTTTAGTTAACTTGTAATCTTTTACCCCCAGCATAACATACATTGGCTTGGCTATATAGTTTTAAATACAAGAGCTAAGAATCTTGAATTTTATTGTTTTTAAAAATTGATTACTTTTTATAGAAATGTTAACCATTCAACATTATCTCAATCAACAGAGAAATTATGAAGGGAAAATATTTTTTTTATTTCACATTCTAAGAAATTATTAATTTTTAAATGCCTTAAATGTACATACTCATTCAGAGTAGAAAAAGCCAATCATGGCTGTGTGCTCCATAGTATGTTTAAAAAAAAAATCACTACCCTGCAGTCATCACCAGTGGAGTTAGCTCTGCAAGGTATTGGGAAAGAATTTTTTGGTGAGGTCTGATGACAGCATAAAGCATTCACTTGACATTTAGCAACCTGCTGAAATAGAAAATGTAACATGGAAAGCCATCAAATTCATAGCACTGGTATATTACTTACTCAATAAAGTTGGCACACTCTGTTATGGTATAACATAAATGAGATGTTGGTTGAACGTTTCATGTAGATCTATGGTGACATTGATTGGTGAAATTGCAAAGAATTACACCTGTTTATTAAAACCAAAGAAAACTGGAAACACCCTTACCTTAAACATACTAGTCTGTAGATCTGTTGGTAATCCCTTTGTTCTTCTCAGAAGCTGGACTATTTCAAAACAGTGCAGTTTTTCATTTAGAACTAGTATTTTCACCTTTGTTTCTAGGACACTTGTTTGAATCTGGTCAACTTTATTTGAGTACAGTCATGAGTACTTGAAAATTGCTTAGATGTAGTGTGCTAACTTCATTTTCTGTTTAATGGGGCAAATAATCAGATCTCAAATACAATCAGTGTAATTGATTCTGACCTGGATTTTATTCACTGGCTGTCAGTAGAGTAGGTGTGAGCTAAAGGAATAGCAATACTGACATGTATTGCTACTGATAATAAAGGAATGTAAGGCTATGCTATCTTAGCTCTGTTTTTCCTAATTTAGAATGTTTAGTTTAAAACTATGTTTAAATATTTCTAATTTGTCACAAACCCTATCAAAAAATATACGACAGACACTGTTTAGAATGAAAGAAAGCCTTGTCTTCTGAATTTCTCTTGATAGTTGTGCCACCTTTCTTGCCCTTCTTTCTCAGTCCATAAGATTCCTAATCCTCATACTGTCTGTCTTTTCTGCATTAGTCTTCTGCATTGGAATTAATTTATACCATCACAGAATGTCACAGAATAAGATCCATAGGATGTTATATGCCTTTCAGTGTTGTAAATGACTGACATATAAGAAGACAAATCAGGTTGAATGTGTTCATCTGCATCTACTGCTACAAGTTCTATACATTATTACTTAGCAGGTCATGAAAGTGGGTGGTCAGATTTTGGTTTCAGCTGCTAGGGACAGTTTTTTCTCAGCTGGCAATAGAATTTTCATCCTTTGGACGTCTGTTATTCTTTTATGGGTAATGAGTGCTTCAGTAGAAAGAGGTAGGAATAGTTCAATTTCACCTACCCTTCTAATTCAGGGTTAGAGGATGAAACAGAAGAACCTACAGAATCTGAGAACTAGGGCCCTTAGGATTTAGCTAAGGCCAACTTTCTCTTCTGTGAAGTTGTGTTTTTCATTATATCTGACATTTTTTGAGGGTGAGTTTTGTTACAGATTATTAGCCTATGGCACTAGGCTGGGAAGATGAGACTTCACTGAGATACAGAACACATAAAAAAAAAAGCGAACAATTGAAATTACAGGGTTATTGGTATCTTGTTGTCAAGGTAGCTTGAGGTTGGTTTTGCACTGAGAGGAATTCAGCTTGCTTTTATGTGTGATACAATGAAATGAATTCAGTGCCCAGTGTGCCCCAACACTAATTATAAAACTTTCTAAAAACAAAGAACAAAACCAAAACAATTCTTCTAGCTTTCTTTCACTATTTAACTCTTCTCATGCATCTCTGGAGCCACTGTATTGATTTAGACAATTGAGGGCTTTAAGTGCTATCAGTTGCCATATGTATCTTACTCTGTCATGGATTATGTATATTCACGGAAGGATCACAAAATATAATTTGGCATCAGATCATTGCCTCAGGGATGTTACTTGGACATTTAAGAGTCAAGTTCCTGAATTAACTTCTATTAACTTTGAAGGGAGTAAGCCTATCTTAGCAAGGAACTAATAACTTCCTGGGCAGCTGCTGTGCAACTAATCAGGCAGCAAACGTATCACAGTCATTAAGCATTACCAGCTTATTAAATAAAGGGGAATCTCAGAAAGGAAATTTCTAGAAGACTTTAGGGAGAACCTTCTGGGCAGCCTTGAGACATCTTTGTTCAGCCTTCCTCAATAAATACAGGGAATTAAGCCAGTGTCTGCTGTCCTGAGGAGGTCTCCAGTCATAGACACAGGAATGATTTTTGAAATTATCTTGGCAAATGTAATTTGAAAAAAAAAAGCAGAATGCATTCCAATATGTGTATATTCAAGGTCATATTTTTAGGCAGGATTACAAGATTAGGAGTAAAAGGATGGGTAGTAGTTTGCATCTGAAAGTTGTAAATTTAATTTGAATTATCACAAATATTGTCATGAGTGCAGCAGGTGTTCTATGACATCTGTCAACAGATGCATAACCAGGACTCAGAAAACAGCTTTTAAGACCCCCACCTACTGTACTATGTTTCCTGTAAAAAGTGTGGGTCGCTAAAATTAAGATTTAAGATTTGTCTTAAAATTTAAAATTTGTCTTACACCTCTTTAGATTTCTCTCTTTAAAATCAAATGATTCAGTTCTCTCAGCCCACTCATTGTTCTGTTTTCTGGATCTCTAATCTGTTCTTATCCACTGGACTGTCTTTAAACATGTTTTAAAAGATGTATAAGAGGAAGGAAGCAATCTGTTCACTATATCAATGACGATTGAAAAAGCATTATTGGATTTATAGTGCAACAAGGAAAATTGAGATTAGTTACTAGGAAAAACATTTTAGAGGTAAAGATAGTAATACATTGGAATAGATTGCCTGGAGAGATTTTGAGATCCCCATAATTGCAAGGTTTTAAAAAGATGCTCTAGACAAACATCTGTCATGACTGCTGTGTTCTCTGATCTTACCTATGGACAAAGGATGTATGAAGTGACCTCTTGAGGTCCCTTCCAGTCCTGTTATGAATCTGTAAAATAATGTTTAAGCTCCCAGGGGAGAAAAAAACTATCCAAGCACAGAGAGGCTGCTACAAATGACCTCTGATATTTCCATTGACAAAAATTTGGAAGTGGTCTCAGTGCTAGTAATGATGAGCTAAAATTATCCAAACTAACATTCATCTGTAAACACATTTCTGGGCTTACTCCGTATGCGCTGTGACTTAAGGTTTCTTGTAGGAAATATGATTCTGTGTTTGCAGAATGAGGGTCTTAATTTGAAAAGCTAAATAACATATTAGTTATCCCATTGGTACAGAATCATACTTAGTCTCTCTGAATCAAGAATGTCAAGAGAGTATACTAACAGATTTGATTCAGTCTGGAAAATGGTCTTCTGCAGAAGACCATATTACTTGTTTGGGAAAAGATCAATGTTCTTACTTCATGTCTTTACAGACAGATGGAATTGATTTGCTTGTAAGGGTCTGCTGACTAAAGCTTACTTCTTTCTGGAGTTCTGTAGAGCAGTGGTTTTCAACCTTTGGTAGTTTTAAGACCCCTAAAAAATTCCTTGAAAGACTGCCTCTAGAATAGTTCTGTAAGATTATATAGCAAAAGTCTGGTGCTAAGGGAACTGCAGCAGTAATGGGGGAAGAAAAGGAACCTGAACTCACAGGTTTCATATCTGTGAAACACCAACAACTAAAGTTTTCAATATACTTTGGAAGCATTCCTCTTTGTTAACAAATGTTTGCGACTTTAGTGTTTCAACTGCCTTGCCCTTGTCTGTAAAAAAGAAATTATAATGCTTACTTCCTCTGAGTATTTGAGAACCTTTGGTAAAAACTGTTTTTATGTTAATTAAAGATGTTTCTCCTACAAATAAGTCTACTTTACTCTTGCATAAACAAAACAACTAAAAAAATCCATTCCCTTTTTACATTTGAAATATTCAAAACTGACAAAGTACTAGCTCAAGGACTAATTTAATAAGAAAATACAACTACCATTATCTCTTACTGAATTAAAGCACATTGAGACTATCAAAAAGATTAATCTACTATGTTGAAAAAAGTCTTTACATTCATCCCATTGAAAAGAATTGTGATATTGATTTCATTGCTTTCAAATAAGTTGGTTCTGGAAATAAAATTAGGTATCAAGATGCAGGAAAAAAATATCTTATTTTATGTTATCAAAATGGAAAAACAACAAAGTATCGACTACTCTCCCCATACATGTGAAAAGCTTTTTCTAAACAACTAAATTAATTCATCTCTACAAGAAAGCAAGAGAGATAAACAGTTCCTCTATCTTCAAAGAAGACAACTTTACAATAACTAATATTCTTGAAAGTAAATTGATTTTAATTCTTTTTCAAAGGGTGTAATATAATTTTAGAGAATATTCCTTTTTCTGTGTAATTTACATAAAATATTAATTTCAAGCAAATTAATAAGAGAATCTCTTAAATTCTGATTAAATATTCTTATCAGTCAATAGTTTAAATGAAGATGCTATGAATAAACACATGCAAATCATACATATGCTGCTAAACAGCAAAACAGTTATAAAATGATATAGTGTGGGAAGTGTAGTATAAAGTAGATATCTAGTGCAATAAAAGTGTAAGATGATGCCTGGTGCTCAAGTCTGCTTTGTATACTATCCTTACAAGTATATGGTATCACAGAAAAACATCAAATGCAAAATTTAATAGATGCCAACCTGCTGAGCTTTGTCCACATATTCACCATTCATAACAAAAGGAGCTTTGCTGTTTAAGAATCAGTCCTGGAAAATAACATGAAAGGAAACCTATAATGTATTGTAGCTCACCTGGTAAGTATGAGGATAAGCTGCTCCAAGGAGCTCTTAATTTTGTCTAGGAATCAAAATCTCTCACTGAAGATGATTAAGGCTTTTAACTGCAGATGTACATGGCCTGATGAATGACTTCTCCAAACGGTTCAGATTGTGTTAGAGATGTTTTCAGGTCTGGAAGAAATCTTCTAATTTGTTGTAAATCACTTGACTGAACTTGTGTCTTCCTATAACTAATAGTGAGAGAAATGTCCTGTTTGCTGCCGGTTCAGAACTGGTAGTATGCTCACTGCTGCACAAATGATAAAGGACATTCAAGCTTATTTATTCATTGTCAACAGTTTGAAGCAAAACTATAAGCCCCCTTGGTACACTTGACAGGGTTTTCCATTACATGTTCTGAAAGTAGCAAAATGTTTTCTTGACAGCTGAAACAGCTGTAATATGCTGACCTCAATTTGTTGTGCCCTAATTCTTCTGTTTAAACCCTGTAAAATTTGATACCTTTGATAAGTCTTACCTAGCTCCTTAAAAATAGCTTAGAATATAACTTAACAAGTTAATTTTCTCTGTCCTACTGCTGCAGTTTATATCCTCTGGAATATATATGAGCTTTTAAATTATTTATGATAGGCAACATTACTGAAAGAATATGAATCAAAATGGCAGACTTTGATAAATAAAACTACCTTTTTCTGCCTGTTAAGAGTCATACAAATTCATGTTGTTTTGTTCATTTTGCTAGTGAGGAGAGAGAGAGGTTAAATGTCTTTCCTCAGGAGAACTCTGTTGGAGTACTTAGCATATAGCATCACCTAGAATATGGATTTGTGTACACTTACATATGTGGTTAACTTTAATACAATAAAATGAGTCATTTGCAAGTATATTCAGTGCCCTTAATTAAATCTTCTTTGATTTGGGCTCTAGTGATAACTTGAACAATAATATGAAATAGAGAATAACCTGCAAGAATCCTCTCATTTTACACTTATATTTCCCTCTCTGTTATTTTTGTCTGTGTCCTCAGGCTGAGCGTGAGAAAATGGCCAGTTTTCAAAAGCTCTGTGAGCTTCTCCCATGTGATCAACAGAGAAATCAATGGGGAAGCACTCTTACATCTTGCAGTTCTTTGGCTTTACAATTACATTTTTTATCTTGCCTGAAAAAAAGCTTTGAGGTAAACAAATATGTGTCATTGTTCCCCTGCTTTTTTCACCCCTCTGTTTCTCCAACAATATGGAAACAGGAACATTTATTTGTAGAATATAACAGGATAAATAGGTATCAAATATAATAGTATCAATGAGTATCAATCAGCATTAAGGAACTGCAGTTGAACGAAGCTGCAGATCAGAATAGTAAAGTCAATAGCTGATTTCATAATTAACAGAAAAAGAGGCTCAAGGAAACAAACTTTGAAGTGAATTGTTGCTCCAGTCATGCGTGATAGACAAAAGAATGCCAAAACAGCCCTCATTCAGGATCTCTGTTCATCGGACAAAGGTTGATGTATCAAGGGCTAGGATTTCCTCCAATGTGACATTTCTAGGAGTGTAACACACGAGAGATAAGCTCCATGAGCTAAGACAGCTTTTGCAATCAAACCTTGTAGTTTGATGGATGCATGGCATTTAGGTCTATTGATCAGTGACACAATAACAAGGAGAAAAGGCATGAAGTTACTTTGTTTTCAAAGCTATAGAGGGTTTTCTTTTTTCTTTCTGATAGCAATATTTAAAGGGAAAACTTCGACAATGTCATAGAGAAAATGCTTGTAAAGGTATAGCTTATTTTAAATAAAACCACAGTTGTGCTCTTGGGTTGCTCCAAGAAGAAGAGTCTTAAAACTTTTAAAATGTCAGGAACCTGAAATGTCAATCCTGAGTCAAGTTGAGGAAAAAGTCAACTTCCTGACAGCACTTAAAATTTGTTGCTGAAGAGCCAATGTGCTTCCTGCATTTAGGACCACAAGCATACTTGTTAGCTTGGAAAGGTATTTTGGTCATTCACCATAAATTCTGAAAAGTTGTTTCCAAGGCTAACCTATAGCTGTTTAGACCCTGAGTATCAATTAGTGTACACTGAGATGTGCATCTGGAGCAGTTGTTCTTTGTCACAGAGAATAGCTGAGCACTTCTTGTTATACAGACGGTGGGTGTTTTTTCCTCTTAAAGAAAAAGGATTTACCTCTCTGGTTTGTATGTATGTATGCTGTAATCTCTCTGTATATTGCTATATATTTCCACTTCCTGGCAGAAATACCATAAAGGGCTTGACTTGTATGACTATCATTCTCTTACCATTTCCAAGCAAAACCTGGGAAATGAGCAAAACACAATGAGGGATATTTTATGTGCTTTTTTCTATACTTGACTGTTTATCTACTTTTTTGTTAATGTAGATGAGAGCAACCAAAATGAGTAAAACTTCTCTCACCATTCTAGAACACTTGCGTGTTCTCCTCTCTTTATCAAACATGAAACCTTTTCTTCATTTTATGTAGTGTGTACAATAAGAAATTTTTATAATAGAACTATTATGTATTGTAGTAGCACTTTATACTAATAGCTAGTTACATGCTGTATCTTAGAGCTGCATAGGTCACAATTTGGGATTGTCTTTTCTGTCTGTAAGTAATTTCTGTAATTAACTAAAAGGAGGAGTTCTTATAACTTCAGGTGAATTAGAAAAAGATTACAATGTTTTGAGGTTTGCTAAAAACGTAATAATGAAACTTGATATTGAAATATTCCTTGGAGAAGACTAGTTCTTTTGCTTAGTTTGAAAAAGAAATAATGAAGGAATGATTTTGTATTTTGTATTGACTGCAGGAAAAAAGCTCCTAAAATAAGCATGCACATCTTTCCCACATTCTGGAAATCTTGGCACTTCCCAGCTAAAATCAGAGGGGTTTTTTTGTCATTTGTTTACTTGTTTATTAAGTTATGTAAAAGAAAATTCAATGTCAATGCAAATGTAGGGGTCTTGGCAGCAAACTGAGGTTTGAGAGCGTCACAAGTATAAAAGAATAGCGGTCATTTCTTTTCTAGGCCCTCATTAAGTGTGTCACATCCTGTGCTTGGCATTCTCAGATGGCTATATTTCTTGGTGGGTCACCGTAGCGCCTAAGAACATCTTTCAGGTAAAGAGCAAAAGCTAATTTAAAGGAATTTGAGACATTTGTATTTATATAAAATTAATTGAATAAACCATGACAGTG
This sequence comes from Hypotaenidia okinawae, assembly GCA_027925045.1. NCBI lineage: Eukaryota > Metazoa > Chordata > Aves > Gruiformes > Rallidae > Hypotaenidia > Hypotaenidia okinawae. The sequence continues at coordinate 7,545,618 of BSDF01000013.1, read as the reverse complement.
TGGAAGATGTTAGTGACGGTAACAATTTGAAATAGTTGTCTAATTACTTGCACCTATCCACCCACTTCACTGGCAGAGGGGTAGGCATTGTAGAATTGGTGAGCCTGGCACAATAAACCTGTGCAGTACAACTGTTGCCTCTACTGATACTGCATTGGCAAACCTGCACCACTGCTGATTTGTTGGAGACTTCTCAGGCATCCCTGCAAAATTGGCTATGCATGCTGTCAATCTCACAGACACATCCTGTACAAAGATGGGGACTGCAGAAAAGCAGGATCCTTGCTCAAGATTTCTGTTTCTTGAGAAACAGCCTTTTAGAGCAGCAAGCCCTTCAGCTCTGGCTGAAGTTTAGTTGTATTCCTAAGTCAGTACACTACTGAGAAGATCAGGGTTATCTGTTTCTATCTAAATGTATTCAACATAATTCTTGTGCTCTATACAGTTCTGTGATACTGTTTATTGTGTGAGAAAAAAATACAAACAATTCAGTAAGAAGGATAATTTGTAGTTTGCATTAACGTATAAAAACTGTATTTATTGTATTTGACTGTTGAGGACCAGAATTCTCTGTTCCCTGTCTTTAGACTCTGGAGTTATATGTGGCCAAGAAATCAATAGTAGTTTAATAACCAATAATTAACAACTCAAGACATGAGAGAAACAAGTGTCCATTTTTCTCACCATTACTTACACCCCATTGTTTGATGACATACTAGAAATCAATGACACAGGGAATATAATTTCTGTACACCTAAGAGGTTGCACACTTACTGGATTTAAAGTCTCTTGTATTGTTTTATTTACTATCACAAAGAATGTGAAATAAATACTAGTGTTTTTTGATTTTTACTCCAGAACAGGTATTAGAAAAATCTTTGAATATAACTGTTGCAGGTCTGAAATACTGTACCTACATGAATAAGCAAACACACACATGAAACAATGACAGTGATGAATGCAAAGCCTTGCACTACCTTGAACCCCAGAAAAGGATAGTATGTTCTTATGGAATCAAAACATTACTGTGTTAGTGTGAGCTAGACATAGGAATCAACTCCTGAAAAGGGAATGTTTTATGTAGGTCTATTTTCCTTCATCATTTAAAGAAATGAACTCTGGTTTATTGTAATTACATTTTCTATTGAAAATATACAGATGAGTTTAAAGCTCTGTGCAGCTTCTGTTTCAAATAGATCATATAACTTGCTGAATATGTTTGAATTATACACCAAATGTAAGGTGCGGCAGCATTCTAACAGTTATTGTAATCCATAAATGATACTGTGTAATTATTTAATCACAAAACTAAGGATAAATTTTGTCATATGCATGTGCATACTAAATTGATATATCCAACATGACTTTACTCTTTAGCTGCTCCATGTTAAATATATGTCTTTATTACTGAAGGAAATACTGAATTCTTACCCCTTTTGAGCAGTACTTTACCTCTCCACCATAGAGTTTTCTGTCCTTCCATTAACTTGTTTGACCATTTTCTTGTTAGTGGACTGTGTTTGCCACAGCACTGGCCTTGATGTGCCAACAAGAAGGGGATGCCGAGGCATTGCTCAGGGCAAGACTCTCAATTCATGTTGTTCAAGAACGCTACCTTTATCCTAGCTCATTTGGGGAATCTGCATAAAAGGCTCATGAGGGAAATCAATGTAGTGCTGACAGACTGTAGATCTCCGAGTTGTGGAGGATAGCTTGCTTGTGTCCTGCTTTATGAAAGGAATCTTAATGAAAATAAAAATTAAGTTTTCTGTTTTAAAAATGCTTTCTAGATTTCCAAATATTATTTTTCTAGTTCATTGTTCTTATAACAAAAATAATGCAGGTTATATGCAATCTTGCAGGTGTTTATTCACTGTGAAAGTAATGTTTCCATGCATTCTATGTATATGTGTGGGTATTCTCTAGGAAAGATTTAAAACACATCCAAAATAGAAATCTCAGCATCCCACTTCTAAACATTCAGTGTACCTTTCACTCCCTTTGGAGCATATGGCTCCTGGAACAATAACAACTGTATGTCTACAAATCACACAACAGAGGTAGACCTGCAATGAACTGCAGATGATAAAAAACTAGAATTCCCATTTTGCAGTTCAGCCTGTGTTCCATTTTCTCTTTTTATTTGACCTTGCTTGGATAATTAACATGGGACTGGCAAAGAGATATTTAATGACATAAATTCAATATAATGCAATCATGGAAAAATCATTATCCAAACATAGTATGTTTTCTATAAAAATCATGGAATAATTGGCAAAGTTGTGCTAACCTCAGCTAATTGGTCATGATGACATTACCTCCTTCTGGTTTTTGTGGGGGAATTTTCATTTCTTAATTCAAAAATATGGAGTTTCTCCAACTATTGGGAAATTCTCTAGTTCCAAAGACAGAGATTAGGGGGCTGAATTTCATCTTAATCTGGTTTAACAGAATATGATTGGTTTAAGGACCAAAAAACTTGTATTCTCATATCCAAGGAGCATTGCTGGGACTATAGGGCAGATACAGAGCTGACAATACACAAAGATGCCTTCTGGAGGAAAGCATATAAATGGTTGTTATGAGAGCTAAGCTATAAAAAGGCCGAGTGAAATATGGCATCACTAAAATGCATAGCAAAACCCAGTGTGATTTCCATGCTGACAGAATTCCATTCTAATTCAGCAGAAGTTTCTAGAATGAGATAAAAGGTCAGATACACAAACCTGCATAGTGAATGAATATAATATATTTTAATCAAAGCTTACTTTTATTGACCTGGTATTTTTTAAATTTTAAATTTTAAGATGGACATAACTCTTGTCCTTGTAGGCAGAAAATCTTTTTTGAAGTAAGATTCAGAAAATGTTTTACCAGTTGGTCCTTCTAGCACACAATCTGAGATTGAATACTCAAGGAACTGGTTGCTACTGGATTAATTACATCTGACATTTACTTTTCTGTAAATGAATCTCTGTGATGAAGTCTGTTTTAAGAGTTCACTAAAATGAACCTGATGTTTTTTCCGAAGATTATGGTTGGCTTAATATCACTGTTTCCTTTCCAATCAAAGGAAGAAAAACAAAAAATAAAAGGTTCTCTCTTGCTTTAAAACAGGTAAATTGTTGTTATGGAATATGCTACAGTGTTTTTTAAATGTTAACTGCGTATTTTTTTCATAACTACAAATACCTAAAAAACTTAAATTTTTGAAAATCAGTCATATGGGAGTAGAATTAAATACCACCACCATTAGAGGCACTACGAAGCTCCTGGGGTCTTAGTAAAAAGTTATGGGACAATTCAGTCTTTGCATCTTAAGTGTAATTATTCAGATGTATCTGCACACAGAGGTTATGTTGGTTCCATTGGGATTTGCCATTTCATTTTATAGCATTACTGCAACAAAGGTACACTATGAGCTTAGCAAAGCTCAGAAGACTTTTGCTTGTGTAGTTCTTGCCATTTATTTGGAGTGATCATAAACCCAAATGATCCCATCAGGCATACAGTTATGAGTCTCAAACAATTCTTGCAAACAGTTGCAAATCACGTCAGTAACTTACTTGCCCATAGGAAAGTCAAAGTCAAATTGTTCCTGAGATGAAATCCAACAGAGCTGAAGGAATTGAAATGTTCAGAGTGAGATCTACAAATCCCCATTTCATTTTCATGAGTATTATGAAGATTTGTTCGATCCTTACTGAAGTATTTCCTGAGAGTATTTTATACTGCAGAATACTTTGTGGGTCTCATCTGCTCTGATGTACAGAACACACTGAAAAGAACCAGTCTTCAAAAGTCTTATACTGTTGTTTTGTAGGTGTATCTTAATAAACATTTGACTTCCTGTCAGAAATGACACCACAACACTGTATTTGTTACTCTTTTCCATAGGTGTTTATGCTGCCAGATACTCTCCTGTCCATTCAAAATTTAAGTTTATGTAAAGGTAAGGAGAAAATATGTAAACAAACATGAACATGTATTACTAAAATTGTTGACTTCTTTAAAACTACTGCAATCTTTTACTCAGCAGGTGACTTCCAAACGTGCTTGTCTCTTTCTTGAGATATCCTTACCAAAGCCCTGCCAGAAGCAATCTAGGGTCTTCCTGTAGGAGATGTTCTCTTTGGTAAATGAAAGAAGAGAGACTTAACATCTTTGTTTTTGCTTACTTTTCCACCGTAAGAAAAAACCCAAAAGGGGTAGAGTTATGGATTTGTAAAAGTACGTATTTCAATACACTGGAGATAGTATTGATGATAGAACAGAGAAGGGAACAAGTACTCACCAGATTCAAAAGAAAGAAATTACGCAAATGAGTCACTCCATTCTAAACTTGCATCAAAGAACACAAGAGGTACTGAGTATCTCTCTCCCCCCACCTTTTTTCCCCCTCTGCAAAGTCACTGTAAAACACAGCTCCTGACTACTGTCAATTCTTGTTCCACGTGCCATTTTCCAAATAACACTCAAATTTAGCTCTCAGAATCTTAATTTTTAAGGAATAAAATATTGCTGTTGCTTTCTACTTATGAAATAGCAAAACATGCCAGAATTTTAAAGCATTTAATCAGTATGAACAAAGTAAGAATAGGCTCTATTTGCTGAAATTTTCTTAGAAGCAAACACTAGTGACACAAATAAAGTCACTTCCAACTTCTCATTCTGTCTAATCTAATATTAACTTTCATTTGATCACTATTGCCATGGTATCAGAGAAACAACCAAAACTCACAAATAAGAATACTCCAGTATGTGTCTCTCTTCTGACCTTCCTAGCATTTATATTGCTTAATTAAATTTCTGAAGAGTTTTCTGGAAGAAGTGACAAGAGCCATATTGAGAGAAAGACAAGCTGTAGAGGAAATCTTGCACTTGGTTCTGAGCTTAAGTGTTGTTCTCACCTCCAAAGAGCTCCTACAAAGTTTGATTTTTTCAACAAGTAAGAGGTATGTCCTTTAGATCCTCACTTCTTAAGACACAACATTTTTATTGCTACAGCTGTACTCTATTTTATTCAGCTGTAAAGAAATGCATCGTTTCCCACCCTTGCTGTTGTTACCTGAATATTTAGTACAGAGCTTCCTGCATGACTCCCTTTGAATTCCTAAATTGTGCTATTCCTTCTTTATTAACACTTACCTACACTAATTTACAGCTTCAGAGTATAAGGGTTATTATGAAAGACTGCAAACAGTAAGGGCTCTCTACAGAAGATGATACAATCTTTGTTCTTCACATGAGCTGATATATATAAACACTGCTGCAAAATCCTCTTCAGGCTTCGTGACATTCCAAGTACTTCACATGTCACTTGAACATGGACTGAAAGTAGGGCAGGCTTTTGTAATCTCATTTCTTCAGATTTGGTTTGATCACAACAGAATTTCACAAGAGGAGGTCCTCTGCAGGAACAAGGCAAGTTTTAATGAAGAGCCATGTAACACAGGAAACTTTGCCAGTTATTTTACATGCAGTGCTTTGTGTATGGGGACTTCAGGGCTCCTGTGCTGCTTCACAGGTTAAACACATATGTTTTTGCTTGTATTGGCAATATTTGTAAGATATCTGCATAAATTATTTGAACATGTCATTTTTTGTGGCCTCTAATTCATCTACATACAAGGTGCTGATAATTGTATTCATATTCTTAAGCTACAACATTTGTATTGCAGTTTTCCACTCAAAATAGAATCATAGAATGCATTAACTTGGAAGGGACCTTTAAAGGTCATCTAGTCCACCACCCCCATCGCAGGTCTCATTTCATACATAAGAAAACCAATGCGACAAAGCATGTTTTGTCTGGTACCAGGAAATCTGTAAGAAGGCAGCTCTGTTGAAAAGTAAATAGGGCAATAGTTGGCTAACCTTAAAAACGTTGTGTCGGTTTTGAGAAGACAGAGTAGACTTGCTTTTTGTTAGGATTAACAAAATTTGAATAGCAGGGCCAAATAAAGCTGTGTGAATTGCAACCTCTGTAGAGGAGGGATTTACTGGGTGATATGCTGACATGGATTAACTGCTCGTTGTTCTGTTGCCAGTGTAGACCATCATGACCTGTGGACACTACATCTAGATATGCAGAACATTTCTGTGTAGTATCTTGCAACATCTCAAAAAATAGTAAACCTTGCAGCTGTCTTTCAGAAGACTGACACAACTGCTGGGCTAATGTTGCCCGAGAAGAAAAGCAGGAGGAGAAATTGTAAAAAGTAGAAATATGTGGGGGGGTTTGAATTGGTTTCTTTGCTAATCAAAGATGACACCAGCATAAGTTAAGGCAGGGTTTTAAAGCTGTTTAACTGGTGCTGGTGATATTGCACTGTGCCTTACCCAAATGGGATGATTTTCATTTCATTTTCCTCCATACTTGCAGCAGTATGATGAGAATATAATCTCTTAAGGCTAAATTCTGTTTTATTGCTTTCCTTTCACAATCAAATGATTTTATGTAGTAATTAAGGTCTTTTGCAAAATCATAAACATTAGCATATTGCTTATTTAAAAAGCAGTTACTAAATAAATGCGTATTATGCGGTGTACATGTTTCACTGAGCACTTGGCTGATGTTGATATAGCTGTTTCCATTTTTATTTCAGCTAAGCCTACCCCAAACCTGTACTTTCCAATCAGGTGGATGGGCAAGGATATTTAGACACATAAATTGCAAAATGGATTATATTATGTGGCAATCCACTTAGAATCCCTAGTGATTCTACTGCATGAATTTCCTGGTCATTGTACATATAAAAACCAATAGAGCTAACTAGCTATTCACATGCAGAGAAAACTCATTTTCATGCACAACCATTGATGCATTTCCTAGAAATGCATCTGAAGCTTTGAGAAATGTGGCTCTTTAAGAAAAAGTTTCAGATTTTAGGGTATAGGTTTTTAAGGCTAATTGGGGGATTTTGATGCTAGATTCTCCTATAAATCTATTTGCTACTTTTGAAAAAGCTCATCTTCAGCAACTATTGATTTTAATAGCTGAAATAAATAATCAGAGCAAAACAACTACTCAATTTTTGTGAAAATTATGTCTACTAACATGTTTTCTATAGAAATAGAACAGTATTGCTGTGACAAATCACTGGTATTTGACTTCCTATAGATAGAAATAATCTATCAGAATTCTATATTAGCTAAATTGTCATATTTTGCTGCTTTTTATTTTCTAGTGTAGGTTACCACTTGAAGGTAGACATTGCTACCATTAAAGCTAATATCATGACTGGGGCAATATTTTTGGAAAGATCCCTGGTTACATCATAACAGTCTGTGGCCTTGCTGACCCCTATGACAAATAAGATTCCTGAGCATCTCTTTTAATTTCTTGTCTGGAAAGGTAACGTCAGAAGTTAAATAGGGCAAAATTATTAATAAATTTCTTCAGAAATGTTAAAGGTAATAGAATCAAAATAAATTTTAGAATCAGTTGGGTTTCACTATTGGAATAAAGGTCTGCATAATGATGTGCAAGCTTAGGGAAAACCTGTATGCTTGTCCTTTGTTGGACAGACCTCAGGTTGGGCCTTGAATTCTCCACTGTGATTATTTTGATTCTACCAGAAAATAAAAAGGTCCCAATTCAAATGTAATTTCTTACATTAATTTTTTTTAATTCCTAAAAAGCTCCACTGTCATATTTTTAGGGAAGTTACACATTGCTAATACAGATCTTGATGCTTATTGAACATATTTCTTTTTAGTTATTATTCTTTTATGTGTAAAAGCATGCAGGTTTTATTAAATGTGAAATACTGAAAGGAACATAGAATCTATATTACATGGCATGTCCTGCTGTGGCTTTACTTTACCACAGAAGTGTAGCAAAAATGTGCTGGTAATATCCTTTGTCTTCATTATAAGAATCCGTGTTGCTACATTCTTTCTGATGTAAGGCCATTTACCTTGACTCCCAACTACATTTAATCTCATTACATTCACTGTCATTACAGCAACATCTTTATTCCACTTGAAAGACTTTAAAGCTCTGGAGGATGATATTACAGTAAGGGCAGAATATGCTTTATTGAATAGGGTCCTGTGTAAATTCCAGATATGATCATGCCATCCATTTTTATGAGCCTGATCACATGATTCTGGGTTAATGCAGCAATTGTGGTTCCTCCAGTTAAATATGAGGATGGGGAATCAGACCATGAATAATCATCTTAAATATTTTGATATCAAAAGGACCAAAAAGGTGTATTGAAAGATCTTAATATAGATCTTGGCTTTAAAAAGAACTTCTGCACTTCTCATGCAAAAGGTTCTACAAAATGAAATAATTCATAAATAGAAATTATAATGTTAGAAATAAGAGTAAATTAATTCCAAGACAGGAAATGACATCACTATCATTTACCCTTAGTATAAAACTCTATTTCAAGGGTCAAATTTGGTTTCATAACACCAATAAGAAAATTTACAGTGCTGAGTTGAATAAGATTTATTCCTTGGGGAAAAAAAATCAGGTTTAGGCTACTTGTCAGTGGATCAGACTTGGAATGGAAATTCTCACAGAAAAAATGCTTCAGAAAAAATCAGAGAGGCAGGGCTGGGATTTTCAAATCTTGTACAGTTCATGAACAGCCATAGGGCTGTTAAAGGTGTCCCAGGTGTCCTGGGAGGCAGCAGGTCTCCCAGCAAGGTGGAAGAACACAAGAAGCTACTGTCATTTTCTGTATCTGTCCAGCTCTTTTAGGCCTATGAAATATATTTCTGAAAATATATCTTTGGATTGGATTACCTCTTTCATCTCCTATCATGATTATATAGAATAGCAACTACAAAGTGGGTGCAAAACTTCTCTAAGATCAAATAAACTACTTTCTCCATGACTTGTTCTAGATAGTGAAATAAATAGCTATGTAAAATTAATGGGTCATAAGATCTTTGTGAAAAAACAGTAAAAAATTCTTATTGCAAATCTGAGTACAGCATTCTTGAAGTACTCAGCATGACCATGCTGATAAATAGACTTCTCTAATAACTGAAGGGCAAGTTTTTGGTTCTTGCCTTTGGTCAGTGATAACATTGTATGATTGTCTCATTTATTATGATAGATTTTATTAGGTGTGTTATTATAGGCTACCCATAAAATTTTATGTAGTAGTAGAAAATAAAATTATAGTTTATCATATTATTTCTCTGCCTCTAACTATCCCAGATGGGTGAAAATTGTGATTTGCAAGGTATAGAACTTCTTAATGAATGCAGACCTGAAGGATGATGTTGAAGCTGATTCTGTCTGCTCTTTTACCTTTGAAGCTGCAGCATCTAATGCTGATCCAGGGACTGACCAAAGGGAAGAGTAACAGTAAAAACTAACAGTTTCATTAAGTGCCCACTAAAGCTTTTATTTTTCATAGAGAATGGCTACAAAATTTAAAGTCTGGGTATGTCTTAAACCAATATATGCAGAATATTTTTTATGGGGTAAGCATTCTGCTATAATAGCTTAAGTAAATATTCATGCTGATAATTGGTTCAGGTAATTTAGGTAAATGGTGGTTTTTGAAGATGAATTAAGTGCAAGGTTAGTCATATGAACAGAAATAATTGCCTATCTAGCCATTTCAGTAACCTCTGCCATTCTCCTTTTTATCTCACTTTACAAAGCAACTTCATCAGGCCATAATAAGTGTTACTCACATAGAGCCTGTAAGTCTGGCTTTAAAGGGGCGTATAAATGATGAAAGGAGAGACAAGACAGGCAGGAAATAGAACTCTGTGAGTTTATATAATCTTGCAAATTTTTCTTCCAAACTGTTATTCAGTAAAAAGATTTCCCTTCATGCCACAGAAACATACTTCCATGCTACCTGTTCCTGGCTGATCCATGGCACAGAATCTTCATCATTTCTATTGAACTTGGGAGACACAAGATCAGGCTGACACAGAGCTTCCTCACAAACAGATTCATTGGGTTTTCAACTGAACAGAGTTCCCATTACTGAGGAACACAATCTAATTTCCACTTATACAATGGATGGGTCCCACAGTTCACAAAATATATGGAGGGAAAAGGTATCTTACAAACCTATCACTCCTTCTTTGGTCTCTCAGAGTTTATCCACAAATGAGTTCAAAAGAATGCCATTTGTATTCCCTTTTCATGTGTAATTCCATAGAGGCATGTCTAGAAGAGACGATTGTCACGGGGTGCACAGTGAAATGTTTGTACAAGACTATATTCCTGATGTTGGAATGGGACTCTCCAGAATCTCTGCTGAATAATGGCTCCCTTTTCTGTTACTACACATTTTGATGGTCCTGAAAAATCTTTTCAGTAGTGTTTGAATGCATTAGTATTAAGTTTAGTATTTGCTAGTTATTTCATTAAACAGCTTTGTTCCATAATTAAGCTAATGACTTAATTGCTTTTTCTCCTTTCTGATCAACGAGGAAAACAATTCCTTTTTCTTGCATTCCTACTCAGATATGTTCTGATTTTATCTAAAATTAGGAGTTTTGATCCCATGTATTTATCTTTGGCATTAGAATTAATCAAATCTAGTTTAATGTTGGGAGATATCAAGTAATCCCTGTTCAGAAAGTTTTGTTGTGTTCTAAAATCAGTGTTTGCATCACTCTACTCACTATCAAATAGTAACAGGTTGGCTGGTTTTGCTACTGAGTTTCCATCACGCTGGGATGTGTCATTACTGCAAAAGACTAGTGTAAGTATTGTCGGTTTTGTAGTTCTAAAACTTGTACATCTAAAAAACAAATGGTTGATATAATTTTCTCTTTTTTGGAAAAGAGAACCTAAAAAGGACAGGTGTACAAACCTGTAGCAGAATCCTATCAACAGTTTACTCTACAGAAATATCTTGACCGAATCATTTTTTCTCAGACTACGTGTGAATTTAGTTCTGAGTTGAAAAAGGGGACATGCTAGTCACTCCTAGTAGACATGCTTTGACCTGCCCTGACTGTTTTCAAGGATTCCCAAATTCATAATTTTGAAGGAACAATTTTCTTTGGAAAAAATGAGGTAGACAAAGCATTCTTCAGAGAAATGTCTGTAGAATTGGAATCTGAATTACTTACTGACACACAATTGTTCTCAGTCCTCCTCCCAATTAGATTTTAATTCAGTAATATGAGAGATTTTACAAAACTAATAATTTGCTTTGATCCTCTGAATACATTCTCCTTGAATAAAGACAAAATCAATAGGAGAAAACAATTGATGAGAAAAAGAAAACCCATTTTCCTATGCTCTAAAAATGTAGCTGTCTGTTGACAAATGGTAGCATATTCTACAATTAGCTTACAGCATATCTCAAGGAGAAAGACAAGGAAAAGACTTATGAGGGTCTCTCAGTGGAACACGTCTGTATCTGGTGTCGGGGACAATTCAAGTTCACTATGTCCTCCACCACCTTGTCATTAATTTTCTTATCTTTAGATAGCTGCTGGAAACAGTTTTCTATTTGCCATTGATATGTGCAAGTTAATCAACACCATTAATCTGCATTCCAGATATCTGTGAAGTCTGTTCCCTACTGCTAATACCATTTCTCCCATCCACTTGGAAACCTATGGACTGGTGCATGTATGATTTTGTCTATCATTACTGTCTGATATCTTTCATTATAATAAACTGACTTAATCTTTACGATATATAGGAAAGAGGGCATTGGATTTATACAGCACCACTGTAGATGTAGCTGGTTTTTAATTGTTTCTTCATAACTTAATTGTTTCATTCTGTATGTGGTCAGTTCAGTGTGCAGATGCAACCGTCACGGTTTTATTGTTGCCTTTTTTTCCAAGTACACCATTAAGTACTAAAAGCATCTTTCCTCTGCCAAGCTATAAATATTTGGGGCCTACTGAACTTGTTTCCTAGTAGAAGAAAAAACAGGAATATAGAAGTTTCTTTATTCTAAATGTGGCTAATATACATATGACCCTGGGATACAGGCACTCTCAAACACAACTCTTCTAGTTCAGGAATCTAAGCCAACAGTAAAATTAATTATGCAGAGAGAAATGGTCTCAAACACAGAGACCAGGGATGGGACCAGGCTCTCCTGGCACTCCTATGGTTCTAACCATCACTACCTTAACAGTGAAACCTCAATATTGAAAACCATACTCTTTTCAGAACAGGCACCTTAGGAAAAGAATTCAGAAAATTGCATCTAGCAGCATCTTTTGGGCACACCTACCAGAAGAATATGTTCAAAGATAAAATTTATTAAGCATTAAATGGAACCAAGTACATATAGCCCTTTGATAATTATGTTTGGTCATCTTGCTCTGCTAAGAATAATTTTGGGGTGGTTTTTTTTATTTTTCATACAATTTTTGGGGTAAACATGTCATGATGCTGCTTGATAGCACTGATTCCAGTAGCTGAAATCTTTTGCTTACTTTTTTATTGCTCTGTGTTCAGGTGTCCTGAACAGTATACACAGACCTCATCCACTTGTCTTTGAATTCTATAAAATATTTCCGTTAGAAATCTAGTTTGAGCCCTAAACGCTGTTTGTTGTTTTGAAAATGATTAAGTCTTTCAAGAATCATCATTACTCAATGTCCTACCAAATTATTTTTTCTCCAAAATCTGTTTTCATCCTTCAGTTATTTACGTTATGGGTGTTGTCCCCAAATACAGCATGTACAGGAAAGCCAGGACTTTCTAGCTTAAGGGGAAATGACTTGTAGTACAAAAACAGGGGGAAGATTTTCTTTCTTTATCCTGCTCCCTCACCTTTTCTAATTTACTAACCTCTTATTGAAGCTTAACAGAACAGCTGACAGTATGCAGCACTCTAGAGTCAGCATTAGCAAGAATGTTAAATTGGCAAGGAAAGCAATTAACTAGAGCAAGTAAGGAAGAAAACACAGAAACCGTAAATTTCTCTTTTTATTAAGTGCTTGTATTTCATAGGATTGTTAGTTTTCATTCCTGTCTGATTTAATATAATTATGTTTTCCATAATGTGTGATGCATTTTGTGAACAGTATTTTTATCCAGTATCTTTCTTGCATTCTAACCCTGACCTACCATTTTGTCTCTGCTGAGATCTGTACAGACCTACCTTCACTCCACTAGCTTGTTGCTGTTGCCTTTAGGAGTCAAACTTCTCTGTGGTGGAGCTGTAGCTTCCCCTACTCCAGAAAGTTGCCTCTGCTCACTGGGCAGGATGGCTCTGGGAGGAACCATAATATTCAAAGCCTTAGCAGTGATATCTGGTGCCATGCCTTATATGTAAATCAGGGATTAGCAAGTGTGAACCAGGCAATGTTTGAAGGTTTGTATTGAATCCCAGGCTTATTGAAGTCTATGGACAATGAAGATATACTGCACATCACTTGGGAAGAACTTGAAAATTACTTCAGTGATACCTTCCCTGACCTAATCCCTAGAAGTATTTCCTAAAGGCAAATAGATGTGTAAAAATTTGAGATAGACTTAAAGGATGAAATGCTAGTCCTTATATTTGGATGGTCCAACAAACTGCAAAAACTTGTAAAAAGGTTCTCTTCTCAAAATAAAATAAAAGGACTGATTTCTCCAATTCTGTGGAAAAAAAGAATTTACAAGATTTAAAAAACCAAAAGTTTTTCCTCTAATTCTGTGTTTTTACCAGCATCTTACTATTCACAGAAAAACTCTGGATGTTTTTGCTTTCACTGTTATTTCTTGTAGGGGTCACATGCTACTTTTAATTACAACCTTATTCCCTACTGAGGCCCGTGTAAGTATTACCCAGAGCAACATTTTAGCTGCTACATTTAGGCTGAGACAAAAGCTAATCTTCTATGTCAGAGGTTTACTGTACTGGATTTATTAACACCTTCACAAACTTCACCAGTACTTTAGAATTCTTCAGGTCAATTAATCCTAAATGAAGTGAGGCATAATGAATTCTCAGACTTCTGTCTAATTCTGTGACAGGTGACATTTTCTTTGGTGTAACATGAAACAAGAGAGATGTAAATGCAACAGAAAAAAGTAGTGGTTCTAAATACTGATAACATGATAATTATGCATTAACAATCACTGATGAATAAATCAAGCATAGACTACAAAGAAAGGATCCCGAGGACCAGGAGTCAAATCAGGGGAAAGGTTATGCTTTTTGTTGCACAGTCAACCTAATTTTTAGTGAAAAGTACTCCAAATTGTTACCTCTTTCTTTCAAAATGTAGCTTGCTTTTATGTTATATTTCATTAACTCTGTGAAATATGCGTAGAAGTGCTAAGAAATTGATTCCTTCAGCTAGGTTTATGTGGTGTCATTGATCTAAGTAGGAACCACCTAAAGTGCCATTGATCTAAATGGGGGTCAGGTTGAAATCTCCAAGGGAAGAATATGATATTTTTGTTCTATTGGAACAAAACACCCACCAGATTAGTTCATTCAGATGCACTTTTCAAAGTGAGTCACAAACTATTTCTGTACATACTGAGACCTGCCTGTTTAAACAGCAGGGAGCAGAGGCACCCAAGTCTTATATTTATTGCTGTGGTGAGCAATAAATTAGTAAGAGACAATATAATATTAATCTTTAATTGCTGTCTCCTCATCTGTTTGCTCTACTGTATACATTTAGTTACACAGTCTCCGGGTGCTGCGCAGTTTCCAATATGATCATTAATAAATGACTGTGCCGTTCATTTTCAGGCATCAGTGATGAATTTTTATTCAGCCTTTAGTAATGCTTAAAGAAGAATTTGACTGTTTCAGAACATTAAAGGAAATAATTCAATTGGTTCATATCTCTTGTTCCCATATAGACTTTTTCAGGCAATGATAAGAGGTTAGATTCAAACTACAGATAACTAACATGATAATATATCATTTAAGCATATTACCAAATCCAGAAATGATCAGAGAAGACAATGAAGAGGGCACAGATGAAAATGCAAATTGAAATCTAGGAGTCTGATGTGAATGGGAAAATGAGTGACTCGGCAGGTGGCACTCTACCAATACCCAGATGAAATTAGAGAGTACTTTATAACTGAAAGCAGTGAATATTTGATGAAATGCAAATTTCAGGTGCTGAAATTTACAGTAGGTGGAGAATTCCTTGAGTTTTTAACATACGCAGAAGTAGGTGCTGTGTGTTGACAACTCACTGCAATAATCAGCACTTATGCCTTCATCAGATGGCTCTGTAATGCAATTCTGCCTGAACTAATTCATCCTGTAGACTTATTTATTTCCACTTTCTAATATGTAGTACTGCTGTACAAAATTAAATCACAGCTGTTTTGTGTCTAGGTAATTTATAGTGACTGGTAGACTATAGTACCATCATGGCTGATTGTTGTGGGGTTTCTGAGAGATAAAATCTGTATCAGAATCAGCTTTGGCAGAGCTGTGGCTTTCTGAAAACACTTTTTTGAAAACGTAAGGTGTAGAATTACTGTGGAAAGTGATGCACACCTAAAATTAATTGCTGTGCAGCAAAGCATTTTTATACTACTTGGCTGATCTTTAAACAAAAGTTTGCATTTCAAAAACACTTGCTGAAGCCATTAGCTTTCTTGCAGTGCATTCCAGCTCAATAACTTTAATGAAGAGGAGTGATATCTTCACATTAAAATTCTAACAAGGAAAATATTTTCTAGTCATCTCTGACTCCAGAAATTTGGGGTTTTTTTCAATGAGTTGTATTGTTTTACAGGATGAAGTATCCATCATTCATATACAGTATTCCAATTTATAAAAGATATTATTTTTGTCTAGTTCCAGAGGTGTTCCAGACTGGGGACACCAGTCTCCCAGTGAGAGATGACTGGGAAATGGGTTCTATTTATTATACAGCATGATTTTGAAAGCCACAAAGTAGCACAAGATTTGGTTTTGCATATGCGTTACTGATTATTATTGTCTCAGTGGGTAATTATCCTTGAAGTATTTGTTTAACTGCTTAATACTAGGTTATACTGAACTAGTACTGCACAGTTGGCAGAGTGAGCTACAGCAAGCATGAGGGGTTAATTGACTTTTATTGAAGCAGTTTATAGCTTGCTCTTGTCTTCATTCTTAAGCATTACTGATACACTGTAAACTAAGATCTATTGGGACAATATTTTTAAAGATGTTTAGTTTTCTACTAACCTATATTTTATTTCTGTTGTTTCATTTTTCCCCCAAGATACTCTAGCAACAAAAAGGGTGAAGCCATTGTTACTGAGTCTCTTTTTCTTAAGGTGAACATATTAAATTCTCCTGCCCATTAAAGGGCAGATGTTGCCTTTTTTTAGAGACATTTATATACACTTCAGTTTGTGGAAGAGAAATTTCAGTAATTCAGTAGGTAGTTACATTTTCTTAGCTTACATAACGTGCCGTGAAGAGATCTGAGGGGAGAAGTGTTACCCTTTTAAGTGATTTTTAAAAATATCAAATCTTATTTCAGTTAATTCTAATGGTTTGCTACTAGTAGTATTTTACTGTTATTACCGTTCAGTGTGTTTGAGCTCTATTAAAGATTTAAATGAAAGTTTTATGGAATCCCCTGTTTTATAATTCAGAGAATTTTATGGATTATTATTATTCATAACATCTGCCACTTACACCAAAAAAAAAGCCTTAAGATGCTCCTTCAATATGTATTTAATGCTTGTGATACAATTTTATATTAAATAAGATTTGGTTTATTTTAGCAGTTGTGTTTGTGTAGCTGCGGGAAAGATGTGTTTACTCTATAAACCCTTAGGTCTGAGATTTATAGTTTGGCTGTTAAAACTTTCATTATGAGGTAACTTGATATTTCTCAGTGTATAGCATACATGTGATTTTTTAAAAAGATGGAAGACTGTAAAAAGAATACAAATTAGACATTTTAATATTAAAAAATACTTACTAGTAACTAAAATGGATTAAGTGAAGGAGTAATGTCGATCCTTTCTGTTTTCCTGCTGTATTTTTGATTAAATGGTTTTCTTAAGAAACAAAACTGTGCTAGAATTCGAGATAGCCACAACAAAGATCTTGGAAGGTATTCTAAATGCAGACAAATAAAGCTCAAGTCTTTTTTTTATTTTTAACTGCAGGAAACTCCCATAGTTCGGTCTTGTGCTTGACATTGAGCTGGGCAGGTGTGTCCACATAAGGTGCAACAGGGAGGATTTGCATGCTGGCTTGCTGAAGTGACAGAATTGTGCAAAATAACTGCAGTGGTCTGGCAAGCTTCAGGAAGCAGGTGGATCTGAGGTACCTATCTCCAAAATTATAATGCTGAAAATGCTTGCTTGCCTGCTGCCTAACCCAGGAGGCATCTACAATTTTTTCCCCACATTATTATTCACCAGGCTTCTCTTCTGTACATCTTGACATGCCTAGGATTGCCTCACTCTTGATGGATTTGGGTGGTATAACATATAACTCTGAGTAAATTTGGAATCCAGAAATTCTAGATGTGAATAGAAGAATTTGTATATGCATATTGGGAGGTATAAATTTACATACAAGAGAAGATGTTGATACTGATTTTTACTGAATACAGACAACACTGTCCATTTAGATGGTTTAGACAGCCTTTTCTCCTCTTGTATTGTTATCTTTGTTCATTTGCATTTCCAAATGCTGTTAATGTTGAATTACTATGATAAAATATGATAACAGTATTGCATTAATCAGTAAGGGAGTCCTTTTTTTGAAAATATGTTTTCATCAGGAATAAGACTGGTCAAATACAAGTGTATAAAAATAATGAAAGTTACACCAGGAAACTTTTCCAAAAAGGATAAAATTTTTACTAAGCCAGGTGAAGAAAGCAGAACAGTCAGTGGTCCAATAATTAGAGCATTTGTCTAAGAGCATTTGGAGTGTTTAGAGGTGAGGGTTTTTTTTCAAAATCTATGAATTACAAGAAAGTAATTGAGAACTACAAGAAGATAATTGAGAACAGGCAACAGGGACTTGACAAGGATAAATCATACTGGATTAGCCTGAAACTACTCATCAAAAAAGGCAGTGGTGGAGAAGGGAAGAATGTAATATACCTTGATTGAAGACAGCTTTTCACATGTCTTCCATGGCACTCTCATTTAGAAACTAAGGAAGTTTGGACTGATGACTGGAGTGTTGAAGAGGCTGAAAACTAGCTGACCACCAGGAGCAAAGGACCAACCAGTGCTTTGCTGTCAAAGTATTGACATGTAGATACTGAGGTTGTTTATGTTAAATGTCTTTGTCAGTGATATGGGTGATGCAAGTGAATACACAGTTGGCTAAATTGCAGATGACATTAAATTAGGATGGAGCATTACGAAAGATAGAGCTTCAGTGCAAAGGGACCTGGAAAAACTCCAGAATTTGGCCAATATTATTGGATGAATAAAGTGTGAAGTTTTGGAAAAACCCTGTGCCCTAGTACAGACCAGGAGCCCACTGGCTAAAAATCAGACAGCCTGAGCTGTGGGAAAGGACTTGGAGTTACAGGAGATGCAAGACTGAACATGAGCTTCAAGTGTCCTCTTACCATTAATGAGACAGATCACAAACAGGGCTACATCACATATCTGTTCATTTCTGGTGATGCTACACCTCAAACACTGCATCTAGTTTCAGGCCTTCTTGTTCAAGAGGGAAGTTGACAAATTTTAACCATTTTGACAATCCATCAGAGAGTTATCAAAATCATTAGGGACCCAGAACAACAGCTCTGAAGTTGAGGGGGATGTACTTGCTTAAGCTGGAAAAGAAGCCAATAGCAGCCTACAGCTACTTGAAGAGTAATCACAAAGATGATGGAGTCAATCTCTTGAGTAGGGATGACACAAAAAGGTGGCAATCACCATGAGCTGTGGCTTGGGATGTTTGAATGAAGCCTTCCTATCATGACTGCCCACGCACATACAGGTTGTGAGTTTGCTGTTTGCAATCTCAAAATAATTTCTTTTAATATCTTTAACACTTCAACCAATTTCAGTTGCTTTTAACACAGAATGAGTTTAAACCAGGTGAAAATTTCCAGTCAGTTACTCATTTCCTCAGTTATCTGCTGCCATATCACTCTATTTAAGTCTCTTTTGGGAGTATTCAGATTTCATTTTTTGCACAGTGGAATGAATTAAAGGTAAAATATCAACTTGGAATTCCTCAGGAAAGGAATTTCAATCTGCTTTCATAACGAGTTTTAAGCAGATTCAAAGAGAGGTTTAGTTTAGGGTAAATGCAGAGTATCTACATTGACCAGTGGACACTAACAGCTCTGAGACATTTAAATCTTTTGGGTTGATGATTAACTGATAAAAAATTCTCAGGATTTTTTGACATAATAGACTATCATATTCTATCCAATAACCCATACAAATTATTTAAAATTCTAATTCAGATTAAGAAGAACTCTTTTTCCTAGAATATAGAAAAGTTATGTGGAAAATAAAGCACTATTAGAATTGCCGGAATAATTTACAATTGCATGACATGAAAGTGGCTTAAATCTCTGTTGGCAGATGAGCACACAGAGTAATGGTTCAAAGTGATCATCACTACTTAATCATGGCATGGTCTGCTGGAAGAGGTAGTTATAATTCTCCAAAATGAGGCATTTATGTTTCCTCAACTGTTTCTCCTCTTCTTTTTTATCGTATATATCAAGTGACAAGATTCATATTGAAATGATTTTTTTTAAAGCAGTTAGTAGAATAGTAGAAGAACAACCATAAAAGTTAGTTTAAACTTTACTCAAATAATGAAAAACATTTCAAATCATAGTTATGACTGTTATCATTGGCTTGAAAATCAATAGCACATAACATAATCCTTGTTTTTACTCCAGTCATTTATATTTTGTTTATATATTTACAGATGCAGTCAGGTAACAGTCTCCAATACGGTGACAGTTATGTACCCTATTTCTCATGTTTGGTTTTGCTACATTGCATTTGTATTATTTTCTTTTTGTGACATACTGTGGAACAAAATTTAATTGTTGCTATTTTTAGTTTACCAAATTAACCTTCTTCAGCAAGAAGAACATCTGCAGAATGAGTCCCTGGAATGTATATGCAAAGTTTTTTAAAACATACCTGAATACATTTGTTCCTCTTAATATATGATGGGTAGTTTGAAAGAATAAATAATAACCCATGAATTATTAAAATTATGAACAAGTTTTTAAGAATTACTAGTATTTTGGATGCCACTTGATGCATGCCCAAGGGGCACTGGAAAAGCAAGCTCTTTCCAGGTGTTCTGAGTATATGCCTGCTATATTATGCCTAATATATCTTCATGGAATTATTCTGAATACTGTAATCAAAATGTTTTGCTTTTAATCAAAGAAGTTGTTACTTGGCCAAGCTGAGAGTCCCGTCTGGAGAACTGGAATGCCTACAGCCTAGAGAAATACCATCAAAGCTTTTCGGGATGACAGAGAGATGATGACACACCTGGATTACTTGGTTATCACCCCCATTAATGAAATCCAATAGATGATGAAGATGTGTAAGTTCATTAGAGACCGTTGGACATCTCAGTGTTGTATTTCTTGGTATGTCTACTTAAAGAGCCATCTTCCAAAGCTCTAAAAATAATCCCAGACTTTTCTGGTAATGAAAGGTATTAAGCCATTTTCAGTTAATGTAAAGCACTGAATGATGGATCATTAGGATATCTAAATGCTAGCCATATGTGAAATCCACAAACTATACAAAAGTTTTAAATTTATTTTGGTTCTTGGTATTCATTAATAAAGACAATTTGCAAGACAACTGTTGAATGGATGGACCACTCAACATTTTGGTTATAATGGGCATTGTTTTGTGTTAAAAGGAGAAGGAGAGTAGTTAATGACACCTTACAAAGTAACCTTTGCCATGGAATTCTCTTTCAGTGCATCCACCATTTTGGGACAGTGACTGTTTTAAATTTTGTACCTCATGACTAGTCTTCCGTGTTGTAACAGGACTAGACCATTTCAAACATTCTGATTTTACAGCCACACAGGGTTTAAAATATAAATTTCTCCTGTGTCTCAATAAGATTAGAGAGAATATATGTCAAGTACATTTGTAAAAGATCACTCCTTGATGTTTCAGTAGAGGTTTCTATTTTTTTTGCCTCATATTGAGCTTTCTTTTCCTTGTTTTCTTTCTCCCTTTTGAAGTGTCCTTTACTGACACACAGACTCTGCACTCCAACCTCCCTGACTTGTTCAGAATTGAGTGACATTGCTTCCTTTTGCTATGCCTGTTACGTGGCCATTTGTTTGCTAATGTCAAACATCCACTGTGGCACATTAGGCCAAAGTGTAAGAAGTAATGTCCAGCCTTCTTCTGATACTGTCAAAAGCATGGAAAATGCCTGGCCTGTGGGATCATTATAGCAATTATAATATTATAACATCTTCCTTCAGATAAAGTGTCCAATATCATGTATGTGTCTATAAGATCTTCAATTAAGTATTCTTTAAATGGCTGTAAACATGATTTTTCCATGTACAATGCCTTGCTTATCTTTGCCTGTAAAGACCCAGTCTATGTCTTGAAGGTCCCAAAGCTCTACAAAACGTTCTTGCTCTTGTGATTATAAATTATAATTCACCGACTGGAATACTTTATAAAAATTAAAAAGCCTGTACAAAAGCTACTTGTAATATTCAGAAGAGGAGCTCTATTAATCTGTGAGATATCAAAGACCAGGAAGTCTAAAAAGCTTTAGAGTTTTGCCCTGAGTATTTGTTGAAATACCTTGAAAAATATGCCTTGACTTTAGGTTTTGTAGGATAAAAGTCACTGAAAATTTTCAGATCCAATACTACAGTTGTAGGTAGTCAATTAAAGGCAGTAGTACTTGGAAACATCTTGAGAACCCATGCTTAAAAAAATCAAGAAACATTAATTCTGTGTCATAACAGAACTGCGGTGCAAGTAAAATGGGTTGATATTTGATCCACAGACAGTGACAGTAATTAAAGGACTTATGGTAATCATAAACTGATTTCATGTTTCTGGGAAATACTGGGAGTTGCATTTGAGAGAACACAGAATGGTATTTTAAAGTCTATATGCATAGATGAAACAGTGACTTTAATGTTTTTAATTCATACAGATGCTTTTTATAGCTTGTTGTAAAGTAAGAATTAATTTACTCAATCCAAGTATTTAAATGATCTAGAACAAAATGATTTTGTTCTTTTATAAAAACTACAGAGAAAAAAGATTTAGAATTGTAGAACAGAGAGAGACAATTACTCTTGGCAAAATCAATGAGACTGTGCACAAGGGAGAGAGAAGGATACTCAGCATGAGTTAAGGGTTAGTAGAAATAAGTCTTTAGTGTGAAATTCAATCCTGTGCTAAGTACCAGCACAGACATATCACACGAACCAATTAAGGACCATTTAAGACTGATGTACTTTTTCATTAAGTGTCTCTTAAATGTAAAACTTGACTAGGTCCTATCAGTCAAATATTCACTTAAAGGTGACCAATAAAGGTAGTAGAAAAGCTTTTCCTTTAAATTACCTCTTCTTTTGACCAGGAAAAATCTTGCTGAGAAGCTTAAAAACAGTCTGTAGTAACAAGAGGTTAAAAGGTAGTCTGTGCTTTTACAAGTCCCTAGCTTATTTATAATTAAGAGATGCACTGAATTTTCCTCTGCAAGGCTGCAGTTCGTCATAGAACAGCTTGTGAATTAGCACAAAAGAGTACTAATTGTTTGCTTGATCATTAATTAGCCATCCCGCCTTTCCATATCATCATTTAACTCCATTAAGCTTAATGTTTATACATATACCATATTAATGATCTCACATACAGATAGCAGTGGAATACAAAGTGATTAGTGAAGCAATAATCACATAAAACATTATGAATTTCATCAGTATTAATATTAATTCCATCCATTTGAAGCATTACAATAGAAACCGGATCACAATTGGTGATGTAGGTTTTGAGATCATAAATTATTAGAAGATAAAATTTCCAGAGGAACAAAACCTGATGGAAACAACACCGTGGGGCAGTTATTAAAAAACCCAAACAACCCTACCCCACCCCCAAATAACAACAACCACCACCAAACTGAAAAGAAGCTGAGTTTCTGTTGAGATCAGCATAGTAACTAGAAGTCTTGAAATTCTCATTTAATTTAGTTCTTCTTTCAGGACATCAGTGATCCTTTTCAAGACCTGTATTTCTGTTGCTATGAATTCTTCCAAATTTTGATTGAAACAACTGAAATATATACTATCTGTGAAAGCTCATAAAAAGGCAACAAATCTAGTGAGATGTGCAGTGAGATTTACGTTTAAAGCACTTCAAAGTTTCAGAAGGTATAAATTGATGCTCCTTAGGATCATTTACCAGTTCATACTACTGACATTCTCATAAACCCTACAGTGGTTTTGTTTGGGAAGAGTAGGAAGCAGTGGGATCACAGCATAGTATTCAGAATAGTGATGGGGGCATTTCCTGCATTACAGGGCTCAGTGAAATAAATGTGTTGTGAAATTAAGGGCCAGTGTGTTTAGAACAAATAAAAGAAAATCTTTTATGCAGAAAGTAGTTAGGCCATAGATTTTTCAGTGGCAAAAAGATAGATGACATGTCTGTGTGTAATGGGGGTGGGTAATTTATGTTTACTAATATTATTTGTAGCTGTGATAATACAGATGAACAAATCTCATGTGGCAGAGAAATATGATGAAAAGGGAACACTTCTTTCTTCTTCTTACTGTCATTTCATAGTCAGATGTTTTATGGGTATATGGAGACATAAAGTATGAGAGGAGCTGTAGAACTGTAGATGGACCCATTATGACAAGTTCTCTATTACTTGCCCTGTGAATACCCAATCCAGAATGCCTATTGTTGCCAAACTGCAGAAAATATTTCTATTCTAAGGGTTAGTTTGGACAAGAAAAGCTGATAAATGTTAGAGCTAAAATAAAACTATGGAGCAGAGCTAAGTGACCCAATAATAGTATCTTAGAACTTTTTTATTCACATGACACCTGATGTATGCAGCTGCAGTTCCCAATAATTTCAATGGCTCCTAGTAATTTAAATTACTATAAATGACAGTGAGATCAATTCTTGCACAAAAAGGCATTTTCAGTTGAGATTTTTCTGTCTCAATGCTATGTTGCACCAGTTCAAGCACTGTTTTCTCTTTTGTCACTTTTTGGTCAAGACATATTCTCTGTAAAAGGTTCTGGAAGAGTTCTGTTGCATTAATAGTTTCTAACTGAAGGCATCATTTGCCAGAGCCTATATTCAGTGTCACACTCTTTAGAAGAATTGCTCTTGGCATCACAGCCTAATGGTATTACAAATCCTGTCACAATATCAATAGTGAAGTGGCAAGAGAGTTAGAAATATTAGAATGGTTCTCCATAGTCATATACCTTGGCAAAGAATAATCTGACTCTTCTCTTGCTCCTACCAATGAAATGTTGTCAATCTCATCTATCCAGGTTTATAGCCTGATTGGAAGACCACTGGAATCAATCTTCACCTGTCTGTCCAAGGGGAAAAAAGAATTCCAATTTAAGTGCTTCACAGTGTTCTAAGAAAGAAGAAACTTGAACTTAGTGTGTAAACAGATCAGTTATATGATCACTTGTTTCAGATTTATCAAGGAAGTAAATCGCCATAGCAAAATACTCTTTTGGATAAATTGTAAAACAAGATCATATAATCCAGCACACTCCACACAGACTTCTGTACATCTAGGACGATCTGTCAAAAAGCCACCTTAGAAAGCATCAAGCAGTATCAAATTTGACCTATCAGACTACTGACTGCAGCCTGTCTGCCATATAGCCCCACTGAGTAACTGGGTAAGTCATGACAGAAAGTATTTGTTTGGTTCTTTCTACACAATTCTGAAAACTAAGCAAAAGAATTGCCAAGATAGCAGTGGTGTAGAAAAGTTTACAGAATTCCCTGAAGTTAAATGGATGTGTTCAGATGGTATATATATCATTTCACATGAAAACCTCATCATCTTAGTAAAACCACGTGTACTTATTATAACAACTTTGACTCTGCCAAAAGAATTAGTGATTTTAATCTATTATTTTATATGATTAGTTGGATTTCAATTTTAAGCCTTAGAAGAGGGTGTAAGGTGTCTGTGAGAATAGTTGTTCATTATTATCCACTCTGACACCAACTGGATAGGAAAAGAATTTCCATGCATTGCTGATATAGCAAAGAATCAATAGGAACAAGTAACCATATCTGAAATGGAAGAAACTTGAATATAGTCAAACCAAACTTTTCTGATTTTTATTATCAGTCTCTTTAATTAGACCATTTTAAATGTTTACCACAGAAAAAAAGTAAAAGCACTGATGGAAATAAACCATTCTAAAACAGTTGCATTGTGCCAATGAAATTAGTTTTCCTTCTGTAAAAACATAAGAAAACATAAGAAAATTATTTTCTTGTGTGTCATGCTTGATTGTGCGTGTGCCACAATTCCAAAGAATGTGTACAGTGGGAGCAGTCACTTCTCCTATATAACTGTAATATGGCTTCATATACAATCATGAACAATTTACATAGGTTATATCTGCGCAGGAACAACCATATTTAATACAGTCCTTCAGTTAAAAGATTGTTATCAGTCATCTTCTAGTGGGAATATTGTCACCTACAAAGCAAGCATTCAGTCTGAATATTAGGAAAAGGTAGGGCCCTTTGTTTGTCAGTGTAGCATGCTTAAGTGGATTAGGAAGGCTGAAAACAACACAGGTATTTCTGTATTTTTAAAAACCCTTCTTTATAAGTCCATATGTCAAACAGTCACTAAGTCAGAAAGCAACTGTAGTCTTGTACTGGACTCTCAGTGTATCCCTGCAGATGTTGAGCAGCATCTGTGCTGATGGAAGTTAGTATAATTCTTCCTCCATTCTGCCACAGAGTTACTCATTACAGTTCACCTCATATCACTGCTGCCACCTTAAAATCATCTCTTCTCCTTAGAGCTTTCAAGCGATTTTCACTGTTCTATCTTTCTTTCCCCACCCCTACCCCAACCCCCCCCCCCATATGTGTTGTGTCAGCATTGCAAGCCTGGTGAGAAATGGAGAGAGCTGCCATGTCTGCATCCCCTTGATGATTTTTCCTGGAAAAGAAAGAACTTTTAATTTTTTGTTAAAGGGTATACAAAGAGAAAGCAAGAAGTCTCACTACTTATACTGTGGACAGTTTTACTTTTGATCTATGATCAATATGTATGGAAATAGAGAATAATTACTTCCTGCTTTTAATCTAGTGTTGGGATTCTGGTGTCCTTGGGATTTGCTCTTAAGACCAGAGTGAGCACAGGCCATTTCACCCATACTAATGCACTTGAGCCCCTCTCTCCTGTTCTCTAAGCTCTTTTTCAGTGTTGATTCTGTCCTGTTATCTTCCCTGCCCTTCTCTG
This sequence comes from Hypotaenidia okinawae, assembly GCA_027925045.1. Lineage (NCBI taxonomy): Eukaryota > Metazoa > Chordata > Aves > Gruiformes > Rallidae > Hypotaenidia > Hypotaenidia okinawae. The sequence goes on along the minus strand of BSDF01000013.1, from coordinate 7,519,237 downwards.
CCCTCAGTCCAGTCTCATTCTTTTCAGTTCTTCAGGATCCATAGTCTTCTCTTGGAGCATGTATCTTTTTGACCACAGCCTCTGTCTTTCCTGCACTCTACTGACCGTTTCCTGTTTCTCTCAATTCTGCCAGTCTCTTTGTGTCAGATTCTCTTAATTTATATCCCTAGAAACCTTTTTATCCCTCTGTAATCAAGTGGGATAGCTTGTTCCCTGGTCCTGCAAATGGCTGAACTTCTCTGAAATTTTTCTAAATTTTTTGTTTCCTGAAATTTTCTAAAATAACCCTGAGAATCTTCAAAACTTCCTAGAAACTTTCAATCTAAATACTTCCTTTTTTGCAAAGCTACGAGCACTTGAGAATATGCCTTTATGACACTAATCATGAAAAACCTTAACAGGAGACAATCGTTTAGTGTTACCCTTTCAAATGTGCCCAATATTATTTTTGACTTAATATTATGCCTTATTATGCCATTAATTCACGATATGTGATTTCACTGAGTCTGTTCTTGTTACCATGAAAATTAGTGTCGTCATCACTGGTCATCACTGCTAGCTCTCTCTCCCTGTGTTTTAAAAATATTCACATAAATCACTGATACCAAAATACTGATGCTGCACAAGCAAGTTTAAACAAAGTCTTGTAGACAGAGAAAATGTGTAAATGGAGGACTAGGCGGAAATAGCACTTCTTATAACTACAAATACATCTTTCTTCTTTTAAAAAAAGGAGGGGGGTAGTAAGTTCTTTGATGCCAATTCTATTTTTAATTAATTTGTAGGGTCATGGATTAACATTGCTTGAAAGTGTGAAGACTGAAGCTTCACTTTGACGCTATACATTAAGATTTAATGACCTAGACTTATTTACACCTAAATGAGTTTTTTAATGGTCTAATTAACAAAATGTATCAGTTTGCCTCTTTAAACTAAGCCACTCTGAGGTAGTATCTTTTAGTAATTTCAAATGTTTAATAAAAGATGAAAGCCTTTCATTATTTTAAGTGAGCGGTTTTCTGACAAGCCATTTCATCTTAACATATTACTGCTGCCTCCAAAAATTGGACTTTACGTTCAGAATAAATTTAAATTAGGATCAATTAAATTTAAATTTAAATTCAGGGGAATGTGAGTATTTTGTGCAGGAAAAAGGGAAAGAAATATTTGGATCTTGATAAACTCCTGTGTGGGAAATTCTAGCTCCCGGGATTTGCTGTTGCCAGAATAGGGTCCTGTGGATCGTGCTGAAGTGCCAAAGGTCCAGTTTGTGAAATGAGCAGTGATGGTCTCCTCAATCCTGAGAAGAATAAATCACCCATTTCTCTTGCCTACTGAGTCAGACTTCAGCCATCACGGATTAAATCTAGTTCTATGGTTTGGTTTTACTAGGAAATTAAATTATGAAATACTTTTCAGTGATTTTTAGGCATTCTTTCCAGCTGTGTTAACTAGTATTCAACATGCATCAAAAGGCAATATATTAATTATCTGAATTTTATTATCTTCTTTTGTCTGGAGGTTTCCACATACCTTGCAGAGATAAATTTTACCCCCTTTTTTAATGAGCAGGAAGCTGGAATGCAGAATAATTCAGGACTTGCCCAAGATTACAGAGAAAAGTGAGCAACAGACCTCTTCATTCTTAGCTAATTCTTAGTTTTGTGACACAGGCTGACATCTCTGACGTGCAATAGTAACTTACATAAGTGGCAAACTTCAAGTACAAGAGGTCCCCCACTGGTTTCCATGGGGCTGCTTGTATGAATCAAGTTGAGCATTCAGATAAGGTATTTGCAGGATTAAGGCTTTACATATGGTGGAGAATTGAGCTTTATATAAACTTTAAATAGATTCCCAATCCTTTGTGCTTCCCATTGTCCTGTGTTGCCTCTCACTCTGAAATAGGGCATATCAGACAGCCAGGAGAGCTGAGCAGACAACTGGAAGGGAAAACGCTGGCTCCTATGAATTAAAAAATCTAAAGGCTGACCCCCCAAATCATACGCTTCAGTTTCAATAACTTCCATGGCTTTGATACAATCCTGTGATTCTATTTTGGTTTGTCTTCTGATTTTTGAACTCCTGGGGTTGGCTACACTGACATCATCTCTAAATTTGGTGGGGAGAGAGAAAGGCAAGCATTGTTAGGGTGAAGGAGCCTGAACAGCAGCAGCTGCTGATCTGCTCAGTCAACACAGTCTATTTTATCACACGGCTTGAGATCGAAGGTTTCTCAACTATATTTTTAGCACAATAAGTAAAAGCTTATTTGTTTTTTGACTGAGGTGATTATACCCTCGTGTAAGGTGCTACTGCTTGTTCTGCAAAATAATAAAGGCTGTTAATCTTATGAGAAACTCAGGGGTGCAAAATGAGCGTAACTCAAATCTCTGTTATATTACACTCATAGTCAAAATGCTCAGAAAACAGACCTGCATCTCTGAAGTCATGATTATCTCTGCTTTAATGTGCATTGCATCAGTTACAAAAGATAAAAAGTAACTTACCCGAGTCTCCTGTTAGGCTGAGGAGCTATGCAATTTAAGTAAATAACAACATAGAACATAGCAAGATCAGCAAGATCAGAACAGGGAATATGTCTGTTTATGAGCTCTACCTCAGGAGTATTTTTAGTCTCTTTCCCTTAGAGAAAGGATTTGTGGCAAGAAATACGGTACATTAAGGGAATTCACTGTCCTCTAAATAGCCCCTGCACTGGAGGCCATAAAGTACTGCAGATCATAATTGATCCTTCAGCTTACCACCAGTGGTAGGTTGGTAGTTTTGTGACAGACTGCTGAATCCAGGCAGTGTAGACCAACTCCCTGTAACTTGTTCCTAGACAGTGCTACAGCGAATGCCCACAGCTGCAGCAAAGCGGTGGCTGTGTCTGCGTGGCACCACGCAGTATCGCACAGACGTACCAGCGAGCCAGTGCCGGGTGAGTACCAGGAGCCATCTAGCAGCAATAGCACAGTGCTCTGTTTGGGTTTATTACTCTGTTAGGAGCAATATGTCAATACTACCATTCTGCTTTTAGTACCAAGTGAATCTGGAAATATTACTGTATAACACTGCACTATGCTATGCAGACAGGTACCTGGTGGAATGGGAACAGGGAGGGGAAATTCGGGCTCCGATTGGAGTCAGTAGGAGTTTTCATGTTACTTCAGTTGGTTCAGGATTGCACCCATGGGGTTTTTTACTGGTTTGGGGTTTCCCACATACACATGGGTTCATCCTACAGCTGGTAGATCACAGCCTGGTGATTGTCATTCTTATTCTTCATCTAAGTTGTTTTGCAGCTGTTATAAACTGAAGAATAAAAGATAAGTCTCTGGCAATGTTTTGTCTGTTTAGACAGAAAGGTCTTTAGGAACAAGGTCTGTTGCTATAGTGCCTAGCACAATAGGGGCCTGGGTCTCAGTTGCAGTCAATGCAGTATCCTCATTGTAGTAGTAAGTGTTCCTGAGGAGACAGAAAAATACAACAGCTACTCTGTAATGCAGTCATGCACCATAATGGCATAAAATAATTTGACATACAGACTAGCCACATTATGTGTGGAATTACACCTTGCTATGCAAAAACTTCTCAGGTACTAAAAATAATCTTTCATGTAGCACTGATGATCTTGCAGTAACCCAAATGATTTTACAGAACCCAGAGCTCTCTTTCACATACATCCAGATACCATACTCTGTAAGGTGGCACTGAACTCAGGGAAATGCAGCTACATGGCAGATGAAATGCAGAAAATACTTAACAGTACAAGAGCTGCAAGACAGAATGTGAGCTAAAAACATGCACTCTGTTAATCTTGTGAGATGGATTTAAATAAGTAGGAAATTATCTACCGGGATGGAATTTGGCAAGAAGACCGAACGTAACATTCCCTCATGTCATCCAGAATGTGTCACGTCCATCTCAATAATGTCCTTCCAGATGGAAATGAGCAGAAATTTTCCAGTAAGCAATGCTTCATTAGAGAATGCTGAGTTACTGAAAACAAAAGTATTTCTCAGGAAAATCTCTGGGTCTTTGCGTTTGGGTTTTTTTTTTCTCTTCTTCCCCGCTCCCCCCACCCCCCAGCCCCATGCAGGCAGGGCTCCATTATTATTGCTCTGCAGCAGCCCTTCCATGTGGCACCTAGCAGCCTTCCTGCAGCTTAAGTAGAGCTCACGTATGTCTCTGGTAGAGCTGGAAACCCTGAATTTCTGAGTTCTCTGACCCAAGGGGGCTCCTGCAATTTTGACTTCTCTCCTCCCAACAAATAATTTGGATATCTTAACTACTGCCCCAACTCCTGGCCTGTGGGGATGGAAGCCTAGAAGCCATAGGAAATTTTGCCCAGTAGTGGCTCATTCTTTTGCATCTGCAGCACTGGGCCCTGTAAATATCAAGAATGCTGGTTAAAGTGATTATGTCCATATTTCTGAGGTTCTTACTCTATTGGTAGGTGAGAAACAACCCCAGGAGCCCTGAGGTTGTCTCAGATCCACTGCTTTTATAATAGGATGTTTCTCAGGTTCATCCAAGGTTTGTACAGTTGATGCCATTTGTTTCAGACAAAATAATCAGAACCAAAGCTATTTTTTCCAGTGTGAAATCTTCAGCATGTTAATTCCATCTGAAATTTTGAGAATCCTCTTTTTTATTCTCATTCAAAACAGAGATGTGAATCAGAGATGTGAATCAGAGATCTCGAATTTGAGTGAAAGCAAACACTGTATGGGAAACTACTCAGTGCTCACTCCTTGGACCAAGTGCTAGCATCACTTCAGACTTGTCTGCTTGGTGTTTGGCCATCTGTGGTTGGTTTGGTTAGTCATTTTCTGCCTGTGAGATGTGGCACATCCAGAGTGGGAGGTTGATAAAGTTTAGCACTTAAATTTTGGTAGTATATTGTGTACAATACAGCCATCAAATGTACTGTAACCTTCAGCTATCCTGTTTTTTAACCATGACTTTTGTAGTGTCAAGATGTGTTGAATCATATGTACACTATGTTCAGTTGTGGTATGTGCAGAGTTCAGAGCTTAGTGACTCTGTTACGCAAAGTCTCCCTGTGCCTTCACAACTATCATCTTTACTCTTGACAGAAATATGAATGTTAAAGATGCTCTCTGCTACCCATAACAACAATGGGTCATTGCAGCAGAGTTAATAGCTGTGGAAGGACTGAGCACGACTGACCGGTGCTATGAAACGTCATAGCATAGAAGATGGAACCATCTTCTGTCTTACGCTGACATGGAAGAAAGCTAACAGCACTTTAGATTAACAATCTCTGATATGCATATAATTAGGATTAAGTTTGCAGTTGGTGGGGTGAATAACAATAATTACAGCTCTCAGAATGTGCTTTGATAACTATTGAAGAATTATAATAATTCACCAGCAGATTTTATTAGAAACCAAGAGATATATGGTGCCCGTGTGTGCCTATATGTAAAAGCAAGGGTGGCCATGGCTGCAGGTTGGTACCTTGTCCCTCTTTGTGTCCCTCCATTAGATTAGGTAGAATGGCAACCCAGTGCTCTTGCCAGGCAAAAGCTGTTTGCAGGTCATTTTTAAGAAGATTTGCCTAGGATCATAGAATCAGAGAATGTTAGGGGTTAGAAGGGACCTCGAAAGATCATCTAGTCCAACCCCCCTGCCAGAGCAGCATCACCTAGATTAGGTCACACAGGATCACATCCTGTACTAGGCCACGCTTTGCTCGGCATTACCTGAGAATGTAAATGAATTTGGCACTCACCTAGGAAAGAGTGCATTAGCCTTCTGGCTGTAGTAGGACTACACGTATGTGGCAAAGTGTTTGCAGGAGCAGGGCTGGAGAAAGCTTTGCCTAGGATTAGCAGCTGTCAATTTTCACAGGCAGAAAATGCAGAAAGCCTTATTCAAAGCAGTGTGGTGAGATTTCCCCACCAACTGTTTTGCAAAAATTATATTAATAAACAGTTGATCTGGGAATTATTCCAGTCAATCATGCACAGGGACATCAAAAAAGAAATGGTGCTGGCGTTGTTTTATGTATAACGAGTGAGATGTCAACACTGTGCAATGATTTGAGCATGCTGGTGCCTAACAAGAAAGGAAAGGTGTATGATGGAGGAAAGAGAGAGAAAAAGAAAAGTTTGAGACAGTACTTGTTTAAAGAAAGAAATCCATCATATGACTTTTTAAAATGAGGATAAAACTACTCTCCAGCTGCATACAAATGGGAGAGCATCTCACATATTAAAATGGAACTGGGACTTTCAAGTATTTCACTCAATATGCAGAAAATGATACGGGATGTTGACAGCTTTTCTCCACGAAGAAGACAGCTGTGGGGGTCCTTTTATTAGACCATACTAAAAAAATTCCTAAAGTGATGTTTTCCCAAGTAAATAGGCAAATAGTCAAGAAAACAATCAAGTGCTGGTTTTATTTTGTTGTTCAGTATGGAGTTTGTTACATTTTCTGCAAATAATACACAAAACAAATCCCTTTTTAAGACTGTGGGAAGTATTCATATATGACAAATGGTGATTGGTTTATAGATGTGCTGAGCTGGTAATGTCTGTGTTCTCCAGAGCCTATGAATCATCTGACAGTGCCAGTGTGATGTTCAACTAGAACAATATTTTCCTTTTCTATTCTGGAACATCCTGAACTTTCCAGAACCAGGGAGCCTTCCTTATAATGACACCCTGTGAAATGACAGATCCTATCCATTCTCAAAGTGTCACATTCCCATGTGTGAACTACACATGCTGCATGTGTGAACTATATGTATTGCCCTTATTCTTGCACAGGTGCCCATAGCAGAGAGACAAATTTTGGAATCAAACACTCAGATTAATGTGCTAGCTTCTAGCCTTATCCCCACCTCCCCGTGGCAGGGACTGGTCTGGGAGCTACCTCTGCAGGTAAACTCATGGGGTTTAGATGCAAAGTGCCTGCTGTGGAAGTACTTTGGCTCAGGAACTGCTCTCTCCATGTCCCAGTCAGCTGAAAAAACTCATTCTGAAGTAGTTCTTCGTGGACCTTTTGTCTTCTCCAAGAACAGAAGGAGATGTGTGGGAAGACAATATATGCTGTTGAAAATTATGGTTTTATCTTTCACAAAATATTTATGATCCTTGTATCAGCATCTGGGACACAAAACAGTTAATATGCAAACAACAGTGTTAACTGGGATATTAAGAACGTCAGTAAACATATACAGTATAAATTTGGCAGGTGATAGATCGAGATAAAAATCAGCCTGGCAGCTCTTAATTTCCATTTCCATTCAGGAGACAGTTTCTCAGAGATGAAGTACTGCTTCATGAAACAGCAGCACTTTCCCATGCTTTGCATCTCACAGATTCAGTTTGCATTTCAGGGAAAGAATGCTTATTCCCTAAAACTTCATAAATTAAGTTTCCCTCCCATGGCAGGAGGGTTGGAATTAGATGATCTTCAAAGTCCTTCCAACTCAAACCATTCTGTGATTCTGACTCTATTTGTTTCCTCTCTTAGTCACTTTCAATCAAACCAGAGGTTTCTTTGTTGTTTGTCTTTCCATGTTTGCTTGCAGAGCTACAGTTAAACAGTAATTACAACTTGGACAGGCGACAATTTAATGCCATTCCCATTTAACTCTCTTTTTCAAGATTTGATGATGTATGTCTTCATCATAGTGACTGCTAAGTAATCACATGGAAAGCCAAATGTATCAAGTATAGATGTTATTATAGTTTAAAATAATTTCTGTTTAAGAAAAGGACCAATGAAATTGATATATTGAGAGGGTTTTATAAATCTCTGCAAAGACACGGGAATATATTGCATAGTGCAATGTGAGTTACATCTGCAGCTCGTCCTTGTTTGAAAATCCTTATGTGGTTTTGAAAATTCATCTCATTTGCTCTTTTTAAAATATGCACTGTACTTTGTTCCTCATGTTTTCCAGTGGTAGAACTGATAGTCTAAAATCATCTTCATGGATTGTCATCTGAGAAGTTATTCCACTGGCTAGTCCTTTACCTCTTGTGAAATACAAACACCTCTCCGTGTCACACCTCTCTCTGCTTACCCCATTCTCCCTAACGAGCTGACTTTTGTGTCTGACATCCATCAGCACATAATCAAGAGATATTCACTAACTTAATTAGCCTACACTGCATTTTCCTGAAATCTCTCTTGACCTCTCTTACCATGTCTTCTAAAGGTCCAGACCATCACCTATACTACAGTTGCTCTCCCCTGGCTCAGCTTCCTCTATTCCTCTTCTATGTCCACATTGCTACCCAAGGTGAGACCATTTATTGCTGCTTTATGACTCTTCTGCTGTATTTCCACCAGGATTTCAGTGCCACCTGGGGCTTCTCAGTGCTAGAATCACATATATCTGTCATAAAGTAAATATAGAGAAGTAAGGGGAGCAGGTAGGAGTCGGGTTGCCCACAAATGCTGAATAATGGGACTAGAAAGAAATGCTGCAAGTCACTGTAAGCTGAAAGCTTACATTAATGTCTCTATATGCGTGGTATACTCAATGGTTGGTTAGCTTTGGGGGGCATTGCACAGTAAAGATGCATTAGAGTAATTATATTGTAATGACAGAAGATCACGAGTTAAAGATGTTGTGGATCCTGTTAGTATACACATCTGAAATTGTCTGGAGCTGATGTGGGAGGTGTATCCACATGGAATTTGATAGCACTGATATTGTAATTAAAGCTGAGGAGATGGGGTTTGTACTTATTTCCTACTGCTGCCTGTGAATATTAATTAGCTCATGTAACCACCTGACCCTAGCAATAATCAGCTCTGTTAGATAGAACAGGAGGGAAAATGTGAATTGCCCACTAAATATTTATTAAGAAAGCTGAGATGAAAATAGCCCAGTTGCAATATAGAACAGAGGCTCCTGGCAGCCCAAGTGCCTCCTCCCTTGTGGAAGGAAGAGCAGCATCTTTCTGGTTTCCTGGAGAACAAGGGCATTTCTGGCACCACACGGACGACAGAAACACACCCGTGTCACTCACCAATGAGTAAGAGAGTCATGGGTCAGCAGAGATCTCAGATTTCTGAAGGCAGCTGAGAGGCTTTTTTGCTGCTTACATTCCTGCCTGCCCAGGTTGTAAGGACCAGAGATGTCTCCAGAAGGCCAAAAATGTTAAGTCTGAGCTGAAGAGCTCCTCCAATTCCGGACACCATGCACAGACATATGTTAAGTCTTTCTGAGGCCTTCAGCATCACCCTCAAATGATTATTTCATCACTTGCAAAAATGGGATGAAAGAGTATATGGGGAAACCTCTACAAATGAAGCTAAATAAAAGTGAGATTCTGTCCACAACCCCTGGGCTGCCTGACAATTGTCTCTGCCTGGCAAACCAATCCTTTTCCCACTCTCACTGGCAGTGTAGTGGGAGCTTCTGGGATACCGGAAAATTGCATTAAGGGGAAAGATCGGGGTGCATGCTTTTTAAACATGGCAAGTAGGAGCCATGGAGAAAATGAAGATTACTCTGTATCTGCAGCATAACTAGGTAGCACTGTTTCTCTCCTCGTTAGGTCCTGGCCTTCTTTGTTGCTGCTGAAGCCTTCCTAATGGTTTCCTGATAAGACAGTTTATGTTTTTGTCCTTCTCACATCTCTCTCATTTGTTCCTATTGCAGTCCCCTCCCCAATCGTAAGGCTCCAATCACCTATGATATACAGTCTTTGGAGTCTGTGTGGAGAGACAGGCTGTGCTAAAAAAATTGTGTGTTCCTAATTGCTTTAGGGTTGGCTGGGCACTAATTCTCAGAAAAGGTGGTAGAGCACGATGCTGCTGGGCACTAGTGTCTGGCTGCTGCTCTGCTGGAGGTCCGTGAGCAACAATAGCACTGCGAGTCCTCTTTCTTCTTTCCTGACAGCACCACAGTACCTGTATCTTAATCAGTCAGTGTCAGACAGTGTCACAGGCTCTGAACGCTCCTCTAAGCAAAGCACAGCACAAATACCTCCCTGCTGCTTGTAGCTTAGGTTACCATTACTAGACTGAGCTGCCTGATGGAACACTTAAATGCTCCAGACAGGCTGAAATCTTCAGAAGCGTTGGCACCAACATGTCTTCAGACCACGACACCCCTGAGCCCCAGGTCAGGCAGTTTGTGGTCTCCTGACTCTGGCAGAGGCTGCCACCCCTGCTACCCTGCTAGTAACAGCACAGACAGGAGGCAGAGAGGCTGCCAGAGGCGACGGGAGGAAAAGGTTGTCATGGTTCTTGGTATAATTTTAGTCAAGTGTGTTACAGAGAATGAGGAATTTGTGTAGATTTTACACTAAAATATTGCATGGCTCCTCAGTTATCTGATTTGCAACTTTCATGACTAGCATGATTTACATCAGAAAGGTTGATGGGGAAGCCTACCCAAAACGAAAGAGCAACAGAAGAGTTTTAAAGGAAACAATGGAACTGCTGATTATAGGGAATAATTGTAGCTCCATCAAAGTTAGCGTGGTTTACTGTTCCCAGCAGTAAGTCTAGCATCAAAGGGAATCCTAAACCTGAAACCCTCTGAAAGAAGTGGGTTAGGAGATACAAACTTATTCATGTAGAGAACAAAGAGAGCATTTTGCAAGAGGAACAGCCTGGCTTTGGCTGATGCAGTGACAGTGCTCCCTTCCCTGAGCATTGAGAGGTTAAGCTTGGGCTTTTAGGCCTTTCACTATGTCAACAGATTTTCCTCAAGGCCCTGTACCTTCATGGTATGATTAAATAAAGCTTTATTTTTAAAAACATCATATAAGTTACATCTGTTCAGAGGATCCTGCTGGGAACGTTTTTAAGTTCTACAAGCAAGTTAGACATCTGTGGTGTTAACACAGGGGCCTGGTGAACTGCGCTCACCCATGGGCACTGAGTATGTACAGCAGCTTTAGGAAACTTTTGGTGTTTGAATGTGTTACAGAGTAAGAGCCCCCAATGATAAACTTCAGCAACTTGACTTTCTTTCTGCTTGTTCATTACCACTTTACAGGCCCATCTCATGCTGTGTAGGCCCTCACTGTGTGTGGAAGTTAAATAATAGATTATTTGGAGCTACCCTGGTACTAACAGCGTAGACAGGAGGCAGAGCTGCTGCCATAGAGTGGACAAAAGATTCTTGTTGCAGTGGTTGATATAATTTTGGTTGCATATGTTACAAAGAAATGAGGTTTAGTGTGGAAGTGCAAAGGAGCAATGATGGCTTTACACTGGGCGTTACCATTTGGCTGCGTTAGTTTTCCTCCAAAAAGAGGATCTTCCTGTTCAGTGGAAGGTTTTTGGAGGGTTATTTTTGTCTCAGATTTTTCACTGAGTGTATTTCTCTGTTCCCTTTTCAATCAAAAGCATTTCCCCCCAGGTTAGGTGTGTGCCTCAGTGTAGAGGCATGTCCTCCACAGCATGGTCCAGCACTCAGGCGGATCTAACTCTCTCTTCCTTCTAGATAATATAGTGGCGACTTGAAGACATCTCCTGCAAAACATGTACATAAATGGAAGCAGAAATCAGTGGCACTTTATTTTTTTACAAGCAGAAGCCATTCACCCATTTGAGGTGTTGCAGGATTGAGACCTTGTTTAGACACAGGATACTCAGTTCAAACAGTATGCTCAGCTTTCATTTCTGAAATCTTACACAGATTGTAAATATTTTGGAAAGGAGAAGGAATACAAAAAGGCTCAACTACTGCATATTCAGAGGCCTCAGCTTTAGTAAAATGTTACGGTTTCATGAGTCTACCTTATAATTCATTTGAGCTGCCCCAGAAGTAAAAAGATAGTGGTGTTTCAGAGGCTGATTGCAGAGGTCGTAACCTTCTGCACACAATATATTGAACAATTCCATCATTCCTGCCTTCAAAGTGAATTTAGACTGACATAGCAGAACAGAAAAAATGCTTAATAAACTATGGGTTTTATTGCACACATACAGAGTCTCATAGGTATGCATTCAGCAAAGAGTGGGCACGACTCTGTAATAGGTACACTAAAAAAAGCAATCTGTTTGTATTAATATCTCCTTTCACCACAGCGAGTAAAGAAAAGTCCTTCTGTTATTTTACCCTTTATCCTCATCAGTTTTACATTTGTTTGACTGTAGTATCACCTCAGTAAAGAAACCTTGTTATGCAAAGTGATAAATGCGAAATGTAAGGGAATTAATCCTTTACAGGTAGTAGTAGACACAGTGCACTGAGCCAAGAGAGGGATTCAGGAACGTTGCCCTGGCAAGCACTGGCCTGCAAGCGTGTCCTCTAGCGAGGAGAGAAACTTTCCACTGCGTTGCCACTCCAGCTTCCTCAAGAGCAAGGGAGGGGAGTGCTTCCAGGGGCCAACCCATCAGCCCTGATGCTGAATCAGCCCAAGAATTTTTAACTACAGGAAAAAAAAAGGATCATACCAGAGGATTTTCTCCTTGATGAGAACTGCACCCCGTTCTAATCAGAGATGGAAATTTCTGAGGTACTCATGACTTCTTTAGCAGTTGAGAGCAATACAAAATAGAAATCATGGTCGTGCACTTTTCACCTTAGGCATAAGCAATAGTTAACCCTTTGATGTGATACGACTTGTAGAGAAAATCCCTCAGACTTTCATCCCCTCAACAAAATCCACAACAAAAACAATTGATAAATCATGCCTAGTCTTTGGCACGCTCTCCTTCACAGCACCTAGAGGAAAGAGAAGTTTTAGTATCCCCAATTTCCAGGTAAGTAGCTGAGCTCTATGAGACTTAGACCAAAGTCTGCAGGACATCAGAGTGCCTTAAAACATTTGAGACCCTAGGCCTCAATGAAGGCTGGGAAGCAAAGGCTTTATCCAAGGGCTTCATGTCTTCTGTGTTTATAATAAACACAGCACCATCCTTCACCTATAGAGAAGTTCCTCACCATAAATCTTCATTACCAACAATTGCTTTTGGTTTGCACTGTCACTGTTTCATGGTGTTGTTCAGCTGCCATTACCTTACTTTTCAGCCATATGTTGTCAGTCATATTTTGTTTCTTCTTGTGTTATTGTCAGGCTATAAACTGCTTAAGAGTCCCTGAAATGTGTAATTTTGGTCCTTTTCAGTTTTCAGCTAATCCTGCTGCTTAAATGCAAGAATATCACATTTACCATACAGAGAGATTTATTTAAAAACCAACTGTGAATTGCACTGAGGAATCTTCAGTAAACCATGACAATAAATGATGAGAGGATGTTTGCCTGGAGGACATCTCCCTAGTGAGGTTTGGTCTTAAGCAGGCATTCTGTTTGGAAGTCAGATATCTTGTTTCTTGAGATTTTCAAGTTTCTTGTACAATTCCAATGTCTAATATTTATTTATTGGTAAACAAAAACTCATAACAAGATGACACAGTTGTTTTGTATGTATAGCCAAGTGTACTTAAAAAGAGACCATGGACAGTTGTGAAGTAGAAAATGATGGTCCACATTTCTTCAGAGAACAGTTTCTGCTCTGAGGTGCATCTCTTTGCAGTGTTACAGTCTTGGGTAGGGTCTGCTGTCAATTTCTCTAAATGAGCTCGCTCACTTTTGTAACTGTGGCATTTGCATTAGTTCACCATCCAAAACTCGCCTTCCTTTGTGGGTGCCACCCTTGCTCTGCTCAGCATCTATGCTAATATGGTGTTTTGGCAATTACATGGCTGAATACTGGTGCCTCAAATAGTCCACCAGTTCAAACCTTCATCACTCATCAGGTACACAAAACCAGTTTTCCAGCATGGTATTTTGGACACTCTATTAAAAGGAGACAAATGTAACAGCAGTAGAGGTATCTGCATGTACACCAGTGGAGGTATAGGATGCATGTGCAGGGAATGAGGTACGGCTTATTATGTTTGAGGGAGATGGGTGCAGTTCTGATGCTCATCTAACCCCCTGACATCCCGTATCACAAGCCTGTACGTTAATTTCACACCTGTTACAAGTGATATAGTATTTCCTCACAGGTTTATTTAAACACTGATGCAAATAAGAGTGAAATATTTTTTCACTTGACCAATGAGAAGCATGAGTGTAAATACCTAGGGACCCAGCATCCCTGGCCAGTTCATTGGGCCTGGAGAGTTACTTACTGGTTGCTTCTCGGAAACTTCACCACAAATGGACATCCAGGTAATGGGCCAAGAAAGTCATCAGACTTCAGGATTCCCCTGTGGACAAATCCTCTCAGACATTAAAAGGTAACCAGAATGCATTTGTGTCAGGCTACAGTTATCAAAAAGTAACACCTATAGAAAAGTTTGGGTTGAATCTTTCAAGGTAAATTAACCTGCACCATGTTTTGAATAACTGTATCCAAGATGAAGTCTTCCTCCCTAGATGAGCTATTTCATCTCTGCTCTGTCACTTGTTGCCACACTGGGCAGAACTCTCCTTAAAATAGAGCAAAAGGGAAGACTATTGTCAGACTCCTAAATTAATAAAGCTCTCCCCTGATCTAAACCAGCCCAACCATTTACTTGCTGCAGCGAGCAGCATGTTCTCAAGTTCCGGGGATTCACAATGGGAAAATACGCCTCTTTGCCTCAGCCACACATCTGATTGATAGCCCTTAGGCAGAAGAGGGGTTTGAAAGGCATCTAACCAGTAGCAGCACACAGCGCCTGGTTCTTGGGTAGTGCAAGGTTCAGCAGCCAAGTAAAACAAAAAATGCATCGCACCTTTCCTCCTTGCCTTCAGCAACATCTGCTTGTGTGACAAAGTGAAAGCTCAGTAGTTCTGCACTTCAAAAACTAGTCTGATGTCTGACTTACAAAGTGCTCGGTAACTCCGTGCTTTGCACTTGCCTAACTGGTTTAATCTCTCACAGTGCAAGCAACTTGGTAACGTTATAATCAAACAGAAGATTGACAAGGGGATGTAGTGAGCTTAACATATACCTCTGATTCTTCTACTGGGGAGTGAGAGATACTTCACGAAGAAAAGAATTCCTCTAGTGGCTTCATTGTTTTCCAGGTATCTTTCTGGTTGAACTTTTCCAATAGTAAAATCTTTACGAAGCAGAACTGCGATCTCTCGAAGGGCTACCTTGGAAACCTCGTCTAATATAAGGAGCTATAATGCAGTAATGAATCCTATAGGCAAACCAGGACTTTTTGTGACTAGCTTGTAAGGTGAAGAAATGGGAGAAAAGCATTGGGAGAGTTAAGCCAGACTTAGACTGCTTTACAGCTTGGGATGTTACAAAACCAAGGTGTCTTCAAAAGCTAGAGCCCAAACTCTAAAATGAAAACCCCTCAGATGAGATGCCCGTTCTCATCTGTACTGAGTTACACTCTGAAAACCAAAAGGGAGTCCTGAAAACACTGGTGTTCAGCTAGCTCTGATAATCACATCTCAAACTGGACTCAAATCTTAACTTTCCATGGCAGGAGTATTTCCTGCTTCGTTCCTCCTGAGATTGTTGCAGCGTGCATAATTCCACAGTTACGTGAGGAAAGAGGCTGTGGACATTTTACAGCTACATAAGAAGGTCCCTTCCCAGTCCCAAGGCCCTACATCAGGCCCGCTAATGAGCAACAAAGTAACGCTTCAACATTCCTCTTTTCCTTCCAGAAAAAGGGAGCAGGAATCCAGGCTGACACAATCCCTCTGAGATGGCCTGTCAGGAAGTTTTATATGCAAAGATAAAAGCAAGCCCATCTGCAAACTAAAACTCGATCCTGGGATAGGAAATGAGTGAGGGAAAAAATAAATTTTTAGTTTATTAAAAAAAAAAAAAGGGCAAATTTCATTTCCAGAATGACAAAGAGGAAATAGATAGCGAAGTCACAGATTTACAGCGAGAGTTCAGCAAACAGACTGAAGTCTATACAAAGTACTGAAAATCAGAGACACTTGAAAGAAATGTTATCTTTCATCCTTCCTAGGAAAACCAGCAATTGCAATCAATTATGTTGTAATTTTAACACTGCCTTCAAACAATTTGTAAGATTTCTTTGCATTTAATAATACAGCGTATCCTGATATGATAAAAGAACACCTTGCAAAATAAAACTTAAGAATGGCCTTGTTCAAGTTGTAGTGAATCTAATAGTCATGTATGTAACAAACCCCACCGATAGTTCAGGACAGTGCAATACCTTAGACTTCTTTTTTTGCCTTTGTGATCAGATTAACATTGAAAAAAATCAGTTTCTAATTTACTTGTAGTTGACTCCTCCTATATACTAAAATTTTGGCTGTCTGAAATCACAGCATATCTGCTGTCCTCAAAAAGGAGGTTATAACAGAGTTCAGTGCCCTGCAATAACCTTAAAGCACACCCACAACTGCACCTGGCGATTGTACCTAACTTAAAGCAGAAAGCTCTGAGACAGGCCAACTCCTTAAGTACTAAAATGATACTAAATGAACATAAAGGCTCAAGTCCTTGAGTGGCATGTGTGGCAGGAAAATGATTTTCTTTTCAGGAGGTTTGATAAAAATAACATTGCATTTTCCTTAAAAAGAAAAATAATCTGGTTTTAATCCAAGCATTATAAACTGTAAAAATGCAGAGGTCACTGAAAGAAAAAAAAAATTTAAATCTCTCTCTGAATACTTGACAGCAGCAGCAAGCAGAAAGGCAGCTGTAACACAATTACTACACTATAACCACTCCCAGAAAGTCTTTGTGGGAAACATCTAGGTTCCTTCAACAGCCCAAGCAGGTAAGCCAAGGAAGAATAAAAGGTATTAGCAAACCAGTGTTACCTACAAGCACGCAAGGGTCTGCCTGCCTCCCTTTAGCGTCCTGTGATGCAGGAGAGCAGTAATGTCTCCCTGGTGTACTAGCTGGCTCTGAACATGCCTCAAAGATCTCTTTTAAATTACAGCCAAGGTGCTATTTCCTTCTTTTTAATGCAGCAAACGTTACACTGCTATGAACAACACGTGTCCTCTTCCCATATTGCAGCAGCCATTTGGAAAGAGCATCTTCTTTACACATGCTGAGATTACACATACACACCCCAAATTTATGTAATTTAGACATTACCATTTGTGTATGTTATATATTTATAAGCATATTTTACATATTTACCTTTTAAAAATGTACTCATATTATTTATAGAGTAATGCTTTAGATTTGTTTCTATTATGGATACCATTTTATACAGGGATATATTTATATAGGTAAATACAGGTGTATCAAGTTCTATTTTGTAAGGTTTGTATATATTCTGGCAACACGAAGGTTACAGGTACTTTTCACCTACTTGTTTGGGTGAGGAGAGGCTAGGGGGTTCTGGGGGCTTAGGAGAGCCCCCAGAACCCCCTAAGGCCAGCGCCAGGAGCATGTGTCAAAGATGTTCCATGAGGTGTCTGACACTGTGCAAGTGATGTGGCAGCCTGCCGGAAGCTTGGAAGCTCGTGCTGCTCTCACGTGCTTCCTGGTGGGTGGGTGGCTGTGGGCACATGCATTTGAAGCACAACCCTGCCCTGACTCCCAGGTGTCCACAGATAGCAGCACGCGCATTCCAGGTGCAAAGCTCTTGTGAAAGCACGCAGCACCTGCCTGCATCTGGCTCCCGGGGCACAGGGAAGGGATGCCAGCGCTTTCCCAGGCTAACACACACACTTCCAGTCCCACGTTGGGGGTCCTGCAGCCCCGGCAGCGGAAGCAGCCTCCCACCCTCATGCCTCAGCAAGGCAGCCGCACAGCCTGTCTGCTCCTTCGCGCAGGGCAGGACGCAGCTCGTAAGGAGCAGCTTCTGATGTAGCAGAATTTTCCACCTGTTCTCAGGATTTATAATTACATGCAACTCACCGTGCACCTTCAGCGATCCATAATTGGTAGGCATTTGCCTCATTAATCATTCAGGTGCTGCGAGCTGCTCCATGCACAACTGCACAAGTTACGGCCAAATTTACGTCCCCGTACCGCGGTCTGTGCCGCTCAGCACGTGCAGGTTGTTTGAACTGCGGTCGGTTCCGAGGACACCCGCAGCTGCTGTAGCTCCGTGATTTAATATCATGAAGTGCCACAAGATGGCACTGATTCCGAGGCACCTCGGCCAGCCACCGCAGCAGGTGCACTCTGGGCTTCTTTGGTCCTTTCTTACGAACTGGTGGCTCGTCACTGAAGATGTACTTAACCGTTGGTACACAACTTGCTGCTGTGGCTGCTTCTTTCTGGAGCCTCTTCCTGCCACCACACCAGCGAGTCCTGCACAGTTGCTCACTGTGCAATGTTCCTCAGCCACCTCCTGTATCTTGGCATGAGACAATCAGCTCCGGCCTCTCACAGTGTTCCCAGTTGGTTCACAATGTCTCTTGCCATTTTGCTAGAATAGTCTTTACTTCAGACCAAACCCTGCCTGTAGTGTCCTTAGCAGTGATGCTCCAGTGGCTCAGCTGATTGATGAGTTACAATAAATGCTTCTGAATCCTTTAGTTGTGACACAGGTTTTCAATTTCAGCCATGTATAATAAATAGCCTAACAAACACAGTGTATTATTTTATGCCTTAAATCATTTCTGTTAAACTGCAAGTTCTTTAACCTCCTCAGAAATGTTTCTGGATAAAACCAATTACTGTCTTCATGGTTTAACATGCCACTCTTACATAGATGGTTTTTCAGTAAAGCCATGCATTACAGAGCCTGCCCAGCACTAAAACAATAATGTTTTTAATTAACAAACTACCAAAGTTTTATCTTGCCTGGAAACTGAGTCTGTTCTGTTTACCAAACAAGAAAAAAAAAATCTCTTTTAAACACCCTTCTTATCTAGGAAAAGATACACATTGGCCACGTGTCAAAATACCACAAAAATTCCATTTCTTTAAAAATAGGACAAATCCCACATTCTTCCTGGGTTTGACTCAAACTCTTAGAGAGAATACAGAAATAAAGGATACAGACAGTACAAACACAGAACAGATGTTTACATTTAAACATACGCCAGTCAGCTGTTAAAAAATGATTCAGATGCCAACATATCAAAGGCGTATTACTGACATATGGTGTCTGACGCTTCCACAAATGAACACGTACGCTGGCTTTGATGACAACCAAGCAAATAGTATTCCTCCCCGTGAACAGTTTATCAGGGGAACAGTCAGATTTGTGCCTGTACAGGAACATGTATTTTTGATTTCTTCTGGAGGACACACCATGTTGCAGCCATAGAGTATGTCAAATCAGGAGACTGTATGTCAAACCATTCATTCGCTCCCTCTTGTTTCATTCATTCTGACCCAGGGCAAGGCTTTAACGCAAGCAGGTCTGATTAGGAGAGAGGTCCAGCTGTATTGTATTGCATCACAGTTCCAGGCAGCACTCAGACAGGGACCCTGTCTCCAAAAAAGGCACAGGGGAGAGCACCCTCTAAACCAGACACAACAGACTGGCCATATCAGGCTGATTTTTCCCCTCTGGAGGCCCCAGAATCAGATGTACAGTTCAGGGAGCTTTAAGATTTCGGCTTTAGAATTCAGTGCCTTCATTTTGCCTATGGTCCTATCTAGAAAGTGCTCAGGGGGTAGCTGTTCCGCTCAGACTCGTGAAAAGCAAGAGTAAAATAAGCAAAGCCCACACTGACACCAGGTGAGGAAGGTCAGGCAGTTGAGAGACTTTACTATGCCTGCAAATACATATAAATAAAAAAAATTAACAAGGGAAAAAACCCCAACCAAATAGAACACTTGCTTAAACCTAAATTAGCCCTACTGTTCTTGCTTACCCCAAACTGTTCCAGTTCCAAACCCTGACTTCCAAGTTCATGTGCACTACCTAATTCAGGTGTCCTTAGGCAATATGTTAAACAACTAACATTTCTGCATCAGCCTAACCTTGAGCCTAGCAGTTAATTCATCATTTCAAACACACACCATCCTTCTGAGGAGGGTTTCCCATCAATGCACTCAATATGGACAAATTCCAAGGCGTTACTCCTTCTCCAGCCACGTCTAAAGCCAAATGGGGTGCACTCACTGGTGCCACTGATGCCTGGACAAGGCTTTCAGCTCATCACTGGCTCACAGGCTGTCACTTCAGAGTACAGAGAGCAAGCTGTCCTCCCTCCCTGGAGGCAAGGGTACATCTGTTCCTCAGCCCAAGGTGCTGAAGACAGGCAGCACACTAACTGGTTTCAGCATAAAAATGCCAAGTGAGTTGGGCTAGCCTTAAGTTGCAGGTCTGATTGCAGGAGGTCTGTCTTCATGTTTCCTGTACTTCCAGTCCCAACGCTTTCTGTCCTTAAATAAAACTACTGTTAGCAGTTACAGAATTTGCAGTTTATCAGCCTCTCCTGTGTGTTCTCTCTGGTATAGAAAAGGAAAAAAAGTCATATATTGTCTTCCAGTCACTAGTCGGTCCTCCTTTAAGGACCTTGTAAGACATTTTTTGTGTATTGTTTCCCTGCATATGTGGGCAGCTTTACTACTTCATCCCCCTCAGGACCACTTAACAACATCAGCAAAGCAATTAAGTGTAGTTTTCAGGAAAATGCCAGAGGCATTACACTGTCTGGATGGGAGTCTCAACCCAATTATTTTCAGCTAGTTGTGAACTGTGGAAAGTGGACTTTACTTCATTATAACTTCAGTTCCCACTGATTAAAAGTCTAGTGTGTTACAGACGGTAAGGAAAAATGAAACAATTAAACTTTCCATCAATAAAATTGCTGCATATTCTTCAACATAGGGGTTTACTTCTCTCCAGAGGAGTGATTAAAATGAACTGATTGAACTATAATTTGATTGACTGAAGAGCCTCAATCCATTGCACTAAAGCTTAAATTCCATCTTATTGCTCTATTTAACTCTGAATATAAAAAAAAAAAAATCCCTGGCAGTCTTGCAAACCTCTTACGCAGGCATCCGGCTGCAATGTCTTGCTGTTCACAGGCTGCAGTAGGTTCTGTTCTTTCTCTCTCTGCTGTGTGTGCATGATTCACAACGGATTGATGCCGAGAAAGAGATGATGACACCTAAGAAATGACGTTAATACAGCTTTAAAAATAAACGGGAAAGGCCTGTTATATTATCAGGTATCTTGTACCTAGTACATAATCATCTGAGGATCCTAAACCAAACAACAGATAAAGTTAATCCAAAAGACTGGAGAGAGTAATTGTCAGGATATACAGTTGTTGCAGCAAAAATTAGCATATTCTCCTGATGAAAAGTGCAGTCGTGATGCACCTTCCTACTGCAGAGTGTCTTCTGCAAGGTGTGAGGCTGCCAGATGCACAGGTTTGTATGCATGCATATGTATGACTCTCTCCTAGGACATACAAGAGAGGCACATTTAGTCTGTTCTCTGGCATAAGTTGTGCTGGCTGTGAACCAGGATGCCAGAATTCCAGTCCAAAGACTGTTTCTTCAGACTCAGGGCAAGTTTTTCAGGTTTGCTTAGTCTACCAGACCTTCATGTGCACCTATGAAAAAGTGTGCTGGCAGAGTCAGGGACATCTATTGCACAGCGACACCTGATGTAAGCCCGTTAAGGAACAATGAGCTGCTCGCCTCTGTCAACAGGCTACTATGAGGTTTTCATACAGAAAACTCCTATGATCTTTCTCCCTCTGAAAAATTTAACTGAAATGCCATTTCCTATTATCGTTTCCCCTCTGTTGTATGATACCTCTTTCTCTATTGCCACCTTCTATTTTGAAATAAAACACAGTATTTGACTTAAAGCTGCACCACAATAACCCAGAATAAGAATATATTATAGCACAAATAAAGAAGGGCAACAGCTGGGTTAAATACTTAATGCACTTCCTCCGAGAGGCAGCTCAAACCCCAAATGAAGTCAATAGATGTTTTTCCATTCACATCACCAAGAACCAGGGCATCTATTCCTTGAGCTGTAATATTTACTACTGAGCTCAGTTTGCTGTTGAGCTTTGCACTTCTGGCTGTGACTGATCTACGAGGCTGGCATCACAGCTAATCAGGCCATATATGTGATTTGTATCCAAGCCAGCCCTCGGACATTGCCAATCCGAGTTTTACAGGGATTTCTGACCACAGTCAAGGGTTACTAATTCAACCAGTTCTTTGGTCTTACAGTTTAAGCATTGGGCACACCACAGTTGTTTTAATCTGGTAGCCAAAAGCTACCAGAGCTTTGTCTCAGTGGAGCCACTGAGCCAACATTGATCTGATAAAATGTAGCCTCCAGCTAAAGCAGAAGGAACACCTTTGACAAATTTTATTTGGCACTTAATGACAGTCTTTCATTATTTGCCTTTTCTTTTGTTTCCTCTCAATTTGATTACCAATTACTATAAATTGTTCTCCTCTATGCGTAACTTTGAATAAAGATGTGCAGCAACAACAGTGACAGCAGCATTTTAAAGGGAGACAAGGGCAAATGCAGAACCACAAACGCGTAGGTGTCTCTGGAGGCTGCAGAATGTTTGCCACATTCCCTAAGCCAACTTTATGTACATACACCAGAGGTTTGCAGGGCCCCAAACAGCTTAAATGCCTCCTTAAAGCCTATTTAATCACTCAGTTCTTACACAGATAAATTCTCTCAATTACAGTAAGAGATTTGTCTGCATAAAAACTGCAGAAGGTGGTGCTGTGTTTGAAGTAACTGATATCTTATTCTCTTGCAGGACAAGAAAACAGCAAAATGAGGAGCCCCAAGTGCAAAACTAACCCCAAGACTCCTGTAATTCCTAAGTGAAGACATGGCAGAGCATCTCACAAACCATTTGTCTACCTCTCAGTGCTTCTACATCTGTGGCAGCAAGCAGAGCCTGGGAAGGGTTTGTTTGGTTTGGACTGTTTGTCATGCTGACATGAGTAAGGAGAAACCCTGGGAGGGTGCAAAAAACATCAGGAGCAGGGTAGTACCTTCCTCTAAGGCCAGCCTGTGCAAGCAGGTGAAGGAGGAAGAACGGGCATCTGCTGACCCAAGCAACTGCTTAATGTGGATCCCCAGAAAAGTGTCAGCAACTGTATGGACAGGAACTTGCCAACAGTGCCAGCAGACCGTGCTGGACTGGTACGTGAGGGGAAAGTGAAGGATGATTCAAGCTGGAGCTGTTTCCTGTATCTGTGGGTCTCCTGGTAAATGCACAGGAGCAACCATTCACAACTATCCAGAACAACATCATTTCACTTGGATGCTGCAAACCATTTAGGGAGAGGCATCAGAATTTCCTGGTTTTTCAAAAGCAAGTTGATTTCTAAATCTCTAACTACAAAATTTTTAAACTTATTAGCCAGCAGATTTATGTTTGAAAAATACAACACTTTAATTACAGAGATACCATAATTCTCAATTTGGTAAGGAAACATGATCACTGCAATTTCTTCATTAGGTTATAGCTTCACTATTTAAGAAAACATTATTTAAAAGGCATTGTGTTATCTGTTTGTTCCACAGTGTGAAAACCCCAGCAAAACATAAGCAAACACTTGAATACTCTCTTCCTAGCAACCAAGGTCTTTCATCAGAAAAGCAGCACATTTGTCCTCTTTCTGTACCTTGTATTAAGCTAAATTTCTAGTTTTCAACCCTTTGGGCCATTCTGTAACCATCAAATTCCTGGAATATAACTTGATGTGAAGGTCTAAGCCAGTGACTAAGCATTCTCCTTCATAATTTTCTAAAAAAATTTCATCAATAGCTGTAAATTTTAGTAAATTTTTCCTCCCCAAACCCACGACACGTGTTAACATAAGTGCCCTCAGCTTTAACATTAGAGGAAAACCATCTATCAAGCCACCTAAAATTACCTTGGGCCAAAATTTCATGTTGAATACAACTGAATCCCTATGTGAATGCCTGTGTCACCACCACTCACATTTAACTCTATGATCACAGGCCAGACTTTCATAATTTTGGGTACCCCTTACTGCCACTGCCAGAAACAGCAAAAAATTAATTTTAAGCCCTAAGCTTTTTTACATTTACTAACCCTGGCTCTTCAAACCACCAGCAGCATTTCACAGAGTCCTGAGTTTTTGCAAGTCCCATTGCAATGAGAACACAGATACTAAGTACTCCCTGGAGATTTAACTCTGTCTTTAAAGGCTGGAATAGCAGTGATGTTTTACTGAGAAATGAGGTTTTTGGATCTCTTAAGACTTTTGCAGGATGCTGAGAATGGAAAAAAACCAAACCAAATCCCAAACAACAAAATATCCCCCCCACTAATCAGCAACTAACAGAATCCTCTCCTCTTCCTCTCTTCCTTTCTTACATATGTGTGGGTTCTCCTTTCTTTCTTTTCATCCAAGGGACACGTATGGTCTCCTTGATAACTCTTCAAGAAAATCAGAGAAGCAACTGGGCAACCTGTCCTCCATGGAAAAGATGAACTATAGCCAAGTCCGAGGATGTGTCCTTCTTGTCACTTATAGTGTGGTCAGAGAGCCAGCTCCCCCCTTTTCCCAAAAGAGTTTGCAGACAACTGTCCAGAAAAGTACACGGTCACCCCAACAGTTCTGCTAACAGCAGGATATACTGCAGCACTCTGGGCTGCTGCTGCCGTGTCATTTCAGTGCCTCTGAGGTCAGCTGAGTGTATTAAATTAACACTGTTCCCAGGCAAAGCACAACGTCTGCAAACAGTGTGGCATAGCATAGTAATGGGATGCAGGGGGTAGATACACACCTAAATATTAAATGGTTGGAAGGAGTGGGGAGCACTGATGTGATCCTGACTTACGTGACTTAGCACCAAAAATACATTATCACACAGATCTCCCAGCAGATTATGTGTCTGTTCACCACCACTTAACATTTTCATAGCTTATTTCAGTATTTTTGCATTTGTTTCACCCTTAATAATTTATTTATGAGTTTAGGATTATTAACAATTTGAAGCTTCATTACAGACTATCCTGGGGGAATCTTACCTGCCTCATCCTATTAAATTATTATTCCCAAATATCTAATTTACATTTAATAAGACATCAATTGAACATCAATAAAATAATAATGAATAAACTATAGCTTCCTAGAAATACTAGTGGCTTAAATATGTAGAGATATATAGTTTCCTATATATAGAAATATATAGCTTCCTGGAAATACTAGTGGCTAAGCAAACAGTGCACAATCTGCAGGTCAGCTGTCAAATCTCTGAGAATGTTTGTCAGAATCATTTAGTATTCAGAATATGGTAATAAGCCATAAAAAATATTTAGTTGCTATGGGCTTCAACTAATTCTTGTCATAATGGTGAACCATACCAACCTATGAACCTGTAGGACAAACCTGGGAAGTAACTGAGTGCTCTGTGTGAGTAGGTGCTGAACACTGTAATTGCCTAAGGGACTCTGTGTTTCACTGACACACAGCATCAAAGACTTTCAGTTTGGGTAAATACTTACTTGGTTAGCTTTGACATCATCCCCTGAACTGAAATGCTTTTCAGAATACATCTTTTTTTTAACTAGCTTAAACTCCTGACTAAGAATACTCACTTGTGGCATAGCTTAACATTGCTGGTTGGGTGTTCTAACAAAGTACCAACCCAAAGGACAAGCTTTGGCAAACACTTCTATCCAGACAGGAGCGGCATTATTTCACCCTGAGGACTTCAGCAAGGGCCCTAATCCTACTTAACCCTTTGGATCCACAGCACTGATTATCACTATCTGGGGACCACTTCCACATGCATTTCCTAAGCTCACCAAAAGCCCCCACAAGGCTTAATGGAGGAAGGGGAAGCACAAAAGTAAAAATTTTCATTTCTCATTTTGCTTCTTCACAAAGTTCTTATTATGTACCTTCTTTTATAGTTCAAATTTTATCAGGGCTTGAAGAGCAGCCTTGGAAAAGACCATACTGACCATGCTGTCAGCAACATGCTTCACTGGCCCAGTCCACTAAGAATCGCTTACCCCTGTTCTTCAAAATGATCCCACTGAAGCCAGTGGAACTTCCTTAATCCCTCACTTCAGCAGGATTTACCTGAGAGCTTTAAATGCCTGTCTGTGGAACCAAAGCCAAAAGACAGTATTATCCTTCTATGACAGTCCTGACGTTTTTTAGTATTCACTGATGCCTTTTCACCCACATTTGTCTTTGACTGCTTGTGTGGCTATCTCCATCATACAAGCAAGGAATATAAGGCCAAGTGTTCTCAGGCATGCAGCATGAGTCCATGCAAATATTACAGTCCAATCTGAAACGTTAATGCTGCTTGGGATGTTTACAAGTCCACTGAGATTTGCTCCTCAAATCCTGACATAGAGAGGTTTAACATTTTAAAAATGTTTAAGATCTAAAGGGGGTATCAGACATTCTGGTCTGACCTCCTTGTCAAGTTTTTATTCAATTACTTCTGTACCAACCCCCATAACTCCTATTTCACTAAAGCACATGTTCCTGAAATACTTTCAGTCTTAATCTGCAAAAAAAATCCATCATCTGCTCTGAGCAGTTTACTGCTAAATTCATAACACTTATTACCCCACACTTAAAAGCAGGTCTTCCCAATTGGGCTTGTCAGGATGTCACTCCCACTCTGACTTCTACCTCCCTCTGCTACACACTGCTTCAGTAGTCCATACTCTGGTCCCATGGAGGCGGCGTACACTACAACCTGCATGAGGTGTGCTCATCAGCGCTATGAGCAGTTTCACCATTCAGAAACATGCCACTGCATGCACACAGACTCACAGACTGGTCAGGGTGGGAAAGATCATCTAGTCCAATCCCCCTGCTAAAGCAGGATCACCTAAAGCAGGCTGATATCCTTGGCATGCCTTTTTACCATGAAGGAGTCATCAAAGTCCAGAATCAAGGACATCTCCTCTGTGCTCTTCCGCCTGAGTGGGTCCAAATACATTCCTTTTTTGAGGCATTCTCACAGGAAGATGATGACTAGTCTAACACAGGGAGCACTGGCCCACAGATCTGAGGGATGAATCTGCTTACCAGATTTTCCATTTCCTCTTTTTAACCATGCTCAAGATTTGGAAGAGAAATACAAATACCACTTACCTCTCTTTTACAAAATTTCCACTATGGACTAGTTTCCTTGCCCTCATTCCCTCAAACTACTTGCTGACTCAAATAGTTCTTTTTCTTGAGCAAGAGAGAAAAAAGCCTTCAGTTTCTGGGCCTTCTTTGCAATGGAACCTGTGAAAAATCAAAATAAATAATGCATTTCAATTCACCTTTAGGGAGTACAAAAACAGTCCCCCAGAGCAATAGCTGGAGTTTGTCTCCAGTGAGAGCTGTACCACCTCCCCTGCAAAAGTGAAAATGAATAATGATCAGTGTCTTACACCTCTCTTGTATGCCAGACCCTTAATCATGGCTACTACATTATTAATTGCTTCTGAGATTTCTACAAGGCTAAAGTTGCATTCTCCTCTTGATATCAAAGACAGCTTAGGGAAGCTCCTCAGAAACATCTGCTGATGTTCATCCCAGCTATGGAATGCTCTGTTCTAGACAGAAAGCACACAGCTTCAGCTTGCTGTCTCCTACTCCTGGATGATAAAACATTCTAGAATTGATACACCACTGAAAAGGGAAAGATTTTCACCTGAAAACATAAAGAAAAAAAGACAAGCCCACCTCTCTAAGCTCTGAAAAATTATTCAGATTTGTTACCTTAGCCAGTGCTCTAGATCCTACAAAGCTCACCCATCCATATTAAGCTCCTGACCACCAAGGCTTCTGACACAATAACACTAAAGCAGGATCACAAATTATGACTGTGCAACAGAAAACTGAACTAGAACCCACCCACTAAGACACTGCACCACCATCAGAGCTCTAACATTTCAGTTTTGTATCTATAGCATGTGTGGGCATCCTTCAGGGACAAATGTAAGTCTGCGTGCTTCTACAGTCAACTAGAAAGGATGTCTCCATGGGTATCCCAAGGAGGGAAAAAAAGGGCAGAATCAACACTCAGGTTTGCACCAAGCAACAGATGATTCATAAATTGTATGTAGGTAACATGAAGCAATTCTTACACAGTAATTACTAGGAAATTAATGTAATTGCCTCTCAAGAGAAATCCTGGAGAACACTTATCTTCTGCAGAGACAAGCTAAAGTAAGTATATGCAACAGGTGATGATACATATTATGATATGGTGGTTTGAACCTAGCTGGAGATCAGACACCCACCAAAGTCACTCTGTCACTCCCCTTTTCAGCTGGGCAGGGAGAAAAAAACGTACTGAGAGGCTCAGGAGTCGAGGTAAGGACAGGTAGAGAACATTCCACAACTGGCATCACGGGCAAAATAGACTCAACACAGAATAAAGAAAAGAAAACTCTCTAATTTATTACACCACACTGCACACCCAGTGACACCAGAGTCAGGTAACGAGAAGTGTGACCAGATCTTAAAGCACTTCCCCCCACCCCTCCCTTCTTTACACACTTCACTATAGTCATGATTTTGCTCCCTTCTTCCCCTAGCATTGTAGCACGGGGAGGGGCAGGGACTCGGGGAATGGGGGTTTTGTTCAGTTCCTCAGGAGTTGTTTTCCTTCTTGGGGGATGGGGGGCAGGCATTCCTCACACCCTTCCCCTGCTCCAGGGTGGGATGCCACCCATGGGAGACAGTCCTCTATGAACTTCTCCAACATGAGCCCTTTCCCACAGGGCTTTAGCTCTTCACCAGCTGCCCCAGCGTGGGTCACTTCTATGGGGTGCAGTCATAAATCATAGCATGTCTCTCAGTCTCTCAGGCCCAGACTGCTCCAGCCTGGTCTTTCAGAGTCACAAGCTTCCCCCTCAGCAAACCTGCTCCAGCATGGGTCTCTCTCTCACTCATCTCTGTGTCTCTGTCTCTCTGCACTGGATGCAAGTGCTGGCAGAGTCTTGTTCCAACACAAGTCACAGCATCTCCTGCATGTGTCCACTTGCTCCAGCATGGGGCCTCTCCATGGGCTGCAGGTGGGGTCTCGGCCTTTTCCATGGGCTACAGGAACACCTGCTCCACCATGGGTTTCTCCACAGGCTGTAGGAGAATCTTTCTCTGTAGCACCTCCTCCTCCCCCTGCTCTTCACTGACCTTGGTGTCTGCACAGTTTCTAACATCTTCTCACTCCCTTCTCTGGTTGCAAAAAGCAGCTGCTTGTGCTTTTTACCTCTTAAGTGTGATTCCCAGAGGCGCTGTGACCATGGCTGATGGGCTCAGCCTTGGTCAACAATGACTCCAGCCTTGAGCTGGCTGGTGTTTGTTCTCTTGGGCCTGCAGAGAGCTTCTGGCTGCTACTTGCAGAAGCCACCTCTTCTCCACCAGAACCCCCGCCACGCAAAACTACAACATATGACAATGTGTTTGGTTTAGACTTGCTTTGGAATATATGGCAACTTACTCATAGCCAACATCTTAGAACATTGCCTGTTCTTAATAAAGCTCTGTTGATGCAGCTCTTGATTTTGAATCAGCTGGTTTCTGTCTGGGCTCAGCACTGTGGCTCACCCATGTTACCCAGCTCCCTCAGGTTTTGCAAAAACAAATTCTTACTTGATGTGTCTCTTAAAAAATTAAGAGCTGCATATGCAGCACTCCCCTTGTCTGCTCATGAAACAAAGATTGGTTCAAGATGCTAGAAAGGCACACGTACTTAAAGCACAGGTTCCAAGATGAACACCGCATTATCCATAAGCCAGTTAGACTATCCTAAAAGCATACCGTCAAGGTGCGCTACCACACCCAAGCACCTATGTCAAAGTTCTTCTCCTGCCTGGCAGATGAAGCACATCTGTAAGTTTCTTCAGAACTTCACAGCCACATGGTAGCAAAGCAAAAAATAAACAGATGTAAAGCACCTCCTGCCAAAATGTAAGCCTGATCCATATCTATACAATAATTATTACTTTAGATGATTCTAAAGCATGACTGTGTTTCAAGCACAGTTTAAGTATGTCACACATCTCAATAGTCAAGAGCTGTTACAAGCAATTATGAGATACAGAGACATGGCTCTCGATTATATCTTTAGACAACAGTAACCTTTATTTATGAACACTTTCCTTTCCGAGGCTTCCCCTTCTTACAAGCACCATGTCAGCTACTCCACGAGCACATTCCTCAGCTGTGGGAACTTAGCTGCTTTCTACTGATTCAGTCAACTGTGAGGGTTGCTAAAGATCCGGTTTCATGTGACTTTGGGTTCACAAAATTGTTGTGAAAAAGGACATTTAAAATGTTTACAGTTCTTGAATCCTGCATAGTATTTTTGATGAAGTTTTGTGACTCAAAAAATCCACAGTCTAAATGAAGGACTGCTAAAAAACCTCTGATTTGCCACAATAAATCGATCTTCCACTGCCCAATTCCATTCTTAATGGAAAAGACAATTCAGAAACCTACAGGAACATGCTTTATTGATTCATTCGCAAGTCACTAAAGCCTGCTGCCTATGTTCCCTCCAATAAGACTAACCACATAGTGCTTCCAGTGCACTGAATTGCGGGAAAAGATGACGACCCCAGATCTGTTCTGCTGGAAGCCCAGTGAGACTAAACATACTCAATAAATGTAAACACAGTATGCCACTAAGTTAATGATAAATGTGTGTAGGAGACAAAGATACTTGTATTTCCTCTTTATTATCCCTTCAGTTGAGCCACTGCCTTATCTGTAATTTATTTAACCAGACCAGTTGGGCCCAGATGCATACCTGCTTTTTCATGGAGGTACTTGTTTTTCTCCATTTTGCAGATGTATTAAATAAGCCAGGAGGAGGCCAACCTCCATGTGTGAGGTCAGACAGTGAACTGTAATCTACACTGCAGTAGATGGCTGAATCCATTCAGGTTCAAGACCTAATTTGGCATAAACCTGGTGTGTAGCTGTATTGCACTGTATTTTATAAACATATCTTTCAATAATCTCCTGTGCTTCTTATGAAAGCAATAACAAGCAGCAAGAACAGCACAGCCTATATTGGGCATACTTTCCTATTAAATTCCACTAATGCATCTCAGCTGTGACCTGTAATAATTTGGGTAACCTAATAAGGCTGTAAGCCCCAGAAGAACTGGGGATGATATACTGTCTACCTGCAAGATAGGAGGAACTACAAGAGAGCAACTAGATACCAAGTTATCACCTAGCAGTCAGAACAAATGTGAACTTAAAAAATAGATGTAAGAAAATACAGGCTGAGAAAACACATTGTCAAGAACAAGAAAATCTGCTTTATATAGTCCTGTAGGTACTTTCATATTCCACCATTTCAACATTCATTTCCAACTCAAAACATTACATCTGCTTACCCTGCTTAATGGAACCTGCTACACTCAGACTTAATACCAGGCTTTATGGTAACTACAGTTACTACAATTATTTCAATACAAATGCCCTGAAGGATGGTGTTTTCTCAGATGCACTCAGGTTTTACCAGAAACCCAAATAGTCCTCTGCCTTCTACCTTACAAAATAATAGGTTTTAGAGCGCACGCTTCTCTTAAATCATCCTAATACTCTTCTTCCTTTACATATGCTTTTGATAAGTGTGCACAGACCCAGTCAAGCACAACACTCTCTGCCGCAAAACTCATCTGTTCACCTGGATAATGATTTCAGTCCCTTAGTGGCTTTAGTGCAATTCCATGAAGAGAATGGCTTCAGAAAGCAGCCTCTGCTCTCAGGTAGCTGTTACTTGGATAAATAGCATAACAAGCAATTTAGTAGTGTAGAGAAAAATTAAAAGTTTTTTTTATGCT
The DNA here is from genome assembly GCA_027925045.1 of Hypotaenidia okinawae. Lineage (NCBI taxonomy): Eukaryota > Metazoa > Chordata > Aves > Gruiformes > Rallidae > Hypotaenidia > Hypotaenidia okinawae. Next base: position 7,487,606 of record BSDF01000013.1, on the reverse strand, counting down.
CTTTAATATTTCCCCTAATTCTAAAATCAACCAAACCCCAGCATAAAAATCACTTTTCCTTTAGAATTCTCTCTCAGCAGGGTACTGCGTGCTCCCAAGTTATCGCTTTGTGCCATACCATATTTTCAAAGCCATCAGTATTCAATGTGCTACAAAGTGACACTGAATCCCACAATCAGAAATAAAACAGAAAGTTTAAAAAAGATTTCAGAATTTAGATGAATATAAAGAGCAGCTTTGAAGCTGCTTTTACAAATTTACATTTTAGTCTGTTTTGAATGGATAAATAGGCAAAAATATGCTTTATGAAAGAACAATAAGATTTCCAGTTTAATACTTTCCATAGTTAGATTGTAAGAAATGCTAAGAGCCACAGAAAGAATTATTTATATTCACTGTAGGGAAAGCTTGTGTTTCATTTCTGCTTATTACTTGAGCACCTGAAAATCATCTCATTTTCTAACCTTAACAACTATTAATGTAAGCCACGAGCTTTCTGCAAACGTACATTTACATCGTTTACACTCTCATCTTTCCCACCCAACTACAAACATCCAAAACAACCAGGGCACGACCACTGCTTAGTCAAGGGATTCAGAAGGTTTATCAAAGGTTTTCTTTTCTTCTTGAAAGATACAACTAATGTTACCATAGCATTCATACACACTAGAATTAAAGATGTTGAGGAAATTGGTCTGAAAGAAAAATTAATTGGAAAGATTCATTCTCTAACACTGCTTCCTGTCACTTCACTCCTAATGACTGAAGTGTTTTCATAGTTTTCTGTGTTCTCCCTTAGTGCTGTGTAATTTGATTTCCAAATCCCCCGAGAGCTCTGCGACAAACCTCCAGGGTGTTTCCATGATGTAAAGGTCAGAGCTGAAGAAGATAGGGATGGAGTGTGCAGAAGACAAATCACAGAATCTCTAGCTTCCAATCTGTCAGTGACATGGAAACCAGGGACAGTAGAGCACACTGGGTAGTCTCTTAAAGGAAAATCAACCACTGTGCAAACTGGCCAAGAAAAAAATCAACCCTGCTGGGAAGCTCAACCACCAGCAGAATCCAAGCGACATTATTTAAAGGAAGAACATCGCTTTCCCAGAGATCTTCTGCATGGAAATCAAACAGGCTTCCAAATTTCTTTGATTTCTTAAACAAAATCTCACACTGGGAAGCCTGAACCATGTGGTTTGTATGCTTGGCTTGTGTATATTGCTTGGTATTTAGGGAAATCCCCCTGCGCTATATTCCTGGACTCCTTCCCACCCCACTCTCCAAAGACATCTTTCCTCAGCCAGCTCCCACACTGCCTTCACACCAATCTCCAGATTCCCAACAAGATGTTGCTGTTTGGTCTAGACACTGTATGCTCTTCCCTATCCTGGCTGACTCAAATCCTTTTAAAGTTGTAACTAGTTAAAACTCAATAAAGACAAAAATCAATATCCCACCAGATGTATGTAGAGGATGTACCTTCTAAAATCACAAATTCCCTTTTAGGGACCTGAAAGAATTCTTTGCTGCTTTTGCATGATGTGCCTCAGTTTTACCTTATCTGCTAATGCCTGTTTAATCAGATTCTTCTGTAGTATAAACATGATCACCATTATGCTAATCTCTGCACTAGACATGCAAATATATAAACATTTGTGTGCCAAATTATTAAGGTTCTGCCTATAATGTTATGCCCCTATTTACTACCTATATTTTATGTCTTATGGATTTCTAAACATTTAAATTTATATCAGTGCTGTCACATATCTGCAAGCAGAGACAGTTTTATGAGCACTAAAAAAGCTGCAACACACAGCCACTAAATACTAATGACATAAATGGTATCCACTAATGGTCTCTATTTTTATTACAATGCAAAACTTCAATATATTGCAATTACTCTCAAGACTGAACCATACACCCTGTATAACGCCAACTTCCATCTCTATAGCATAAAGTGGCATTATTTGTTGTATATAGTTTAGCCCTGTGCTGCAGATGTTGACTGAATGCTCAAGTCAGCAGTTGTAGCTAAAATTCCCTCTATTTACAGAGCCTTACTGTTAACTAATATCCAAAATTGTCAGATATGCCAATGCATTAGACATTTTTCAAAGCCTACTGCACTAATAGCATGTAAGCGTAGTACATGTCTTCTTGTACCTGTCAACAGCCCAGTAACTTTGCAAAGGTAAAGCATGTCAAAAAAGGAAATTATCTTCTTATGCTTCTTTGTTAAGAAATCTTTAGTGAGTGATTTTTCTAAAATACTGTAATACAAAAGTGCATTCAACAAAGCCTACTCTTAATTGGGTTTCTATTTTACCTTTTTAATGTTAATTTTTTTATTGTTCATTGATAATTAGAAGAGTATCTCTTTTTACTTCAGTTTTTTGCTCTTAGGACTTCGAAATAGTGTCAACTTCGATGTTTCCATAGATGAAAAAAAATGTATGGCAAAGTCCCTCATTCATGCATGCGGGCAGTGGGGTTAATTTCATCTATGCATTTTACTTGACAGACTTTCACCAAAAAAGGAAAGCAAAATTAATCTCTCAGACTTTCTCATGCCTGTTTCTCTCACATAAAACAAGCTCAGTTATATTTCCTTTCGTTGACTTCAACAGAGAAAAACCTTCAGAAAGCTGAAGTTTTATTTGAAATGAGGCATTTTTCCTATTTCCATGCAGCTGGGTAGTCATTTACACAAGGAAAGCACTGGAGACACAGTAGGTGTCAGACTTGGTAGCATTTTACATGCATTTTCTGACACAAAGCAGACAACAGAAACGTGCCCACAAAATATTTCCATTCAAGGGCTCGCTAGTGAGAACAGCAAAAATGAGGCAGCATTAGTGTAATTATTAAAGTGTTACTGAATTCTGCTTGAGCTCAAAAATAAATGCAATTGTCACCCTTAACTTTAAGTGTGGAAAACCACTCCATCTGCACGTAGTACTTTCTTTAAATGTTCTCACTCATAAATCTAAACATACATGACTGGCTGCAGGAAAGAAAAGAAGATGATGATGTAAAATACATGGAATAATAATACCTAAAGCTTGCCACTGGGAATACTGATACAGTATTCATTTTTTTCATCTTCCTTTCCCTGCCAACAATCCTGAACCTGACAAGTGCCTTCTAACATAATCTTAATCCACTTCAGTGTTCTAATATTCTGACTAAAGAGGTTTTAGCACTGATACCAGTCAACAGTCTGTTCTACAATTAGAACAACATTCCAATTGAAAATTCAATGGCAGTTTAATTTTAGAATACAGGATCTCTCAAAAGAACAAATTCATTAGTTCAAGTATTTGTAAGAAAATAAAGCTTTATCTAAATAAATTTTCTCAACCTGAATTTAAATAATAGCTCATTTTTGCAATTAAAAATCTTGAGGTTTAATTTTTAATTCTTTCTAGGCATCTTAAAACTTTAAACAAACCACACTGACTGACTTTAACACAAACGAGAAATATCTGAGAAAACCTTTAATTTTCTAACTGATTCCTCTTTTTTCTTGGGGAAACTCTTAGGCAGCCATAACCCAATCTGAGGAGTATTTTTGGACATTTTAAAATGCCACCTTTGACAACTGGTATCGTTACTGAACTTCCTTTTCTCTGCTTAACAATCACATTGTACCAAGGAGAAAACGAGCTCTTTTAAATAAAACTTGGACAAAATCTGAAGCGTTGCAACTTGGAAGAAAATTTTTACTTTAGGTTTGTAAGTTCAGTGCCTCCCACAGAAAAGCAGCAATAGGTCACAGGTCTACCAACACTGACCAAACAAGTGCCTGACCATTTTTTAATTTATCCTCCCTGACATGGGGCTCACAAGTTGCTGCTGCAACTCTCCATGCAGCAAAGCCCTACCAGACAACGCTTTGGCGCTATCCCTAATTTAGGAAAGTAGCTGCCCTAGAAACAATGCAATATCAGGGAGAAAGATTGGGACATCTGCAGAGGCCAAGTCAGATGGTCTCTGCCAGTGGCTGCTCCCAAGCTCCTAACTCGGGCGTCTCAGACACCCAAGTGAGACAAGGCTGAGTCTTGCCCACAACCTAAAATGTCCTCCCCTAAAAATCCTGAGTGAATCAGTTTTGTGAGAAAGGATTTTTCTCTCAGCTTAAAAGGTGTCCATTCACTAAGGCACCGAAAGAGAACGCAGCTGACGGCACTGCCACCCAGAATCAGAGTATCTATGGATATTACATACATTCATGTAGCACTATGTCCCATGGTTTCTGAACTCACCAATTTGACTGATGTCTCCTCCAGACACCTTTCCCACCCTGTTGCTCAAGTCTCTTCTACAGTAAAAAAAAAAGCAGCACTTTTGTGGAGCATGTGTCTACCTGGTTACACAGAATGAATCCATGCTCCTTCACCAAAAAAATAAAAACACATGGAAAGCAACAAAAGACTTTCTGTACACTTCAATGGGTGGTCATGAAGCCCTCAACAAAAAACCTCTTGCCTCCATTATCCATTTGGAATATTTGGTTATAGATTGTTTTGCTTTCATGTGTAAAGACACCTTTTCGAAGAGCACTCTAGGAAGTATGGCTGTCCAAATCTGCATTCACTCCATAGGGAATGGGGTGGAATATTTACACCTAAGGCAATGTTTTTTTTAAGGTGTTTCTTTGTACCATTACAATACAATGAAACAGCTATAATATCTGGAAGGTTTAGACTTTTGTCTTGTAACCCTGCAGATGAATAGCTTCAACCTTTGAAAGAAACTGCAGTATGAATGTCTATTTTATTCCAGAGTTGTGTCTGAGCAGACTATTAGTAGAATACTGATAAATGCTACAATAGCTATTCTTTTTCCTCTCATTCTGCTTTTATGCCATTGCCAATACCTATCCTTCCCCTGGTGCTGTCAGCTGATGCCTGTCTCATAACTCTCAGGGTAACAGCATCAGAAGAAAAAGAAATTAAGTTCAAATAAAACTGCCAGGTAGAATTCAACATTATGAGATTACAGACTGAATTGTTTTCTGAAGCGGGCACATACATATATAGAGAGGTATACCACTAATGACCTACAAAGAACTTGCATGTTAAAATTCAATTATTATAATATTATGTAAGAGATGGAAAAAGATCCTAAAGCTGATTATTTTTCTTTTTCTAGTAGCTCTGCCATTTTTAATGGCAAGTAATAACTAATTACATCTCAATACATTTTCTGGGAACCATGTTTGTGGCACCACACATTGCACTGCACTGGCATAAAATCAACAGCTATTATGAAATCTTTGTGAAATGGGTATGTGGCTGCTAGGACATTTAACTAGGCCTTTGCAAATCTCCCCAGCCATTCTTATGCACACGGTTACATTTGTACAATCCTTTGCATTTGATTTTGTGAAGTAAATCTGAAATGGTAAGTAGCTGCAACTGTTGGTCCTGTGAGTAAAAATACATCAGTGAGATTATGAAGAGCATGCAATATAAAGACTGCACAGCAATGGTAAAGAAATCAAAAAAGTAACTGTTAGCCATGCACGCAGAAATTGAGGAGTACTTGATTATCATACCAACATCTTTAAATTATCAGCATAGAATCGTTAGGTGCCTTTGTGAGGTAAATGAGTGAAGTTGTTTGATGTATCTGAGAGAAGTTATCCATTCTACAATTCATGTAGCTTCTTAAAACCAGAGTCAGATACTTCACTTGGACTGCAGCAACTGCTATCACCATCAGAAACAGCCAGCTCCTTAACTGTCTGTTTCAAGGAAGCCAAACAATTAAGTGGCACAGAGAACACATACATTTTTGTTCCTGGAAGCAACATCTTCAGTGGGTTAGAGGAAACAGCTAGGTCCCAGAGAAGCCTAAAAGTTTGTAACTGATGTTTCATTTGCTTGAAAATTTGCATTTTCCCTTGGTCCCAGACAATTAGGGTCAGAGCAAAAATAACACATGCAAAAGACACAAAGAGAAATGCTTTTTTCCCCTCTCATAAATACCTAAAAAAAGAAAGTCAGAAAAGATTAGAAACCTCTAGATATTTCTTCAATCTTAAGGCAATCCAACATGGCAACTTTTTTTTCCAAGGGCTCTAGCATGTCCATGCTTAAACGTAACAGTTCTAGTGAGTAATAAATATTTACCTGAATAATAAATATATACAACCTTACCTTTTAAGATCATGGTGGTAAGTACTGCTGAAACATGCAAGCAGGCAACTGAGGAATAGTTGTATATACCTATCATATCATTGGCTTATGGCTAGAATGCTGTCTTGGTGAAGACAAACAATCTTATAAAAATGCTGTAATATGATTATCAAGCAAACTTTGAGTGCAGTATGTATAAAACAGGATAGTCAAGGAAAAGAAAGTATGTGGCAGTTTCAGTTGTTGAGAAAACTGAATCCACTGTGGCTCTGCTAGTTGGGAGCCTGGACAACAGGCAGAAGAAGAAAGCCTGCATGCCTGCCCACCTAAAGAAATCTGACATGTGGGGGTTTCAGTACAAAACCACAAGGAAATAGACCCATAACTGTGTTAAAACACTATTATGGGACTGAAAAATAAATTAACAATGCTGAAAGTGTGGGAAATTAAAATGATGCAGTAGTCATGGTGAAGCAGGTATCAAAAGATAAAAGGAAATCTAAGTAGATCTGGGCAGACAAAATTGACAAATGGTACATAAAACTGTGAACTGATGGAAATAGGGGGCTGGCAGTGAAGATGCAGAAGAAACAAAAAGAAGTTGGAAGATTTATCAGGAGACTTACATAAAGTGATTTGTAAAGATAGCTCAACATTTATAAAAGGCAAAGATTTCTCTTCAACTATTTTCTTTGTGTACTTATCTACAGTTTTAGAGCCTGACAGTTTTGAAGATTACATCATATGCATACCAGTCTTCCAACATACTGAAACATTTTATCTCTCTTGACTAACAAGAGGTATGTTTATGTAATTTAGTCTGATTCACTGTAATTCCTAATCTGCCATTGTATCAACTACCTTAAAGATACTGGGTGTGCTTCCCAGAGCAGAGCTATTTCAAAGAACGAAGTCACTGAGAGTAAACAAAATGTGCTGGTGTTTTAATGATTATCCAAAGAGTCACCCAAAAACTGCACTTGAATTGCTTGGAAATTTGCAGTTTCTCTAACAGAAGTCAGAGAGCCAGCACTTTTCATATCCCATGACCACTCCCATCAATATCTGCTCCAAGAACACTCAAAACACTCATTTCTGTTAAGTCAGGCTGATGGACTTTGCAAGATACAACAGGTCAAGCATTTGTGGTATTGAACTCAACTCTATTGAAACCTGCTTCACTTCCAGCCTGCTCTGGGGAACCATGGATGTAATTCCTGTGTACATGAGCAGGTGTAGAGACAGAATATGGCACAAAGCAAAAATACTGCTTCCCCTCAAGCTCTCTCACCAAAATTACCCCCTCCCACACTACTCCAACCCTCACTTATCCTTCACAGTGGCTAAATCCAATACTCATTCCCTTTCCAGAAAAAAAGTTAATGAAGGTCCTGGAATACTAGATGTGGTGACTTGTAATCTCATAAAGCACTTCACAGATGTCCCTGACACCAGATTGTTCACATGACCTCAGGAAAATCTCCAGTTGATTCCTTTATCCCATCTTACTCATAGTCACATTGCAGAAGTGACATTTGAGTTTGTCCCCTCTCCATCCCCACCTTTAAAATGACAGGCAAAGAGAACAAGCTAACACAAACTCTGAACTGAGCACCTACCAGCTCACATCTGGTTACTTTTTATATTCAGTTTTTACAATCTGTGTTCCCAGTTAACAAGAGTTTACCTGCTACAGCTGGCCTTCATCTGGGATCTTTTTCACTTCTTCCTTTCAAATTTACCTTGAACTTCCAAAATGTGAGATGTCTAATTACAGGAATGAATTAGAACAGATTTAAAGTTATCTGCACCATTAAAGTTAAGAGCTAGGGATTTCTTCATGTAGCTGAGCACTAAGCTGTAAGCAGCTGCATTAAACGTAACAGTAAAGCAGAGATGAACTTTCAGATGCTTCCCCTCCACTTGCTGTTTCTCTCCTAGTAATAGAGGTACTGCTCAAAAACATAAAACCTAACTAGCTGGTATAAACTAAGTTTACATAAGCAGTTATGACCTAAACAAAGTTTGAACAGTACACAGCCTCTGGGTACTCTTGCCCCAGTAAGACATTTTGAGTTTAAATTTAGATTTTTATTGCCCTTGGAATGCTGAGATAAACTTTCAGTCCCACTGGTGCAACTCCAGGAAGAGACTATATTAAATTTTGCTGTTCGTGGCAGAGTGTGTCTTCCTTCTATTCATTACCAGGCATGCAAGCTACATAATAAAGCTGAGCTGGTTTTATTTCTATACAGTGTGCACCTTATTATGGCTAGCAGAATTCTGCCAGTGCAGTTCCTACTGACAGGTGGTAGCACACAAAAGCTGAGAATTATGTCAGGGATCTGGAACACACAGACCTGACACCTACCAGGACCTGTGAGGGAATGGTCACAGATACCCTTCTTTACTTCTCCAGCCTGGAGCAGATATCTTATGTCCAATTTCCCTACTTTCACAGCACATTTAGAAGTTAACTCAAACACAAATTAACTAACACCTACTGAGATGCCATTGTGAAAACACAAGAGCAAAATTAAACATCCAAGTTTTGAAACACCTGCTTATTTGACAACGGAGAAGTCTTGAATACATTAATATTAGTAACATACATCATTCTTAGGTGCCAGCATTTCACTAGGAAGAGAAAAAAGTAGGCAGTTAGGCCCAAGTATAAGTAACACCCATGACTCAGGAACAACCTGAGCTACAAATAAAATTAAAAATATATTGTTTTGTCTGAGGATTCTTTATCAGTTCCCAAGCTGAATCTGTCCTTGAATCAGAACAGTTAACTGGAAACAGGGAAATAGCAACCTTTTTCTTAGAAGTCACAAGCATTCATCCATTGCATCACTTGTTCACTTGCATAACTGGAAGAAGCATTCCTTATTTCAAATGTAACAACCCACAATGCTGCACAGTCACTAGACAGACTGTTTAACAGTTGTATTATGCAATGAAACAGATTCCTACACACGAGAACTGATGCAAATCATCACTTGCCTCAGTAAAATAAGTTCATAAAGCAACTTACTCAGTGTCAGGCAGATTCCAATAACCTGAAAATAGTCTTTGGGGCAAAATAATGGTAACTATCCCTACAACAAAGAAACTAAACGTGGTGTATCTCTTGGTGCAACTTGTCATTACCTTATTGATGTTCTCTCATCAAAATCTCATTCAGTTTGGCTTTCATTTCAAGCAAAAGGTCATCAGTCCTCAAGGCACTATGCCCATGCCACAAGCTGTAGATCTGCATTGGTGGCAGCAACGGTTCCAATTTGGGCAGAATGGACAGAGGCCATCCAGATCTTTACCCTGCTAACAGCAGCTGCTGCTGGTACGAAATGCAGCATTAACTTTGAGTAGAGCACACAAGACTACCAACATAGTTCTCCATTGCATTATTTGCTTTTCAAGGCAGTATGGAATCCCTATGGTTTTAATCACATTCATTAGATGGAATGGGAATTTGTGATCTAACCTCTAGCACTGGAAGCTTAAAGGAGAATCTGTCATTTTGGCTTATTTTTGAGATTTGTATTTTGTGGGGTTTGGTTTGTTTGGTTGGAGGGTTTGGGGTTTTTTTGTTATTTAAACACAGAGAGGAAGTTTGCAGAGAAAGATGAGAGGCTTTAAGCATTGTCTCAGCAATACAGTCAAACTGACAGTGCTTCTCTCATCCCCTTTACCCAGAGGAAAGTTTGTGATGATTTTATTTTTCTGTGTACAATATAAACCAAAATCCCCTAATATTCCCTTCTTCAGTTCCTAACCTATCCACTAGAACTGGCTTAAATGGGTTTCGTTTGCTGGTTTGGAGCTTCCTCCATCTTCTACCTTCACTTTTAGACCCTTCCAATGCTGCTTTTTCCATAATAGGCTGCGACTTGTGGTTCCCAGCCCTTCCTCCTCTTCTACACTATTCTGAAGTTTAATTTTATACCTTTTATGAGGCTTTTGATTTTATTATGATTTTGAAACTCCAACTGTCTTTTCTTTATGTTGTTATAGATATTGATAACATTATGAATTGCATTATACTGTACAGAAATAAAGCTTGCTATAATTGAAACTCACTGCCACTTTCTTGGAATTTTTGCAAGGCATTGAGACTCTCTGTGAATTTATTTCAAAATCTCCTTTAATCCTCCTGCTGGACTGATGTTTCCTTTCAAAAAAGGAGGACATTTTTCCAGCCAGAAGAAATGACAGAGCATGAAGGAAAAGAGGAAAAAACGTCCTGAGTCACGAAAGCAAAGAAATACAGGTGAAACAGAATTGAGAGAGGATTGAACTCTGCAAACTGGAAGGGACAGGAAAGTAGGATGGAGCTCTAATTGAAAGGAAATTGAGAACTGACTCTGTAAGAACTAGGTAGATCAAGGAGCAAGAACTTGACCAAGGGAGAGCTGAACTAGAAGACACCTCTCACCTTTTAGCTCTATTCATTATCTACCCTCTGTCTTCTCTTCCCAGTGAGAGCTGGGACCCCATCTGACAAACTTTCTCTGGCCACAATCAATACTGACACTTCAAAGCAAAGCCTCTGGAACAGGAGCTGCTCTGAGAAGGTCACAAAAGCCCTACAAGGGTAATGATGGGCCTGCACTGTCCAAGGGTGGGGCGAATACCTGCACTCTAAGGAACGTGAGTTAGGTCAGTTCTTGTTCACACATCATGAAGAAAAAGGAAGATCCATACCTAAAGTTTGCAAGTTGAGATACTGTGTGAGTAAGTGCTTCCCTTCTGTACTGGTATTCTCCAAGCCTGATTGCTGTGGAGGCAAACAACACACTGCTAAAAGAGCTATGCACACTGCAGCTGTCTCTCAGTAATCAGAACGCCTGATACAGCCATCAATATCTAACCACCACCCAGGATCACAGCCCACAGCCTGCTTGCCTCACCTGAGCACAGCCTTGCTGACTCCCTGGAGACCTTTTTGTCAATTAGGGAAGCTTTTTTTTTTCCTCCTCAGTAACTGGTTCATTAACCTTCTTTCTACTCCTGTACACCATTTTGGATAACCCATGTTAACAGCAACTGAATGCACTCTGCGCTCATCAGAAGGAGCATTAGAGTGTTAAATCAGAGCCCAGAGTTACAGAATACACTGCTTAATCTACCATTCTTAGCTGTTCTGTAGCGTTAGGCAACAGCAGTTAAAATGGAGCAGTGCCAACTCAAAAGGGGCACTATTTCCTACAATGATTCCCATGGAATGCTCAACTGGACTTAAAAAAAGTTTAATATTCATCCTTATAAATTAGATGTTAAAAAGTACATTCCTTTGAGCACCATGGTTATACTTTAAAGATGAGTCCAGCAATTAAAAAAGACTTCCTGTTGATAATTGACATATTTTCTACTAGTTGGATGGAAAATAAATAAATAGATAACCCAAAGCATGACAAGTTTGCGCTACAGGTGATATATGGTAGTAATTGACATCCTAACAACAGAAGATGATAAAAATACCCTGAAATTATTTTCTTTTCTCTTTCTTCCCTATCTGCTCTTCCTCCTCTGTTTCTTCAGTGAGCCAGATTTGCCAGCAAGGCAAGTTAATCTTCCAGGGATAAAGAGTCTTCCTTGTCTAAGAAAAATAAAAACTTCCACTGGTCAAGGACAGAAAGCCCAAGAGGAGGAATTATCCACTGACAGTGAGCTATGTTATTTTATCTCTAGGAATGGAAGCAGCAGTATTCTGGAAGAAATAACATTGATTTAGCTAGAATGTAAGGAAGACATCTTCTGTTTGATATATGTTGCTTTCTAGACAAGGGTAGGACAATAGCTTGTATTCACTGAACAAAATACCTACTACTGTGTTTTCACTATCATTTAGTGAGAAGCATTTTATTCCCTTGTAAGATTAAACTCTGAACCATGAGAAACTTCATGGTCAGTCATGAACCTGGATGGATGCTTATTTAAGGAGCTACCAACAGGGGGTAGATTATGCCATGCATAAGCTGGGAGAAGGAAGAGTCACCGTCTTATCCTGTATGGGTAATAAAGTAAAATATGCCAGCCAAGAAAACAGGTACAATTTACCTCCTTGGTAAAACAGACAGAAACCAAATCTCATCTACTTCCTAAATTCACAATCAAGAGTAACCTTTTTTCCTTGTTTTTGATACTGCATTTAACTACACAGTAGCATGCCAAGCAGAGTAAAGTAATATTTAATAAAGTAACATTAGTCACAGAAACAAAATTACTAACTTGGGTATCTTCACAAACACACATTTGCCATCTTGCCAAGATCCACCTTAAAAGTAGCTGACTCTTGCCTATGATTCCCTCTAAAAGAATGTTCCAGTTTTTAAAATGCCACTTTTATCTGCTGGTTTAAATATAAAACAAGCCTCTCACTTCTATTATCTAGCCTGAAAGCATACATAGCTGGTAAGCTTATGCTTAAGTGCTTTACCTTTAAGAACATGAAGCACCTTTTTGCTTTCAACTAGATGAATGTATTTTTCACATCAAGCACATTCTTAAGTGTTTTCCAAAACTGTAGGCTTCTCAAGAGAATAACTATATACAACCAGTATCTATTTCCATCATTTCCTGAGGAATCAATGAGAGATGTGGGTAGCCAATACTTCAGCCAGAATTAACATATTACTGGTTTCCAGTAGAGAACCTAACACTGTGTATCAACTGGGTTCTTCTAAACAAGAAAAAAAATTAAATTAGAAAAGGATAAGCACAGCATGAACAACCTGTGGATGTAGGAGAGAAAACTGGAACAGGCTATTAAAGGAAAGAATTATTTTAAGTTAATTTCAAAAATGACAGGAAGTAGATATACAAAGAGGCACAAACCAAGTTACCATAGCAAAGAGGGTCTCCTGATTGGCAAGGCTGAAGTATTGGGCATTACAAAAAGAAAGATGACCAAAACAGAACTGAAAAGCCACACAACCTGTAGAGGAAACTGAGCAGATGAGCAACTGTATCAGAAGGAATGCACAAAAAATGCCGCAAGATACAAAGGACTGTACTTCCAAAGCACATCACCAGTACTGCGGACAGAGATGTCAACTGCTCTGGCAAAGAGTTTAAAACTCTCCTACAGATGGTCACGTGTGGTCAGGCCTCACCTTGCTTGCTCTGAAGTGCTTAGCACTTCCTATTGCGTAAGTCCCTGTGCTTCAAGCTGCAAAAAACACTTTCCTGTTGCACAGATGCAGAAAAAAGTGTCTTGCATCCCTCCTCTGATCCTGAGAGCAGGCAGAGGGTTAACTGCAACCTGGCCACAGCGTAGCAGGAGGGAAACTTCCCTAAGCTGCAGAGGTAAAAGGGCTGAGTGAAAAGCATCTGAGTCAGACAGAAACTCACTCAGCTGTACTATGTACAACAGCCTTTGTGCAGAAGTATTCATTAGACAGCAGTGTAGATACAGTAAGACAGAAACACAGTGTGGTATGATACGCTGTCACCATTAAGGCAGGATGTGACAGATATATTCAGAAACTATAAAATCTATTCACACAATTTCAAACTAAGAAAATACATGGGAAGCCAACCTGACTAAAGAGCCCTCACTTCTTTGGAACACGGTGACGTCAATAGCACTAATCAGACCAGGTCCTAATTACATCAATTTAGAAACAACACCCCACTGTTGTATTTGCAACATCTTCCAGCTCAGCTCAAAGCACATTACAATAAGGGGAACATTAAAAACATGCTTACACATTAAACTAAAATTATCATCCTGCAGTTGATCTGTGTTTATACAGGACTCATTTATCTTCCCAGCTGCTGAAGCATAACCAAAGGGATTTGGCTGCATTACCACTGTTATTAGTAGAGAACAGTCAAAACCAAACTTGCAGGTATTGACTAGCTGGTCTAGAGACCCAGAGCACTGGTTTCACACCATTTCAGAGAAGCCAGTACTACCCTGCACTGTAACCATCTCAGAATTAAAAAGACAACAAAATGTGACAGAAACAAAAATCTTATTTCTCTCTTTAACTGTGTACTGTCCATGTTTTTGTATGCACTTCACATGTTTTGTCTTAAAACAGCTCCAGACCAATTCCACCATTTCCTTTCTCACACAGGACAAGTATTCAGATTTTCAGTACTACCTAAAAGACTGCTGGTAGACAGAGAGGATGCAGTTTCTTTGTAAAAGTATCCACTATTCCTAGAGAAAGTAGTAATGGATGTTAGTCAAATGAATACCTTACTTGCTGTATTTCAATGCCTTCAACAGGTTTTCTTCTTTTTCTGCCTCTTCAATAAAATAGAAATATTTTAAGTAGGAAAAGTTTGTCATAGGACAGGTTATGCACCCAAAGCCTTAAGTGTCATGGAACATAAGATGACCATCATGACGTAACACTGAACAGCTTTAACCCTGTGACATTCCAGCTAAGTCTCAAAAAAAAAAACCCCAAACCCTGTCTCAGGCATCTTTCTTTTGCACAACTGCAACCTTCTACCATGTGTCTGCCACTGAAACTATTAAATGTCTCCTCCACAGTCATCCACAAGGTTTGCATGATCTTGAAAATGTGGCCAAAGTAATTCAGTCATATGATGTAAGGCCCCTAGACAAATGAAAATAAGCCAGGAGAACAAATAGGGCTATGTCTTTTACAAAGTTCTAGTTACCCAAATTATCTGTTTTGTGCAAGTGTATCCACTGCTGCCATCAACTGAGGTAACAGGACCAGGACATATTTCTGCAACACTATTGCCTGGCTTCTGACCGAAGAGCCCACAGGCAAAATAAGTTGCAAGAATTTGACTGCAACACAGCGAAGCAACTTTATGTCAGCAGAAAAGTCTAGTTTAAGGACCCACAGGACTTTAAAACCATGCCTTGAAAACTGAGCCCTGGCACTTCTATTTTAATAATGAAAGGTCCTCCTCTTCCTTAGAGAAGCTGATTTTTCCTGAATGTATCTGTTACAAAGCCCATTCTACTCAATGAAGTCTTCCCGCTATGTATATTAATAAATAAATATGACTTTACAGGTCAAAATGCTATGTTAAACCAGTGTTCCAAGACTCAGTGATGTCTTAGCTCAGTGTGGGAAATCAATTTCATTCTGAGTGTGGTCAGAGCTGTGCCATTTTTCATGTACACGATAAGCTGGATGCAAAGCTGTTAAATTTGTGTATACTAATGGTAGTGAATTACTAGCAGGACTCAATTAGCTTAATCAAGGCTCAATAGGGACCTGGAACGTATCAGGAAACTCAAGGAAGATCTCGACACAAAACACTCGACACTGCAAGAGTTTGGCCACATGACAAACAGTGGCTACCTGAATTAGTGGTTTCTGTTACATATATAATGACTACTGAGCCTCACCCCCCTGTTCTTGATAGAAGTGGTCCTGCCATTTCAAAACTAGAGGCTGCAACCCTCTGGGTTGTAAGAGCAACCAAGCCTTTGGAAAGATCCTTTCAAGACTAAAATAGTGAGATTAATCACTCAGAAAGGAAACAACAAAGGAACAATAAACCAGATTAAAGAGAGACATCATAAGCTTCTCTTTCCCTACACCTTAACCAATGGAACTGTAGGGAAATTCAGCTCTGTTGAAAGCTGAGAAATACAAGACTATGTAAGGAAATTATAAAGACATTCAGAAAGGAGTCGTGGATCCATGCCAATCAATCATTTTAAAACACAGCTCAACATATGCCCAAGAATCTGGGGAGGATCAAAGTAGGAAGGAGAACTGACTTGTGAAACTTCAAGTCCTGTAGACCAGATTTTAACAATTAGCAATTAGAAATCAGGAATAGTACCACACATGTGGGAAAGAACAACATGCTTCTCCTTTCTTTCAATGGAAATGGTTTTTAGCAGGTCAGCAGATCAGCCAGTCTGACCAATGCCAATACCCACATGAAATTCTGAAGGACAGAACTGATAAAATGAGCAATATGACATATACTTTTATTTTTTATTTGGCATTTTTACTTGGTAACAGAAATACAAGACTATGTCACCCTGCTTTGGTGACAGCAACACCACAACAAAAAATCCCTTGCCATTGATTGTGTGATAGCTACTAACAGAAAAGGTTCAGGGTGAGCCACGAGCCAGCAATGTGAGCTTGGGCCAAGAGAGCCAACGGCATCCTGGGGTATATCAAGAAAAGAACGGCCAGCAGGTCAAGGGAGGTTCTCCTCCCCCTCTACTCTGCACTGGTGAGGCCTCATCTGGAGTATTGTGTGCAGTGCTTGGCTCCCCAGTTAAAGGACAGGGAGCCACAGGAGAAGGTACAAAAAGAGTTACAACATTGACTAGGGGACCAGAAAATCTCTCTTACAGTGTCAAGAGGATGGGGTCGGTCTTTTTTCAGTGGTGCCCAGTGACAGGACAAGAGGTGATGGGCACAAACTTGAATATAGGAAGTTTCACCTAAACATGAGGAAGAACTTCTTTACTGTGAGGGTGACAGGGCTCTGGAGCAGGCTGCCAAGAGAGGTTGTGGAGTCTCCATCTCCAAAGACTTTCAAAACTCACCTGGACCCTATCCTGTGCAACCTGTTCTAGGTGATCCTGCTCTGGCAGGGGGTTGGACCAGATGATCTCCAGAGGTCCCTTCCAAACCCAATCATTTTACGATTATGTCACCTTTCACTACAATATTTCTCTTTTTTAAAGGGTTATTTACTACTGATTTACACTGTCAGTAGAGAAGCAGCTCAAGGAGGATGGCCTTGACCTGAATGACCCTGAAGCCCAAAACATCAAAAGTACATTAAAATTTATTAGCAAGAAGTGCAACAATGACATGAGAATTTCCACTATAAACTGGATGACTATTAATTGCAAACACAGCAGGAGTCATCCTGCAATCCTCAAGTCATTGAGTGTTGTACAGACAAAAAAATTTAAAAATAGCATTGCTGCTGGGTGTCTCCACTAAGTAATTTTAAGCACTGAAAATATAACCAAAATTGATGCCTTGATATTTCTTCTAACATACTTTACACAACAAATTGCTAATACAAATGACAACTGTTCACATTTTCTGTCTTCATTTTGCTCAAACTCTTCCAACACCTCTTCCCCAGGTCTTCTCTCTTCTGATACTTTAACAGAATTTAATGGTCTCCCTCAACTAGAATTTCTCTCCAAAATGCAGGAGGGAGGCACACAAGAGAAGACATGAGGATAAGACCAAAATATGTATGATTTGCTTCACTATGGTAGAATAAAAATGAAAAGGTCACTAACAACGAGAGTGCTAGGAGCTTCATTTTGCAAGGAAGACTGATGACACTGAACACATTCTTGTTAGTCATCTAGGCACAAGAGGCAGGAGACCCTTGAGAATCTTTCTGCAAACCTAGATGCCTGTGCAATGCATGCCAGAACCATTCTCCAATAGCTCTGCAACTCTGTCCTGAAGGAAACTTCGCCAAACAGGACTTTTCAGAATCCCAGACACGTCCTGAGTTCAGAATAGCAACTGTTTCATTTTAAAAATTCTATGCTGTAAGAAATTAAATGCAACTGAGGAAATGTAAAATGGTCCATTACCACATCTCCCCCACCAACATAGGCACAAAGCTGCAAAAGGGCAAACAGCATCACCTTCCTCACTTGTCCGGCAGAAGGCTCAAAGTTGCCATAAGGGACAAA
This sequence comes from Hypotaenidia okinawae, assembly GCA_027925045.1. Lineage (NCBI taxonomy): Eukaryota > Metazoa > Chordata > Aves > Gruiformes > Rallidae > Hypotaenidia > Hypotaenidia okinawae. The sequence goes on along the minus strand of BSDF01000013.1, from coordinate 7,469,825 downwards.
GCTCTGCATTGACATGTGCACAGATGTTTACAGTGAGATCAACACTGCCACTGATCCAGGACCACTGGAGCAAAGGCACTCCATTGTCCTGCATCCCAGAAAGCCTGGAAACACTGCTATAAGGTGGGGGGAAATACACCTAATTCAGGCATCCCCAGCGTAGACAACACAGCCTCAAGTCCATGCTGGTTTCCAGCAAGAGTGCTGAGAGAATAGAGGGGAGCAAAGACACTGAAACTGGTTACTGATAGCCTTGTCAGAGCCCCATTCTCCCACAGCAAGACACACTGCTTGTTTCACTCTCCACAAAAAGAAGGCCTCATCGTTTTCTGGGTAAGAAACAAGAAAGGCCTTTTGGAAACTCTTAGGTGGCAGAGTATACACCATGCTTCCCCCCACTGACCCTGCCCGAGGGGAGGCAAGAGAACCAGATCTGCAAGGCCACAACCCCAAAGGGCTTCTGCACTACAAAGGTTCCCACAGAAACTAGCCCTTCTACCTCCCTGCCACTGGACATGTCTCCAGCAAAATGCTCTGATCACTCCCTTCCCAGACCACCTTTCCATTTAAGTGGAAAGGTTAGTCCCAGAGGTCACCCACCAGCTGCTCCAAGTTGCTCTCCCCCGGGTTCTCTCAGTACTGTTCCCTCCCTCTCTACCTCTAAAACCCCACCTGGTGGCTGGCGCACATAGTCCCGCTCCGCTCCCCTTACCTGTTGCAGCTTTCACTCTGCTCCAGTCGGGGCTCTCCAGCTCTTCCCGGTCTCCGTGTCCACCTCCCAGAAAGAAGCAGAGCAGCGGGGCGGGCAAGGCGCTGCCTGCCAGGGGCAGCACTGCCGCTGCCGTCCACGATCCCGCAGCTAAGCGAGCTGCTCCTCTGACCCCGGAGGAAGGCACAGCTCAACCCTTCGCTCGGCAGCGGCTCTGCCTCCAAGCTGAGCCTGCTGCCGCGCAGCCGCTGGCGGGGCTGGAGGGAGCCGACTGCCCGGCCATGCACGAAGCCCTGCCTCTGTTGGCTCCTCGGGAACAGCCTCTTCCAGCGAACTTATTGGGCTGGGAGCTGTACCTGAGGGGGTACAAGAGGGGAAATTATGTTTTGCAGTGTGGAGCGTGCATTAACTATTCCCAGAGTTAACTGCATTTGGCTTTCTTCTCGTCTGAGCCAAACTTGCCATCTCCTGCTGGAGTTATTAATCTTTACATTCACACCGTTTGTGCAGATGTGTGTTTCCCCCTTTCCACCCCCGCACCCCTACTCACACTCCCTAAAAACCCAACAATTAAAAATGTGGATTTTTTCCTCTAATTCCCCTACATTGAGTAATTATATTCACATTAGAAATCAATCAACTCTGGTCATTACCATTAGTGATATGCTCATAAACCAAACACTAGTCATGCTAATGAACTGAATGAAACATAATTTCTTGTTGTGTAAACTGATGCTCAACACTAATCAGCAATAAATTCAATCAGACATTATTTACATCAACTGAAAAACACATTAAAGCCGGATAAAGAGCAGTAGCTGTTCACATCTGGGGGAAGCACAGACGCGTGCCCAGCAGCAGGCTCAGCACTACCATGGCTGCAGCACGACGGAGCCCTGAGAGAACGCGGCCTCCCCGCGAGAGGCCTCTCGGTGGCTAGGAGCGAGGCATGCCGGGCAGGCACCGGTGAGCCCGGCAGGAGCCAGTGCGCCAGCGGCCCGCTCTGTGGGCAGCACAGGTCGCCGTGCCCAGGTGCCCCCAGCTCACCACCCCACCAGCTCAAGGGACTCCCGCCCTCTGCTCGTCGAGAAAAGCCAGTCCCTCGGCTGCCCCTCTAACCCCACCCGCCCTTCGCTCCTGCCTCCACGCGGGCCACAGCCGGACTCACCTGCTCAGGCAGAAGCCACGCCCAGGTCCGCCGCTCAAAATGGCGGTAACGGCCTGCGGGTGCGTTGCGGCTTCGGCAGCAGAGTGAGCCCTTCCGAAGGCGGGCGAGCAGTGCCGGCCCCGGCGCGCTTATCCGTACCGCCCGGGCAACCACCTGCACCCGAGGCCGCTTTCCCTCGGCCCAGTTCCTCCCTGGGGCCTGTTTTCCTCCAAGACGCCTGCAGCACCGCGGGTCGCCAGATCGGCACCGCCTTGTGAGAAGGCGGTGTCGCCTCGCCTGCGCGCGCACGTGCAAGCCTTACGGCGGGCCTCAGGCTGGCTGGGGGGCACCGGGCTGGGGGGCACCGCTCACCCCTGCCCGTGGGCCACGGCCAGCGGCCGGGGGCCGAGTTCGGAGCGCTACCCGCGCCGCCGTGCGAGGCGCCCGCGGAAACCGAATGCTGGAGTTACACAGTACCGACTGCGCGTCGAGATGGCCGCGAGTGCGGGTCCGGCCGGTCCGGGGCTGCCCAATCCGCCCTATCAGGGCACCGCCGGCCTCGGGGCGCTCCCTCCTCTCCCTCCCCCGCGGCACCCGGCCCCGAGAAGGCGTCGTGTCAATGGCTCCCCTCCGGCTGCCCGCCGCGCCCTTGGGCGAGATCAGCGGGCTGCTTCGCGGGCTTCCCTCGCGGGCCGGCCCCCTCTCCTCTGACCGCAGCGGGGCCGGCACGATGGAAAGGGATCTTTCCTTAAACACAGCCCGTCTGCTGACGGCGGCAGCCCCCCGCGGCCGCTCCGACATCTCCCCTTCGTTTCCCGACGCCGCGCCAGCTCCCAGTGGAGTTGCGGCTGGGGGCAGCGGGGTCGTCCTCTCCTCTGGGGAGCAGAGGCGGGAGCGGGAACAGGCTCGAGGACCGGGCCGCACCCCTGGGTCGACAGGGCGGCCAAGCAACGTGGGGTCTTCGGTGCAGTGGCAGCGTTACGTCTGGAGTGAGCAGGGATGCCTTCCCGTCCCCGGGGCCCCCGGGCGCCCCAGCCGCGCTGCTCCACGCCCCGAAGGAAGCGCTGCCCACGGAGGGCTTAACCTGGGCCGATACGCGGTAGCGAGCGGCGCGGGGGGGCTCGCTGCGCGGGCGCGGAACAGGCAAGGCTTTCCTGTGCCGCCACGGTGGCGTTTTGTAACAGCCGCAGAGCAGTGATTTGCTGCGATTGAGGGTAATATAATTTCCAGCTGCACAATATTAATGAGATTCTCACAACCAGGGGAAAACTTTGAGCGGAAGGCGGCGGATTAATTTGCTTCGCGTTAAGGGAGAGGAGGAAAAGGCGAGCCTCAGCAGCAGCCCCCGCACCTGCGGCGCTTGCCGGGGCAGCCCCGCGACGGGCCCGGCTGGGGGAGCGCAGGGCCACCGCCCGTTTTCCTGTAACCCGGCAGCGTGGCGCCCCGTCGTCTCTCGCTCGCTTTGCTCCCTGGCTACGGTGACAGGAGGCAGGAGCGGCTCCGCTCGCCTCGTCCGTACCTGTCGCTGGCGGGTGAGGTTTCCGGGGCGGGCACGGCGGTGGAGGCGCGGAAAGGCGCCGGGCCGGGCCTCGCCTCGCCTCGCCTCGCCGGTGTGACGGGCAGGGAGCGCAGCGCGGTGCGGGAGCGGTTACAGGCTTCAGGGGAAAGCAATAAAGTGTCTTACACAGAGAGCGGAGGCAATCCGGAGAATCCGAGATGCGGGTTGTCTGGGGCAGGTTATAACTCCGAGTGAAAACCACCCGACTGCCTTCCGTTATTAACCTTTCCTCGTAAATCTCACTGTACGGCTCGGGGCCAGCGGCCGCGGTGCCGAGGCTCCCGGTGACCTCCTGGCGAGCCGCTGCCCAGGGGCTGGCCCCTCAGCACTGCGCGAATCGCGACATGCGCCGGTCGTCACCCGTGAGGGGGTGAGGGGACGCCGGTTTGACCCTTCTCCCCGAGCTGGTGCTGACCCGCAGCTGCCGTGTTTCGCCTGGAAACGAGGGGTCGCGGCCACTCCCGGCTCGGATGGGTCCCGGGCCGGCCCCGCTGCCCGCCGGCCGCCTCTCCGCGGAGCCCGGCAAGGCCGCACAACGGCCGCGGCAGCGAGGCGCCCCGCGGCTCTATTGCCAGGGCAGAACCTGCGGATAAAGCGAGAAGCGTTGCTTACCGTGCCTGTGCGATAATTCCCTCCCACCCCCCGGAGCTAATGAAATTCCTTCCTTGGAGCCGGGCGTTCGTGCCTGTGCCTGTGCCCTGCCGCAGCCACGAACAGAGCCCGGGGCGTCGTTTCACCGCTTTATTTCACATTAAAGTTTAGATACAATCGAAATTCTCGTACGCACCTTTTAATAAAAGTAGTAATCTCTTTGAGTACTGCAAAATTATAGCATTTACATCTTTAAAAGACTGTAAACAAAATAATACTAGCAAATAAATGATACTAGCATCGAAGTATACATTGTCAGGTATTTTTAGACGGCCGTATAAAATGCGATCTGGTTTATAGAATATAATACAGATAAATGCTATAAATAAGCGGGTATCAGAGCCGGCGGGAAACTTCCTAGCGACGGGTGCGCTCGGGCTGCCGGTGCCGCCCGCGGGGCTTTCGCAACCGCACCGAGGGGCTCCGCGGGCTATGTGGGGATCCGCGGGCGGGTCCATAGGGCACCCTCGCCTCGATCCAGCCCCAGCGCCGCAGCCCCGGTACTGCGCTGAGCCTCCTCCCCCCGCCTGCCTGTATTGAGAAACCTTATTTCTGGTTAAGAAAAATAAAAGTCCCATTTAAACTTTATTGAATTAAAGCAAAAATTAATTTTTGATATTCACACATATATTACAGAGTAATAGTAAAAGTTCAATATACTTCCTGGCGTTTAGTTGGGCCACATTGTACAAGAGCAAAACAAGCATCAAAACATTTAGCAGCCTTATTTCACAATCACTCAGAATTACATAGAAATATTGAAATACTCTAGTCAGCCTTGGCTGTGAATAGTTCTTCGTGTAGAAATTTTTCCTTTTGCCAGCCAGTACACAGCAAGAATTGTATTTTCCCTTCCATCATGGCATCCATGTATTCAAAAATACTTTGCTTTTTTTTTTAAAAGTTAAACTCAGAGAAAGAGTCGATTAACATGTTTTAAAAACAAAACTACAAAATATGTTGTAAAGGACAATGAAAATATCTAAAGTCTACTTGTGTGAGGCAAAAAACCATGGGGGAAATGATGGCAGATTACACCAGCGACACGGAGTTGGGAACTAGTTTTGTAGAAGGAGAGAGAAGAGTATAAAGGGGGGCTGGATCAATTATAGTGTCTCCCACCTGTTGGCTGCAACACAAAAAAAAGTAGTAATTCTTCAAAGCAGATGTACACAAACCTAAGCAGGATTTAGCTTCTTTAATATTCGAATGTAAAAAGTCTGCTGTCCACAACTCTTTAAACCCAGCTATGACTTGGGAATTCCTAAGAGATCTCTCTCTTTTCTCGGATGAGAAAGGATTTAAAGCGGGAACACTAGAAATCCGGAGAATGTCGAATACTTCCAGCCTCCCATCAAGTTTCCTCTCTCCAGTTTAAGATAAGCTCTGTCTCCTTTCTCCATTTGAATCAGGACTCCATTGCTAGCAGCTTCTCGGGTCACATCTTGGTCCCCTGCAAAGGCAGAAATCACTGGCCACCCATTTAGCATCAAACTCACCTAAAGAGCAAGATAAAACAAAGCCCTCTGTCAATTAAAATCAGACAATGACACCACCGGGACTCACCTAGCAGGCGAAATGCTTAGTTAAGAAAGGGCCTCTTTTGACAACTGAAACTTCAGCCCCATAAAAATGAAATACCAATCTGAACCCAGCTAAGGTATGTAGTCTAAAGGAAGAAGCCTTTCACTGCTGTTTTACACCGACAACCACATCAAAACACCCAGTGCATATAAAACAGGACATTGATCCTATTTTGAAGAATTTCAATAGGGTGCCTGTGTTTTCAGGCTATGAAAAGAGGTCTGCTCAGACTTATTGAAAGATGGCTTTATGCGAAACCTCAGAGACAGCGAGGAGCAGAGCCACAGCTGACAGAGTCAGTGCGTTTGAAGTGTATTCAAGAGGTAGTTTTCCTTTGTTAGGCAGCAAAGACAATATGCCACAACACGGTCAATAAGCTCTGCTCAGCTTGCGTTAACGATTCCAGGACTGCAGACCCCACATTAATAATATGCTACCTGTCCATTCTAGATGCATGAAGCCGCTTACACCAGAACTGTGCTATATAGCTGTTACATTCACCTTTGCAATGCGCATTGCTACGCAGACCGATTTCCTGTCTAGGTTATGCTACCTGGCTTCAGGATGGTAATTTATTGTCCTTACCTAGAGGTGCGTGTACACCAAACCACATTACAAAAGGCATATGAAAGGGTACCTGCACACACACACAGGGCTATGCTCCTTATTGTATCCGTGCCATAGGCATCTCCCTGCAGCCCAAATCCCTACAAAACCTTCTGTCACCTGAGATCAGGTGAGGAGCCCTGTGGGGCTGTGGTTCCTACGGGCTCTCTACAGGGATGCGTCTCCCGGGGCTCCGCAGCCCGGGGCAGCCCTGGGATCCGGGCAGGCTGGGAGGGGAAAGCAGCATGCCGTCGGGGCATCACCTCCCGTCCCGGGACGGCTCACGTACACAGAGGCCGGGCAGAGGCCTGGAGGGACTGCGCGGCCCGCTGGGCACCGTCGGGAGGGCTGCGTTCCCGGCGGCGGCTCAGCGGCACGTCCCCCGTCCCCGCCGGGCCGCGGAACCGGTCCGCTCCCTCCCGCGGTGCCCGCGGATCGAGGCGACGGCGCTTGGGGCTGACCTGGATGGTTTGCCTGTTGTACACTTTCACCACGTGAAAATTAAAACTGTAAATCCCTTTTCTGGGCGCGATGAAAGTGCTCCGCTCCGAGTCGAAGTTGCTGCCGATATTCACTAGTACCTGGAAGGGAAGGGCACCATCAGCACCTCCGCGGGGCTGCCGCCGCCGCCGCCCAGTCCCGCTGCCCCGCGGCCGCCCCCGGCCCGCAGCGCCCCCCCTCCCACCCCTTCCTCCCCTCCCGCGGGCACGGCCCCGCGGGGCGGCGCGTCCCCGGCCCGGCCCCATCACCTTCCCCAGCAACTTCTCCCGCGGCGGCGCGCCCGGAGCCCCGCCGCCCCACCGCACCTGGTCGAAGTAGATGATCATGGTGCGGTTGCTCATCTCGGAGGGCTCGTGGTTGGTGCTACGGATAGCGGAGAAGGCGACCTTGGCGCTGCCGGAGCGCACGGAGATGCCGAGCGCCGTGCCGGTGGGGTCGGAGGTGGGGTTGGAGTCGCACACCACGAGGCACTTCCCCTCCAGCACGATGGGCTCCGTCTCATTCTGCCCGCACGCCAGCCACGCCGCGCCCAGCAGCAGCCCCAAGCCCAGCCCCAGCCCCGGGCCCCGCATGGCGCCGCGCTTCCTTCCCTTCGCTCCGCGCCGCGCCGGGCGGCACGTCCGGGCTCCGCTATCCGCTCGCCCCCTGCCCTGCCCCGCCGCGCTCTCAGAGCGGGGCCGGGAGCGCCCCGCCGGGTGGGAAGCGGCCGCGAGGACGCACGGGATCGCAGGCACACATAGCGTGGGGCGGCGGGAGCGCTGCGGAGCCGGGCTGCAGAGCCGCCCGCCGCGCCGCGCGGGGCTGAGGGAGGCGGCGGGAGGCGGCGGCGCTGCCGGGGCTGCCGGCGAGCACAAAGACGGCGCGGGGCGCGGCCCCGCCTCCCCACCGGCCCCGCGCTGGCGTCAGCGCCCCGCGCCCGCCTCCGCCGCGCCCGGCCCAACCGGCGCCCGCCGCGCGCCGCCGCCGCCAATGGCCGCGCAGTCCGTCTCCTGCCACCTGACGCCGCGGCTTTTGTTAGGCGGTGCGGGCGCGGGCGCGGGAGCAGGTGTCGAGCAGCCGCCCGCACCGCACCGCGCCGCACAGGTAGGAGCGCCGGGGCGCGGCGGCACCGCGCTGGGGCTGGGGTGGGGGGCGGGAGAGCTCCCGCGGAGCGGAGGGGCCCGCGGCAGCTCGGCGAGGACCGGGGTGCCGGGCGAATCCTGGCTGAGGGCCCGAGGGCTGGAACGGGGCCGCGGCCGTCCGCTTTGCTCCTGGACGGGGAAGGGCTGGAAGGAAACGGGATGCTGCGCACCCGGCCAAAGGCCCGCCGCCGTCACCGAGCAGCAGCGGCATCACCGGGAGCGTTCTGAGCCGCAGGCGGATGCTCTCCCCCGCGCCCTCCCTTCCGCGGAGCGCACCGACGGGTGGGATGCTGAGGGTCCCTCCTCCCGGGGCGCCCGGTCGCTGCTGCCTCCTTCAGCCGCCGCGTTCACGTCCCGGGGAGCAGCAGTGCGGTGCCTCCGGCGAGGCTTCCCGAGCAAAAAACTTTTAAGAGCGCGTAGAGACTTCTCTGGCCGTCAGCGCCCCCGGCTGCTGGGGCAAGTGACCCCCCCCCGGTGCCTGCCCTGCCGCCGGATGGCCCCGGCCTCGGGCGCGCTTTTAGGGCCGTTGCTGTTTGCTGAAGTGCAAAGATTGCCTTGTCTCGGTGGGTATCCGGCCAGCGTTCACTCTGCAGGCGCTGCCAAAAAAAAAGTAACTCGGGATTGCAAAAGAAGAGACTTACTGATGAACCATTAGAAACAAATCGCTGGAAGAAAATTATTTCCTAACTGGCAGGTCTGTTTCCATAATTAAACTTATATTCAGAGATAAAAAAACTTACATGGAGTTTGCAGCATCCTCTCTGGGATAATTAGTATTGTCCGAAACTGGGATCCAGTACAAATCACTGTGAATTTTGGTAAAGGCTTTAGTTTATTGTACTGTGCTCTTCTGATTGTGCTATTATTTCGTTTGGCAAACTGATATCTAACAACTACTGTGAATAAAACTTAAACCGTATTCCTGCCCTGCTAAGTTTAGTGTGTGTCTGTAAAGTTGCTCAGCAGAAGCCTGTGAAGCGTCAGTTTGCCCGTGGGTCGGTACTGGCTGGCTCTGAGGGACGCGGTGTCCTTATAAACCAATAGCGTCACACTCGGGGAGGGCCAAAATACCCTGCACTTTGTTGCAGACATTCAGCAGTGAAGCAGTCTGGAGAACAGTGCAGTGCCAAAGTTGTTATGGTGGTTAGAAAATGGGTTGGAAAGATAATAAAACTCTCCCGAGAAGTAGAAAATGAGATAAAACAGGGTGGGGGAGCCACAGCCTGTTAAAAGGTGTGTTACGCTTTACTTCAAGGCACGTAATTTATTCTTATTACTGACCTTTTTAGCTGAGTCAGAAGTCAGCATCAGAGACTTTTTAAAAATAAAACTAATCTTTATAAATATTTTGCATCCTTGTCAGTCTTGGCAAAATGACACAGGGATACACAAACTGAAAAGCCCTTTTAAAATGTCTGAGTGTGTGCCTCTGTGTGCTTCTAATATACATGACTTTTAATGTACTAAATACACCCATACTTCCCTTTTAAGCCCCCTCTTGTGCAGGACCGGTAAGTCAATTCTCTTGTGCTGAGCAGCTTTTTACTCCTAGCTTGTTGATCTGAATCCAGGAGGTGTTTCCCTCCTGAGCTGGAAGTTGCCCTTGATGTTCTGTGGTGACCCCCTGGGAGGAGGCAGGGTGGCCCTTGCTGAAAGGCTCTGACAGAGTTAACAGAAAGAAGGAGATCAGAGGGGCCTGGGAAAATGAACAAACCTGTCACTGTTACCAGAAGCCCTATTCCTTACAGAGGAGGTGGGCAGAAGGGGGTGCAAACTTTCCTGTGCCAGACACTGTGGTTGCCACAGACTATCAGTCTTGCACACTTGACTAGCACTGTAGCACCCAGCTTCTGCAGTTCTGGCTTTAATAAAGTAACACCAGCCATGCAAATTAGACATTGCTTCATTTTCATTAAATGTCACATGCGGCGCTAGGCAGTTGAGTTTCTCTGTATTGACAACAGCCTCTGACTCGTACTGGGAACAAAGAAGAGACGCTCAGCAGGAGGATGTAGGTGCTGATACATAAGAACATGGCATAATTAGTGATGTGTGGCAGAGAGCTCCCAAATTAGGAGTGCAGATTTGCAAATCCAGATGTTTACTGAGGGTTAGGAATTACATTACTCCATCTAATTACTAACTGCTTTGTTAATCAATGTCATTGAGTACAATAGGGCAATTGTTATTCAGTTACAATGGGAACAATGTCAAGGTATTAACAAACTGGAATAGATGTCCCAGATATTAGGCTGAACTAGCCTGTTCCTTCAGCAGAGCTGTTTGTTCGACATTTGCTTTTAAGAAATACTTCTGTGGATATGGAGAAAATGTGTGAGCTGCCCATTGCAGGGTAACTAGCCATGACCTCCACATTGGCAGACTGAGCAGGGACAATTAGGCTGTAGAACTCCCCTAATGTTTCACCCATGGTTAAAGAAAACAAACAAACAAACAGCTTGGAAATAACGTGGAGGGGGAAAAAATAATGAAATGTTCCTCATGAGTCTCTGAAGAACCACTCAGAACTGTTTGCAATCCTGCTCAGATCATGAGAGCATTGCTGATTTTGTTCCAGAAAAAAAAATATGGAGAGACCAAAATAACTTGGTCTTTTACCCCTTACACAGAAGCAAGTTTAAAGCTCAGAGGTACCAAACCATTATCCATAGAAACCAAAATATAGTTTAGCCACAAAGCAGTTTTAAATCATGAGCAGCAGCATCATTACCTGCCCTGCATTACACTGTCAGGAAGCCTTAATCCTGTTTTTGGAAAATCATCCTTAGGAACTCAGTCTCACTGGACACTTAACTTTAGCTTCACTTATAAGAGAGACTCTAATGGGGGGAAGTATAAGCTCCTCTGAAAACGAGTACAGAGAAATCTACTTGAAACCTTTATTTTTCTCCTTCGAGAGAACAATGTATCAAGAGTTTAGCTGTGTATAGAGCCACCTTTTCACAGACTCCTTGTCTTTTGATTTAATCCTTCTGAGCAAGAAGTGCAAGGTCTGGCCCATAACTGGATAACTTATATGAAATGCAGTTTGTTCACAGTTCTGAAAACGCAGTTTGTTCACTGCTATATTACTTTATTAAGTATAAACAGCAAAAAGCAATTCAGAGATTTATATATGCCCATATAACTTCAGATCCTTGCCTTCCCGAGCATCTGCTGGGATTCTATATGAAGCCTGAAGGTGTATGAAAATGAGATTTAGAGCAAAACAGCTCTTGCTGATCCATACCATGCAGTGGGCTGATTTGCTGTTTTAAAAGAGGCTTGCATGTATTTACGGTGATTTGCTTAGGGTGTCACCTTCAGCTTCCACAGCAAGCAATTAAGGTGTCTCAAAGAGCAGACCAAGTTCAGCAGAGAGTGCACAGCAGGAGCAGATGAACTGTTAAGGTGCTATCTATCTTGCAGAAATTACCCGCGCTGCTCCACGCCCTGCAGAATAAGGAAGGCCACAGAGATTTGCGTGCCACATGCCCACCAGCACAGGGTGGACACAGCAGAGACAGGGCAGAGCGTGACACAGGAAGGCTGGGTCAGTTGCCAAGGGAAAACTCTCTCACTGGGCCAAGGGAACTCTCTCGTGAGACCACTGGTGGTTGCAGGAGAAAGATGGCATCACTGAGGGTAAAATCCATCGGTTGAAGGGACAGCTAAACTCAGAGTACCTGTGCTTTCCAAGGCCTGTGCCTAACTGCTGAGTGATTATTTGTTAATGTTCTTATCCAAGCATTCTCTATTTTTATTTGATCAAATTAAACCTAGTTGCTTCCCAAATTTAGTCACACACTAAATTTGCGTGTAGAACCTTTCTACAGAGAAATAGTTCTCATTTTTGCTTTCAGATCTCTTTTTTGGCCAAAAAATATCAAATAAAATAAGGTTAGTATTTTCCCTGTACCTTCATGTGTTTTGAAATGTTAAAAAAAGTTGTGATAAATTGTGGAGATAAAAATTTGCCTTTTGCAGTTTGCAACTGTGGCAAACCTCAGTCTCAAAAGTGGGAATTTGTGATGGATACAGGCAGATGCAAACAGAAGGTCAAAGGGGACACTGTTACACAGTCTTAACCAAAGTGGGAATTGTGGCAGTAAATGAATATAAAATTTTTTGCCTTGAAGAATCATTGGGCTGCACAGATTTTGGGTTTTGTATATTTTGAAGAACAACACAGTTTATTAAGATAACATGGATAATGTCATCTGCTGCTTTTTATTGACTACCTGCAATACAGCATTTAAGTTCTAATCTCCCATTTATATATTACCTAGGGCAGCTTTAAAACTGGGAAGAATGTTAGCTCCCTGCTAAAGATATTTGAAAACACCATCCTATCTCATGCCATAGACAATTATTAAACATTCTGGTTTATACAACCATAACTGTCTGTATGTAGCATAGTGTGGTCAAGCTTTTTTCTTTTTTTTTTTAAAGTAACATTGGATTTCAGTCTTACCTTAAGAGGTGCCTGCTTTACAGCTAGATCTCTGTTGTATTTACTGATAACTTGCAGTTCAATTCACTAATTGGATGAGATATTAGCATGTTTTCCTTCAGGTACAAAAAAATCCTTAGTGATCAATGATGCCAAGATCAGGAGCTTGATTTGTTTTTCTTGTCACAGACTTCTGTCAAAAGAAGTGCACTGTTACAAATAAATAACTCAAATTGGAAATTAGTCGCCATTCAGATAGGTAATTATATTTTAACAGGGCAAAATCCCAACCCAGGCTGCCAGAGAACACTCAGCTAAAGCCAGCATGGGTTGGAACAGCATGTGTGCTCTCTGTAATTGTAAATGTGGCCACCTCGGTCATGCTGCCTCTTCAGACTTAAAAGAATTAAGACCAAAGCTGTCCAAATGTTAACTGAAACTCCTAATAATTAGGGATTATTAGGGGCTGGTGGCTGGCTTTATTTTCTACCACGGTACTCTCGTATTTGTGGATTCTATTTATACTCAGAATTAAGAGGTCTTTTTGAAGAGGTAATCCAATCTCCTCTGTGTAATTTAGCCAGAGATTTTTTTTTTCCTGGCCCTTAATTTTGGCTGTGTTTCAGGACGTATGGTGAAACTGCAATACTAAAAATAATCTCATTCAATATATTTTATCTGAAAGGATGAACCAGACCAGCTACAAATGCTGGGTAAAACGGATTTATTTTTTTTTACTTACAGAATAAGCACGGGGGGGTGTCTGAGGGGAACTTCGTGTTCATCCTTCCCTCTAGTGGCTGCTCTTCTCTAAGAACACTAGCAACACTTCAACACTTCAGCATTAGGTACAAGGGGATGGGTACAGGATGGAAGCAAGCTAGCCAGGAAGGAGACAAGTAGATACAAATGTTTAGGCACCAGAAAATTCAGATTTCATGATGAGCCATATCTAGACAGATAGACAACAAGAGCCATGGATTTGACACCATTTTTGTGAAAATGCAATGAGTTCTTGAAAGATACAGTACTGGCATGCAAGACCAGCTTCTCAGCCATTTTGTAGTCTCTCACACCGATCCTTTTTGTAGGTTGTCTTGTCTTCCCGTGTCCCCAGTACCTCAGGACTCACAGGTAGAAAATATATTAGTAACAGCCCAGAAACCAGCTGTGCCTCTTGTGTCTCTTCCATATACTCTTATCTGCTACATACTTTCTCCCTTTTTGTCTGTCCTTTCCAGCAGCAGTAAACCCACCCCACCACTCCATGTTAATTGCTTACTGTTCTGCTCCTCCTGCTCTGAGATTAGTGCCTGTCATACAACTTCACACCCCTTCCCAAATGCTATCAGAGATGAGTCAAACCCACGACTCTTAGGAGGGTGACTGAGACAGCACTGCAGAAATACAGGTACCCCTAGGTAGAAAACAAGGCTGCAGGGATACAAATAGCTCATGGAATATTTCATAAAAGCTTAGTCTTTTCTGCATGCTACAGTGAATGGTCACACACAATGAAATGTGTGCACTGTATTGCCTCTTTGGCCAGTTTTTCCAGGTGTTGAACCAGGGACTCTGTGAAGTTTAAACACCTCAGATAGAGTGGATAAGTTGGGGAAAAAAATACACAACAAAGGGGGAGAGAAAACATGCTGGAATTTAATTCACATTTCAGATGCCAAACTGTGTGAGTTTTCCAGCCCTTCAGCTGGAGATGTCTCTATTCTTCTCTTCTCACTCTCACCCTTTTGCTCTCTGCCATTTTTACTGGGTTTATATCAGGATTACTCTCTCCAGCCAGATGCCTTAATTCTAGTTCTGATTAGACCAGTCTAGGTCTCCATAGCTGCGAGATTTCCTTAGTGTTTGTCATTTACTGCTCTGGCAACATATGATAACAAAGGCTATTAGATGCTTCCTCTTTTTCATGCATATATTGGACATATGTGGTACCCGGCACAGAAACTGGGCAACCCCAGGGTGCATCCCAAGGCACATTTCCGTGAGAAATTAACATCTGACAGGACAGTGATGACTGTCAGATCTCAGGGGTTAACTCCTATCCATAAGTTACTGGCAATTAAAATCCTGATATTAGTATTTCATTAAGGGCTCCTCCTTCTGAGTAACTAATGTGTTATTCAACCAGCTAAAAGTGTTTCTAGCCTTCCCAGCAGGATTTAGACCAACCCATGGTTAAAGAATAAATCTTTAAAATAACAGATTACTTACGCAATTTTTGAACTACTGGGAAAATTCTTGATGCATTTATTTCTCTCTAGGTTTGGGGGTGAAAATTATTAGTAGTTATGTGTATTTTCAGCAAAAAAGTAAAATAGTAAATTCCATCAAACACTTGACTACAGCTACTTTTTATCATAAATTTTTACAAATTCCCCACCAGTGAGCTCATTAGCGTAAATGATAGAGCCTTATCTCAGGTTTAAAGTCAGCATTTTTCCTTAGCTACCAAACAGCCTGTTTTCTTTCATGACACAGTAATGGAGGACTTTACCCCAGAGAGCAGGGAAAATATTCTTCTCTGTTCTTGCAGGGCAGTCAAGTAGGGCTAGTAAAAACCAAGCAGAGTTGGATTTTGGTGCTGTCAGTATCCTCCTGGAAGCCTTTTCTAGAAGGAGCAAAGCCTTTGCAGGGGAGAGAAGTGCACATTGTACCACAGGCCTTTGTGAGGGGCAGATGTCAGGGGAGGGCAGAGAAGGAAGGTTATTTCTGAAGAAAGTAATAGGTTCACCATATTGTCCCTCCCTATTCTACCACACAAGATATTTGTGACGTACAAGCATTATATGACATACCCGTTAGTATCCCAGGATAGCATCACTGTTCTTCAGCAGACACTGGTACCTCACCAGAGCTGGGAAACTGCGGAGTCAGGCTGGCAATAGGCACAGGTGGTGGAGGTCTCCTCCTCATTTTCCAGGAGCCTCTGCAGAGGTAGTGGAAAGAGGAACAAGGCTGAGCTCTTAAAGACATTAGCAATTACGGATAGAGAGACCGCTTAAAAATTTTCAGTTGAAAATTATGACTTCAGATGACTTCAGTGCAGAGAGAGGAGAACAGGAGGGCAAAACCCCGACTACCAACCAAATTCTCGTGACTTACAGCTGGGAACTGCTAGCCTAGCTGCTGTAGGGAAACCCTGTAAGCCAGCACACAAATACTGTTTCATGCTGCTTATTGAGCTCTGCTGTTGATGTATTGTGATCTCTTGCATTCATCGCAGCACATCAAAATAAATCTAATGAACGTGGTCCAGGGCTAAAGCTGGACTGTTCAGAAGGCTCACAGTGTTTGGGTTAGCTGTTCAGAAAAGACAGGGGTGCCGTTATGTCTAGTGTTCATCTACTGCTTTCTGAATCTGTAATATAGCATATTTCTGTCCTCTGAACACTCCCAGCAATTTAAATAATGCTTTGTGGCTCTGAACAAGAGCCCCATCCTCCAGTGCTCATTCAGGCACAATCCTGTTTGGCTCCTGGCAGCGCTGGGGAGCCCAGCTCGCGTCTGCACCCGCAGCTCCCCGGGGGCTGAGCGGGTGCCTGGCGTGCCAGGCCCTCGGCAGGGGCCAGCGGGCTCCACTCTGGCCTCGTCAGCAGGCAAGCTGCAAGGCAGCAAGGGAGCTCGCTTGAGTGACACGATGGGGAATGTACAATGGCTGCAGACTGGAAAGCCCTTTCTGGTGAAGCGCAAGCAGTTTCCAGCAACAAGCAAAGGGACGTGGGCATATAGATTTTCTACATTTGAGTAAATCAAGGCTGAAGGGACAAAGCTGTATGCGCCATAAACTCACCAAACGTTTCTAAAGGAAACCACCTGTTCCTAGAGACAATGCAATCTAGTTTAAAAAAAATCCTTAAAGGAAGTAAAATACCTGAAAATTGGGGGAGGACAGAATATATCTCATGCAAACCAAAATGTATTCAATTCACTATTTGTTTGAATGTTATTAAACTGTAAAAAAATCAAACTCTTTATTAATTTGGCTTGGGCCAAGAAGCGTGCTCCCTCCTCTCAATTCTTGATTTTTGATTTTGCAATGAGCTGGGTCTGTGCTTCCCCTTTGTGGGCAGGTGCCCCCACGACAGCTTCCTTTGGAGTGCCGATTCCCTGAAAAGCTCCATCCAAAGCCTGAGTGTCCATTTTTTCTTTCATCTTCTCTCAACCTTGAATTTACCTCACCATCAGTGGATTCAGATGTTTTATGTAATTTCTGGAACTGCATTTGCACTACAAGATAAGGGGAGGAAAAAAATAAAGAGAATGGCTTCACATGAAGAGCAGACTTTTAGATTTCTATTTTCTCCAGGTTCACAGAGCACAGGGAAGTGCCTGTATGTTGCAGCAAGCTCTGAACGTGCTACAAGGCTCAGGGGAGTGGAGAAGGGATTTTTCTTTTTAATTTCCTGAGCATCATAAGGACCCTCCAATGGCAGGGAGATGTAGAGTGTGACTGGGATACATAGGTAGTTCTGTTCGTCCCCAAGGGCCAAATCTACTTTTTTAGGAAAATGCTGATGAACATGAACCTTAAATTGTACTTCATGTTATTGTGGCTACTACCTGGGCCAAATCCACATTTACCCAGGAGAAATTTTTGCATGTATATTAAATACCAGAGAGGTAGAAAAACTGTTGACAAATACAGGCACCTCGTGGATCACCTACACTGCCTCCCCTGGAAAAAAATTTCCAGGTTGAGCCTGTCACAAATATCATATTTTCTTACATATGCCTTCCTCTAGCCATACCCACAAGCAGATTGTCCACCAGAGCCACCAGCAGCTTGTGACAAACTGCTGTTTCGGTAATTACTGAAGGTCTGTATTACATCTGTGATGCTGTTCACCGGAGGGGTTCAAACCTTGAAAGACAGACATCATCACTTTTCTTTTGAAGCTGAGATCAAGCCTGAGTCACTGGGACAGCCACTGACTGGCTCAGCAGATCGGCATTGGCACCAAACATACTGTATTTATTCAATATTATGGAGGGGAACAATGGGATATGGGCTGGTAACAGCGATGATACAAAAGGAGCTAGGCAGCACCAGGAAAGGAATCGAGTCAGGTATTGGCCAGCCACCAGGATGAGCATATTTATAACAAAGATCATTTGAGGGTCACAATCAGAACATAAAGGGAAGCTGCTTGGTTTGCAGTCCCCTATATTTGAAACGATCCATTCTTCACCACCATCATTCAGCACATTTTTAGGGGAGAAAAATGTTTACATATTTACCAAGGTTTTAGTTAAAAATACATTCTTAATTTTGCACTTGATGACTATTTTATTCTTACAGTTTTTCAAGTAAGCTGTGATTTCTTCGTTTGGGTTTTGTGAAACGTTTACCCCCAGAGAAGCCCTGCTGCGTTCAGTGACTCTGCACCACACCATTTTCTTACAGGGTCAGCAAAATTCTTAAATGCTGGAGTGTAAAATTTGTATTTCAGTGCAGTTGCACATTGTCTTTCCCTTATCCACAGAAACTCACCTCACTTGCCTAAGCCCTTTTGCATCCTAGGTTTTATTTACAAATTGGCAGTAAAGTGCTGCAGACTCTTTGGCAGTTTGCAATTAATTGCACACAATCTGTTTAGGCTTCAAG
This sequence comes from Hypotaenidia okinawae, assembly GCA_027925045.1. Taxonomy (NCBI): domain Eukaryota; kingdom Metazoa; phylum Chordata; class Aves; order Gruiformes; family Rallidae; genus Hypotaenidia; species Hypotaenidia okinawae. The sequence continues at coordinate 7,451,869 of BSDF01000013.1, read as the reverse complement.
ATGCACCTTTCATAAATGATGATATATTCCAAAAGGCAGTCCAATTGGCTGCTTTACATATCACATATATTTTTCATATTTCTGAGACAGGACATATGCAAAATCATTTTACTGTGGCACAAACACAGAAAAGATGATTTGGAAGAAAGGCCAGAGGCCAGAGGTTTGTTTCTAATTCTTTCACTCACTCACTGCAGACTGCGGGTAAGTCATCTAATATTTCTCTGCCTTTCTTCTGCATCTGCACAAGGTTGTTTATTCTCCTAAGAGTTGGAATTCAGTGAATGAAACTCTAATTTATTATTATTAATATATTCCAATAAATGGTTGCAGTGCTTTAGTATTGCTTTGAAGTCAGTCAAATAAGTATTAAAGAAATAGTGAATAGTGAGAAGCAGCGGTTCAGTCCATCTGATATGCCCACATTGTAATGTTACTTGTGGGGTGACCTTCTCAGAACAAGAAACTGATAAAGGTCTATGTGCTAAATGGATCCCAGAGTCTTGAGAAACTTTTTTTTCTTTTCACTCATCCATTGTGTAAACACCAACGTCAGTCATGCGGCCTAAATCCTCAGAAGCAACTTTTATAACATAAAGCATTTAAATGTGCCAGTAAATACCTTATAGTGGATTCATACCTATCACCATTGTTATAACTGGCTCCTATCTACTTTCATTATTCTCTCCTTCTTCCCACCCCATCTCGCTGTTTTGAATACAGGCAACTCTTGGGAAAGCAACATATACTTATTATACATGTAATAGTGTAATTGAATCAAACCACTTTGTTTCTCCCAAAAAGCTATTCTTTGCTGGCAGGCTGCTTGTTTGTGATCCCAGCATTGTCGGTCATACCAGGAAAGCCATTCTAGTCATAAAACAACTATTGTAGAAGAAGTGTTGTTGGTTCTGTACAGGGCTCTTTACCAATAATTATGTACAGCTTTTAGTAATTTTGAGAGTCACCCAAGCATCATTGATACAAGCCATTTGCAATGACATGCAATGCTGCCTGTACAGTATTTTTACAAGCAAACTAAAATGAGACATTTTGGTGGTAACATGTAAATTAGCCTTGAGGCTTGCAATGCAATGCTCATCAAGTGTGTAACATTTAATTACAAGACCATTGAGCATGAGTAAGGTCCTCTGAGCTTTCCATCCCTACAACAGAAAGATTCTCCCACTCAACTAACAATTTGAATCCTCTCATCAGACTTGGAGCAAACCCACCACTCCCTCAGCAGGCCAAACTGGCATTTAAGGGACTAATGTCTTCCAGGACTTCATGGAGCTGCTGGTGGTTGAGGTACCTCCTTGAATCCCAACTGCAAGGAACAGAGAACTGCAGGCACTCAGTACAATTTGCCATCAGCCCGAAAAGGCAGCAAATGCTTTGTTGTGGGATCTAGGTTTCAGGCTGTGCTCCTATTTTCTAAATCTTGGACTCTGATATTCACAAGTTGGCTTTTGGTGTGGCTAATGAGTGGCAGAACAAGGGAGAAAAGCCACAAAACAGATTAAATATATAGACACAAGTCCTCCAAGACCATTCAGAGCTATGTAGCTGCCTGCCTTCTACAGATATTTTGCAGTCCTCCTTGCCAGGAGGTGATGTCTGGGGGGTCTGCTGAAACAGAGGACTAGTAAGTGCATAAGAAGATGCACAGAAAAGTTTCACTTGTTCATGGTCTCTTTTAGACTGACCATGTGGGTTATGTAACAAACAGCCATCCTGTATCTGCTTCTTTCTCTGACTGACTTTCACCTGCCCCTGACAGACACCTTACTCTTGACCAGTTCAGAGCCCTGTGACTATTGTCTCCAGGTTTTAGGGACTAGTGAACCAGACCCACACCCCTGAACCAGAGTTCCCTGTCATCATCCAAAAGAAACAGGACTGCAGCAAGGGTGGGGGAAAGGGATGGCAACCTGGAGACTGGACTGAAAGTCCCTGGCAGCACTCAGAAGGACCAGAGAATTGCTGTGCAGAGCTGTTGGCTTTTGGTTACCTAAATGCTGTCTGTATCACGATCTTTTGTTTGAGGCTCACAGAGGCTCTGTTAACATGCTTGGGTTTCTGATTGCATACATTATTCTCCAAGTGAAACCCTCAATAAATGCACTCATGGGTATTTTTCATTAATAACTCTATCAGCTTAGTGACAAAGCTAGAAGAGAACGTATGTGGAAATTGCAAAGCATCTCATCCAGGTAAATCCTGTAGCAAACATTGACAGCTTACTAAGTTTCGCCTAGTCTGATAATGTTGTAATTTCTTAAGTTTTCTTAAAATTATAAAGCTTGGAGCTACATAAATTTGTGCAAAATTTGGTCGTTCTTTAAAAAAGGTTTCTATACACATTTTTAGTCACTATATTTGATTAGCTACATTTAAAAAAAAACCAAAACCAAAACCAAAAAAAAACCACAATAAAAAATTCCGATTACAAACCAAAAGGGTAAAGGGGGAAAGACGCAAATATTGTTGCAAAAGAGTAAATTGTATAACAGTCTACTCTTGCTCCAAATTCTGAGGGCCTCCTCATTTGTTTTGAATGCTTGAAGTTGACAAAATTAGCGTTTCAGGACGAAGGAAAATTTACAAGAATTTGATTGCAGGAATTGCTTGAAATTATTTGAATTAACTTCTTGATTACGAGAATCAAATAGAAAATCAATTACCTGTTTCAAAGTCCAAAATCAATGCTGTTTTCAAGTGTGCTTGGGAGAGAAAACATTATTCTGTACCTTTGCTGGAAACAGGAGTTTCCTTTTCAGTGTAGCAAATGTATTTGCTAACTTGTTACAGACAAAATTGTGTGTGTTGTTCAGGTTCTCTAGACACGGGAAAATGAGAAGTCTGAGGAACTGGCTGCTCTGCTGGATGTGACAGGGGATATCACTTGATCTGGGACAGCTACTGGCAATCTTCTGAAAAAATCTGCCTTCCCAACACCAAAGTGTTACCATTTTATGCAAATAGTAGTCGCAATAGCATGCTCCATCTCTGCTATTTCATGATTAGTGTTCTCATGTCCGATCAATAAATCCCCAGAGCCTCTCCCTGTAATGGCTATTTTGCTCAGTCTCTCCAGTGGGGAGGTCTATTTAGCAGCAGGTTTTCAGCAGACCAACACGTGGAATCAATAGCCTGAGAATAATCTGCCCACTTGTCCTTATGAAATATTTGTATTTTCCCATGCAAGTTCTAACAGACCAAATGACTTTTCCAATATGTAAGAGCTTAGTGCCTTGTATGGGAATGCATCAACTGCACAATTGCCAACACAGATGACAGTATCTGTCAAGGTCAGTAGTGAATTGGCTGCAGAGCTGCGATGAGGCTTTGAAATCAAGTTATGCAGATACAGAACACCCACCTATATTGTTACAAATCACTTGAGAGTGACTACAGTGCATAGGTGAGCACAGCCTGGGGAGGACATGCACATTTCCTGGTGAGCTTGCTCCACACCCACTTTACGTCCCTTATTACAAGAGACAAAAAAAATCAAAACCTTCCCTTACCTGGGGAACAGACACTCCTGCCAGCTCCTCTCTGTTTTTTTACCTGCCTGCATGGATTGCAGCCCAGTGTAGTACATGACAGCAGCCTGCTCCTCAGTCTGTCCCTCGAGCGGAGAGCAGGGACACACCTCTGCACATACATCTGCATTCTGCCCCCCAGGTTTCAATTGTACCATGGGACCATTTTCTCCTTTGAAAAATAAATAAAATTTAAAAATTATTAATAATTGTAAAAATAATGGTGAATTAAAAGGACTTAAAAGCTATTTGCAGATATTTCTTTTTCTTGACTCCTTTAACAACTATAGTCACAAGAACACTGTAATCCCTGCATGTCTTTCCTGATCTGGGGTGTATCTGTTCTTATTCTGGCTTTCAAAGGAGAAGCCCTCAGCAAAGGGTCTGAGGTTACATATGCATTTTTAGCTTGGTTTCCTAAGGAAATGAGGGTCATACCATTGCTGGTCTGTCCTTATTTATCTCTCATATTGCCTTACAGGAACTTTTGAGTCTGTCAGTCAATCTCAGCCAAAATAAAAAAGCATTTTAAGTCTCAAGAATAGCACATGGCTGTAAGACTTCATGGACAGTTTTGGTCAGGGAGCAGAAGGAAACACACACTAGCACTCTCACTTAGCAAAGGTGAGGAAAACACAGCCGGTGCCATCTGCTCCGCAGCAGCCAGTGTGCAAACCAAGACCAGGCACTCAAAGGCACAAGAGCATGTTTGACAAGCCAGAGAAGAAATGGCTTCTTGGCTGGTAAGGGTGCAACAGTGAGACCTGCCTGTTCCCACGCGTGGGGAGCTCTGAGGAGCACGGAGCACCTCTCCCTCACAGGCACAGCTCTCTCTTCACAGCTGTAGGTACAATTCCGTCATCAAATTCTGCCTGCCTGGCTAAAAAAGTCAGGATGTTTTGCAGATTACACATGACAACACCATGAATATCCAATAAAAGATATTCATTCTCAAACCCTACTGTATTGTCTAAGTTACAGACTAGTGTATAATCTCTCTGTATCAAAAACATCCAGCTGTTCTCAGATAGGGCCTGATCCTTTTTTTTTTTTTTTAATCTAGCCAAAGCAAAGCTCTCCCTGAGTTCAGTGACACAGGACCAAACTTGGGCCATGACACTTTGTATTTGGTTAGTAGCACTTGAGAGAATCATGTGAGCACATTTTTTTGTATATACATCATGTCTAGCAGAGCTACATGTGGGGCAGGCAAAAGCACTGTAAAAAATCTCCACAAAAATAATTTAAAAGTTGAACAACTGATGGTAGCAAAGAAAAAAAAACTCCATGAAAAATCCACAAGATCAATAGATTATGAGAGCTACTCTGAGACTTCCACTGCTATCATCCCAAGGCTTTATTATCAAATATCAAAAAATCATTACTCTGATATCAAAACATTCTTAATAACAATACAAAAACTCCACTCAATCTGTTCCTGCAGGGATCTGATCTAAAAATCCACAAGACAAAAAAAAAATTGCTGTGAAAATGGCAGTTAGCCAGTTTAATCATTCAGCCAACCTGGTTCTGTAATTGCACACTAGTCACTAAATTTCAGTGCCACCACTGTTGATAATCTCAAAAGAGTTGCTCAAGCAAACAAACTATAACCAAATAAGAGAAAATATGAAGCCTTTTAGAAAAATCTTCTAAGTGCTGCTTTCACGTGCTCTATTCGTGGCTTCATGTCTTTTTATATCTAGCATAACTGATTCCCTATTGTTTACAAACGATAACTTATAAAGCCAATCTTGTGTCCTTCTGCACAAGACCGATTCTTATCAACTTTGATGTTCCCCAGATTTCCTTACCTCAAAAGCAAGAGGCACTCCAGATGACATGGGAAACCTTCATCCTTGATGTCTATGGGAATGAGGTTTTTAAGGAATTCACATTTCTACATGGAAGACTTCTTTCATCTGAGAGCAGTTCTGCTCCTTTCATGCATGCTTATGCATACTGCTTTCAAAACTAACGCAATGCCTCCTTGAACCTGCAGACAAATGGCAGCATTTTGCAGGGGGATCATTCTCCATTTATGAGTACAACAAGAAAAGGAAAGAAAGCTTTCCAGTTTGTCCAGGGTGATCTCCTTCATTCCTGTTTGACACCTGAAATCCCTGAGTCTGACCTGAGGTTTAGAAGTCTACTCAGCTCTCTGTAGTGCACTGTTGTATTTAACAGATATTTATAAGACTTCTGCACTCCAGAACAAATCATAAATATACACTAGCAGTAACAGCTGCTTTTCTTTCCTTAAGCTTAAAGTAAAACTAACTTTACTTCCATTATAACTTGTAAAATTTAGATCTTTTTTTTGGTGGTTCTCCTCTTGAACGTATGGGTAGCAGGTGGCCTTGCTGAATCTCAGAATGTGCATGGAGTTGGCTGACAAGACCAAAACAAGAAAGTTAAAGAATTGAGAGGTGCACACAGGAATAAACCTGTGTGCTTTCAGTTGGACATGCTTGTGTGGGCTTACTCTGCTGTTTTACATGTGGGAAAAGTACCCAGACCCAAAAAAAAGAGATCTTGGTAGGTGAAGAACATCAAATGCAAATAGCATGTGAGCAGAGTGCAGATCTGTCTTGTATATATTATATACTGACTACATGTCCTGTCCTTGGCTTTTCTTCTGCTACAGGCAGACTGTCTGAAGTCACCCTCCAGCCTTTCAGATGATAATCTACTTCCTGACAATAACTAGCAAAAGACTAACATTGCACTTGGCTCTGCAGTAGACTCAAAACAGCTCACAGGCACGGCGCAGGGTCAGCCTGCTGCTAGGCTGTTTGTTTATTTTGGTTGACATTTTCTTTTGTCAAGAATCTGTTCCTTGTTATTGAGTACATACAGCCCTGCACATATCCTATCTGCTTAACTGTCTTTGGATAAAAGTGGGTATTTTCCCATGTCAATAAATGTTCTGGTGTGAAGCTGTGAGCTGGCCTCTGAGAGAACCCCACTGAGTATCTCACTTCTGCATTGAGTTTTCTTTGTTAATCATGTGCAAAATAAGAAGGCTTTCTGTCTAGCAAAAACCCATCATTAATTTTTCATATGAGCACTGAAGTCTTGAACAGAATCCTTGAGTAGCTTCAAAGAAAAAGGAATAATAAAACCAAAGAGCTACATTTTCCTTTCCCCCTTCTTAGTTATTTGGTATTTTAAGAAAACTTTTTAATGCAGAACTACAGTTCTCTCAGCTTCGCAGTGACATGTTCATTCTGAAGACTACATTTGACCTTAAACTTTGTCCTTCATTAGCAGGATTACACCTAAACACTCCTTCATTTTACTGCAAATGAGACAGATGCAATGTGTATTCTGTTCAGCCTCAGTATTAGGATTATCCCAAGAGTGGCATTTATGTTCTTGTAGTTCCTTGGTATAAATAAATATTAAAGTAGGAAGACCAATCTGTACTCCACTAGGAATAATAAACTAAAATAATATGGCACTGATTCTGTTTGGGTTGTCTAAATGTGTTTTTATGATTGTATATGTTTATGGCTTTCTCACACAGCCACCATGAATTCTAGGCAATTAAAAAGGACATGAGTTCTGAAGCATTTTAAAAGGGGCTTTGCTTTCCAAATGGTGTGTGTTAAAAGTAGAATACATTTTTTTGACAGGGCTACTGCAAAGTCAACAGTCACACATTTCCCCTGCTCCAAATTTCTTCCCCTTCTTCTCCCACCCGAAATAACTAATTAGAATATTTCTGTAAGTTGAGAAGAAAGGGAAGGAAAGATTCCTTTTATGTTTGCACATATATTAGATGCATTGCTAGCGTAAGACTTGGCCTGTGGGCTCCAGATCTGAAAGTAGCTCAGAGGGAGTATATAGCAGGTCTTGCATCAGGTGTTATCAACCTACCTGTACATGGTACCATCTGCTTTTTCACACTGAACAAGTCCAGTGTCACCACACGCATGATGGAGAACAGTTCTGTCCTTGCTGCACGTTGCCCGGCGTCCACCTCCACTTCACTGAGGGGCACAGGTTTTTCAGCTGGGGGTGGAGAGAACAACTTCATTCATTTGGATAAATAAGTAACTGCTCTGACTTACCTTGAACCGGACTGTCTGTGTGGCTGATACTGAACAGAGAAGTAAAAACAGGAGCAGTGCAGCAGCAGTATTTTAGGTCAGACCATTAAACACAGTTGGCTTGGTTTTGTGGTTTACACCAGTTCAAATACAGAGCAAAGGGCTGAGAGAAAAAATATTTTTAAACAATTTTCCAATAATGAACTAAATCCAGTTTCAAATGTTTATGTTTAAGAAACACTTTGGAAGACTAGAGAAAACCAGTTTTGATAGGTAAATCAAACAGGTACATTTTTAAATGTAAAAATGTGTTGTTCCTCCCTCAGGTCAAACTATCCCTAACTGCACTTCATACAGGAGAAAAAGTGAAAGAGTAGATTGATTAACACTTGAGTGACAAAGCTCAATATTTTGCTTTCTCCAGTAATTTTTGGAAGAGATTATAATTCCTTTGTTAGAAGATATCTGCACCCTGGTCCACAAAGTCTCAAAATTGGGCCGGATTCATCATTAAAGGAGAATTTATTGAATTTATTTATAGCAGTCCATAATCTGTTCACAGCACATCTGGAACAAGCACCTGAAATCTCTGCGAGGTCTGGAGATCCTCATGGATCCAACAAGTCCATGGCACACTATTTGATGTACAATGGACCTGGGCAACATACATAGGAATTCTGGTTCAAGAGTCCACAATTCTGAAATGCTTTCAGAGTTCACCAATGGCTGTATTTTATGGAAAAATCACTAGGGATTTGCACCACTTCGGTCATAAGACCTTACCTCTCCTGCACTGTTCACTGTAGCTTTGGTCTAGCTACCTATTACATAAGTATTTTACTGGGTGGGTAGTCGTAAAGAGAACTATTATCCCATTGTGCTTAAGTGCAGAATGCCAGCTGTGTTAATAGAAATGTATAGCCATGTCATTATTAAATATTTATATTGTTGTAGCACCAAGAGACCAATCCTGTCAGGTTTCCTCCGTTAAATTTTTAACGAACGATAATCCCTGACATGCTGACATGAGCATCTGAACGAGCAAGAATTGACACAGGCTTCCTGTGTTTCCAGAATGGTGCAAGTCCTGCCCAGTACTCTTGTTTAGCAACAAGATCCCTTCTGGAGATAGAACAGGCACTCCTGAGATAACCTCTGCCAGTAGCAGGGCAAAGAGTGAAAACCCTGGGGAGCCAAAAGTGTTTTCAAAGGGAAGCAGTCACAGTCCTGTCCCTCCAGGGAGGTTAGGTGACAGGAAAAGAAAATAAGCAGAGCAGGGAAAGTCCAGCTCTTTATTTGAAACGTACAGCCCAGTTGTTCCAACTCAAACTGAGTTCTGAGCCTGGAATATGAGTTGTCATTAACGGACACTCCAGAGCCAGCTGCTTGGTACCAGCCTGGAGCAGCAGACCCAGCACCACCCCGAGCAAGAGCTGTGCTGCAGGAGCCAGGCTCGCCTCCTTGCCCGGGCAGAAAGTCTCTTGCTTGTCTATTGCAGCAGGAAATGTTTTGAAATCTGAACAATGCAGGAGATCTGAGAGCAGACAGCACAGATAATGAAAAGAAAAAAGAACTATTACTTGGAAATGATTGTTGCTTTGTCACTTTTCCTTAATTTCCTCAGTAACTGGTAGAAACCATTCCTTAGAAAATGTTTAGGAAATAACATCCATAACACCATTTGCCTGACTCAGTCATAGCCATTGTTTCCATCCTTTTACTTTTGATGACAGGTGAGTTTCAATTGTAGTCTTTTTTATGAATGCTCAGTGTATAAATTATGCAGATTAAAGCCTCTAATTTCAGAGTAAATTTCAAAGATTCTCCTCACCTTGAGATGTGTAAAAACTGCATAACATTTTTATTTCATTCTTCAAAGTTTTTATGATCAAAATTTTTGTTTTAAATAATGCCCATAAAATCCCTACATTCACTTATGAAAGCAGAAGATGGAAGAATTTAATAACAAGGCTTAATCTGTAGTTAATTGGTTAAACTCGGGTAAATAATACTGATGATCAGGGCGTAACTTGTACTTTGAAAGGAAAACTGGTTTTTGTAGGTTTTTAATTGAACACGGTACAAGGCTAGAACAAACTGACCAGGAGGCAGACCTTCAGCTAGTGCAAAGTATTTCTGAAGTCAATGCAGCAAAAGCAATGTGCATCAACAAAGAACTAAAGTATTATCAAGGCTCTGATTATCGAAAAACCTGTTCTGTTGATCCACACTGAAATTGAAGGAACTGCATGCGAGGGACAAGGATTCAGCTGTTTGGACTGTTAGATTCAGGGCTCAAAGTTGGGAAATAATTTCCTGCATTGACATTTTAATTTTTGAGCCTTCCCTGTCTGTTTGGTACTAAATTACTTGGCACCTTTCTCTGCAGCACAAAGAAGAAAACTTTCCTCATTCCACAAAAAGCTTTTGGATTTCAAATAAACTACATGTTGGATGTTGGCATAGAAAAAGATCTCTCAAAATCGCAAACTCTACACCAGAACAGTAAATACTTCCCCAGTATGCAGAAGATCAGTTTTCAACGGGTACTTAATTTATGTAAAATGAACCTGCTTGATCAGGAGCAGCTGAACAAGGCTCTGGAGCAATCTGTTGCCTGATGGCTAGGTAACTTAGTAAGGATGTGAAAGGTATGTATTTGTGTGTCTGGTTAAACCAGGCAGAGACACCTGAAAGCAGTTCCTCCACTACTGAGCTGCTGGCCACATCAGTGCAGGCAAAGGCCTCACTCAGTATCAACCTTGTAAAAAAATCAGTCTTTTGGCTCCTACAAAATGGCTTTGGCTTTGAAATTTGTTGCCTTCCAATGACATGTTATTTATTGGAACATTACAAGTTAACCTGATTTGCATGTTTTGAAATTAAGCCCAAAAATGTTAAGATGGCACCAAACCAGAGAAATATGAAATTACCTTGAAAATCACACGTACCTTCCTGTTTGTGTTGCATGACAATTAAAGAGCTGAAGGTCGGCTGCAGTCTTACAGCTATTAGGTCCGGATTGCTGTGCGTCACGAGCCTTTTCACAAGAACCTGACAAATCTCTCTCATTAATAACAAATGACAATCTCCCCGGTGCTACAATGCATGTTACATTTAATCAATTTGCTATTTGTATTCATTATGTACTTCTCCTATTTTAAGTCATGAAAAATTGAAAAGTAATTACAACATGGAAGAACATCATGGGTAACAAATGAGATAAGACGAGAAAAACTACTACTAATTGGTCAGTTGTGCTTGTCAGTACATTTGAAGTAATTAAGGCAGGGAATGAGATAAGACAATCGGATGTCTTTGAAGTAAAACCGAGCATCAGGATAACCACTGGTGTGGTACCCTGGTTATGACAAAAATTAAATCATCTAAACATATTTGGTATTAGGACAAGCTTTAGAGCTGTTTAACTACAGCTTTTACTTAAAGAAATCCAAGTAACTTCCCTGAGTGAAATGTACTTGTAATGCCTGGTAGCATGACCACACTATAAATAAGTCTGTCAGCATCTCCATTATAGCCCCCACTGCCAGGGGCTGCTAACTCATCTCTTTTACATTTCAACAGCCTCAAAGAGGGCAAACAAATTAGTGACTCAGATGTCTATTTCTGTACTAAAAAAGGAAGAACAACTTAAACTGTTTTTAATCAAGAGAATATCAAGATGCTGACAATCTTTTAGGACTTCATTTTCTTTTTTCTGTGAGCCAGAGCTCAATGTTAAATATCACCTTAGAAAATTGAATTAGAAGAAGCTGTCTCTGAGACAAAGATAGGCTGATGCCATTTTGCACCTTGGTAAGACCCTGAAAAGCAGAACAGCCACACTATGTGCATTTAATGAACAGCTGCTGAGTACTTCTGCCTATTAGTTTATAAGCCTTTTACCAAACCAATTAGTCCACATTACTTCTCTTGCTGGTATATGTGATCACAGAAAAACAAAGAGCCACATTCAGAAACAATGAATGTGCCTAGTTTAACCTTGAACAGAATTTTGAGGAATCTTCCAGCAGTCCTGGAAAGTCCTCTGTACATAACTCTCTAGGCTCCACAGTTTCAGCCTGGATCAAACTGAGCAGTATGCTCACATTTGGACCCAGCCAGTGCAAGCACCAGGCACCCCAGGGGCTAATCCTAGTAAGTGCACTGGATTCGGCTTCTTAAAAATGTAATTGTAGATACTACTTTAAATTAAAACATCTAATACCTAAGATAGTGCTCAGAAGAGTAGAGTGAAGACTGGGCTGGTCATAGGCAGTATTCAGTATCTGCAAAGTAAATTTTCCTGATAAAAGACAAAAAAAAAATCTTGAATTAACATTAACACATCAAGCTATTATTTAGTATGTATTGTGCTTCAGAATTAAAATTCATCCTTATAATCATGCTTTAGGAGAGGTAGTGGTCACAGGTTCCTGCTTATGCAGGGTCACATGTGTAAACTTCAGACAACTTCTGCTGAAAAGGGTAGCTTTAAGGTTGAATTTGAACAGAAAACAGAGTAAAGACATAAGAACAGAAAAAAAAAACCTGGCTGACAATCACTTTCTTGAGAAAGAGAACCACAGTGACAAGGGAGGGCAAAAGTGCTGATGAAGGTGATGACTGTATTGCTGTGACATCTGGGAAGTCGAGTTTGGTCATAAAAAAACTGCTCAGCATTAGCAATTATAGTAGCTTTTCTTTGACATTGCCCCTGAAGTTTAGAGGGAATATCATTGATTTCATAATGAAAGCTATTCATTTTGCTAAGGTTTATTGTAAAGTGTCATGAGGAAAGGCATCCTCAAGACACTAAGAAACATAATGAAAAACCTGCAAAAAGGTGTAAAGAATTCCGCATCACTGCATTGTCTAGATATTAATGTAAGTCGTTTCTAAATGCACTGGTTGATTAATGCTTCCTTCCCCTTAAGGAAGGAGAATTACTAAAACACTATTTAAAGAAATGGTGGAGTGAATAAAGTAAGCACTAGCAGCAGAGTGATTACATGGGAAACAAGACCCAGTAAAGCTAATGTGCTTTCTCAGATAGTATTTGATCTAGAAATTGACAGCTAAAGCTATTCAACTAGGTAACATAAAGTCTTCATTACCTTCACATAAAACATTTTTTTATCACTTAAGTACCTTGCCAGCTGTGTGTGTGTGTGTACACCATACAGTCTATTCCTCATCAGCAGTGGGGTGTGAAAATTCTTGACTTAAGTCATTCTAGAAAAGACTTTCAGCTTATCACAGAATTTTTTTTTTAAACAGCTTCTTCAAAAGGATTGCAACTGTTTGACACTATCCTGTAGTCAACAGAAATGTTAGGGGTTTATGAAATCATGGAAATAATGAGTTTTTTGAAAAAGAGACTACATGTGTATGTCTAGTCTGAGGACCCTCTCAATGAGATCAAGGATGCCTGTGTCCTGGATAGGCTTTTGTAAATAAGGCTTCAGAGAGATCATCGGTATAAACAAAAGAACGAAGGCAAAGCTAAAAAAGAAAGTGATATACAGGATAGTGTTTTCTAGACTGGTGTGAACCTCAAAAGGAAAGGGAAGAAGTTTAGTGTTTTACAGGGCACATCCCAGTCAGCCTCTGCACGATAAAACACGCTGGCTCCCAGAACTTCACAGAGTTTGCTTGGCCAACAAGACCTTGATCTCTGTGTGCATGTTGGACTGCTGCATAAGTGCAGAGCCTGCTGCGCTCCCTGCAGGCACAGCAGCCTCCCCAGCTGCTAGGGTTGGGGTTGAAGCAGGTATGTTTTGTATCCAAATGCATAACTGATATTCCAAGTATTACAAATACATGGGGATGTAATTATGTAACTTAGGACCATGCATTCACATTCCTAGATTTATTAATATATCGTAGGTCTTCCGTTTCTTTGGAAGCAGATTTATATGTCAAGTACTCTGAGTAGTGGTATGTACTCAGCTTCAGTTGACTCACAGCTGGTTGGAAGTAATTATATGATTTCTCAATAAGCATCAGAAGTCAGCCATAAAGTTCAATTATTTTGACATGAGAGATCAATAACAGGAATATGAAGCAATTATAGGCCCATGATTCAGAAGTTGCTTGGCTAAAAATGATCACGCGGTGAATCAGTCCCTGACTACAGCTACAAGTTCGATCAGCGATGTGGTTCTTCACATGGAAGCACGTGTAATCGGCGGTCTATGATATTAACACAAACTGTTATTTTGCATTTCCAGAGCACCTCACACCGCGGGCTGCATCCCGGGCTCAACACGTCCTTTCCCAGAGTAACTCCGAATGCAGTGTGGGAACCCGCCATCATTCGCACCTCTGAAAAGCACAGAAAGAACAGCGTACGTTCGCTTCTTTTTTTAAATCAGCATCAACATGCTGTCTCTCACATTAAATATTGATCAAACTCCTAAGTCAACAAATTTCATCACTGAAGCAAATACAAGGCAGTGCTGGGTTGCTCACTGTTGGGGCCAGTCCAGAGCAACTGCGTTGGACGCTCTTCCAGAGCACTCCTGCTGCCCTTTCCCTCCCAGAAAGTGGCCTGGCAGCAAGTTCTGCTGCCACAGCTCAGCTGTGCAGCCAAGTCACCACCCCATGCTTCCTAGCTCCCCACACCATGCTGCCTCCTGCCCACTATCCCCAGGTGACACTGCTAATACCTAAAAGTGTCAATAACACAGAGGTACCACATCTCTTTAACGATTGCATTGTTCCTGGTGTCTCCTCCCAGTTCCTTTGCTGTAATAAGCAGACAGCTGGCACTAAACACCAGTGTTTTTTCCTGGGTATGATAATGATTTGACATAAAACATAATGTTAGACACAGTTAGGTACAGATGTGACTTTGGCAGTATCCCTCCTTTCCCATTTCCTTCTGCTGTCTTTGAAACAAGTCTACAGCAAGCAAAAATGAGCAGTGAAATATTGCTGCTCTTTATTTTATTTACTAGTGCTGCTGCATCTGGACCAACACTGGCTGCTGTTTCATCTGAAAGGTCCCAAACAGGATCTAAGACAATTCCAATTTTGCATTTCTACTGTTATGTTTCACAAATGTGATGGACAGTTCTGGATCACAACACATTAGGTTACAATGCAAAAAAAAAAAAAAAGTAGTAAAATTTTGTCTAATTTAGGCTCCAACATTTGGACCTAGGGTCACAGCCTATGCTGTTTAGTAATGGATTAAAAAAAAGTCTGTCTACATTTGACTAAGCAAACTATGGGCTATGCTCAGAATGCATTGCACTCTTTGTTTATAAATGACTTCTTTAATTACTTTAAAAATCCAACAACAAAAATCCCAGCAATCCCAAACCTAAGGAGAATTTATTTTAGCAGGTTCAATAGTTTGCCTATTGTTCACCTTCAAGATGAACGTGTACTGAGTCCTTGTGCAGATAACAAAGCATTTTTCTGTGTCCCCCTATCAGTAAAAGTAAACAGAGACCATGGTTGCAAAAAGACTAGAAAAAAACCTTTCCCTTTTTTCTTACTTTCTATCTTAATTCAACAGTCAAAACATTGTTATTTTAAATAGTTTAACCAATACTAGAATGGGTTAAAATGGTGTGTGCGTATAAGTAACAGAAACAGTTTGTATTTTTTCTCCAACAGTAAAAACTTTTACATTTGACTTTAAAACCCATAAATTTTTACCATCTTTGCTCAGCAAAAAAAGCCTGAAAAGCAAGACAGACTCATGCCACTAAAAGTGTTAAAAGAGCCCTTCGAATTTCTTGGACAGCTGACTATCAAGAAACCAGCTCTTTATTTAGAAGCAACCAGAAAGACTGTGTGGAGACTAACACTTGAGAAGCATAGCCTGTAAGAAAAGTAACATCTAGTCTCTTTTAAGCACTGCATCTAATACTGTTTTATATGCTTAAGAGCTATGAATGAAGCTGTTGATTATATACTAGTTTCATCACAATACCAGAGTGGTCTTAACTAGTCATCATAATAGTGCACATCTAATTTTCAAGTGTGGGTTCATTAACTTGGAACTAAATGATCTTTAGGGTCCCTTCCAACCCAAACTGTTCCATGGATCTGTGAGTCCTTCCTGGCACCGCTGCCGCTTACATCAAGGCTCATCTGCTCCCTGTAAGAGGCTTTCCAGATACAACCTCCTCTCTGACATCTCCCCAGAGAGTTACTCACTCCTAAGCCTTCCCTGACCATGGGGACACTGATAAGGCAGGAGAAGTGAGGCTCAGGCCACTCTGTTAAAGGGAGGTAACATCTCCTGCCACTTGACACCAGTGTGCAGGTTTAGCACTGCCCTGTGTTTTCTGCCATGGTTTTTACTATTTCATACATATCCCCGTGTGTATTTTATTTGTGGGTTTTTTGTTAGTTTCTAATATTTGAGGCTAAGTTATTTTACGTTTTCCTTCCTCGGGCTGTGTGGAAGGCACCTGTGCCATTCTGCTTGTGTGAGCACTGACAAATCCGTCCCCTGAGAGACAACTAATTAGTCACATGGAAAGTTTTAAGTCTCATTCCTAAGGAAGGAGCAATGTCATGGTGGCAAAACCTGTCACTTTTGCCTGACCAATCTGAAGGGGGAAAGACTGTAACTGCACAGTTCAATCCATTTGTGTGACAGGGGAAAGGAAACTGATTTATCTAGGGTGGAAAATTAATCATCTAAAAATATGCAAAGAGAAATTGTCTCCAAGCAGCGCTAACATTTTCATAGGCAGCTCTCTTTTCCAGTGCCACATATGAATCAGAGTATCAGCAACTAAGTGATGGGCAGTTATTTAATGAGTTAATCTCATTAGGATATTTGAACTCTCAGAAGAGGCTCTACCCATTAGCTACATGAGAGCTTTGAAATGAGCCTTTCAAAAGGACTGTAAGGATACATTAAAAAGTGGTTAACATGCTGTGGACTTTACCAGGGCTCCCCTCTGGACCAGGCTGGCTGGCAGGACAGGGAGCACAAGGTGGTTACTGGTGAGCCTCTCTGCTGTCCTGCAGCCACACATCTAACGTGTCCTAGCCACCCCTTGAGCCATCATGAAACATGACTAACAGTTTGGATTCCTGTTCTTTCTAAGTTAATTTTGCTATTCTGTGCAATCTTGATTCTTGTGCAGTTTTGAATCCTATAGCTTTACCTCGTCTGGGTAATTAAACCTGGGCTAGTCTTACTTTGTATGTAAGACCAAAAAAACCCCACCCCATAACAATCATTTTAAGTTACTTAACCTCACATTCTCCACAGTGATGGCATCCCCTCTAATTTTTTCCCTTTTAAACTTGAATTTAATCAACATAAATGCAGATTGTGATTAGCTAAATTAAGAACAGCAGAGTCTCATCTAGAACAATGTCATATCATTACTCTGATTTCAGGGAATACCACTGCTTATACAATCATACCTCTAGAATTTACATTGCATAACTGGTTTCTGCTCTTTATATTTCCTTATATTAGCTTCAGTAGAACTATTCACATCAATAAAGTGAACAGCATTTGACCCTATACCATTAAATGAAAGGCTTTAATAAAAAAGCCCAGAGAATATCTTCCAGCAATGATTAAAACTCAGGGCAGAATAATTTTTTTCTATCAACATAAATCACAATGAAATGTGGGTGCCTAATACCTGATTATTTAGACCTGCTCCATGAGAGCCGTCAAGGAATGTCCACCACTTAACTGCTAATGCTAATTGCATTTAGTCTATGGTTTCAAAAGCAGTGACATGAAAGCTTCACATTGTTTAGAGTCTTGTAAAATGTAACTGTGAAGTAATGCATTTTCAAGAGTTTGAGGAACATTATTAAAGTTCATTTCCATGCTGCAGCTGCAGGAGCTGGAATTATGAAAGTGAAGAAGCTGTAAAATTGAAAAGGTCAGGAGTGACATTCATCTATTCCAGCTGTCAAATCAAGGGAATGTTAACAAAACTAGTCTCTGGTAGAAAAGCTAATTGTCTACTTGTATTTTGGCTGCCCCAATACACGTATTCTACTGTGGCTAATCTATGGGAAAGACCACACTGGAACAGCACATCATTTTTTGAGCAGGCCTCTTGTAAACAAATGAGCCTCATTTCCCTAAATAAGTAAGCTCTAATTATTCTATAACCCCCCCAATCACTCTACACAGCAGCCAAATGTTTCAAGTCAGTGCTTTAAGCAAACTCCTGGAAGCAGAGTTGGTTTTCAGACCACTGTGCTTTAAGGGCAAATTTTAAATTTCACTCCAGTGTTGTATTCTTGCAAGCAGCATTTCTAAAATGTCTCCTACCAAGACATGTTAACCTAAAACAGCATATAGAAAGGCTTCTGTCACAGATCAATCTTTTGACGATGACCTGGATCTAATGATCCCACAGTGTGACTCTTCACCAGTCCATTCCCAGGAGGTGAGACAATGCAAACATAACACACCCAAACACTGATCTTCATTGGAGACTGAGTCTAGGACCTTTGTTATTGAAGGACAAATACTTGCCATGTGTAGGAAGAGCCCTCAGTGAGGAACAGTGAGATATTTGTACTTTTCATCATGCACCAAATCCTGCCTCACACAGAGAATGACACTCCTCAGCAACTGAGGCCAGAGGAAGTGGCCCTAGATCTGCAGGATGCCACCCTTTCAAGGGGATCCAGTGCTTAATCTACACCATTTTATTGCAAGCCCCTCTGGCTATTTTCTACTGTTCTTTGGTTTTGTGTTTTCACCTTACATGCAGCAGGTGTTACCAGAGGTCTATACATACAATGTGAACAACTACAGACAGCTGACACCCGGCGCGCAGACTGGATTCCCGTGACACGTATATAACCACCTCAAATCTTGATTTGTCCTGTGTTATGTAACAAAGAAGCAGGAAAAACAATGCAACTTGACTTACAACAACAAACTATTAGGTCAGTATGTAGCTTTCTGGATAACAATGTAAAATTCTTTCTGTTATTTGACTTTTTTTTCCTATGGAGAAGTATTGCAAAAGCTAGAAACAATACAGACAATTCATGAAATATTCAGGTGTACAGTTGCAATCCTTTAATAAATGGAATTGACCTTCAAAACAGACATCCCAAAGATTAAGAGAACTGCTCAAAAGATGGCATTTGTCACTAATCAATGACTTGAAGAACTTACACTCTTCTTAGAAATGAATACAAAAAAGACCTTTCAAAATTATACCACTTTAAAAGCAAATAATTCACAAAACCCACAGAAAAGAACATTAATGAGTTAACAAAACACCAGGACAAAATATCAAACAAGTCAATTTAAAGGATAAGTCCCCTTGTGCCTATCAGTATCTGCGTCCACGTCTAGAGTGCTGTAAAGCCATCCGCGCAGCCGCCTGCTGTTCCCTGGGGCTGGACGATGCTATCAGCATTAACTACATTTCTTTGATTGTGATACTGTTCATCAAAATATTTATAACATTTTACAAATGGATTTCCTTTTTCATAGTCAAACAGATATCCTGGCTCTAACTGGGTCACTGTATTGGAACAGATGAAATCTCAGCAGAATACTGTGAGAAATCTGGGCTTCGTTAATGACTGATCCAATTACAGCAGAAATCTCTCGAAAACCCAGATTTATTAAGTAGCAGGAGACAATTACAATGTATTTCTAGGGACAACCAGATGGACAAGCCAGTCTTAAACTCTTTAAGGGGGCTGGAGCTGAACAAACAGTGCCTATGCCATTGCCTACGTAGTTGGAGAAATTCCCATTCTGAGGACATGATGAAAAATCCGGAGGCTCACTGCAGACACCTGGGGGGGCTGGATCTAAAAGCATCCTATCCCAGGAAGCAGCATGGCTTATGCACTGCTGTGAGGACAGGGTGACAGGAGAAAAGGTGTCCAGGAGAGAATGACAGCAGGAATGAAGAAACCCCAGGTGGCTTTTTGTCCAAGGATAGTATTTACACAAGAGCGCTCCTTATGATTTAATACCAGGGTCTCTTGAAAAGCTGCCTTTTCTCCCCTGAATAGAAAAGAAATGACACCTTCCAAGTAGCAACCCGATCCTGTGCTTAAGCAAACCCAGCAATCTACCACAGATTTGCACTCAGAAAAGGAGAATAAAAAAATGCTTGAGAAATCTGAATATAAACAGTTCCTTTTATCACTTCAAAGGCAGGTAAGATTTCACAGCATCCTCTGTGATCTTTGTAACATGCTTTATCAGAGGAACCTGCCCCTGCCTCTAGTAAAACTGCATCTGTGAGTAGTCCCATTAAGGTAATTTGGATCTACAAGGATGTCTGAATTTAAACATTTAGTTAATTAGGAAATTTGCTGAGTCAACGTCTTTTTTCAGCTAAATATTTTACCTGAGAAGATATATTAAACCAGTAGAAAACAGTATTTCTCATTTATAGACCTTCCTGCCAGTTCCAGGCTAGTAAATATTTACATTTCAGCCACTCTGATAGCTAATGTGACCTTTCTGTTGTACATTTTACACCTGTGCTGTATTTTACTTTCAGTGTTAACATTCTTTCTGGTCCATCTTCCATTAACAAGCAGTATTTAAATATATGCAAATTTCATATTTTAGCTGATGTTTTAGGAACATTTTTAAGGTCACTCTGTTTGATCTATCACACAGACATAGCAAATTTATGCACCATATATCCTATCTCTACATGTTTTTTACCTACATCTATCTTCTCTGATTGCATTTGAATGGGCTTATTTTCTATTTTAAATAAAAGATTTATGCTTTAGCTGTCAGTTTGCCTTTATTTGAGAATTTAATTTTGTTTCTAGAAGTCTGGATTAATTTATTAGATTTAACTGTCTCTTGTGCATTGCTGCAATAGCACGAGTATATTTTCCCTTGTGGACAGAGTACATAAACAAAATGCTCTCAACTTAAAAATAAAGAACATTGTTACTCAAAGCAGTGCAAAACACAGTTGGGTCCAGGACACAAAACTGGTAGTGTCATTTTTAATAATTACAGTAAGCAGTGGGAATTGGCTAATAAACAGAACAACTCACAAATCCATGGGCATCCAAAACCTGAGAAATGCTTTGGGGAAAAGGTGTGATGCCCCACAATGTCCCCTACACTTAAGTCAGTGAATATTCTTTTGTGACACAGCACCACTGGGACACACAACTTGATCCCTGATACTCATAGATTTATTTCAATGAGGCAGGAATGAAAATGTGCCCCACTGTTTCCAGTTAGTCAGAGGTCTATTTATTGATGCAGTGTGGTATGTCACATCTTCAGTGACATGTTCTTTAGCATCCCTCAGCAGTTCTAGGCTCATAATATTGTTTCTCAAGCCCTGGAATTTCAGGGCTTTCCTTAACCAATCACCAACTCATTGCAGTTGCTGCCTGTGGTCCCAGTAATGCCCAAACCAGCTGAGTCCTCAGGGAAGGTGGTGGGGTGATGTTTTTAAATGCATTCACACCTTTTGACTCTTTTTCTCCATTTTGCATTTCCACATTGGGCTTCTGACTCGTTCATTTATCTTCTTTTCCCTTTGCAACATCCATGTATACCTGGACAGAATCTGATTTTAATCAACTCCTGCACCTCTTACAAACACTAAACCCCTACAGATCATGATTCTGCACTCTGAGTAACAAGTACTGCTTCTGAGAGGAGTTAAAGTGTTCCTGTACCAATACTGCTTATAGGATCACTAAAAGGTTGCAGTACACTGGTGCCAAGAACAGAGAAAGCAAAAAAGCCTAAGGACAGGCATTTACTTGGCCATATTAGTAAACCTTCAGTCACACAGCAGTAAACTGTACCCTGATTTGCTTTGTTAAATACTGAGTGACGTTGTGAACACCAGTCTTTTCAGGAGAAACAGGAACTCCTTAATCAAGGAAAACAAATGCATGCACACAATGACTTTTATCACTCACAAAGTGTCAACTAGGATACTACAAAACATATTACTACAAGGTCCTCTACTCTCTTATTCAGGGCAACGCAGCAGCTATTTAATGCAAGCATTGAACAACAGCAAAGTTGAATTTGCTAGGCAGCCTTCAGTCTGTGCCACCGTAAGCATAAAGTGCTATCAGATCTGAGCAATCACTGCAATAACTAGTCAATCTTAACATCAGCCCTTTAAAAACTATGTGAAAATACCTCCAAGCCCAATCTCCCCATACACTACCAACATGAGAGTGGAGTCTTGCTGGATTCCTGGAAAATCCTGTCAGCTCAGAAACATTCTAAGATATGTATTTTACACAAAATCATAAATATAAGCCATATCCCAGTAAAGAATGCATGTGCACTGTGTGACATCACCTCTGGCATTGTATGACCACACCAGTGGAGGTACTGGGCAGGTAACCACCCAGCAGGGAAGGCTCACACTCTCGGTAGCAGGTTCCCCTGCTGAGGGGCATGAGTAGCCTATCCCTTTCCATTCCAGCCTATCCTTACCCATTCCAGCCTATTCCTTCTGCTCTGATAGCAAAAATTTATCAGGGATATGCTACGTTAAATCCTGTGCCAATGACCTTTCAAGGCATCATACAAGACAGAAAATAAAAGGGTAAGACATGCACAGAAGTAAACTGTGCACTACACACTTAAAGGTTTATTCATCATGCTTAAGAAATAGAATGTATTATCATGACAAAGCTTTTGTTACAGAAAACAACTTCAAACACCAAATCACTTGTACAAACCTCTGCATGAACATGGCTGTGCACCTCCTCCAAAGAAAGCAGTGTTGCTTTGATTTAACAAGTAATTAATGAATACATAAACCCTGGACAGAACTTTAATCTATCCCAGTGCCAAATAATTAATCATTCATTCCATGTTTAATCCTGTTCTGATAAATGTAATTAATATTTCACCAAGGCTCTGCAGAATAGAACAGTACCTGGGAACAGAGAAAGATGGCCTTCCATTTCTCCTTCACTGTAACTCTGAAACGATAGGTGCTGTTTACAACTGACAAGTAACCCAGAATAGAGTGTTCCCCTGCAGTTGTAAATTAGGGTTTATATGTGGCATATATTGTGATTGTAACGAGGCTTTTTTTCCTCTGACTTATTATTAAAAAACCAAAACAAACCCCAACTACCATGAAAAATAAGTCACCTGAGCTTGGTCAACCATTTTTCTAATCTGACAGCGACTGGGAAAAGAGTGCTTGCACTAATGTCTTGGTCTATACAATGTCACTGAACATATGCCAGGGCTGTGGCTAGAGAACAAAGCGTGTGCAGATTGTCTGCTTCTGTCCACAGAGAGCAGTGCTGTGAGTGAAAACAACTGGATGTAGATTTAAGTCCTAATTTTACTGCAGGAAAACACTGGCATCTTTTTTGAAAGCTTGAAGTGCAATCAAGAAATGTGTTGATGTGTACAAAATTAAATTGCAGGAAACCCTATGTTGATTTTTTTTCAGGGTGACACATCTCAGGAATCCACATATTTCAGCAGAGTTTTGTGAGGAAGATTCTGTAACAAACAAATTGCCTTGGGAACCTGCTGCCCAATTACTCAGAAACAGAGAGACATCCCTTCACAGTTGTCTCCTTGCTCAGCATTCTCTTGTATGGCCCCAAATTTTTCTCTCTAAACAAATTCTAACTATACTATTGTAATTTCTTGTCATTCAAATGCAGGGGAAAAAAAATCCCCTTGATCAATAATGCCAATTGCCCTGACAAATTCTTACAGTCCTTCCAGGAAATCCAGCTTGTGGCACAAAACTCCCAGAGTCACTGACACTGAAAGGCAGCTGTAATTTCTCCCCTTCCTAAGATCCTATGTAATGCTACTATCCCAGCTATCACTAAGCTAAACCTCCATTATGACCCGAATTATCACTAAGGTAAACCTCCATTATGTTCCCCTGCCTCCATTATCTTCCAGGGGGGATCTCTGGTGGAGTAAAACAGAGACACGTGGAACCGTGCAGGTTTAGTTTTGGGATCGGCCAGATCTATTTTATATGCAAATTAATTTGCACACGTAAGAACTGCTTATCTGTAGTGACTAATATCTGTAACATCTAGGTGGCAATTCTAGCCAATTATGCTGGACAGCATTTGCACATTTACAGAGAACTTTGATTCAGTGTCATGGCTTTATCAGCTGGGATTCATTCAAAATACTTTGTTTTCCATTAGCTCCAAATACTCTAAAAATGCACCTAACTTCTCGCTGCTTGAATAGAATCTAAAACTGTTAGATCCTGAGTCATACCCCTTCTTAGAGCACTTCTCAATGCTAAAATAAGACCTAAGTACCTCCTAAGTGCTAGTTTCAGGTTCATAGGAAACAACTGACCTGATTAGGAGCAATGGATCATTGAGACAGGTACCTTGCTTCCGACAGCAGCCAGCACCAGACGCTTCAAAGGAACGCTCTGCCCCACCATAAAACCTAAACAATAGGAATTCTTATTTATTGTGTTTCTTGATTGAGTCAACAGTTTTTTTTCACAGGAGACACCTTAACAAATGATTGTATATGCCACATCTTTACCTGGAGCTTGCAGCAGTGGATGATATTTATACCCTTGTACCAGTAGTCACACGGACTTGTTGGCCAGCTGCTGCACCTCATTTCTGAATCCCACAAGGAAACCTTTTCCATATTCATGAACACTGCAATCATTTCTAAGATCCTGCAAACTCTCTGAATCTACGAGTCATAATCCGATTGATTTTTGTGTTGCTTAAGATCAACAAAGCCTTAATTCACTGTGGAAACAGCGTCACGTGATGTTACACACACACACTATTATATCCTTGCTATTACATGTGGATTTTATTTCTGTTCATTTTTTTCTAATTATTTGAAATGGGGGGAAGATTCAGTAATTGATAGATGTGAATATACTGTTCCACACTGGATTTTATGACATTACATTATGAAGAGTGCCTCTGGTAGGAAAAACATATTTATGCTTTATAAGAAAACCAGCGTTAAATTGACATGGTAGCTATCAGCCAAGGTTAGATCCATTCATGCTAATATGACCTTCAATTAGTGAAGCATACATATCTCAAGATCCAGCTATTTTATCAGACACACAGTTTAGGATGAGGAAATGTTGGTATCCTCAAAAAATTCTACTTTGAGGTGACCTTCTACTTAGCCAGGCTCATTAGGCAAAACAAAAATAATTGTGCAGCTTCTTCCTGGTCTCTCTTTAGAAGGTTTTCAGGAAACCTCAAATTACAAATAATGATTTAACCCATAGATTCATGCTAATGCACAGCAGCTTAGACAGTCAAGACATTCATTCTGTGCAATTCCCCAGACATACCAGTTTACAGTGTTTTCTTTTACTTAGCAGGAACAGCTACTAGCTTTAACTTACAGAACACTACAAATCCACTTGGGTCCCAATTTGTGAAACAGTAACTGTGACATCCCTAAATCAGCAAAGAACTTAGTAGTCGCTCTTATTTTCAGACAGGTTTTTAGGGAACAGTAGTTTTCTCACTGAGGTGTTCCAAAAATCTGTATAAGTAGCTGAATCATGAGACTTCTTTTATTCTTATCCAGAAATATAGCACCTTTGTCATGGCAAACAAGTAGATACATATCATATTCCATTTGTAATCTCTAATGTGTGCAAAGAAGCTTGTGGCTACTAAACAAATATTTATCCTAGCCAGAAAGAAAATTGATGAGATTATCATGTGGAATTTTCTCCAGTTTTCACATGAGTCCTTTCAGCAACACGCTGCAAGTAACCAAGGGGTTACATACAATACTTATTCCTAAACAGTCATATTCCTTTTAAGTTACCTGTTAGAATACAGAGAATTAAACTAGAGGGAGATGCTTCAGTATCTAAGGAGAAACAACAAATACAAGTAAGAAATCTTAAGGAAACAAGCGGGAGGCTGACTGCTCAGAAGCAACCACCATGGCTAAGAACAGGGCAAACTTCATGAGACAGAAGATGATGTTAAATCATCCTAAGACTCAGCACTGAGATACAGAAGAACTGGTCGAACAATGGAGAGCTGCCCAGAAAAGATCAAAGAGCTGGCAGGGATGGAGGAGGATGCATAGGGAGAGACAGCTGGTATATGTTGCCATTACTTACTGGAGTCAGCTGAGATGTAACAACTTACGATAAAGTTTAGGATTTGGCTGTGCAAACCTAAATGATAGGATGAGATAATGGCCTGATACAATTGGATCATGTTATATTCTTAGTACAGGAGAAAGAATCTAAAGAAAACTTTGTTGTACAATACCTATATCTTTCCCTTTAATTTGCTGGTATATTCTGAGTACTCAAGTATGTCCCAATACTATTTTTTTTCCTCCTTTCCAAACTTGTCTTCTCTTCTGAAATGATTTCATTTATAGCCCTTTTTGGCTATGAGTGTACACGCATCTCCCCAGCACTCTCCCAGTCAGGTGAAGATGGAGACAGTCCTGGGTCTTTCAGCACACTCGTAGAGACCTCCTTAGATTTAGGGGCTTGGGAGAAGGGGGGGGGGGGGTGTGTGCGGTGAGGGTGTTTTGGTTTTGTTGTGTTTTGCCTGTTTCATTTTTTAAACTTAGCTGACTAAGACATTTGAAACAAAGAGCAATGCATTTGGGGCATTGCCTTATGGTGCTCTCAGTCAAACTGTTAGACACAGGCTGTCATTTAATAAATTTTGGGGTCGAAGCTCTTAATCATAGAATCACAGAATCATAGAATGGCATGGGTGGGAAGGGACCCCAAGGATCATAGAGCTCCAACACCTCTGCCACAGGCAGGGACACCAACCTCAGGCTGGATCTACACAAGGTTGCACAGGGCCCCATCCAACCTGGCCTTGAACACCTCCAGGGATGGGGCATCCACCATGTCTCTGGGCAGCCTGTTCCAGCACCTCACTACTCTCTCTGTAAAAAACTTCCCCCTAACATCTAATCTAAATCTTCCTTCCTTTAGTTTTAATCCATTCCCCCTTGTCCTGCCATTGTCTACCCTTTAAAAAAGTTGATTCCCCTCCTGTTTCTCTGCTCCCTTCAGGGCCTGGAAGGCTGCAATGAGGTCCCCCTGCAGCCTTCTCTTCTCCAGGCTGAACAAGCCCAGCTCCCCCAGCCTCTCCTCGTAGGGGAGGTGCTCCAACCCTCTGATCATCTTTGTGGCCCTCCTCTGAACCCTCTCCAACAGTTCTACATCTTTCTTGTATTGGGGGTCCCAGATCTGGACACAGGACTCCAGCTGGGGACTCACGAGGGCAGAGTAGAGAGGGACAATGCCCTCCCTGTCCCTGCTGTCACCCCTCTTCTGATGGAGCCCAGTTTCTTTTTCCCTAAACGACGTTAACTTCAACAGCCGGAGACACGAGTCCCTGCAAACACTCTCCTTTTCTCTCCCCTCTTTTCATGGAATCAACACAACACGCAGCCTCCCACGCGTGTAAGAGAGCTCGGCACTGCTGCGCGGCGCCGCCGGGCCGGGGCGCGGGGAGGGCCGGGGCCGGAGAGCTCGGCCTTTGCTGCAGCACCATCCCCACCTGCCGCCCCGCGCCGGCATAGCAGCCACGGGAAAACCCGCTTGGACAAACGGCATCTGGCAGCCGCGAGCGGCGAAGCCCCCAATAACTCGTATTTAGACTTCACCCGAGACCTTTCCTCAGTCTTGTCCGTACCCGCAGCCCGGTCAAACGGCCTGACCCGGCGGCGTGCTCTGCAAAGCTCCTGCTGGTTCCACGGGTTAGTAATATTTACGTGACATTTTCCAGCAGAGCAGTTCCCAAATCTTGACTTTCCCTGCATTAGTGAAAAAGAATAAAACCAACAAAAGAAAAAAAACCCAGTGTGATTAAGTGCAGCCATTAATGTAAACACTGAAGTGGGAGGCTGCCAAGCTGCTCCCCAGCAGCACCTCTGTCGGACCATCTCAGGGGCTGGCAGAGTCCAGGTACATTGTGTGGGAGCAGACCGGCACAGCACGTTGAGAAGAGCACAGCTGTATTTACTGGAATAATATTTCTGAATTGTGCCTTTAAAGTAAAAGGAATATCTCAACTTCCTAAATCCATATTCTGTCAAGCTGCCACTATAATTTACAACCAATTAAAATAACATACACCATCAACGTCACATGCACACACACACTTTGCTTGCTGGCTTTTATGGGAATACATGTAGGCTTTTTTAAGAGGAGGTTTTTCTCTTCGCCGCTGTTTGACAGAAGACCTTCTGATGTCTTACAGAGCAGCAGTGGCCCATAGAGCACAGCCTGAGAAACAGCCCTGCAGATGGGGCTGCAGGGATCCTTCATCTATCAACTACTTGATTCACTTGATGTGGGCTGATACTTGCTCTTGGCTTTGCTGTTTGCTTTTGGTTTTTGCTTTTTGTTTGCTTTTATTATTATTTAATTTGTGTTTACAACAACATCTGTAGTAGATTCTTTTATGTATAAAGACATAAAATCATGTCTTGTACACAGGTAGTAAAAGCCCTGCTTTGCTAGTGTGGTGTGCTTCTCAAACTAGTTGGTTCATTTTGGCAATGTATTTTATCAAAGCTTTATTTTGCCTGAGGCAAAACAAACTGTCAGCTGTTACAGAGGAATAATTATTTTTCATATTAAAATGTGGGTATCTGACAGCTCATTGTATCCATTAAACAGCTACCTGTTCTTCAGGCTGGGATCAGAACTGCTTTCAGAGAGCATCCAGCTTGCTACTGAAAAGATTTAGATAGGTTGAGTGTAACATTGTAAATATGATCAAGGCAAAAAGCCAGTCAATAAAGCTGTCAGTTTAACCCTAATAAAGCAGGAAAGCCTTTCCTAGTTCTCTGTAGTGGACAGTTTATTGTCCGGTTGTATGCAACGACTTCAGGACATCTGGCCACTTAACCAATGAGTATGAGGTCCAGAATGCCAAAGGAGCCATAAGCGAAATAATCAGTGCTCTGATTCTCTCCTCTACCAAAGACCCTGTGCACAGCTCTGACATCAAATGACTGCATGGTTTTGGTGTAAAATGCATAAAAATTTGACATTCCTGGGAGCTGTCAGAATGTGACAAAGTCTTCATGGAAAGATAGTCTCATCTGAAGAACCACATAGTTTCTAGGCTAGGTCATACTAGTGGGGCACAAGTGTGGGAAATGCAGGAGTGCATTTATCTCAGTTAGGAGGTGTCAGGGCCTTGTTTTGCAGTTGAAACAAGTACCTGCTTTTGGGTGTGCTTCCCCACTTCTCCTTTGCAGTGGTGGTCAAAGCTGAATTATCTGACTGGAGGCCCTGGTCTCGGTGCAGAGGAACCATGGAAGTCCCTGCCCCTCTACCAGCAGTGCACAGTGCCCACTGTCCAGCACCCAGTGCCTGCCTTAAGCCTCGGCTGGATACATCAAGAACATTGGTGCTCCCAGCTGAGAAGCATAGACAACAGTCTCAGCCAGGACAAGTGTTCTGCTGTGTGACAAGGCTTACCTGTGACCTAATTCAGAGGCATAAAGGATGGGCTCAAGACTATGCCAAAACAGACAGTGTGGTCAATGCTCAGTACTGTCTGTGCATAAAGCAGCGATGCTCTTTGCTCTGGTTATCCTACAAGCAGCTCCTGACCAGACTGAAACATCCACTGAATTACACAACCATCTCCTTCCCTCTGAAAACCTTCCTGTAAGGCCTCAGGTAGTGCTGTGCACATAGAAATCCCCTTGCAAACACATCAAATTCTCACTTTCATTGCTACTGATTAGATCTTTAAGTTAGACTTGACATCTGGATTTTCTGGTTGATACATCAGAGTTAAAGTTCAATATATTGATATGAACTGTAAGGCTTTATTTCCTCCAGTGTGCAATCAAAGCATGTGGATTTCTGCAGCTGCAATTGCACAGCTTTGGTATGGCTGCAGGTGCAGAAGCTGCCATGGTAGCTGGCAGGCAGCTGGTGCTAGAGTGGCCTGAAGACCATGTCAGTAGGCAATGCTGGCACATCTGTACATTTCACTTCTGAAAGTGATCCCACATCCCCTGCTTTAACCAACTTCCTTCAGGTTAGTTCTGGAGAACAGTTATGCATCATGATGATATCTGACCTGCCCTCCTCACCACCTTCTCAGGACCCATTTCTCCTCCCTGTCTGATAAGCCTAGTGTAGGTATCTGGATTATCTCACAAAAAAAGGCAGTGATGGATTTGGAAAGCCAAGAGGCTTAAGTGATCTTTTCTTCCTACACCGGTGCACTCAGAAGGTCAGTTATAAGGAGACTGGGCTAACACAGACCCCAAATTTGCTTGAGAACTGATGGGAAGTGGTTACGAGCTCATCTGCTTAATTATTGCATTAAGTTGTTACACAGCCCCCAGGCACCCTCAGACTATGGAGATTTCCAGGATATCCACTTCACAGAAGAGAAAAACAAAAAAAGGACACTGAAAGTCAGGGACAAAACCAGGAACAGTTCCCAAATATCCCTCCTCTCCAAGTGAGTTTTTCTTCTCTACTGAAATACAGAGCTGTACACTGTCACCTACCATTTTGTTTGTGCTTGTTCACTTGTGGAGAAATATGTCTGATGAAATGAAACATCTCCTCCCAGAAATGAGGTAGCTGCTAAGTGAGAGTACTGCCTTCACACAGTCGTCAAGGAAAACGCCTTAGGACTGAGCTGTTGGACCTGCAAAGGAAAACAATTTAGCTTTTTTTCTTCCCACTGGGCATAAGTCTTCCCTGTCTCTCTGTATTGCTAGTGAAAGCAAATTTCACTGGAAACTGAATCCATTTACAAATATTTTGACAGATTGAGACAGTTTCTCAGGAAAAAATGATTAAATGTATGCAGATAAAATACAGTGTCATACGAGCAGCTGCTGCACAGACCCACAGCCTGTGTGGACTTCATTTTATTTATGCTTTTAAAAGGCTGTGGGGGTGTCCCTGGAAAACAGAAACAAAGTGAACATTATTCCTGTTGGTGATAAATTAAACAAAAACCTCAGATGATTAATCCTCCAAAATGTGGTGTCTTGAATTTTTTTTTCCTTTTTTTTGGCAGGAAGATATACATGCAAAATTGTTCCAACACAGCTCTTGTATATACTCACACGTTTCATTCTATAGATCTGGTTGGCAACTCCCTTTGAGGCTGTCGCAGTTTCTGACTGGAACAGGTCATTATGTGTGTGCCTCAATCCATCACTTTTGAAGTATCCTGCAAAGAGATTGCCATTAGAAGCCAGTGCAGCGAAACAAACGATCTTCCATCTAAAACATGACTTGCATTTTTCTATCACATCTCATTTTTTTCTATTCCTAACATATATAGTTACTCTCCTGTAGGGGCAGGGATCATGCTGTACCTGCTTTTTCTGCACCAATTACTATTATTTTAAGACTGTGTGGAAAAGTCTGCAAATAAACATTAACTGAAGGCTCCTGATGCTTTCCCCTGACACTCTCACTGGAACGTTAAGACCATAAACCCTCCTGCCTATAGCAGTTATAATTGATTTTGTTTCAAATTCTGGAGACCTGAGCAGTGAAACACTCAAAGTGTTTCAAATACCAGGATCAGTCTATAAGCAAAGGGCAACAAATTTCAGATGCAGCTGTTGCACTGAGTGACATGAACGGACAAACTGCTTCTCCATAAATGCCAGCACTTACTATAGCCTCTCTTGCCCAGACTCCATATAGAGTAATCACAGTCTGCACAAAGCTGTGATGCTTACTGCATATACACAGACACATTTTCTCACCTTTACAGAACTTGAGATACATGTTTTGACACCCAAATTCACATACTCAATCCAACATTAGAAAACAAAACATCAGCAGGAAAAATAACTTAATGTGCACCGCTCTGAGAGTTCAAGCAATACTTTCATATGGTAAGGCTGCAATACATAGGTAAAATATGGCAGTTCAACTGGAACACCGCTTAAAGAGAAAGTGGAAGTGTAGGATGCTTGGACAACAACCATGAAGCAACCTTGCACAGTCAGAGCCAACCTGCATGTGAACTACCCCAGCATGACACAACCCATGAATGGGAGAGTAAGCTTGGTGCACATGCAGACTCCTGCCTGGCCCCAGCAAGCAGGGCCCCAGCCTTCACAGTGCTGAACCAGCTCTGGGTCTTCAGATAACCAGCACTGTGGGAGGACTCTACTCTTAAACACAAGCCACACAGTACCCAGCATGAATTTAGGGGTGAAGGGGAAATGCTTACCCAAAGACAAACCCTTGCAAAGACAACACCACTGTTTGGAACAGTTCTGAGAGTTTGTAACAGGTGAACCACCCTATGTCAAAAAAGCTGATAATAAAAATAGTCTATAAATGCCCTATTCAAATGTACAAGATGTCTCTTATTACTTGCTGCTCTCTGAGCATTTCTCTTGTCAAATTCTACTTTGCAATTGATGAAAAAAAATATCTACAGTGTTTCATAATGACAGAGCACAGCTATGTTAAGGCTGCTGATGAATAAGAAGGCCTTGAACACAGCTATGACAGTGCAACGTTTGCTGTTTGCCACATCAGAAAACAAATGCCAAACCACTTCATTCAGGGTCTTTTATTCATCAGTCCCTTTAAAAAAAAAAAAAACAACAAAAAAAACCCACCCAGGAGCAAAAGACTGTAACTAGAAATAACATCACATGGAACAATGTTCTTAACACCAGTGCCAGCTTACTGGGAGCTGCTGCTCATGAACTGGTGCACTGGCTTACCACTGCACAGCTGAGGGAACAGGGACTATTTAGTCCATATTTTCTTATGCCTTGAAAGTTTGGTGACCAACAGCTAAGCACATATTTAAGAAACCTGCTCATAGGTTTGGCTATCAACAGCTGGGTTATCTCCACATTGTTTGTCTTTTGAAACTGCACTGTTTTATAACAGAATCCATTTTGCATTTGCTGCCCTCTGATTAAAAAGCTTTTTTGGATCAAGGTTGTAAGACAGAAAAACACCTACCTTACAGGATGGTGAGAACACATGTCACGTCACAGCAAGGAGAACAACAGGAACAACTACCTGCATACCTGGGATGCTGCCACCACACCAGCAGTTATGGGAGCTGCCTGGATCATGGATGGAGCTCAGGAGCACTTGGAGCAGTTAGCCTGTCAACCACAAACCAGAGTTCACCATCTGGTCCCTTCACAGGGAAATACTGTGACTTCTAACCTTACAACAATAGTTTTAAATTAATTTTATGAAGAAAGTTTTCCAAGCCATAGAAAAAAAAATTATCACTTCTTTTTTTTTTAAAGTACTAAGCAGATGCATTTACCACAACATTTCTTAAAAGAAAAAAGTATTCCAACTTTATGAAGAAGCACATACTACTGCTAATTAAGATGAATAGTTTCAGGAGATTGAGAAAAATAACACCTATAGCCATAAAACTTGATGACAACATCTGATGTGTTGGAGAGAAAAGTGATTACTCTAATGTACCATAATGCTTGATACATAGTCTCACAGCTCTCCCCTGCTGTTCTGAATAACCTATGCAGAAGTCAACAAAGCACAGATAAAGAAACAAATCAAAGGTAGGACTCACGTGATTCATATTTCAATAAAGAGGAATTAAAATAGATAATGGCTCCCAGACAAAGAAGAAGAAAAAGCATTTCTTGTAGTATTTCAGCCCTGACCCCATTAGAACTTTGTGATACTGCAGATGCATCCTCTCTCTAATTAGTCCACGCATTAACTGTTAAGACTCACCTGACTTCAATTAATGATTTACATCTAACACATGAAGTCTCAGTGCCATTATGTGGCAACTGGATGTAGAAAAAGTAGCATTCATAAATTACACACAGCCAGAGCAAAAAGTATTCTAGGGAATTTGTAAATGTGTGCAGCATCACCAGTCCCCAGCCGGCTGCCGTTGGGATGTGCCAGTGGAGTGATATTTTTCACATCTCTCCCCTCTCCTTTCACTGTGCCTGTTATTGAGACTTTTGGAAATAGTCTAACCACCCCCCACTCTGCAGAAGACTTTATACTCTTTCCCTTTTTCCTTGTCTTCTTTTTCCTTTTCTTTCTTAAATTTCCAGTTCTAATTTTAATCAGAAGAGTTTTCATGAATGGTTCCTCCCATCCATCTTGAACAACTTGGGTTGTTTTGGTTTCACTCTGCAGCTGAGTTTGTCCCTGCATGGTGCCTTCTCAGCTTTGTAACGATCAACAGTCATGGGTGAAGGAACAACTATCACATACCTGTATTGTCACATTATTTTGATATAAATTATCTGTAAGTATACTCAGACTTCTGGAAAAAGATTACATGCAAGGGACAGATCACAACATGGGACCACAGTAGGGCCAGTGACATCTGTTATGAGACCCAAAGAAACAAGGAGAATTGTCAATTCTTTTAAATCTCATTGACTTAAATTTGCATGGCCCCCTCAACCGACAGGTCTCTTTCCCCCTTTGGGACATGCTTTGGATTTTTGTGCACAGCTATTTCACAACAGATGACCCCAGGCATCCACAGACAACTTTAGGTGGTAACCAAAGGGAAGGCTGAACACCCCGTGGTCTTTGGCTTCCTCAGAAGTTACAATTAAATTCTGTCTAAGGTGGAAAGGCAGAACTCAACAGCACAGTTGCAAAAATCATCAATCCCACCTGTGCCCTCCGAGGTGTGAATTACACCCACAGCGAATTGAACTACTTTGGGTGTTTAAACCAATCATCAATAGAGGAGCAAGAACTCAGGCAGCAGAGGGGTTCAGCCCCGGGAATTTTCCAGGTCCACTTGGAAAGCTCCCAAACCCACAAGGCCCTATTCTGGTGACATGCCATGGGCAGGTGAGCCTGCACACGGGACCTTTTAAAAGCTTGTCTCACACACACACACACACAAAAATAGAGCCAGTTTCTACTGTTCTAAGCATTGCATAGCCATGCACATCAGGGCAAAGCAGATAGCAAGGGATCAGAACAATGACACATTCATACTGTAACAATCTTTGTGTGAGTGTAAATACCTTCACAAAACACAGAACAAAACCTTTCCTATAAATGCTTTTTTAAAAAAAATCTATTGACTTGTAAGAAAAAAATAGAAAAATAAACCAGTTGACAAATAATATATTTGAAAAACATGACATTCCTGGTATAAACTCTGAGGAATGTTTGAGAACCTCTACCTTTACTAGAGATCTGCATTCTGAGCAAGCCTGAATACTTGTCCTTAACCTCCTCCTCATCTGATGAAACAGCAAAGTGACCTCATTGAAAATTTCCTTCCATGCACTATTTTCATCTGCATCCTCCTATACTCATCTTTCTCAGTTGCAAAGAAACAAAGAAACTGAAGAACTGCTTCAACAAGTAGGTGAAAAGCAGGATGTGACCACTTTACCAATGCAGCCCACTAATGGGAATCACATCGTGCAGTCCTTTGTTTCTGTGAGCAGACAGACTTGCTTTGGTGACGGGAGCAGTGCATTGCCAAAGCTGTGATGGCACTGACAGCCTCGTGTGGGGCACAAAAGCACAAACACTTTTCCTATGAGAGACCTTGGCAGTACTGTCCAGGAGCCCACAGCTCTGAGTACCATGAGAAACAGCTTGCTGCTTTTCTCTACAACAAAAATATTCATGGCTACCAGCTGCTGAGAAGCACTTGCCAAAGACATTGGCTTCACTATTTAGGCAAGATGCTGGAAGTGCCACAGTAAACCCTTCAACGGCCTTTCTGAGCTGACTCTTGCTAATCATGGCTGAATATATAAAAGTCATCATTGTGTTTGAACATGTAATTTCTGATACAGAATCCTGGGCCTAGTTATACCTTTTATTTCTCCTGTGCTCAGCACAACACGGCAGGATGCACTTTAACTAGTTCACTGTCTAAAACATCTATATGGGCATCCATGCTTGGCAACAGGATTCTGCTGAACATACTCTGTATTGCATAGCTGGGCACAACAGACATTAACTGTCAAAAATGCACTCTCCTCCTCAAAGGTAAACACTAAAAACTGATGTTAGTAAATATTTGTACTGTGTTATACCAGTTGAGTATTTCATATGCTCTGTGTTAGGCAAATGAGCTGCCCCAGGGTATTAGCTTCATGGACTGTTTGCAGTTCTATAAAGCTCTATCAGCTCTCACCAAAATAATTTGGGATATTGAACATTAAAAAGAGCTCCACACTACAAGCAGTCATAGTCTGCACTCTCTGGCTTATCGTTTCTCAGCTGGGAGAGCACTGAATGGAATTAAACTGAGCATGTGCTGGTGTGTACTGACTAGGAGGTGTCCAGGTGATAAACCACAGCAACCTGAAGCTGTTACAGGCAACAAGCAATTGGAAATAACAGCTTTGTTGGGTTATTACTTCAACTGCCAAGGGAAACCTTTAGACAAACCTAAAATAAATGCACACAGGCACTTCTTTCTCTCACCCTATTTCTGTTCCTGGACCTCTCGGTCTAATTTATAGAAAATAATAAAGTTAACCTATAATAATGGCAAGTCATCCTCCCCTGTTTGTCCCATGTCTTTCAAGCCAACTCCTCTAGAAACACCCAAGGCAGGAGAATAGATTTGCAGTGAAGTCCCAAAATTAGTAAAATGAAAAATAGCTGTCAGAAAATCAAAGGAGCCAATCCTAGAGCTGGAGATACTTCACAGAAGGCAGCTTGCTGCAGGTCCTGGCCCTCCAGCCAAGGTTTGTTCTGGATTTCTTGCCCAGTTTCCCTGGGGACAGCAGCAGTCTTTCAGCCTGTAGATACTGAAGAGAGAGCTTGGCTGAGGACAACAAAATGAGTGCCTCAGTCAGATGCTGCTGAGAAAGCGGTGTGAGCAACTCCTCTCCAGTGAAGATGCTCTTACCCACATGGGAGAGTGAGCATTCCTGTTCACAAAGGAAGCATAACCTTCCCAAATAGCATACAGAACACCTCCATCCCAATGAAAATTAAAAAGTACAGAAAAGGTGAAAAGCTATAGCTCAGTTGGTGCCTCAGCTCCTCTACTCTCAAGTCTTCTCAGTGACTTTAACAACCAGCTAAAGACATTCATGTTTCTGGATAAATTTGTGATAGTACAGACAACAGAGAAGTAGGAAATAGCCTTGGAGTCTTCATCTCTCCAAACCCTGGAAAAATAGATGCCCAGTAAAAGAAGAACCTGCAACACTTTCAGAGCCAATGCCCAGGTACTAGGTGAGAAATAAGGGATGATTTCCCTGCAATGATATCTCTTTTCCAGATACAAAGAGGACACTACACTTTTCTCTCACTCTTAGACAAATAATTTCGTACAGAAAAAAAAATCCCTCATTGATCACATGAATCATGTTGTTAAGAATCACAGAGAAAAGGAAACTAACACTTAAAAAAAATGTATTTCTGATATTTGGGACATGTAGGTGGTTGGTACAAAGATCCACTCAAGAAACTACATAACAGATGACCAAGTCAACTAGAAGGATACAACGGCATACTCCTGCGCTCATCTCTAACTACCTGAAGAGCAAAACTTTTCACAAGGTATTACAACTTGTACATTCTTGTTAAGAAAAATAGAATCTTGCCAGTATCTATCTGCAAAGGTGACCCTCCATGCAACTGTGACTATAAGAAATGCTGCAAGAGGAAAGCAGCAAGCTCTGTTGGTGTGGTAGAGGGAAGTGCTATTGCCCCCATAGCCCAGACCTCTACGTGCAAATCTATTTCTGGTTCAGAATCCTTTACCCTGCAGATAAACAAGAACAGAACAGCAAATGAGAAAGAACTTATGTGTAGCAACAAACAAGAATAGACAAGGACTCCATGCTCAATGTTCAGGTCAGAATCTCGCTCTGCCCTAAGTTCAGCAACATTCAGCTCCAGGGTTTTCTTTAAGGCCAAATCTGGGAAAGAGAGAATGAAAGATCTCATTATACGTGTCCGTTGCATGGAAAAATCTCTTCAACACGCCATGTGAAACACTTTATATTTTAGAATCTATCAACCAGATCTAGTGCACACTGAAGTTAACAGAAAGCCTCCCACAGGCTTTACTGGGCTTTGGTTTAGGTTATGTGTTTTAATTCTCTTTTCCCCTACAACAGAGCAGCACAGTAAATTATAGAGGTTCTCCTTGCTCTGTTCCCCTCCAGGCTGCAGGCAGCATGCACAGAAGCATCTTCTTCCATGTTCATCTTTGATGGGGGCTCCATTAAACTCTCCCAGTTGTTAGTGCTCAGAAGGATTTAATGACTGGTGTTCAACCCTGATAGCTCTTAAAAATAGCATTTACATAAGGAATTTAGGCTAAAATGGTTTTATGGCTTGCATGAGAATGTAGGAGCAATAATAATAATAAACCAGACAGCAATGCCTTTTTTTAATTCAAACTCTCAGGCAGATGTCACTACTCATAATAATCAAGTAAAAATATAATCTTGAATCATAATCTCTCATAATGCCATTTTTACCATTAAATAATTCAGAAAAAAAGTGCCATTTTCCTGTGCATATTGCAATAGAGAGAAGAGCAGAAAGGTGGTGTTTATTTCTTTTGGTTAGTTTTAATGAATACCAGAAGAAAACAACACCAGCAGTGTTCACGATCAAACCCCAACCTTTCCAAACTTCTGTGTAACACCCTCAGGGCCAAGACTCCTGAATGTATGTAATTAAGCTTTTTAAAAGGCCAAGGACCAAAACTCTGGTGATTAAATACCCCACTTAAGCTCTGGGAGAAGCGTTCAAGATATGCTTCTGTATCTGAGGCATTACAGATTAATTTTATTTCATCATATCTGTGGCATGTTTTATGGCTTCCAAGCAGCATCCCCACATGTGCACAACTGCCAGGCAGATACTCTGAAAACGAGAACTGATGCTTGGTGGGAAGAGATGTCAGAAAGACCATTTATTGTTTCAAAGCACAGTAGATGGATCACCAATGAAATCATCCATTCCAAGGCAATTTCCTTCCTTTACTACTGAAAGGTTTCATTCCCTTGGATAAGGCACTCAGTTAAAAAGGGGGGCAGGCAGTTCTTCATGATGATGCACCGAACAAGGTTTGGGCGGGGTTTTTTTGCTTTGTTTCTGAGGGGTTTTTTTGTTATTATTGTAGTTCAGCTGGGGGGAGGGGGGAGAAGAGGGGTGTTTTTGTTTTGTTTTAAGTACATTTGGGCATTACCAGGATTTGAAACCACAGAAAACCAAAGTGTGTCTCTAAGTCATGCTTTCAGGGAAGAAGCAGAGAC
This sequence comes from Hypotaenidia okinawae, assembly GCA_027925045.1. Taxonomy (NCBI): domain Eukaryota; kingdom Metazoa; phylum Chordata; class Aves; order Gruiformes; family Rallidae; genus Hypotaenidia; species Hypotaenidia okinawae. The sequence continues at coordinate 7,413,077 of BSDF01000013.1, read as the reverse complement.
CTTTGTTTCCTTGCTGTCAAAAAGTTTAGTATGATTAAAATATAAACCCAAGCTTCAAGTAGTCCTACAAGGCATGTGCTATCTCATCAGCACTAGAAATATTGTTTACATCAAATGTATTTAAGAGTCCTTACGCAACTCCTTCCAGCCAGGCTCTCAGATGATCTCTGTCAGCATCATGGGACATACTACTAGCTCTGTTCCACGTTTTGACCATTTTCAAGGCCCTCTTTCCTCCCTTGCTCTAAATTCATCTCTACCCAACTGCTCAGCCAAATGCTGCCTTCCCTCTCCCGCTCCATCTCATCTGCCAGGGTGCCCCCTCTTTTCCCGCCTGCGTGGGGCTGTTGCCACAGCTGTTCTTAGAGCCAAGGAGCAGCGCCGCTGAATTTTGCAAGAGCAGAGCACGCACAGCCCCTTGCTTTAAGAGACCCTCTGCATTATTTGTTTCAGAGGCAGCCACCTCCATTCTCAGACTTCTAAATGGGAGAGGGGAATTAGGCAAACAGGCAGGCAGATGCCTGTGTGAAAAAGCCCTTTCTTATAAATAAATCTTCCGAATTGTATCTTACAAAGTAGATTAACAATGGCACGACCAGATAGAATTGAAAGAAATTTTGAAGAGTGCTTTAAAAAAAGTAAGGCAATTAACCCGATAGCATATGAAGACACTGTCTCAGTATTAGTGTGTGTGTCTCACCCTGGTGACAGGAAGGCGTATATATATATTTTTCTTTTTTGACATACCAGATTCTCATAAACGTAGACTATTAAGCTACCTAGACAGTAGCATGGTTTATGTCCTCCAAACATCTGAGCATCTGCTAGGTACTTGAGGATTTATTCACAGGCTGCCACAATGAGGCAGTAGTAAGTTGTGGTGAATGCAGTATTTACAGCACAGATGATGCTGAAGTGCTAATTAGTGCTAATTTGACCTGGCCCATTTTGGACCTCTGACAATCACAGCTCTTCAAAAGCAAGCAGGGCTGACATAGACTTATCTAAGGAAAATTTCCACCTCTGTATTTCCCCATCTATTATGATTTTTCTAAGGCAAAACATTAAGAAATATAAAATATCTGTATTTCCTTTAAGTAGTAGCCCAGGCCAGCTGCTACTGCAGATTGATTTCTAGAAGAAAACATTATATATATTTGGCTTAATAGGCATTGTCAAAAGTATTAGAGCAAAGCAAGGAAGAAAGCATGTCACTTAGTACAGGTCTGTGTGTCGAGTTACACACTTATTTGGAAGTTGTTAAAAAAATAACTTTTTTTGCCCAGAGATAAGCAAAAACTGTTTCTTGAAGAGTGTGTCAGGAACAGTAGAAGCCAATTTCCCTGCTTTCATGCTCTGCCTTTGGGCCCTGATAACAGTACTTGCCTTCCCCCTATTTTCACTAGATGAATCAGGCTAGTGAATTAAAAACAGCTTAGAGATTCAGTAGGTTCATCCTTTGAGAAACATGATGCAGTAAACTTTCTTGATCAGGAATATTTTTCTCCTAAAATGAGCTACATAATTAGATTCCTCAAAAAAAGAGGACTTTGAAGCTACACTCTGCTTCCAAATACTTGTCATTTGACCCAGAAGGCAATAAGAGAAAAATTCTGAAAAAATAAATCAAAAAAGCTGACATGTTTCTCTGGGTGGTAAAGCTTTCGTTTGCTAACAAAAGGCTTGATTCCAACTGCTTTTGATATCTGCAGAATGACAAGCTAATGAAAGCACTACTCAGTGATCGACAGTGTAGCAGAATGAGGCCAATGGAGTCATCACTCAAACAAGGAGAGTAACTACTCCAGCCATCTCTTAGGTGGATGGAGTGCTGGGCAAAGGGCCACTGGATATCTTCTCCAAATTACACTTAAATAATAATGAAAAAAACCCAAACACTCAAACACTTCAATTACTTAAATACTATTTTAAAAAAAAAAAATCCAGTTCTCATCAACTGCCTTTGAGCGAGCTTTGTATCTCCATTGTACCAAAAGGACTAGGCAAAATATGAGATTGATAATGGCTCATCTGATCAAAACTACTGGTACTAAAAATGAGTGGTTCCAACATCTGCACAGGGGGGTGGGAGGTGGTGGGAAATAACTTTTAAAAAATTCACAGGATGGTGCACTGCAACTTTAGAAATGGGGAAAAAACCTTGTTGATTAAAAACCTACAGACCCTACAGTTGAGAAGAAGCAATAAATATACACTGAATTAAAACAGAAATAATTTAAAAGACTATGGAACATCATTAGGAATGATGTAAATCTCATGTCCCTTTTTTTTTTCCTGCTACACTTACCAGAAAATTAGAAAAAACCCCAAAACTGAAAGATGCAACAAGACATTGTGTTGTTGTGAATAACTCCTATGAGATTGCTCTATTGTGTCTCAGGTCATGTTCAAACTCACCTGTAGCTTTTACATTTAAACATTTCTCACACGAAGTCAAAGCCTGCACTCGCAGGAAAACAAAGCACTGATCCCCCCACAAAACACAGCAGAGATCAAGGAAGGGCAAGCACAGCTCGGGTTCACTTGTGTGTGGCGAATGCTCCTGAGCACTGCAGCTACTGCCACCTAAGGGAATCAAGGACGAAGGGGACTGCAGAGGAGGGGAACACAGGCCAGAAGACAACAGTCTTTTGTCCTTTGGTTGTTAAAAGTATTATTTATGCAATAGACCAGAAACTGGCCAAAGACCATCTGATAAGATATCTCAGAAAAAGTCAATTAGTGAAAATAAAGAAAGCAGCATGCCTTTAATTGAAGCACAGGTGCTTTCCTCTCCCTTCTTCCTATATTAATGCATATTCTCCCTTATTCTAATAACTGTAAAAACTTCAATAAAGGAGGAATCTTTATATACACACACACACTGGTGATAATATCCCGCAAATACAATGACGTGCTAAGTTTTTGTTGTAGTGTTTTTTTACATTGTCATTTACTAATGCCATACAAGATAAAGACACATATACCAGAAACACTGCTTTGCAGAGGATAACGCACTGCAGTCATTCTTTGTCCTTGCTTAGTTCTATTCGAGCTCTCTGTAGTCCAGTACCACCTATTTCCATGACATGATTGTATCTATGGAGTTCCCTGATAGCAGCAATGGGGAGAGCTTGTACACAAGATTGTCCTTTCTCTCTGATTTCTGCAGGATAAGATTACACTTTAACAGCTCCAAAATCAATCTAGTCTCCTCAAAAAGCAGAAAACTACTGTGATAGCAGAAAGTCTTAGAAGAAAAATTTGGTTTGCTACTTGTCCTCGGTGAGCACAGAAGACTGCTGAATTACTTTCCTTAGCATATCTGATGGCAAACAAATTCCTGAAGTTCTGATTTCACGTTTTCAGAAGCAGGGTTCAGTTGCAGCTCACATAACTCTTGCCACGGGCATCTAAAAGCAGCAGGAAAGGCAATACGCTTGAGAAGACTTGCACAGGACAACGCCCTGTCACAGAATCACAGGGGTTGGAAGGGACCTCGAGAGATCATCGGGTCCAACCCCTCTGCCAAAGCAGCTCCCCAGCTCATATTGCACAGTCACCAGCTACTTTCAACGTTCAGAAAAGCTTGTTGGCTTTAGAGTCGGCCTGCGCAAAATAACACGAGCAGGACTCGTGTAAGTGCCCGTTGTGACGCGGTGACACGGGGGCTCTTCACCCCTCTCGGCACCAGGGGGCTCCTGCAGGTGAGAAATCCCGCGCTCAGGCACAGCGCCCGAACCCGCCCTGCACAAGGGCTGCGGGGGGGTGTCCGCGCTGCGGGCGGGCTCTCAGACCAAGGCTGGGCTCTGAGCGCTGCCCCAGAGTTTCTCCGACCCACAAAAATCGCTCACTGTGCACTGCTGAGATGAGCAAAGCCCTCCTGTACACACCTGAACTCTCTTCCATCTTATAATGGGCCAGTTCAGAGAAGTGCCACTTTTAACTGGGACTAAAACTCTCTTCAAATAACCATCCTACATTTCCAATATCAGACACATTTACTGTGGAGCAGCATGTGCCAGCACATTCTCAATCCCTTTTCTGCTTTTCACTGATACTTTCTCCCCACTAGTGTGATGCATTTAGCGGGTCACACCTATTTCTAACACTGCTGATGAAAACAGCACAGCTGCTGCAGAAGCATACCATCCACACATATGCTGGCAAGATTGCATGCAGTGTGAGCTGGATGATTAGTTGTCAAAGATGATTAAGAACTGTGGGCAGCTTAATCCAGGCAAGTCCAACACTGCTCTAAAAATTCCTCCATTGAAAACAAAGCTTTAGAATAGGCTAAGTGGACATCACTCACAAAGAAAAACTGTTGGAATTTTGAGATGTTTTGTTAAAGGAATCATAAGAGAGGCAATAAGGACAATGAGCTGTGAGGATACTTTTTTCCCCCCAAAGAGAAGCAGCCCAGGAACTCTCAGATCCAGAGGGCAGCAATCCATTTTCATACATAACTAACAGTTTTTATGCATGATTGCCTTGTTATTCAAAGTATATTTATGATTGTGATGCATTTAGAGTGAAATCTAATGGTCTGGGGAGGAGCCCTTGCACAGTCTAGGAGCTATTAAATACTAGTTTGCTAAGGTGTTAAGTGATACATTTCTTAATAGATGAATTCCACTAGAGTCAAGTATTACCCTTGGTTGATGCAGCTCCAGGTTGATCTGCCCTAGAAACCATGTATGACAGAGTAAATGGCATTTCATAGAATCATCATCATAGAAAGGTTTGGGTTGGAAGGGACTTTAAAGTCCATCGACTCCAACCCCCCTGCTATGGGCAGGGACACTCTCCACTAGACCAGGGTGCCTGAAGTCCCATCCAACCTGGCCTTGAACACTGCCAGGGACCCAGGGGCAGCCACAGCTTCTCTGGGCAGCCTGGGCCTGGGCCACACCATGCTCATAGGGAAGAATTTCTTCCCTAAATCTCCCCTTTTTTAGTTTAAACCCATTTCCCCTTGTCCTGTCCATACACTCTCTAATAGAGAGTCCCTCTCCACCTTGTAGGCCCCTTCAGGTACTGGAAATCTGCTGTAAAGTCTCCCTGGAATCTTCTCTTCTCCCAGCTGAACAGCGCCAACTCTCGCAGCCTGCTCCAACCCTCTGATAATCTTAGTGGCCTCCTCTAGATTTGCTCCAACAACTCCATGTCTGCCTTGCACTGGGAGCCCCAGACCTGAATGCAGTGCTCCAGGTTGGGTCTCGAAGGTGGAGTAGAGGGGAGAATCAACCTTGGCACTGTGGTCAGACAGATTCTCCTTTTGTGTACCAGTGGGTTTCTCTCCAACATGTTACATAAGCATGAGGATGGTTTTGGTTCTATGGCTACAATAAACCTGCAGCTGAAATAATTTTCCATTGACCTATTCAAAATGTGAGTTTTGCTTCCATAAGTGTTAAATAACTGGCTTTTAACAGGTCTGCAATAGAATTAACCAGAAAAAAAAGGCTTTCTAGGAAAAAACATACTCTCAGCATCTCCAGTATTTGGCCAATTCATCAAACAGGTTTCCCTAAAACAAGAGAGTTACACCATGGGTTCCAGCACCAGTGTGCTAGCAGCACAGGCTGGGGGCAAGACTTGCCAACACTGGGGAAAACAAAGATCTTAACACAATAAAAATATTGTTAAATAATTTTAAGCTAAACATCTTGTGCTTGGATTTTTAAAGAGCTCAGAGTGTGCATCAGATGGGGGATAATCCATAGCGATACAGTTAAAGTGCAGTTTCAGAATCAGCCGCCTCCACATCTCTTTCCATTAGAGCAACTTTTCTTTTAAGCTGTCCCCTCTGCTTCTCAGCTGCTTTTGAAGAAAGAAAACTAAGAGTTCTTGACAGTGCTATTAAGGCAAGGAACCTGTGCTTCCCATTCCCTTCTCCTCATACCAGTAGCCTGCCTCACCTCTGGATATGTGCATACACACAGAGAAGTGGTTCGGGTGCTCTCTTCTGAAAGTGCATGCAGCCACATCCTCACAGATAGAGCTATTTGACCTTCACAGCTGACACACCAGGCCTGTCCACTGTCTGATACAAACTGAAGCAACACAGCTTGTCTAGTGTAATCCTAAACCAATCCTAATACAACCAGTTGAGAGAGCAGGGTATTAATCTGGGCAAGCTGACCACAACTACACAATTTTTACTCAAGTCAGAATGGGTTCAAGAGACCTTTCAGACTTACATACACACAAGAAATGTGTTTTGCCTTTATAGTGTAAGGAAGGATTCCCCTTTTTACAAGGAGGAAGAAAAGTAGAGTCAAATTCAAAGATTGGCCCAAGTGACACTGAAAACCTCTGGGGAAGCTCTCAGCCTTTTATCAGTCACTTCGGTTGATTGCAGTGCCTCCCTGCTCTCCTTGTATTTCCAGACTGCTCTTTAGTACTACAAGCGATGCCATGTATTTCTTCAATAACTGGAGTGAAGACTAAGCTGAACGTGGTCAATAATTTCTCTTTCATATTGGTACCATCAGTGTGTACAGAGTTTCTTGCCTGGGAAATGAAACTTTTTAAAAGAGACTAGACTGAGGCCAGCACCCTTCTACTGTCTCCAGTCTCCTCCAAGGATAGAGCACTTACCACGCTCTCCAGGGTCAAGTGAAATCCAAACCATCTGTATTTCTTTCAGTGATCTCCCACTACTCCATTATGCACTCTGAAACAAACTGCAGCCTGTGGCATGGGGTGTTTGGGACTAGGATGCACTGGGAAAGAGCTAATTGCAAAGCTTCTGTCTGTGTTCAGGGTTTCAACCCTATAACACGTTACACCAGCTCCATTTTTCATCCACAGCTTAATTTGTCCATTGCTTTGAAAAAAAGACCCAATTCACAAGTACTCATGAGAATATCTTGGTATTGTCAACTGATATTTATATTACAAGATTACTTGCTTATAAGTAAAAAGAGTGGTGAATTTTGATGAGAGGTTGGAGATGTTCCTCCAAAACCAAGTAGGGCTTGCACCCTGGGTGCAGGCAGTGTTGGCACTGGGTGTAAGGATGTACTCAGTCCTAAGTTTTGATTTATTTCCCTGCCGTCACTTCCATACTCTTGTAGTTCAAATGTCTTGGGACACATCCACTTCCTTCCTCCTTTCCTAGACTGTCTATTTAGATTGCAGATCCATGAAGCAAGAATGTTTTATCCAATGGCAGTATGGAAATCTTGCACAATGCAAACCTTTTATTGAGAACCTGAAGACACAGCTCAGACGTACAAAGATGTGCAGGAGTGCAGACTACAATGGAAGCTGCTTGGCCTGAAGGCTGAACAGATTATTGAATAGACAAAGTAATGGAAAAAAATTTAAATATCATCAGTTAACAGAGTGAACTCCTCCCCCCTAAAGTAATGCACACAGGAACATATAAAATATCCCTCACATCATTAGAAGAGCTCTCATTCAGTTAACTGTCACAGTACTATACATTCTTATTAAGCTTAAATGGATTTTTTCCCCATGAATTCAGAGAATTTTCTTTTAGCTCCATGTGTAATTCTTTAAGTAATTACACATGCAATAAATTAATGAAAATCAAAGAAACTGCCTGTGCTTAGAAAACCAGCTTAATTTGGCATGCTCTGCTGCACACTTCTAAATGCTCAAAATCTTTCAGGCCCTGCTTAAACTAAATGCCTCCACACTGTGCAAGTAATCTTTATTAAAAAAAAGAAAAGTAAATTAAATTTGTCAAGAAGTGAGGTGTAAAATTTTTAAGCTGTCTCCTAAACAAGGAACAGCAAGGTATGATAGGGGGCTGCCAACCTGTTGCCTCCAAACACACTTGTTTATTTAGAAAGGAAACTTGCCAACAATTAGTCAAATTACATGGAAAATAAGTGTTGTTACAAATCCTTCCTCATGTCTGAAAGAGTCACAGTATCTCTTTTAAACTGTTCTTTTGAAATCCACTTACTATATGGCTTGCACTGATTCAGGAAGACTTACCATCTTTCTCAAATAGGCAGTTCTCTGAGGTGCCTCTGCTGACTTAGGCTGCTCTGTGAATCCCCAAAACCCTGCTGTACCATTTTCATTGCCCACTCCGGAAACAAAGTGTCAAATGTTACAGATCGCTCCATCCAGTTCCTTTCAGCAGCTATCAGTGGACCTCTTCAAGTGCCTTCCCTGCAACTGGACAGCAGTTGCATGCTACCAAGGACGTATACTGAGGGGACCTCAGTTCTGCAATGCCTTTCTCCCCCACAGCCTGAATCTGCTGATGGAAAGAGCAAGCAGTAATGGTCCTAGGCACTCACTTGCTCAGTTCTCCACACTGGGGGGTGTCTCACAAGCATTCAGTATGACAGTGATGCCAATTCTTTGAAACAGAAGCAAAACACAAAAAATTCCAAACGAAAAACAGAACACCTCCCCCATCCCAAACCGTAACACAGAAGGAAAGGGGTAGAATGCTATTTTATATGATAGCAACCTATTTCTTGCAATTATAAATTTGCAGAGCTTTTTCTGCCTAAAATCAAATGCATTTAAAGAATAACACAAAATTTGAAATAATTATGTCTAATCTGCTATCATATCTAACAAAATTCTTGAAATCCTGAACTTTGAAACACATTAGAAGCACATATTTAGACTGGAGACAGGGAGCAGCTCAAAAGTTTTGAAGCTCTACCACTTTCAGGACAGAACTTTTTCAGAGAGTTCTGAACTGCATCGATTAACATTTCAAATCCACGTGAGTCTCCCTGGAGTACATGGAACCAGCTCTCCGTCTGTACAGTGTTTTCTACTTACAGGAGCTAAGGATCTGAGGACCAGACGCTGCATTGGCATGTCCACTTCATTTCAGAAGGAGTCTGACAGTGCGGTATCACTTAAATAATGAAGCACACATCTGGCAGGAGATTGCTGAGGTTGGCTAAGTTTGTACAAGGTCAACTCATCCTCCAAGTTTCTGTATGCTGAAAATTAAGCAAGGAGTTTACATGGCAGCAAGCAGAGCCAACTGATCAATCTCAGGGTTTAGTTTCCCAAGTAACGTGCCTAAATTCTTAAATCAATTTTTATAAAAATAGGAGGGAGAGAGCTATTGTATTGCTCAGAGACATTTTCTGAAACATTTCATTAGTCCACGCATACCTATTCTAAAATACAATCCTTTTTTAAGGAAGGTAGAAAAACTACAATGTACCACACTGGGCAAAGGGAAAAGTATTCTTCTTTGCAGAAGATCTACCCCACTATTGTGCTTAGCAACATATGGGCTAGTCTTAACAAAGGGTGGATAATCCTTTAACCAAGTGGAAATAATACAGGATCAGGCTTTGGAAAAATTATTTAGCTAGTGCTTTCACTAACTTTCACAGAAGGACTATACCTGCTCAATATGAAATGTGGTATCCGATACCTTTACACATTGTTGTCATCTTGCTTTACAGAAAATACATCAGTCCTGACAAAGTTTCATCTAGAAATTCCTCCTGTCTTAAAAGAAATAACAGATATTTTTAAAAAAAGTCAGAGTAACATAGAAGTGAGACAAACATAATAAAAAATATTTTTATCATTCAATAAATTACGTTCGTGGTCCACAGCATGTAAAAACAATATAGCGAGTAAGGGGTACAGGTTAAAGCTCAGATCTCAATAATTTTTCACATTCTAACAATTATCCAAAGTAGCCTTTCTTCAGCAGTGGTGGAAATCAGCTACCTGTATCCCAACTCAGTGCTTTAAGTGCCAACCATCTTTAAATGCCACAGACAGACAAAAATATAATTAAATGCTTTTCACAAGTTTGCCTATTCTCCATTACTTGAAGATTTCAACATCCTTTTGTTGCTGCTGTGGTGGCTTTTTTCTTTCTCCATTTGGCAAGCATTGATTTTTCATTAATGCTCCTGTCAGACCATGAACCAGCAGCTATATCTCATGAAATGACAGAGAAAGGGGAGAGCTCACTCTCAGATGGATGCACATACGAACACTGAACTACCAGCAGAACACCACTCACTTTCTCTCTGATCCTCTCCTCCTGACTTGCTTGTTCTTCTTTGAAGGGACAATGTCAGGTAGCTACCAAGGGTAGGGTCAGAAAATACCACCACTGGCTGTACTTAGTTCCCCCTCTGATGGTCCATGACTGCCATGCCAGCAGACATCAGTGCTCAATAGATGGGCTTGCGTGACTGAGGCTGGCTCCTTCCACTGGGGGATTCAGTGCTTCAGTCACCACAAGTGATGCTTTCTGGTCTAATCATTTTCTGGCACCTCTATTTGGGACTATTGTCCTGAAGTGATTGCAAATCTAGAGTAGAATCCTAACAAAACTGTACAGAAAATCTAAAACAAGATAAATGTTTTTCCTTCTTGGCTGTTCCCATTGCTGTCAGCATTATATTACTATCTTGTGAGAAAGGTCAGCTTCCTCTATGCCCAGGAGTAGGCTGGACTTTAAGACTTTAACACTGTAATTTCCCACTGAAACCATGGCCTTTTCAATGAGCTGGCCAGATATGTTTTAAAAGTAATCTTAGTGTTATGAGTCAGTAAAAAAAAGTAAAAAGCATCTCTGATGACTGTGGAAAGTTCTGGTATGTTGACAACAGTTCATTATGCTGCCAAGTAATACCCCACAACCTAAATACAATCTGAAGTGTCTCTCATCTGTGGTGTGCTTGGTTGTTTATCCCAGAGTACACACAGAGAGCTAGTCAAGACGGGTTTTTTTTTTCCCCATTGGGCTCAAGAGCATCCTATATGGCTTACCACCAAAAAGATGTTACTCATGCAACAAGTTACCATGGAGAGTAGCCACTTCACACTTTGCTCACATTGCACTTCTTCCCTTTGTTTTCCAAGGACACTATATTCTTCTATATGTGGAAAGTACCAAGCACATTCACTTTAGCATCACTTGTGTTTACTCTTTTTTTCTGTTCAGAGCAGCAAAGGAGACCTACTGTCAGATCACTTTGCACTAACATTTTCTTTCTTGCTTCCAGCTTACTCAGTCACTGACTAAAACTATTATTTTGCTTTCTTAATAGACTGACCACCTCTCTTAGCAACCTTATTGACAGGTCCATCTCCATTGATGTCTTTCCTCATAGAAAAACAAACTACTTCAATGAGGAAAAACAGAGAAAATTACAGGAACAGACTAGTACCCCTCTTGAAAAGAGATGACACTATCTGGAGGTTCAGGCACTTACCATGCACTGCACTGGAAGTCCAGCAGCATTCCCATGCCCAAGGCCTGTAGCCATGCTATGGCCTCCCCTCTTCTAAGAGGGGGTTGGAGGGCTGGAAACAACTTTACTGTAGCAATGACTATCCTGTAAAAGTAATTAATTTAGGGACTTTGGCTTCTCCACAGTGCAACCTGAGACCTGAAACTGAAAAATCAAGGTGTTTTACAAGTGCTTCACCTTTTAAGACTTCTGGATAGTGACCAACAAACCTTGGGCTGCCCTGTCCATATCTTCCACTCAGCATGTGAAAAAAAACCCAGGAAAAGGTCTCAGCTCAGCAGAGTTACACGCCAACAGCCACGAGGTGGCACGCAGAGCGGAGCAAATTCCTCCTGTCTGCAGCAGCATCAGAAAGCTGCATCAGTGCCATGTGGATCCGGAGAATAATATCCTGGCTTTAAACAAGACACCAAGAGACTGGACCTCTACTTGACAACTTCATCTTCTGTGCTTTGCCTGCAGCTCACTGCTCATCTGTTTTGCTGAAGAGTGGATAGTCAGTGCAGCAAGACTGGGCAAAGACAGCAGAGGGGATTATCAGGGTGATGAGGGGATGCAGACCTGGCACACTGTATGGCTGCAGACACCACACACTCCATCCAGTCTTGCTGTTCAATCTATTTCCTGAAAAAGAAAAGCTGATTGTTCATATTTCTGAAAGCCCTGCTTGGGGCAAAGCTAATTTTACACTGAAGCACAGTATGTGCAGATCAGCTGGCCATGGCAATAGGGACAATGGAGGTTATAAATGGTAACTTTCCTGAAGAAGACCTAACTGCAAGGAAGAAAACCATATCCAAACTGTACCAAGAGAAGAAGCCCCAGTTTGCCTCTGTGTTGGGTGCAATAACGTGCTCTAGTCAAGAATCTTTTGTGCATAGAGATGTGTTTAATTACTCCAAACATCTCTGTATCCCAAGTATCAGATCCCAAGTATCTGTGGGATACTGCTACCCACAAATTTGAGAAGGGAGAGGATTGAAGCTTAGTACCCTGCACTTGCAGCCTACACGGGTCAGGTGCAGCACCCAGACACCCTTACAGCCAGGCAGAGTACTCCACTACTAGAAAAAGTAGCTGTTTTATTTTGCCAGACATGTTCACACTGGAGCGATTATCTTTGGCAATCTCTAACAATAATTTTTAAATATTCTCTTCAGTATCATCACTGAATTCAAACTGGTTTGTTTTTTTTTTTAAAATCCATCCTCCTTCTCCTTTCTAGCTCTAATTATCTGGATTGCATCCACACCATGAAGCAGAATTGTGACAAGAAAGCAATCACCCCAGAGATTTTCCAGAAATCTGCTTTCTAATTGGGTTGAAAATGCCTCAACTTTCAGTACTGCATTTTGCATATAACTGGGTTTTCTATGAACACAATCTATGAAATGCAGAAATGCAATATTGTAATTATTTGTCACACCACAGGATACTATGGTGCTAGGTACTGTACATAAATTTAGGCAAAAAGATAGTTCCTGTGCAAAGCAAATAAATACTTGGGGATAAGATAAAAAAAACCCCAAACATTAAGAAAATAACCTCAAAATTAATAGGTGCTGCACTGTAAGCATGGTTCTGTAATTCTATTACAAAGAAAAGAAGTATCATCTGTTAGTGAAAATCCAGAACCTTTTAGACTGTTATTTACAGACATATCAATTATGTTATGTAGCCTCTTTGTCCCTTATTTTTTCATTGCTAGAATGGAAATAACACTTGATAATAAAAACTCCCTCACCAAGCTTGTTCATAGTGCTTCACAATCATTTGATTGACAATATGGCTGTAGAATACTATTGCTAAAGACAAACCACGCAGTATTTATAGCTGGTACAGTATTGACTAAGCTCATCTTTCCTGTTTTTAAAGTTTTAACTAAGCAGCGCTTAATGAAATTTGCTAGACTAACTGCTCGTGTTGTCTCTGCTGGTAATGCAAAAGCAAATGGCTGTAAGTACGGTACCCTGAAGGCAGACATTAGGAGTTTCTCTGTTGAATCCAGCAGAGAAGTTTCTTGCATCTCCGTTGAATGCCATCATGCTGTGATTAGTTAATCATTAAGTACATAGTGCTTTTAATTAACTGCCAACTCTGCTTGGGCATCTGTTCTGAAAATCACTTCCGATCACGCTTTTCCCAGTCTGTGGCTATGGAGCTCTTCAATAATACAGTTGTTGCTCCATTCTCCAGCTCGCTCTGCTGCAAGATAGCTCAAGTCCAGAGTGTCCTACATGAAATGAAATATAAATGATCTATTCTTCCAAGGGGATAAAAAGTAAATGTGAATTAAACAAACTTATTTGCCTCAATAGGTAATAAATGCTCCTATTAAAAAACAGATCAAGCCAATTAAATTTTCCCTGGAATAAAGAAAAAGCTGGAAGAATATTTTTATTCTTTAGTATCAACACACAATTTTATCAACTAGCCAATTTAAAAAAAAAACAACCCACACTAGTCACTAACTGTGGAAAACAATGCTTTATAAGGGGCAGGGATACAGATAATAAATACAACAGATTCTGCAAAATATTTAATTTGACTTAAAGCAAGAGAAAGATACACAGTGCAAACATTCCCTTACAAACACTACACTTCGCCATATACATAGCTCTATCTCTGCTGGCTTCAAAAAGTGTATTTTAAAATGAACTCCAAGACCTTTGGAGCATATACTGGAGATTGTAATGTAGGTGGCATATTCTGTTTTAAAGGCAATAGGGAAAAACCAACATTGGAACACAGAGAATACCACACAGCAAGGCTGGTAACAGGCATGGCATCTGCCAGAGCTGCAAATCTGGTTGAAAACCCAGTCTGAACACGAGATCAGAGAATGCTTCGCTATTTGATGGCATGAAATGAAAATGAAGTAAGAGCAGATACCTGGACTGGGAGCAGCACTGGTTGTGGGACACCACATTAGCAGTTTCAGAGAGACCAAGAATTTGCCAGGTCATACTCTGTTTCCCAGCCTAGGCATGGGGGGAGGGGGTGGGGGGAGGTGTGGGTTGGGGCTGGGCCCCTCAAGAGCTCTGGCCTTTGCTAGCAGACTGACCTGTCAGGTTAACAACAGAGCGAGTGGTTTATGGCACGGGAAGGAACTGTGACAGCACACGCCTGCTCCATTATTACAGCCAGTGCTCGTACAGTCAGCTAGACGACAACAGCCTCAGCCAACACTCTCATGTTCCGGGTGAGATGCCCAGTCACACCGCATGTGTGTGTTGGCCATGTAAAGCTGGATGGATGGCAACACACAGGAAAAAGCCAGAAGAGTGGTCACATGCCTTTTTCTACTCAAAACTTCTTAGTATAATACGAAGATATGCAGAAACCCAAGGTACAGTACGGAGGGCCACAGTATAGCGACTTCCCTGCTGCCACTCCCACACTAGCGTGTGCCATCTCAGCCCATCCATCTCTGAGCTGGTACTTATCACGTATGAATCCAGGCTAGTAAAAAGGTAGAATTCATGAAGTGCCTATTATTTCTATATGGAAATGTATGTCAAGGAAAAGGGCGCTCTTTGTCAACTGAGAACAGAGAGGAATATACCATCATTAAGCTTTAAACCTGTGGTTCTTTAAGGAGGGGAGATAAGAAGCTCGTATGAACCTTGCATCACAGAATAAAACATTACAGTTAAACAATAGCCAGTCTATGGCAGATCGGCAGGCAATGATTATAGCTAATGTAACAAACACTCACTGTCAGATACACATTTTACATAATAATCCTTTTTCAACAAGTTCAAAGTAATTCTCTTGTTTTCTTTAAAAATTCCACTGCAGATGTCAAGATGTGCCAGCACGTAGAAAAGAGGTATTTCATAACGATATAAAAACATGCATTTCTAATTGTTTCCATACTGAACTACACCAAGGGCAGCACTTTCATTTATGGAGTTCAAGGTATTCCTGAGAACAGGCTGTTTTCTGATGACATCATAAGAACAATGTCACTCAGGCAACAACTTGCTACTATGGCAACCACAGCTTTTACAGACTCTTTAACGCCAAAGAGGTTAAAAACACCATTTGGAGATTTGCTAGTTAAAAGTTTGACAATATTTGATGGAAGAAGCAACAAGGAGTTTGTTGCAGATGCACTGCAGTTCTCTAGCCATTATTGGGAAGCTGAGAACAATCAGTTTTATCTTCCAGCCTAGGAGTTCCTGGAGTAACTGCACTTTCAGATACATCCTAAAATGCTGCCACCACCACTAGAAACAGACCTGAATGCTAGCTTTGTGATTTGGGGGCAGCTGGAAGAAAAGGACTACTGCCTCATCTAAAAGAGTCCCTAAAAGTGTAGAGATTTGGGAAAGTAAAGGTTTAATACTCACAGAGCAGATACCACGCAGACTGTAAAGGTATCAACTGGTATTATATGAAGACATGTCCTTGGAAAAGGAGTTTAGTTCAGCTGGTTTTGTCCCCAGCCGATAAAGCAGAGCCTTACAGTCACCGTTCCCTGCAGATCAAATCACCTATATTAGGAAAGGTCATAAACACAATTCAGTCAAAACCCAGTCTTAAACTTGACTGAATATCAGCAGAGTATTTTTTCATTTTGCAGCAGCAAACTTCAACTCACTTTGATCCTTCAGGAGTTGCTGTGCCTGCCAGGCTGGATAACTGCTTGGGGCGCCCTGGCATGGGGAGGAAGAACTGAATGGGGAGAGGGTTGTACAGATTAACCTCTGGATCTTCTTTCCTTGGCAACACCTTTCAGTGAAGCTCCTCAACTAAAACTGTAATAAAAATGAAATTTCAATGCACGTATTAAAAACTGAAAACCTAAGGTATATTGTTTTAATGAGCTTGCTGCCACTAAACTGGCTATTAGTGGCAGAGAAACAGCTAAAGCCAACTGTTAACACTCAATTTGTGGGGTGGCCTCAACAATGGGATACTGAGATGCAACAGCAAGCTCTGGGTCTGTATGAAAGGAAACCAACTCTAGGGCAGTGAACACAACATGCTTTCAAAACACTCACTGTACTTCTATGATTTTTTCCATTTGTATCCTACCAGGCATTTCCTAGTCTTCAGGACGTTTCCTTTTTAGTCCAGGAGAAGATTAAGGCCATTGCTGGTTTTCATTTCCACACATTATCCAGCAATCCTGGCTCCTATTGGCAGTGGAGCACCCTCTCCATGCAATTCTCCCCCATCATCTGTGAGAACAGAGATGTGGAAGAGGCCAATTACCTTTTGGAAAGAAGGAAATTACTTGCTTATAATTGAGTTCTCTGAGCATGGTGTCCGCTATTAGAGCCACACTCATCCTTCTACCTCCCCCTGAGAGCTGGGGTTTTATTCCTATTTAAGTTCTAATTATTATAATTAGTCTGAAAAGGATTTGGGAGTTAGGGGCTATGATATGCCATATAGACCCCTCAAGGCATCTTTTTGTACTAACTCATTATGACCAGTTCTAAACTTTACCATTTAATCTAGTCATTCAGTACCCAAGGTCACAACAGCTGAGACCCCCTGAGCATCAATCCACAGAGACTCCCACCTTCAGAGAACTACAATTAAAAGGTAAATAATTCCCTTGCTGCCTCCTCTGTGAGGCAATGCTATAAGTCAGAGAACAGAATCCAACCTCAGCCTAATTACTACTTCGGTAATTTATGTAGTTGGGATGACAAAGTTGGCAAACGCTTTTTCGATTATCAAAACAGAAACACAAAGCCAGCTACAGTTCATTTCAGCCTGGACATGACAAGACTCAGCCCTACAACAGTCAAGTTTCAAACTTTGTCTGTATCATTCAAACTCCAAGGAATTGTGAAGAGCTATGCTCCAAGAAAGTCAAATCCCCACCACACAGGCAGGCCATGGAAAAAGTATTCTTCCCCGTGCTGATTAAAGATGTGATCTTTGTCTTTGTTTATTCCATAGCAAAAATTTCTGTTGAATCAGTGCAGTACCTCTTAAATTATTTGATTCAGGCTGTGTCTGTGCATAAAAGGATTTGAAACACTAAAAGCTGAAGTATGAGCGAGTACAAATTCTTAAAAACACTATCATTCAAGTTGACAGATTCCAAGAAATTCAACAGATGCTGTCGTTTTCCTGAATGACAGCAGTCCCCAGGCCTAAAAACTGTAAAGCAAAGCTTTGAATTTCACGGTAAGGAGCACGAAATGGCATGAAGCAAAATAGTTTGTTATAGTGGCAGCAGCTGGAGTCCAGTGCAGCATCCGTACCTGGAGAAGGAGGCAGTTTCAAATAGTTCTATAGCTGAGTTTTTTGAAAGATAAGTGCAGTACACCTGCATATCAGAAAAACACATCCACATTTTTACCAATGAAATACACCGTGCAACAAGGTCCTGCTTGCTAATTATACACGTCATTAACCTCGAGTACAAAACTCAATGGCTGTACTGAATTGTTAGTTAAAAGATGGCTCTTTGAATCGGGATTTAGAAAGTGTAAGTAAGAATGCCCACCCATTTCTAGATAAATGCATCCACGTTCATTATTAAAAAAATAAAATTGGTAAAAAACCTATCTTTTAGATACATTTTTAAAGAGCAAATCACAACTTAGTTACATAACTCTACTGCAACACTGAGTGCAAATTTCCATACTGGTTTGGTAGCGCATCACACTTCAAGACTTGACAACTCTTTGCAAGCAAGTTAATCTAGAGGAGGGGGAAAAAAACCCTGCTGTATTTGTTCTCATTTTCTGCTAGAGCTATGAGTGCTTCTTCAGCTCAAAAGCAACCTGAATCTCTACCTTGGGAGCACAGGTGTAGCAGGCTCAGCACTGTCCCAAGCCATACCTCGTCCTCCTAACCAGCACACACAATTAAGCAAGAAAGGTAATCTTTGCTCTGAAGCAGGGTCCACAAAATGAATTCTTTTACTCCCAGCCAACATTAGTATTACTCTAGAGACCAACATGAAGAAGTTTGCACTGTTGCTGTCTGAGCTCTGTGTTTGCAGGTGACAAATAGACTTCAATTTCTAATGTTGCTGGGTCAGAAATAGCCTTCTAGTTTTCCTAAATTAAATTATGGGCTACTGTCATATTTGTAGCCAGGTACATTAACTACAGAAGCAGTATGTTAGCTGCTGCTATTTCTTAGTCTAAAAAAAAAAAAAATATTAAAAATATAGCTAAAGTGGGAGAGAAAGCTAAAGGACAAAGGCTAGAGTGTAGGTCAAATATGTCCTTAAGCTGGACATCGAGATGCTCTTGGTAGCTGTTCAAATGGCTGAGGCCTCATATATGAACTGTGGCAAGACTAAAGATTAGCCCCAGCCATTGCATTACTTACATTTCCTGAAACCCAGTTCTTACTGGTAGCCATCCAGCTGTAACTACACCATCAGATGCATACAGGCCTCTGGTGACATCATTTAGGAGAGAAAAAATTTTTGTTTCCACCTATTGACTAAGAAGGTTGCAGAGTCATGTGCTGCTGAGAGCCTTCCAGCACCACAGGCAGAAGTTCAGTTCTTCTCCTAAAGGATGTGGAACAAAATAACATATTTTGTATTAACCACTGGCAGCAGCAAAGGTCCACAGAAGGGTGGGGGAGCCCAGGACAACACATAGCATGTCCCCTCCAGGGAGGGTTGCCAGGTCTCTTGAATCTTCAAGCTGCTTTCCTCCTCCTGCTAAGGATACTGACCCTGAGAAACTCAAACCTCAAGCATGATGGCAGTTAAAAGACATACAGGCAATACCCAAGCTGCCTTGTGTCCAGGACAAGGCCATGATCCCCAGCCCCTTTGGGACTACACTTTCCTTTTCCAGGGCCCAGAGAGATGCGTGCTCCAGCTGCCCAACTCCTACCTGTGTCCCTCTGCACTCCCACACGCTAGCCCATTGCCCTCTTCTGAACTCATCCCCCTAAGATGTGGAACCCATTCTTCTCCCAAAATATACAAGCTTATGCTGACACATACAACACACCTAATTCAATCCAACCTCCATCCTTCCACCTCTAAACATCACCAAAATCATGAGCTTGGAGTGAGAGGATGAGAGCATGGGCTCCCTTTCCTCCACCCAAGCCAGCTCTGGTGGGAAGCCAGGCTGAACACTGGCTGCTGTGTTGCAGCGCTCTCAGGCTACAGAGAGCACCCTGTCCATACCAGTCCTCCAGTCACAACACACTGCATTCCTCTTCAGTGACTGCCTGAAGGCAAAGGGTTATTTCCCTCCAGGAAAAGGTGCATGTGAAATGCCCAGCAGACACATAGGACTCAAGCAGACTATAATTATAAATTAAAGGGGAAAAATAAGGTGCCAAGTCTGATTTGTATCCATGGCAGTGAACTGTCAATGACATGGGAAATTGTGTTTTCTTCCCATATGTGGCTTTTACAGAGGTTTTACTTTAAATCAGAAGACAAACATGGAGAAAACAGGGTTTGGTGGTGGACTTGGCAGTGTTAGGTAAACGTGTGGACTCAATGATCTTAAAGGTCTTTTGCAACCTAAACTTTTCTATGATTCTAAAAGCATTCCCACTGAAACTTGTTTATAGTGTGTTTTCCCAAGCTTCATCCCTTCTTGCACTTAACAGTTAAGTCAAACCAGACCTGCACACAAGATCTTGTAAAGTGTTAAGAAGAATCTGTACCAGGTAATATTGTAAAAATACTATCTTCCTCTAACACTGTGAGCCTCACTTAATAATGAGTATATTATTTAATCTCTCAGGTCTGATATCCAGTATATCCTGTAGCCATAAAAAACACAAGTCTCCATCGTAAAGCAGCTCTCAGTACACTGTATCCCGCAACTCATAGTTTGTTGCTCTTCCAACAGCCCTACGCAAGGCCCATTGCTACATTCCAGCAGAAGCATTTTCCTTTGAGCTACTCTCATCAAACTATTAGATGACCTGAAGTCTCTGGCAGCTCCAGATTGGTGAATCCAGACTTCTGCATGAGTATTTTATTCGTGACGTTCTACCTTCTGAGAAAAATTGTAGGTGAATGATTCTTCTACTGGGTCAAAAGATATATTGGCTTAATTTAATGCATTTCTGCAGAGTCACATTTGTTCCTCTCCACAAAGAGCTACCTACCACATGTGAACACCACTAACATGCCTCCCTTCTCTTTGTGACCTCCATGTAGCCAACCTCTCCTCAAGACTGCACATCATCCTGAGTGTGTGTGTCTGAATTCAGTGCTACAGGACAGCATTCAGGGGTGGAAGCACCCACTGAGAGGCTTCTTGCACCTCCCTGTTGCAGTCTGCCTTGGGGTTGCTCTGACTTCCCACACATCTACCTATCTCTTCTGAACCTTAATTTAGGCTTTTGGGAGGTTAATTACATAAGCAGTAATGACAACACCTGATGAAATGGAAGTAAATTAAAGTTCTAACAAAGAACACTTACAAACGTAGACAAGAGCATCACTGACTGGACATGAAGGAAGTTGCAAATTCTACTGTGAGAAGGGAGGAATACCCTCTTGCACCTCTTTCACACCTAAAGCTTAGCTGATTTTTCTCCTCTAGTCAATGGGTGCTCAGCTCTGACACAAAAATTGCCTGTGTTGTACCCTTTGGTCCAATCACATTTGTAATAAGTCTCCAAAGCTTCCCATTTGTAGTCTGCTCAGAACATGCAGAAGTTAAATATAAATCATCCTGAACATGCATATAACTGCTCATTTGTGCAATTTTTAAAATATCTTTGAAAACAGGACCATAAAAATGCAGAAAATGACATTTTTATCATGGCCAGCATCCATATGCTGTTTTCTAAACACCAAACCACAGGTAGGAGAGCAAATTTGTTATGTACTCCAGGGTAGTGAAGACATTCTTCTGTCAAAATGCTGCTTTACGGCAATTCAGCTGCAGATAAGAAGATAATAGATTTATCTGGTCGTAAAAACACTGAAAAATTGTTTTCAGAAAGGATGCAAAGTAGAAAAAAGCATTTGCAATATTAATTTATTTTGAAAAAAATGTTATAGTCCAGTACGTGCACTGAAGGCTTTTACAGCCCCTCGAGTTTTCATTGTGGAAAACACACACTGGGAACCTTTATGAGGCAACAGAAACAGAAACGCAGCTGCTTAAATCATTCCCCTGTTCAAAATGCTTTCCTACAGTAAACAGTTTTACAATTGTCCTCAATTTAATGCCTGTTCTGATCACTTACCCATGGTTAAACTACTGCCCCAGCCAGAGCAAGCTGTCCGTGCCCTGCCACAGCGGTAACTGTGTAGTTAACGCTTTCTGTCTGGGTGCCAGGACATTGCTCCATGGCACGACACAGTAAAAGCCTGTTTGTTTCTTCGGAATTCTGTAACTACCTACCACTCTCTCTAAAATCAGTAGATATTTTCATATAGGACTGTTGCTACCAAATTTGGGATAACAACGTTACCAGCAGGAAGCATCCCTACCACTCAGTTGCCGTTCACCACCATCACAACCTGTTTGCCTCAGCAGTCCAATTACCTTTGAAATTAGCATCCTACTCTCCTCTCCTTTATGAAATCTGGCTGACATGGGTTGGAAGACAGAAGTCAGGGTTGTTACAGGCCAGCTGGACAGTGAAAAAGCTAAGACATGGACAGTCTTCAGTACCAGTGAGTCATTCCAAGCATGGAGTGGAAATAAAAGGGGTACTTAATCTTTTCAACACCTAAACAAGGGAGGGAGAGAAAAGACAGAAAGTCATAAGAAAAAAAACCAAAACAACACATCAAACAAAGCCTAACTGAATTTCTTATATATATAAAAATCTAATAGAAGATCTAACTAGCCATAACATGATTGGAATTGTCTTAATTTCAGAAATTACACTGGTTATAGCTTCAATTAACTAAAAAAATAGACAAACCTTTATTTTCTCACAAACATACAGACTGTCACAAGTAACTGCACAATACTAGCTTGCTAAGAGTTGTGACTCTCTCAACATTGGTTTAAGAAGATTATGTCAAGGATGAGTAGTAGATCTTGTAGGTCTGAGCTGAGTCTACAGTTGTCCTAACCTGCGAAGACTACATTCAGGTGCAAACCAGGACAATTTACTTTGTGTATTTACCATTTTGAAAAGATCTGGTCCTTCAACAGCTGCCTCTGACAATTCCACCCTCTTCCAAATACATAAGTATCACTGACACCAAGGCTCTAGGACTAGGCTTCCCATACCTGAGGAAAGTAAAAATCAGAGAAATCAGGCTTCTCAAAGCTTGAAGGTGTGAATTTTAGGCAGTTGCTTTAGGTTTTTTTGAATTGTTTTTTTCAAGGATAAAATTTCACAAGAAAATCATGAGCCAAATAAAAACAAATGCAGAAGAATAAAAACTTGAACCAAATCAGTTTCTGAGATGTCAAGGACTTCCCTTGTGGCTGAGGATCTATGGGTGTTGTACAGCATCAGGGAAGTTTTACAAACCCTGTTTTTGTTTGCTTATTTTACAAAGCAGCATGTGATATTGTAGAGAAAAGAATGTTTATTTTCCTATAATATTTGTTCGCTGTATTTCTGTAGCATTTGTAGGTTTTAATGTGTGTAAAGCATCTGGTGAAATAGGTGCATGAAAATCATGTGTAATTTCATAAATCATAGGGATTGGCAGACTTGCATTATAAGAAAGTATGAAGAACATAAAGGTTTTCTTTGCTTTCAAGCAACCATTATAGCAGCCTCTCCACAAACAACACTGAGTAAAGGTCTAGTGGCTTTCCAACACACACAAACTGAAATTAATTGCTTCACTTGCCTCCAGACCTAAATCTCTCACATTGTCCAACTGATGTTTCCTTCTTGGAAAAGATATAACAAAATTAATTACAATTTCTTCTCTGTCTACTGCATTCATTTTAGGTGAGATGGAACTAATCTAACTCTTGAATTTCTAAGACCTCAGGTCCTGGTGTCCTTAAGTAGCAGATCTGCATCCCTTGGAAAACAATGACACTCTCAGACATTTACCACCTGCAGTTGCTTTGTGAATACAAAAGGTAAGTGGTTCTGTTTGGAGAAAAAAAGAAAAAACCAGGAAAAATTTCCAGTGTATCTGCCCACCTTCTGTCAGTGTAAAGAGCTGCACACCAATAAGATAGCCAGCTTTTAAATGCCTATTTATTCTGCTGTTCCATTTAAAATCCATACTAATAAGAATTATGTCTTACACTTATGTTTACCTGGGCTGATGCCAGCAAGCTGTTAAGTGCTGCTATAGTATATCCAAAGTATTAAAGAAATCTAGTACAATTCACGTACATTATGACCACTCAAACCATTCTAGTTTAATGACTCTGAATACCCCAAATGATTTATAACTGCAGTAAATGGAGCTAAGAACCAAACTTTCCTCCCTCTCTCCCCATGTGTCACACAGAACAAATCCCTTCTCCACACACCCCAGACCTACTGCAGGACTCCTTGATGTTTGCCATCTAGACAGGATTTTTAGTTACATACCACCTGCCTACATTAAACATTAAGAATGCATTTCCAACTAATGTAAAGATGCATCAACATTAGAGTAAAATCATTATGGGGGTACTGGAAATAACTATAAGAACCCCTAGTGCTATAAATGCCCAAACTGCAGAATTAACCTTAAACTTACAAATAAACAGCCTTTACCAGCATGGAAATGAACTGCTTTGACTCGCAGACAATATTAACTATGTCCCTTAGTGCAGGATGACCAGCCTGGAGCCATTAATGTTGGAACAGAGTTGGTGGCTGTTTTCAAAACTGACTTCTGTTGGGGAAAAAAAAAAAAAGGGGGGTGGGAAATACTCTTTTGTCCTCATTCCTTTTTTTTAGTCCAGACCAGAAGAAGGTGGCAGGTAGTTTAGAAGAAATCACTTTTACATAAAATTCTCTTAGGAAAAAATATTATTAATTAAATCTTTGCAGAAGATGAAAGGCTCACTTATTGAGAACAACCCAAAGTTATGTCCTTTGTTCCCTGCACAGCTTATAAATATTATTTCAACAGGACAGATTAGAGGATTTTGTCCTTTCAGCTAAGACTAAGACTGTAAGGGGAGAAAACCGTTTGACCTGGGGAACTAAATGTTCTGAAAGACATGGTCTTAATTAATTTTTAATCTGTAAACGGAATTAAGTGTCTTGGAATTGTAAAAACTCCAGGAGAAGTTGATCAGACCTATTTTATGTACAACACTCAATTAATTCCTAATTATGAAACCACGACCAGTATATTCTCCACACCCCAATACCAGTACACCCTTGTAGCATTTGCTTCTTTCGAGGAACAAATGCAAATCCCTTTATGTTTGCACTCAACAGGAATTAAAAGGGTGGCTGCCATTCAGACACTGCCAGTAGTGACCCACAATTGATTCCGTCTTAACTGTCCTGCAGAGCTACGAGAGGCCCATACTTTGTCCAAGTAATTACTTTGTCCAAGTAATTAATACCACCGTATGGGTGAACTTAATTCTAAATTTTATCCTATTTTATTCTTATTTGATATTTAAATTCCTTGGAATGACTAATCTTAAACATTTAGTTTCTAATTGTAAGATCTGCTGAAAACTGTTTAACCTTGCCCCCCAAAAAAGGGGCAAAAAAATAAAGCTGTACATGACTGACTTGCATTGGCAGTGAGAAGTAATGGAAGTTGCCACCTAATTAAGTGAACCAAGAGGCCCACCCATTATATCTCATCTCAGAGAGGTTCCAGTGAAACCACTTCAATGACCGTGTGTCCACCTTTCTCAGCTTCCTGCAGTTACCAACTGAAAGAGCAGATTCAGACAGGGAGATTATAACACTCATGCCATTTTTATGAGGATTGATTTACCAGATTAAGGACATCATCTATTTTCCTTACTACAGCAATTACACCGAATCTGAAGAGCATCTCCCTTCTGCTTTACTGACACAGTCCTTTATAACTAAGGGATGATTATAGAAATTATTCCTGAATAGTAAAATATGAGTTTTATTTCTGCCTTTCATTTAAATATAATTAAGAGATAATGTCAACAGAACAGAACCTTGCTAGGAGATAATGATCTCATGCTGACAGACAAAGAGTAAGGTGAAAAAAAGCATTTAGTGACAGCATTTTTTTTTAAATGATTTAAATGTAATGATTTAAATTACTACTATACCAACTGATTAGCATCTAAGTACAACAGGACAACAGACTGGTGAAGTGACAAAGCCGATACCATAAACATTTGTCAATGCACAATTTCATTATGTTTGGAGACTGTCTGCAGCAGTCAGGGTGAGTGTTTTCCTCCACCCCAGTGGAACACTGTTTCCTTACATATGCGGGCATCTAAAGTTCAAACAGGACAAACTAAGCATCTGGTCATCAAAACACTGATTTTATGATTACCAAATTTCTGTATATTTCCATTTGAAAAGATGAGAACTCCTGGATGCCCTGGCCCTGCCTTCTGGCTCATCAGACACAGGCCAAACAACCAGTCTTTTGAATATGCACCCTGACAGCCTTTCACAGGACATGCAGAGTTACCAAGGGGACAGCCCTGCTCTTTTTGAACCATTTTTTTCTTTACTACTTTTCATGCTATTTCAGCCCTGCAATTTCTGAAGATCCAGAGGTTTTCTCTCAATACATCAATAGGACATCTTTCCCCTATTCAGGATAGTAGAGCACCCACTACAGCTCCTGCTATCACAAGCTCACTTTTATTCCTATGTTACTACCAATTCAATTGCTTTTCACACCAAGTCAGCCTTGCAATTTTTTCTTTAATTATCAGAAATTAACTAAAAGATCTGGCAGTTTTCTATAGATGACACAAGAGACACTGCTCCATCCCATGTCCTGGACGCATTTGGCTACAGGGGCAATAGGAAATGCAGCAGGTACCTTCAGGAAACCTACCAAATGTCAGTGAAAGCCCAGTGCTTACCATCATTCTTCTTACAAGGTCAGTTCTCCTAGAGCACCTGATTCACAGTGCTGAGTGTGTTCAATATCAGTAAATTTTTTAATATCCGGGTGGAAGACAGACTTGAAAACCTACCAGTATCATGGAAAATCAGGTCTCTGCATCAAATATTCAGCTTCTGTCATAAAGGATCTAGCACATTAAAGAAAGTGATGATTCACTCTATTATCTTCAGCCGTTTTATGTAGCTTGTAACACTAGTATCAGCTCCTCAGCTTTTCAAACCTGTGAGCGAAGCAGCAGTCAGGCACGTGAATTCTTAGTGACATGGATGTGTTTGCATTTCTTAGACACCATATGCAAGGCATTTGTGATAAAAGTAGTAGTTTTTACTTTTGAGAAGTGACATGTATTTGTCACTACACCATCATCTTTCATCTGTGGACACATGGGCCCTACATATTGTTCACATTTAGATAGGCACAAGATAGCCTAAACCACCGGTGACTAAGGTCAACTAAAAAAACCAAACAACAACAAAATTGTTTCAAAAGCAAATTGAGACCAGTAAGAAATAAATGCTTAAAGCCTAAAGCATGTATTATAACTGTAAAAGTAGAATCAAACAACACTAGCACTAAGGTCTAAGATGCACACAAAGGCAGAAGATTTAATATTTGATAGCTGTCAACAAAATGGGAGCATACAATACTCTGTGCAAGGGCACAAGCTAGTATTGGTCTTGGATGAATTACAGAGAAAGTGAATAATAAGTAGGCATTAATAGCATTGCCCTGCTTAGCAATACACTACAGCTGGCTCAGGTGCTTGGAGTTTAGGAAAAGTGTTTAAAATATTAGAGGAAATACAAAGAGGCAATAGAGGAATTAGAGGGTAAGATGTGTGAGGAGAGACTGCGGGAGCTAAACTTACATAGTCTCCAAGAGAGAAGACTCAGGGGGCCTCAATCACAGTCTATAAATACCTTCAAGGTAATAATATAAATGAAGGAAGGGAATTCTTCAGTCTCAGAAGATAGCAGGACAAGGAGCAATGGCCTGGAGCTAAGGAAGCAGGAGCGCGAGGTAAGTTCCAGGGAACAGTTCTTCGCTCTGGCCTCTGCCGCACCAGATGAATCCGCTGCAGGGAGGAGGAATTGCTCTCCTTCCACCGACTCTGGGGTGCATTGCCCACACACATGCACACACTGCACTTGATGCATCCACAGCAGCCAAAGACGACTTCTCCCCACTGCCCCCCCAAACAGGTGCTGTGCTGAGTCGTACATCAGCACGAACAAAGAGCCATACGTGGTTTGGGCTATCACAGTCTGCGTGCTGACTCACAGGTCTTCCTGCAAGTGTGGGATTGTTAATATAGAGTGATTTCAGAGCAAAGGCATTCATTAACCTGGCACCACTTTTGTGAGCAGAGAAATAGCATTGTGTTTCTCCACAGCTGCGCTTCACTATACTGGGATTTTTCTCCTTCTTAGAGCACTGTTACAAAGGCTGGTTTTGCACATTCTGCAAAGGGTGAATAAAGCTCAAACCACATATTAGCTAGCACACGTGGTGATCTGACTTCCATTTATCCACTTGGTTCAACAGAGAACAAAAATTCAGAGCATTGTACCAGTTAAACAGAATGAGTCCTCATGTGGCTTATTTACTCCTAGGATACATCCATGTGCAGAAACAGTAAAAAACATAACTCCTCCATTTTTCAAGGAAAATCTTTCTTTGTCCTGGGAAAATACTGTTTCAACATTTTCATATTCTGAATTCAAGTTCAATTTCAGGTTCTATAGCTATTTTTGTACCCTTGAATCCATCTGAAATTTTGATGGTGGCATAGCAAAGATGACAGCAAATTCTGCAGATGCAGAGGCATACCTCTGTCCTGCAGAGACCAAGCACTGAAAATGAGGAAGGACTATAGAGACTGTGACAACAATGTCAAGTTTCTGAAGTGGCTTGACTGACATGGCTGGTGGGAAAACAAGAAAGCAATCCAGAGAACATAAGCAAAGCACAGCAAAAAATTATTATGGCAGCAGTCTTGAGTACTGTGCAAGCGGTTCAAACAAGAAGAGTAAGTGAAAAATGCCTCTTACACCACTGACCCACAAAGAAGTCATTGCAGTTTTTATAGATTAAGGCATGGCTTCCCAAGAAATCAGCCCTTTTCTACTTTCTAGGAAGACCTATTTCTGCCTCACTGGAGAACAAAACAAAAGTCCCAACACTTCTTAACACCTCATCTGTGCATCTGTTTCTGTTGCCCTTGATCTGATCACAGGGAAGAATTTCATGCAAAACGATCTGATATGTATGCTGTAGGCATGAGCAATATTACCTTTATTTTGTTTAACAAGAGTTTCCTTTCTGCAACAGAATCCCCATTTACCAAGCTAACATACTAGCTCAGTGCCAGTCAGGAAACTAGGTTGCAGCTAACCACATAAAGTGACAAAGAACCAGATCACCTATCTGTAACCCAGTAAGCCATGCTCTTCCTTAAAGTGACAGTTTCTACTGTCAGGAAGCACTTTGACTTCTTATCAAGCTTACCTTTCAAGCCATGCTTGCTCGGCACCTCTGGAAGAAGAGACATCTCCATGTGGCACTGACATACCTGTAAAAACTCCATATTTCAGTCTATCCTGAAACAGTAACCTGTGAAAGACTCATTGCCTTGTTAAACATAATCACCTCCTATTTCAAAAAGAGTCAGACTAGAGTTCCTGTGCAGAGATCTATTTGTTTGAGAAGGTGGGCTTTGTGTTAATGTGTCCTCCAAATAAATACTATTATTATAAACATTTATTTGAGCTGCTAAGACAGGTATATTTGAGGGGTTTAAAGACTGCTTTCTACATTTATAATTGAACACACATAGCAGCACCAGCTCCAGTGAGGACTTCCCAGCTCATATTTGCATGTTGCAAGTTACAACTTAAATGTACTAAAGTATATATTTGTGCAAGCTACCATACCACATGTTGACTGAAAGGCTATGCAGCTTTGTAAATACACATTAAAAACCTCACTATCTGCCTGATTTGTGTGTTGTCAAGAGACTGGAAGCACTTCTGGGTAAATAAAATGCATTTTTAAAATTATCTAATTATGTACAGTATTTAACTTGAAAGACCTGTAGCCATTTTGTCCTCTTAGGAAAACGAGCATACATGTTTTATAACTCTAAAAGAATGATTTATAACATCAAAAATACTACAGCCTTAAAAAAATTACATAGTCCAAATTAGAAAGGCTACATTGAATCTTTGAGAGTTTGGCAGGTAAAGCTATTTTTCACTGTAAATTTCTTCTGTAGTAATGATTGTTTTCCTATAACTTCTTTTTTTACTATATTTTAAAATAACAGTAGTAAGTAAAATGGCTTTTGCTTTCCATAATCTGAAGCAGAGGAAGAAAATCTCTACTTTTGGTATCTACTGGAATATGTTATCAGTGACCACTATTAACATTTATACTTAGCAAATCCCAGAGCTTTCTAATACACATATAGCAGCTCTTAACAAAGGGCGGTTTTCTTTTTTCTGAATACCAACCACTGACTATGTGTCCGTCCTAAGCAGTTGCTTGGGAAAAAAGGTAAAAAGAAAACAAGCAAGCATTTTAAGATGAAAAAAAATCAACCTGTTATTAGAGGTCTTCATTTTATTGTTATGCAATCCTGCTTGCTAACAGCAGGGTTCCAGAGTCCATCAAGTGACGCAAACTGATGAACAGCCATGTCAGTGTCCTTTGACATCCATTACTACCCATCCTTCTCCTTGGAGTGGTGTCCTCTCTGTGTCTACATTGGATTTTTATTTAAGGCACATTTCTAAATGGACATCTACAGTCAGAGGCTATCTATGTCTAACCTCTACAGTACAGGGCACATTCCTCAAAATTGGAGGGGAAAAAAGGAAGAGAAGAACAAAATTAGGAAGAAGGGAGAGAAGCATAAAAAGAATATGGCCCAGTATGTACTGAGGGAATCGCAGGCTCTGGAGACATATATTCAACTCTCTGCTCTGCCAAATTCCCTGCATAATGTGAGGAAATCAATTAGTACCTTATCTGTGAAATGGGGATACTCAATTACACACAGGGGGATTATGAGACTAAATAAATACTCACAAATTTCAAGTGATTTAGACAGTATGGAAGTAAAAGACAACAGTACCAGCTAAGAGAGGCACATACTAAGATTTCCGTTTCATACACACAACAAAATTACTCCAGTGATTTCATCCCCTTCAACAGAAACAACTCCTCTACACCATCAGTCTCAACTACCAATTCCAGTGGCCCAGGAAGCAACTCTCACATTGCGTCACAAATGACCAACACCTCCAGGATGGGCAGCAGCATAAAACAGTTTTAACATGGATAACAGTATATTACCCAACCAAGAAGGTGCAGCAATGCTTCCTTCCTTGAAAAAGTTATCAGAAATGGGAGAGAAGCTCTTGTCTCTTTAGCTTCCTAGGCATGAAGCACTGCCTCCATCTCCAACAGATGAAAGCTGGAAGATTATTTCTGAAAGTGCTTGCAATGAACAAATTTAACCACAGACCCTGGCTCCAATCAGACCTGAAGAATTACTGAGCTGCAGGTTAGAGCATTGTTTCCAAAGGAGGAGAACATCTCCAAGATTTATAGTGGGGAAAAAAATAGGTATAACGGGTGTCATTAACAACTCACCAGCTCCCAACAGCGAGCATGCAACGTCGCATGAGCTACTGTATTTAGCTTCTGGAGTTAGCCTGGGAAGCAACCTACATAGCACCGTGTGCTGCTGCTGGCAAATGATCTTTTAATGGCAACAGCTATATGGGGCTGCTTCCATTCAGCTACTGCATTGCAAAATTATGATAAATGATAATGAGAAATTATTACAACTATCAGAAGTAAATATTCCTTCTGCTTGGTATTATAAATCTAGATAAGCCTTTAAGACTGATGTCAAACCACATGATACACATCACAATTAATTTTACAGCTGATAACTTGAATTTTGGGAGCAAATTCAGCACTACTGGAGCAGGCATCCATTAATTCTTTAGCAACAATATTGAAGTAATTTAAGTAATCAGTGAAGGAACTTTCAAGACTTATGAAACAGTAAAAAAAGTAAGGATTGGTGCAGAGGGGTGCCAATTTTTCTTGCAAGAAATAAGAGCAATTTATGTCCTTTGTTCTGTCATTCCACCTCTAATGGCAGAAGCACACCCATGTTTCCACTGAGAGCTTTTAAAGTCTTCTTTGAAGCATTGAATAATTTAGGCTAGAATGGATCTCTGGAGAGTATCTGGTGGGAGAGAAAGAAGTAAGTGCATGTGTTCCTTTAAAGATTAAACCAAAAACACCAAACCAACCTCTCAACCCCTCCCAGCTCACACACCTTAGGAAGCTATGGTGATGACTTGGCCTAGTCAGTGATGCTTCCTGCTCCAGTAATGCCAAAGAAGGAGAGCTCTGACTTCATGTGGTTGCCCAACCTTCACTCGCACCCTGTGCACTCTGGGGGCACGGGTGGGATGCAGTGAGAATGCTTTCCAGATGGCTGAAAATTGTTTCCCTTAATAGTGTTGTCACTAGGGACTGAAATCTAAAGAGCCTCTGTACAGGATTTTTACCTGCCAAGAAAGGTTGTTTATTAGAAATAAATCATAGAATTTATTTTTTAAAGAAGATGCCAAATACTCTGCTGACAAAATGTTTTCCTTGTTTCTTTTTTCTTTTCTTTTTTCTTTTTTTGTTTTCCATCAGCTAGTAAACCATGCAGGCTGTTGGGGATTTGTTAGTGATCTGACTACTCATTAAAATAATGTTAAAATATAATCCAGCATTTTCAAGCACCAATAATTCAAATCAGGCATATTAATAGGTTACCTTTTTCTCCAAATACTGCTGAGCATGCCGTAGGCAGCCATCAGCTTGAAATTATTTTTATTAAAGAAGGATGTGTGTGCCTAGAGCACACAACTCAAGAAATGTCTCTAATGAGCCAATATGAAATCATTTAGTGACAACTATGTTTGAAAAAGCCAACAAAAAACTGCCAGCCATATGCAAGACATTTTGTTGCATTTTCCTGTATGTAGGTGTCTGGACCTATCTCAGCAGTATTAGTGCCGCTAGAGTTGCACAAGGAGTCAGGAACTCAGGCAGACATTCATCTTCACGTGAGAGAATCCAAACTCAACATCAATACCGCTCTCTCTTCAAAACCCTGTACAGCACTATAGAGCCTAAATTCTCTCAACTAGCATTTACTGTCATTAGATCAGCTTTTAATTATCTGAAGTTATGACAACAGCATATTAAATGAATTCCCATCTCTTTTGAGCCTTGAAAGCAACTCATGTTTTCATTACTTTGTTCTTTTAAGAGAGATCAGCTCTCCATTAGTACAGGGCTCTGTAATAATTTCTTCAATCAGGATGAGAAGTTGATAAAAGACATATTTGGAAAACAATATTCTTGCAAACTAAACTTAATTTTCAATGGGTTTTCAAACAATAATTACTGAAAAAGGACATTTTTCATTTAGACTGAGATATAACTGGTCAAAGTTTGAAATACTTGTTGTAAGGTTATTTTCCACTTACCCCAGGAATACAGATTACAAACCAGCTTCTTGGTGTTAGAGCAACTCATCTGCTTTTACGCTCTGAACAGATTGGTCAGGGATACAACTGTATTATCAATACCAAACCCTAAACAGGACCTCTAAGGACAACTGAACTAACCCAGTCACCTGTGCTGTGCTATGACAGGTGTTTGCTAAGAGAATACCTCGTTTCAATCTGATTAACTAGTATGCAACAGATCCTGTACTGTAAGTTTAGATATTTGTTCAGCATTAGATTCAGTACTTTATTAAGACTGCTTTCCCGTTCACCCTTACATAAATTCAAGCTGTAGATGCTGCTGTGCAAACATCGAACAGGTGACCCGGTTGTACCAAACACCCAAAGGTTTGTTGGTGTTTCCCCATATGTTACTTGCTGAATTTACTGTCTTTTTATCGTTACTGAAATGAAAGTACAAATCCTTTTCAGGAAACTACACTGCAGTATGCCACAAGAGCAATACTCAAGTTAATGCACAGGCCTTAAATCTCCAACGTACAAGGTCCTCTTGGCCCCTCAGAATTCAGCACCTGAAAAAGCAGCACCCACTTCTCCCAACAGTCAAACTGATATAATCACAACTTGTGTCCCAGTTTTGCCATCTTCTTCACAGTACATCCCACCACTCTGACTTGAAACTAGCTCAGGATCATTCTTAGCCATTCAGAGTGGGCAATATTTTCAAAAACAAATAGAAGACTGTAGAGTTGCAGCCATGCAGACCTAAACGGGTGCTAGATACTTTTGAGAATAGTTAACCAAAGTTCAGAATATGCTTTCATTTTAGAAGGAAGATTATTGAAGGAAAGAATAGCCACAAAGTTTTAATTCTGTGTGATATTTCATGGTATTTGGCAGTAATCTATTTCTAGGACTGTTGATGTGCAGGACAAATAAAATTAAGTGCCTCAAACTTGAGGGGGTTTTTTTGTGGGTTTTGGTTTTTTTTTATCAGCCTTACAGGAGAGGTAAAATCCCTATTGGTTTATACATATTGCAGGTTAATTGTTTCCAAAATAAAGACACCCTGATTTCTCATCTCATCCAGGAGTTTCACAGATGTATCCCTTCCAACTTTACAAGCTGTTTTATTCATTAGATAAACATCAGGATACCTGTTTCTTTCAGTTGAAATCTTGGATTTTTAAAAAATTTTTTTAAAACCTATTCCATTTTTTCTTGTGGGTGAAGTAGAGGGACCCCAGGTTTGGGAATGAGACCCGATATTTTTCTCTCTGTTTTCGGGTTAATTTTTTCCCCATTAGGTATCAGTAGTGTGTCATTTATTAAAGATCATGCTGTTACACCAGCCTGAAAAACATATTCAGAATCAAGCCATAAGAGATGTTGAAAACCATTTCATGTCTAACCAATAACCTAAAACATTCTTCATTCCAATACCCTGGAAAGATACTTATTCAGGAACACCGTGAATATATTTCTCTCTTTTCCTAATAGAAAAATGCCTTTAAAGGGCAAGATATTGCTAATTTCTTAAGATTTTTAAGCAGAACTACTAACTACACCATCTGAATGTTCTCTGCTTTCTCTAGACTTAACGCAGTGGTGGAGCCCTCTAACTGTTTGAAGCCCAGGTGTGTTATCACCATATATCGCATAATAACCAACAGCAATTTGGTCCAAAGTTTTTTTTGGGTTTGTTTTGTTTTGCGGTGTTTTTTTCAAAATTATTGCTTTGGAAAAGTTTTATTACTATTATGGTGACAACATGCTGTGTGATATGAAATCTTGTTTCATATTTTCGTCTATTTTATCCTTAAAGGAAGCTGCTGTTGCTTGTATACTTCTAGATCAAAGAGCTTTCTGTATGCAATGAGCAGGTTTAACATTTGATCAAAATAGAAGAGATATATATCCATGTAATTATATAATTTATATATTTCTTTATAGTATGTACTTGAAAATAACAGTGTTGGAAATGGTAACAAATTCACAGCGAGAAAAGACGTGGAACTTCTTTACAACCTTCCCCCTCAAACCAGCACACATTAAAAATGTACAGTTTTGTGAAATTTTCAATTTCAACAAAACTTGCTTTTCCCCACATAATTTAGTTTTGATGAAAGTCTTCTTGCAGGCAGCAGGGAAGAATTCAGAAAGAATCACCTAAAGACCCAGGTTAGAAATCAGGTCCACTTAAATCAAGACCTGGCCAAAAACTACTCTCAGTAGCAACACACTGCATTATGTAAATCAAACAACTCTTCAGTGGGCAAGTACCAAATAACCAATTTAACTTTCTTACTTCCATAGACCCAGAGTGTACTTTATGTGAGGTATTGTTAAAATAATGTTATACAGATTTCTTTTCCCCTGGGTACATTCATGAAGTTGGATTCACTGTGGGCGTCCATCCACACACAGTAACAAATACAACTTCAAGAATCACAGCATCTTAAAAGCAATCAAGACTAGGAGTTCTTTTTCATGGTTATGTCCTCCAAATAGTGTGTTTCAGCTCCTAAAGAGATACACACCATGGAATGATCAAAACTGAGCTATCTCTCTCTATATACATATACAGTGCTGCATAACTTTTCAAAGTTTTTATAAACTCACTCCGGTCATAGTCAAAATCCTCCAAGCCAAAAACTTAGTTCAGTGTGAAGGTGATCTCCTATGCTCATTATAAACCATCACTGAGGGTTTTGGCCTATTAATGTTTCTATAATTTTTCTGTTGTTCTCAAAATTCCTGTCTTATCACAGGATAATTCACCCTGCTTGAGAAATGGAACAGCATTTTGTTTGGGGTTTTCTGTAACATTTTCCAAATCACACCTTCCCTTCCCCTCAACCCCATCATTCAATTAGGTACTGCTACCCTTAGATGCATCCACTCTTAATTGATTGCACCCAACCTACTACTTCCCACCCACAACATTACTGATGCTGCTTGATATACGTTGCAGTTACCATTGTAAGGCAACATTTCTTCCCTCTGGTCTTCCACATTCAGTTTTTTTCCTGACCATGGCTTACTAACACCTGGCATTTCACAGCTCTTATTTTACCTAGTGATTAAAAGAACCCCTCAAACAAACCAGACCAGGTTTTGTAGGGCACCAGAGGACAGATTCTGTGTTGTTTCCTTAGTAGAGTGATGAGCAGATCTGAAAATTTGAGACACAAAATAGGAGTGGGACTACTTTGGAACCTGATTAGTCTTTGTGTCAAATCCAGCTAGTGCAGACAAAGCACTTCTAGACTTAAGTCTCATATATAGATTGTGTAAAAGAAAAAGCAAATCAAATAAAATCCACAATCCATTAAAAAAAAGCCAGAAGAATGATGTTGTATTACTGAATAATGCATTGCTAGTACAAAGAGCATCTCTAATTTAAACAGCTACCAGTATCAATTCAAAACCAAACTAAAACTTAATATGCCACTGATGCATTTACTTAAGCCTAACCAGAAATGGACAACTTTGACCCCTAAGGGAGACGCTTGCATTATTTTTAGTTTGGAGAACCTAAATCTTAATGGAAAGCAGCCTTGACAACACTCAGTATAATAGTTGCAGCAACTGCAATTAACAGTTCATAAGCAATTCCATTATATAAATTCCACTTACAAACTTCCCCTTTCATTGCAATTTAAGCAGCATGCTTTTTAGGATGTCACAGTTGAAACAGGTCAAAAGAGAATGGTAAATACTGGCATGGAAATTAGTCTCCGTGAGAAATGCAGAGTACTGCAGTGTGAAATTATTTCACTCAGCCTAGTCAGAATGGAAATCACAGCCTCCCCAGCCCTCCAGCAAAGTGGGAAAAGGGTTAAGTTTACACAATTTGTACAGCACAGGAAGACAGTGCTGAAGGGAAAAGAGGAATCTCATAAAATCCCCATACACCGAGCTTCATGAAATAGCTTCTCTACGGAGATTCACAGCAAATTCACAGCACCGGATAGCATAAAATGGTCTAAACATTAGTTTAAGTGGGGATGCAACATGCGTGGTTAACTTAGCCATAACTCAATTTCTCAGTCTTCTAAAACGTCTTCAAACGTAAAATCCTTTCCAAGCTATTCAGAAGAACAGCACCTATTGAAAGAGATACCCAAAT
Source organism: Hypotaenidia okinawae (assembly GCA_027925045.1). Classification (NCBI taxonomy): domain Eukaryota; kingdom Metazoa; phylum Chordata; class Aves; order Gruiformes; family Rallidae; genus Hypotaenidia; species Hypotaenidia okinawae. The sequence goes on along the minus strand of BSDF01000013.1, from coordinate 7,376,210 downwards.
TAGTGTTATAATGAACAGGGAAAGTTGAAAACCATGCAGTTCATTAACAAAAACAGTATAATAGTTGCAGCCGCTGCAAGTGATTTAGCTACAACTAAATATCTGTAATGGAAGACCTGCCAAAGGGCAGTTGGTGGATTACTGACTAAGGCCATATGCTATGCAAACTTCCCAAACTACATGTACAGAACTTAGAGATACACAACATCCATCTCCTCCTTGCTAGAGGAATAATCACATCTCTTCCCTTGCAATTCTCCTTAAAGTGCCAGGATAAGTGCAAAAGAAAAAAACTACACCTGAAACATTCATCCCCAGAGATGATGAATCCATACTGAAACAAGTAAAAACACGAGTGCTCTTGGATAATACCTGGTGAAACAGAAAGAACGGACAAGTACAATGTACGCTTCTCATTCAGAAGGGGGAAAACAGGCAGCTGAGGCTCATCCTGGTAGCTGTAGGACCCCAGCAGCACCAATATTTCATTCTCATGTTGAACATGCCAACACAGTGTGGGCACCCACTAATGTCACAACAGAACAAGCTACTTGCCAAATACTTGATCATTCTTAAGTGTAATAAACTTACAAATTGCATTTATAAAACCCCCCATGAATCAGTTGTACACTAGGTAAAACTAGAGCAAATATGGGCTATACAAAGCTGTACAGATCTATAAATACCTAAACTTGAAGAGTATAAAAATATGGATTTTTTTGAGAAGCTAATGAGAATTAAACTCCCGTGTATCATGGTTTCATCTGGTATAGTGTTCATTTTCTTACTAGCAGCTGGTATAGTGCTGTGTTTTGGATTCAGGATGAGAATAATGTTGATAACACACTGATATTTTAGTTGTTGCCAAACAGTGAGTGACTTTGCACCTTCCCAATGTGGCCTGCCAATGAGAGGGCAGCGGGTACCAAGGGGCTGGGAGGGGAAACAATCAGGACAGACATCCCAAACCGGCTAAAGGGATATTCCACGCCATATGATGCCATGCTCAGTATATAACTGGGCGGTGGCTGTGAGGAAGGTGGCTCAAGAACTACCTGAGCATTGGCTTTGGGTGGTAAGCAACTGTGCTGTGCATCAATAGTTTTGTATATTCTGTTCCTTACTGTTATTCTCTTCCTTTTCTGTCCTATTAAACTGTTGTTGTCATCCCATGAGTTTTACCCTTTTTTCCTTTTCAGTTCTCTCCCCGTCCCACTGGGAGGGAGGAAATGAGCAAACGGCTATGCAGTTGTTTTAGCTGCTGGCCAGGTTAAACCACACACTGGTGGATAATAAAGAACTGAAATTGGTTATTTCAGATGCTTAATCTGAGTCCAGTTTTTCATGACACTAGAGAGGTTCCATGCAAGGCTGGAGCACAGGAACGCCTAAACCTCACACTCCTCTAGCTTGGTCTTTTGCCTGTCCCAAACCTCATTAGTTTGCTGATCTGAGCCAGGAATGGGCTGACCTCAGTGACCTGGCAGGGTGCATACCAAAACCTGCCTCCAAGGAGAGTACCTAGCAGGAGGAAGGGATGCCATTTTCAGTCCACAAGCAAGAAAAGGCCACCAGGATCTGACCTAGACTGGTGTACAGCTGGGGCCACAGTGGCCTCATGGTGTCACCTCTCACCTTTCTTCAAGGCCACCCTAGCAGTCACCATGTCAGCTCAGCCAATGGGAGCCATGAGACACAACTTCCAGAAAATGCAGATCACCTAGTTTTTGCAGTGACGGGGACTCTGCTCAAAGGTGAAAACCAAAATGTTTACCGCACTGATGGCAAACTCTACCCCTGGAGTCACACTAAAACACACACTGGTGTGACAGCCCTTAAGTCTTGAATGATTGCTACCAGCCTTGAAGGCAAACCAACCTAGACCAAACTCCAGAGGAGAAACATGGAGATGCCTGACTTGAAGTTGGTACGCACACAGCCTGTCATTGCTACCCTTCCAATTGCTGCTATTCCCCTCATTAGCTAGTGCACTGCTACTCTGTTGTACAACAAAACCGCAGGAGCTTGTGATAATTAAGTTTTTCCAGGAGGTGACTGAGTCCACAAACAGAAGCCAATTCAATATTGTTTTCCTAAGCTGAAGACATTTTTGACATTTATTTGAATCAGAATCATGAACAAATTAGTAGACCACAAACAAGCGTTTGCATTTAAAAAAAATTAATCCCCACAAAAGACAAAATCTATCTGCAAATCTTCCAAAAATACTTTTTTTCATTCTTTTTAATATAAAGCTATTAGTTTTCACTGTAGAGCTGAGTATTAAAAAGGAGAAGATTATATTACACGTGGATACATATATATATAATTTATAATAGTTAAGTCTTTGATCTTTTGAATAGAAACACGAGTGTTTTGTGAATCTTCCCAACTTTGGTTGTTTCTGTACATCACCACCAGATGGGGCTCACTTATAGCTGAAATCATTGGACATTAAACAATTTTATATTACACACACAATTTATGTTGTACAACCAGACACACGTTGCATACACATTCATCTCCACAGCATATTTGCACACTTTTCATCTCATGAAAAAAATCCATATTTTTAATTTAAGGATACAACCAGTTATAGACATTTTAATTTTTGTTTTTTAATAACTATATTAATCTCAGAACTATTATTACACTGTATGCCCAGTTTAGATCAAGTTGATAACAGCAAGAGGGGATGTATTGCTTGAGAATTACAGTGCCAGCTTCCTAACTCCTTTCCTGGTTCAGAGGATCCGTGATGGGGACTGTCTCATTACACGCCTTAGAATTACAGAATGCTTTAAAACATGCTGCATCCAGATCCAGTGTAATCAACAGTAGCAAAATAAAATGTGATTATTTTGAGCAGTACTTCAAAAGTATTACAAAATCTCCAATATTGTTTTATTGTTTTGACGTAGCAACATCCTTCCCTCTTTTTCTTTTTTTTAAGGTCAAAAAAGGAGGAGTGAAACCTCTTGCTGTACAGCCTGGAAATTCAGTCAGGGAAATGCCCTATTTTTATCACCTACTTTCTCTCTTTCTGAAGGCTTTCCTTGCTACATTATTTTCTCCCCTCTTCCGATTTATACATGAACAGTAATTCCCACAGAAAATAACTGATCTTCCATTTTAGCTAATCAAATTTCTCAGGACAGTTTTTGTGAGTGAGGAAAGGTTTTAGCCCATTCTCTGAGCCCGAGTAAGCAGCAGTGGGTACTCTCTGGTTGATGTAATTCAGAAACATACCGTGCTTTGATTAAGCAGCAGCAAAGACCCCCAAATGCCTAATTCAATAGAAAGATGCCATAATATCAGACAAATAAAGAAGGTAAGAATTGCAAAATGGGAGAGAATAACTTAGAGTCCATCAGATGCTTAGCTACAGTAGTGAGGATATAAAGCTAAGCTTAAAGTGAACGTAAATCCATTTGGCTACTGATTGTTTAGAGCCACAGACAATATATTAAAAAATTTATGTGACTGCATCTTGGGGCTCTTTCAGACCTGGCTCCTGCACAGGTGAATCCCAGTTCTGCATTAAAAACTGTCTCCAGCACAGAGCACCTCTGACTACATGGTTTGGCAGCACCCACCTGATTCACATGGTGCTGCCTACTGTAGCATGCCATGGATATTTTTCAATAAACATAATCACAAGAGCATCTTTACAGACAGTGAAATTTCAGACAGCAATTGATTAGCTCTCAAGACTCATCAGATTTTCAAATAAAATCTGTATGCAGAGAACAGCTTTTCATACAACATCACCAATATACAGTGACAAAAGTCAGCCTAAAATGACAACTGTTGTGATGTCAGTTCACGCCTCTAAATGGGAGCCTGAACTAAAAACCCCTCAGCCCTAACACAGGACTCAGAAACACGCAAGGTTTGTAGACCACTTGCAAGGACACTGACAAGTTAAGATGCCAAATAATTAGGCACTTTAAAATATATTAGCCTGCTTCTGCAATATTTTCTTTTAGCAAATGCTAAAGTTTCACCTGGCATTTTGTGTTTTATCTCAGTCTAACATACTTCCAAGATAAAAAAAATCTCTGAACATGTAAAGTTAGGAAAATATAAACTCTATGGAAAGCAACTCAAGACTTCATGTTGACACACCCAAATTTCTTCTTTTCAAAAAATATCATTAGAGTTGCCCCACTTTTAGAGATCTTTACTTCCTGCTCAATGCTGGAGAGACTTTCCTGACTGCTGAGCTAGAAAGATCAGCCACTCCAACCCAATGCCCCTGGTCCTGGCTGCACGCCTGAGTGCGCAGCCCCATCCGGGAGGCAGGAGCAGAGTGGCCAGAAGTCACCAGGGAGAAGCAGACAGCTAAGCAGGTGCAGTCTGCCACAAACATCACCCAGCTCCACTCCTGGGCCATTGCTACAGCTGGGTAAAGAGAGTCAAAAGCAAAAATAAGGAGCGACAAAACTAAAAAAGAAGGGAACTAAGGTCTGCTAATCCAACAGATGACAGGAGGAGGAAAGAAGAGGTGTAGCTTAGCCAGTTCTCCCAGCAGGCTTAAGTACTGGACAAAGACTTTCACACAAGTGAAAGAACAAGAGGAATGAAGTGCTGAAGGCTTCCATGAACTAGTAATGAACATCAGCGCTAGATGTTCAGAAGTTTCAGACTGCTTGGGTTATACTTGCTTTTTAGATGTTTGTATGTACCAACCCCAGCTTCCCAAATCTTCCAGGTTCTTCCACTGTGTGGCAAATATCTGCTTTTGCAGATAGTATTAAAACCTAAATAATATTTTAATTCCTGCTGACTCTAATTCGTAAATATTCTGTTTCTCCCAAAAGTTCTGGGATGACAAAAAGAATGATTTTTAAAGAGACACATGGCCAGAAGTTCGGGTATAATTCCTTGAATGGCTGATTCCTCACACACATTTCCTTTAACCCTCTGCTTACGCATGGAAGTTTAACAGTGGCTATCCCCTTCACTAGCAACACCATTTTATTCAATATGCTGTTACTGGAATGGATTTGAGAAGGGGAAAAATGAAGTTTCTCTGCATACAGTACAGTAGCAGATAGAGATAGCCAAACATAAACAGCATTTTATTGCTCATATATTCAAAATCAAAACTATCAGGAAAACGTCTGCTATTAGACAGCTTTAGAAACTGGATTAGTTCACACCACTGGAGGCCTTCAGCTCATGCAAGAGCAGAAACACACTTGCATCAGAAAGCAATACCACACTTAAAACACCCATTCCTTTCTTCTTTTATGCTCCAGACTGGCACATACAGAACACAAGGTACACCTCTGAAAAGCAGTTTCTGTTGTGCTACTGAAGTATGCCTAAGTGCTCATCAGATGCAATTGCTCCCATTTTCCCTAACATCAAACATGTCCTTCAGCTTTCACACTGGTACCACTGCTTGCTTAAACCTATGAACAGACCCAATCAGTACTGTTGGGCACCATGCAATCTGATATAATTGATGTTTCACATTTGCATAGCCACAACATTATTTTTCTCTCTGAAGGCTGCAGAGTCCTGGTAGATATGACAGGTATTCTCAGCTCCATCATTCAGTGTAAGGCTCATGACTCAAATACATCTGAAAATGGGTTATCTTCTGCTGTAACAGCCCTCTAGTAATGTGAGCACTAGGAAAATGTTAGACCACTGTTACAATAGTTTCATGTCACATTTATAATTTGGCAGTTAAAGCTGGTGGACATAAAGAAATCTTTCAATTTGCTTATTCTTCTGGATCCAAAGCACTGGAGAAGACTTTTGGGACATCAAATAAGCTTTAGTAGACTGACCTTGGATGTTCATTGATTCTTATAGTGCATCAGCAGCTATAGGGAAACATACTTGGAAGGGGTTGCCCAGGAAGGTGGTGGAGTCACCGACCCTTGGGGTGTTCAAGGAAAGGTTGGATTAGATACTTAGGGACATGGTTTAGTTAGTAATATAGGTGGTGTGGGCCGGTTGCACTAGATGATCTTGGAGGTCTTTTCCAACCTTAATGATTCTGTGATAGTAGAACATAAACCCCTTCACCAAAGAGTTTGCATTTAAATGCTTGACAAGACCATGACAAGCAGAAGGAAGGGAGAGGGATGCACACTGAGAAGAGGGGAAAAAAAAAAATTACAGTAATAGGATCACAAGAAAATTTCACTGAGCAAGAATACAGTTTGCAGGTATGAGGTATGAGCTTTCCAAGAACTATTTACTGCTCTTAAGTCTTCACTTTCACTTTTAACCGACAAGAGTTTTAAATGGAGCTGAATAAACAGGGAGAAAGAAATAATGTTTGATGCAAAGTGTGAAAAGAAAAAGGTCTCAAGGCTCATATCATTTACAGATGAGTCAAACAAGAATTGACAGGTCGCAGAGACAGGCCAGGGCAGAACTGTAAGTGGTTTTGGAGAAGCAAAAAAAACCCACAGTGTTCCTCTCAGGGTAAAATCTGAAAGGGTTAGGAAAAAAAAATGGGTAAAAAGTTAATTTTGAGACAATGTAATAAAATATGTAAAAAACCAAGTATTGAAATGTGGCATTTCTACTGAACACACTTGACTGTCAACCCAAATGCCATAAAGTTTAACATTTTAGTTTGAACAGATGCTTAATTGTATGCACTTAATGAACCATCATAAACTGGGAAGATTCCTGGTATGGTTGTAAGCAATGTGTTACCCTGCATAATGGCAGGCACCAATAAAGGAATCTCACCCTGATTACAGGGAACAGGGTATGGAAGACACAAATAACCAGAGAACCACTAAGACCCTGAGTTTTAAAAAGCCTTTAAAAAAACTTAAGCAGACAATAATTTTGTCTGAAAACTATTAGGGAAGTCTTTCAATTCAGGAGGCAGCTCTGGCCTTCACCAGGGCAGGAAATAGGCACTTTTACTTCTAACCGAGTCCAAAGATGATTATGGCACAGAGTGGTGCAAAAAAGCAGTGATCCTAGAAAGAATCCCCTAATCATGAAGAAATTCTCTTTACTTGCGTCCCCTTTTGGAACGAGGGAAATATTGATAGACTGATAGACTCTCATAAAGATTCTCCTTACCATAGATTAGTTCTTTTAATTCAAAAAAATTTAAAAAAAGAGGAACAGAACTCTTTCCATTCCTCTAAAGTGTCCTTCATGTCCACTGAAAATCTCTAATTCAAATGTAATGAGAAAAAAATTTCTGCTTTGATTTTAACCTATTTTACACACTGACCCCTTTCAGCTTTTGGAACAGCTTGTTAAACTAAGGTCATGTATACAGGAAAATTTTTAATAACTCCAAGGCTCATGTCATTACAGCTTGCAGCACCAAGAGAAAGCAAGCACCCAGATGCACATTGCCCTAACCTGGAACTGCCCCTTCAATAGGAAGCAATGAAGCAGCTAAAACACATCAGAGGAAGATGCTTTAAATGTGTTCAAGTAAAAAACAAGAAAAGCTATAGCTGCTGCAAACAAGACAATAATGGAAAACATGGAATAACATACTATTATTAGTGTATGAAAGTAAAGGGCACTTGAATATCTCCTGGGACTTGAGCCACCGTCTTTCACAATACTATTAGTCTTTGTGAACAAGGTGTTAATAAGGTTTCAAGGGCAATGGATGGGTGTAGGCACCCCTAGCGCTCTCAATGCTCCACCAAAGCTATATAAGAACACGGCTACACATACAACTCTGCTTGGGCCTTTTGCTAGGGAGATGTCTCAGCAGCCAGCCAGGAGGAGAAAGACCACAGGCAAAGGGGAACAACAATATAGCAACCCCCAAAAGGCTCCACTTGGAACATGTGGGTGCTGCTCAGCACTCCCTTCCCCTTCCTCTGCTAAAGGACAGATGTGCCAGTGCTCCCCTTCCAGTTCAGGGGAAGTAGGATGCACAAGGTGGTGAGATGAGGTGTTACAGAGTGAGCTGAAGCTCATGAGAGTCAATTCAAAATAGGTTTCCAGGTTTGGCAGCTGTCAGCTTTGGTGGCACCTAGACACAGTCATGATATCAATGTATTGCATATTGCTGCATGAGGACATTACAGAGCACCTCAGTGCTCGATCAGAAAGACCTTGTTTTTTCCAACCTTGATTACAAAAAGTATTAGATTTATATCATGAACACATGCACATTATGAATAACTACATTAATTATCTGAAGAGAAGTTAATCGAAAGGTTACACACTACACTCTCACTGACATTGTTTAATCTTTATGTGCAACCTGCATACTAAACAAACCTATGGCTCCCACACCAAAGAGCCAGAAATCCAGGACTCTAAAGATAAGACTGCCAAAGTAAGATCATTTCTCATACTCGAGGTTCAGCAGCTGTGCTTTTTCTGACATCCTTTATTTTTTTAAAGGCTCCAGCTATAAAGACACAGTTTGTCAAAGTGCTGTTGATTTGTATGCAACTCCCCTAACCACCACCCCCCACCCTTAAAGGAGCTGCAAGGAGGAACCGGGGTGCTTCTTAAACCTAACCCATTTAAATAGATTTAAAGGTAACTCCTGACACTCACTTTAAGGAACGGTTGCTCTGCATGTTCCCCAGCTCGCAGCTCCTTGATGCTCGCTGCCATGCTGTAGGTGGCATCCAATCAGAGCGGCTGCCACTGAGGGCCAGGGTTTTATTTTACATTCCAGCGACAGTGCAGGGAATGTAAGGCAGCAAGTGTGTACAGCACGAATAATGAGTTGTACTAATTCACAGAAATTCACTTTTTTTTTTTTTTTTTTTTGCCATCACACACTGCTCCTTTTTCTATAGACCAAGACTTTGAAAGTTCATTTTTATGTGTCATTTACTTCCCCAGGGGGTAAAGCCTGCTAAAAATATCACCATTTCTTCTCCTCTGATAAAAGATTATTTATGCAAAGGCAGAATAATTATTCTTGACATACTAGAAGCCCCCCACCCCCTCCCAACTAAGGTAGTTTGAAATGATACTTTCATAAAATACAGCGAAGGTCAATGTTGTCAGCTAAAGCTCAACATCGAACACGAGTCTTCTGAACTCAGGCTACTGGAAGGCTTGTTAAAGAAAGGAAATTATTTTGCAGTTGTACAGGGTGTTTGATTTGAAAGCATGAAGGGAACATGACTGGGACAATGAGGTTTCTGTAACCGGTTACCCCATTCAACCCTGAAGAAAATGAAGTAAGATCTGTGTGGTGTAGAAACATAGTAGCAATTAAAACAGGCAGAAATGTATGTGGGGGAAATCCTGACAACTGGCATCAAGAGGTTAACTCTTCTTTTCTTTTTAATCAGTAACTAGTTCTGTCATCTTTTGGTTCAGTGCAAAATCTCCCCAGAGAAGCGCCTCCATTCTTTGAATGTCCATAAGGCAATTAGGTTTTACATTTTTAAAACTGAAGGGTTTTACAGGATGAGCCAATTTATATGTTTCCATAATAAGAAAAGACTCAGGGCTACTGAAGTATCTATTTCAAAATGGCTTAGGTGGTGCATTATTGAATCCTACAAAGCCAAGGGGCTTCCAGGTCCCAGAGTCTTTAACAGTCATTTTGAGGGAACTACCCAGGCAGAATACAGAACAGCTTCATTTTTGGAAACCTGTGAAGCAGCCATTTGCTATTTGGAGGTCCTTCAACAGGAGCAGTGAAAGCACTGGAAAGAGAGGTCCTGGCTTGAACACAGGCACACAGAAGTAAATGGGTGCTGCTGTAGTGCTTGGTGGTAAAGTATCTTTGCTCCTGAGCCTTTCTATTGTCTTAATAAATGCTGGTCAAGTCCCAATCATAAAAACAATCAGGTGGATATAGCTGTGAGCAAAAATGGGTGATAGCTTTCAAACTGGAATAGTGTAACAGCTCTATCTACCAATTAAAGCCATTCAGTGAACAAATCTGATGATTAACTGGATATGTAATTAAGCCTTTATTATTAGTCTAATTGGATGGTTAGGGGAATTATTAAAGCTGTTAAGATTCAGTGTAGCAAGCTGGCTGTGCAGTACAGGCAATATGAAATTCGGCTCATTACAAGCAAGGCCAAATGAACATATTTGAGTGGAAATTTGAGACAGCTGCATTCAAGTCTCTCAAAACAAACCCAAACAAACCTTAAAGCCATGAGTTCGGCTCAGCAGAGAGAGCTCTAATGTCCCACTCCTACATTCAGGGCAACAAACCAAGCACAGACCCATTCCCAGGAGGCTAAGGAGAGGGGAAAGCTTTTTCTGTGATGCTACTTAAAGCATCCTCCCTTCCCCCAACCACCAACCCCCACCCCCATCATTACTGACACCAGGATAAGGAGGAACTTTTGCAACAGACACATCTGACCAGCTAGGGAGCTGGAACACAACGCCTGAAGCCAAAATCTGGTTAATTCCTGAAAGAACTACGTCTCCAAAATCTGGTCTGGGGATATAAAAGCACAAGGAAGGTATGTGTGGACCACTGTGTAAGACCTAGCAAACCATTAAGCTTTCCATGATCATTTAGTCTGCATTCTACTTGTCCCAGGTCAAAGTCTGGGTTCAATAGTAGTAGCATGCCAAGTTGAGAACCAGGTCTCTCCTATCCCTTACCAACAGCAAATGTCATTCAGACCTTGCCTATCCTTACCAAAAATTAATATAGAGAAACTAATAAGGAAATTCCCTGGTTTACCTGGTGATTAAGGAGGCAACTTATGTGGCATGCCTGCAAGTGGAATTATGGCTATTGAAGGGTCATCTCCATTGACCTCAATGAAGTAATGCCTTATAGTTGTTAGATCAATAGGATGCTAAGTGGTCAGATAAAAGCCTGTTGCAGGAAGAAAAAAACATATTTTTTTCCCAACAACCAAAGCAAACTCCTCCTAAATTAGTATGATCACTGAACATATCATCTATTGTTGTCCCATCTGAAAATGTGCAATAAGAAGAAAGTAGTCTAGAAGCATGATTGTAGAGCAATAAACCAAGAATAACTATTGCTGAAACAGGTATCGATCAGTCACATAACAGCAAAGCTAGAAGAGCTCACAGCCTTTTCAGAGGAACTTCCAAGGACTACAGGCAGCTGAAGCACAGAGTCTTCCCTGGCCTGCATATCCTTCTAGACCCAGATAATAAAACAGCACAAGAGGTCAAAGTTATAGTCATATGCACACACACACATAGATTGTGCCAAGGGAAGCCCTTCAGCTCTATGTATCAGCAGCCCAAACACGTAAAAATAAAAGTCTAATGACAACAGATATATAGATATATTTGAGCCATATTTCCCAATAGCCATCTCTTATGCCTGCAATTAATGTCATTGGAAAACCCCACTACCACACTGCAGTTGTAATCAAATTGTTTTAAAAATGCCCAAAGCCAGAAGACACACGATCGCAAGGCTGTTGCGCACATACAGAATACGTCTACTCTCTGGAAACCAGGGATAGGTCTGATGTGCTTTAACACCCTGGATGAGATAAATCTTAGGAGTGACCATAAAAATGATACAAAATGTTACAAAATTCACAGCATGTGTTTTGGGTCTGATTTAAGTTCTTCTCTGCCCCTGTATGAGCTACACACTATTACTGCTATGAAGGAATTTCATTTAGAAGCAATTGCCTCAACTCAGAGCATGCAACTAACAATACTCTTCTCTGAGAGATAGTCTGGTATGGACCAGGCATCAACACCTCCATTAAATAAACATAATGAAATGAAAGAAAACAACATATAATGCTCTTTAAATTAAAGACTTGTTTTCTAGAGTAATGCAAAGAAATTGTGATAAAAATATATGGTAACCAGAAATAAATAAACATGAATTAAAGGCCATACACTAAAATGAATAATCAAAATCTTAAAAGACTCAACTTCATCCATACATGTGAGGTTAGCTTTGTGCTCTTAAAATAATATGGCAAAGTGAAAAACAATAATTTAAAATAAAAAGGCATGTTAAGTATTAAAAAAAACAGACTTTCAGTTTCCCTTTGCTATAAAGAAACATGCAGATAAAGATCTTTAAAAACCCCTTTTTCTGCTGTCCATTAAATCACAACACTTACTTTCTACTTTTATTTTTTCCCCATTCTGTAGATTATCATGCTGCAAGATTTACTTAATAAAAAAATAAAAATCATTACACTGTTTGACTTTTTTAATCCATGAAATAATCTAAGAACAAAACCGAACAACTCAAAAGATCTTTCTCAAAACTCAATCATAATGCAATTTGAGCTTTTGTATTCAAACTGGCAGAAACATAATAAAATATTACACTTTAAATCCTGAATACTTTGATGCAACAAAACATGGAAGGAAGGAGTTCATTACAGAGAGGAACCTAGTCACACAAAAAAATACATTAGAAGAGCAAATATAGGAAATCACTTGGAGCAGCTGCAGTTAGAAAAAACAATGTTCAAGAGAAGTATGCTTGCAGCATAATATGGATAGGGCATCATTTGAACAGAAAGAAATCCTAAAGCATCTCATACATGTGACTCAGGAAAATGCCACATTAAGCTCTTCAAAGGTATGGCCCTTCTCGTTGTTCTTGATAAAATTTGGTAGGCACACACACGTACACTAATAGGTGGAAAAAGCACACTGCATGCAACTTCATACCTGAGAGCTCCCCAGATGTACCTTGTGTTAACAATTTCCCCAGAAAACATTGGGGGGAGAAAAACATCTCCTCCAAGTTATTGCAATGTTTCAGTTTTATTTACTTTTCCAGTAGTTAAACATTTCATTTTTATAAAGCCCTTTGAAGCTCATATAAAATAAGCAATAGACTTGTGTGAAAACCACTGTCACAGAGTTAATTATAAACAGGTACTGAGCTTTTCCACAAACAAAATTTTTTTCAGTCCTTTTAGCTATGAAAGGAAAACTGTGAGATGATGAAAACCAGTTGGTAGTAAGGGAATGGTGCAGTGCATCTGCCTACAGTGAGCAACCTTAAACATTTCAAAGAAAAAACTATCATCTTGTAGAATGAAATAAAAACCAACCACAACCAAAACAAACAAAAGAACAAGAAAAAAAACCCACAAAGATTTACATTTTGGTGACAAAAATCATCTCTGGGGTGGGGCGAGTGTTTCTGAGGTCAGCCTTCCAGGACATTAAAGTAAACTGGAAGACTTCTACATGTTTTTATGAGACACCACATAAACCTCATGAAAAACAAAACAAAAAAGTTTCCAAGACCACTGAAAAAAGGAAATACCACTTGTATGAAGGTGACATGACAATTAAATTAATATATTGCAACATCCTTTAAGTGAAAGTTGAATCAGAGCTGCTATTCTGCTTCTCGTTTTCTTCCCCTCTAAGAAAGATGAAGACATGTCATTCATCAAAATAGGCTGCTTTGTTTTAAAAGAAAGTAGAAAATAACCCTACCAGATAGCATTTCAGAGCCAGAAACTTTTCAAGTATCATCATCCAGTATTTTTCAGAGAATCAGCCTTACTTTCATTACAAAGCACATATGATGCATATTTGTATAAGAAGAGAAGCAGCCACTTGGCATGCTTGCACAGAAACAGCCCTGCAGTGAGTGTCTGGCCCAGGGACAAGCCCATGCTTTCTGAGGTGACTGAGGGATCACAAGCGTGGACAGCCACATTGTCCCAGATCCAGGAAGAATTCTGCACCGGAGTGCTGTAAGCAGCACCTGCACATCTTTGACAAGGCTGGGAGAGTTGCTTCTGCAGATTTCTCCTCTGTCTCCATTCAATGGTGTATAAGGGGCTGAGACACACTACCAAACAGCAACTTAATTAGTGCTATCATTGTAATGAAAACAAGGATTATAAATTCCATAGTGTGTATTTTTGCTTGAACTTGTTTTATAACATTGCACAAAGTCTTTCTGAAGTGGAAAATTATTGCATAAAAATAATACTATATCTGCAATGAGTTAATAAAATTTTATTCTCAACAGATTCTCTCTCAAAATACTCTTGCAAATATCCATGGTGAACAAAGCACACAGAACCAAAATTTCTAAATCTGTGTAAAATATTAGGCAGGGCACAGGGCCACCTGGAGAACGCCATTCATTAGAAAATATATGTGAAAATTCCCTGTCCCAAAGGCTTCTCATAGCACTTCTAATTTTATTAAAGTTGAAAACTATTTCATTCATTCCAAGTTTTGGAAGAAAGCTGTAGGCGGAAGCAGTGCCTTAAGAGAAAACGAAAATACATTTTCAGTACTGCTTCTCCTCTACACCTGTAAAAACAGGTATTAGTCACTGTGGAAGAAGATGCAAAGACAACTACCAAAGAAAATGATGCTGCTGAAACTGTTAGAACCACAGAATATCCTCCACAAAAAGGAGAAGCTTCAAGAAACATGAATGGGTAGATGAAGATCACTGTGCCAGAAAAAAAACCCTAGAAAACTCTATGTTGATAGTAAATGCAGCTACAAAATAATGGTCAGCTTGAGCAGCTATTGACCATAGTTTAGAAGGTAATTGAGAGCTGTTATATAGTGCAATATGGAATATGGTTTTAGATGGCTAGCATAACATCTTTTAGCATCCATGGAATGTCTACTGGTATACACCAAAAAAGGGTAGCTATTTGGAAAAGGATCAGTGCTGTGCTCAGTACTTCCAAGAGGGCCTCATAGAACAGTGAAAACAGATGTGAAATCACTAGACCAAGAGTGGCTTCTTAACCACATGATTTGTGACACTAACTAAAGTAATAGTAACTATGTGTAGACACAAAAAAGAAAATAATATATATATAATTGTTCAATCTGCAAGTGTACTTAAAGGGTGGTCAGAATTATTTTGATTGACTCAGAAAAAGATTTCAAAACTTGAAAGCCTAGTCAATGTTAATCACTCAATATGAGAGTAGACAAGATTTTATTTTGGTGCTCAATGACTTGCACCACCACTGAGCTTCTTAAGCAAGACAGCATTTGGAAAGTTTTCCACAGGCTGCATACTACTCTGGTCTAGCTCATCCTGGGACCCTAAATTAGGGGTCCCACCCTTAGATGCCTCCTGGGAGTTGTGACCTATATCAGCAGGACTAGAAAAGTCTCCTGATGCAGTGTGTCAGCTGCTACTTCAACAAGCGCTCACCAAAGGAACAAGAATCAAATCAGGCAGTGTAAGATTGAAGAGGAATAGACAACCAAAGCAAAAATAGTTTGCAGTTGAGAGACTAAAAAAAATCTTTCCCAAAATAGCACAATTAAATGCTGGTAGTTGTAGAAAGCTCAACCTAAGGATTGCCAGCATGCTGGGTTTAACTGTGCCATTCTCACCCCACCCTCTGCATGAGTAGTCTTCCCAGTAATTCTTTCCTCAGGCTGAACTCTGGGAAGATAATTATCTTCCACCCCTTCCAAAAGTCTTCACTCAGTAAAGCTGAAGTCCCTGTCCTTGTCTCTGTTCCAAATCAGTTTTACAACCCAAGAGCAACTGGTGGCTACCTCTGCAGAAAACTTTGTAGAAGCTCAGAACTGAACATATTAACTGGGTTCCAAACCATATTAAACCTCTGGTACAGAGTTCAAAAAATTTCACCAAACTCATTTAGCTAATACTTCCCTTCTAGTTCAAACATTCAGCCCATTGAAATTGAAAAACATGTGAACAACAGCTGTCAGAATAAACACTTTTATAGGAGTGCAGTCTTTGAGTCTAAAAGGGTCCCCTTGCATACCAAAAAGTTTGTTCTGCTATGTAGAGTGTGATTATTTAGAAGAAACTATTGGAATTAATAGCTTTAATATTGTCATCATGTAGAAAATTACATTTGCAAATCAGAGGAGGTACTATATGGTTCACACACTTATGTAGTGTTTCTGCATTGATGTAAATCTATTTGTTTATTGCAGTTGCTACTAACACGTGAACAGCTGTCAGAATAAACACTTTTATAGGAGTGCAGTCTTTGAGTCTAAAAGTGAGGAAAATAGAAACGTTGCTGTGAAAGAAAGTCCTTGCAAGGTCAACTATAGAGCAAGGGCAAAGCCAGCAGCTACATGCAGAGGCATCAAGCTGCACTATGCATGGTTCACATGCAGGACTCTAAGGAAACTCCAAAAACAGTGGGTCAAAGGAGAAAAAGGAAGAAGTATTACAGCATCAGCTAGGTCATGGTCTTAGCAGCTGAGCAGCAAGAGACACGTGAGGACTGCTGCAAAAGAAGGGGAGAAAATAAAACCCATCCACAAAAACAAGCATTCTGCTAGCTCTTGAATAGAGTCTCAAACCCATCAGTGTCTTGTGACTGATTTTTAAAGGAGCTCAAAAGCGCTTAGCAACCACAAGCACCAAACACAGCACTGAAAGGTCAAGAAACATAGTATAAAAATAATCATCTAAACGTAAAGGGCAAATTCTCACTTGTGGTTTTTGTGTTGAACAGACCCACCCCTTAATCAAGAACAGTTCAAATAAACGTACAGGTCAGCCTTGATTATCCAGTCTCAAGTCACTTGAAATTCCAGGATAGCCTGGTATGTATTGCCTTACTTATTCACCAAAACTACTTTTACAAAGAAATCTATTTTACTTAAAGATTTTAAGAAATTCAGTGTGTTACACTGCAAGGAAAAAGAGAAGTCAGGGATATACCCCCTAGTGTTTAGCAACAATAACACTTGAAGTTTCTATATAAAGCTTTCTAGATCTAGGTCTATGGGCTTAAAGAAAGGCAGCAATGGGCATAACTACTGTGATGTTAGAAGTGCTGCACAGAGATATAGTCAAACATCCCAATGTCAAAGACAGAAACACAGAGAGAACCCAGGTCCCCCAAATCCAAGTGTCATGTCACACAGATCAGCCATGCAAAGGAGCACAACATCTTAAAATCAGCACAGGGCAGGGTGATTCCAAGCACAAGATGTAAGGACAGCAGCACATTCCTCTGTGCGAGGTGCAGTGATGCCTGTGGAGCACAGTGCTGTGCTAGCACACCTTTGTTAATTTGGGAGCTGGAAATGGAAGTAGCCTCTATGCCATGATGTAGACATGGTATGCTCAGAGCCCTGCCTGGTCACACTGCATCAAACCTCACTGACAGTCCCACCTTCTTGCTACTTATTAGAGACACCATCCTCATCAGATGTGCAGCAACAGCAGTTACAGGTAACGGACAGCACTCAAAATATGCAAAGAGCACCCAGAAGACCAACACCCTCCAGTTTGCAAACTGAAGTTAAATAGTCACATAAAAAAAAAAAATTAAAAAAAAAGGCAAAGTACCTCACCATTCTGGATGACTTCAACATTCACTGAGTTCAGCATCATTTACAGCAGCTATTTCAATTCATGGCAAGCGTTACGCTTTGCAAATTTTTTTTTTTAGGTCTTGGTTATCTTCCTCCTTAGCCTTTGAGGTTAAAGAGCTTAAATCCAGATGTTAATCATCCCCCTTGATGAAGTTAATGAGTACATCACACCCTCATGTGAATCCTACCTACTTGGAAGGAATTGAATGCAGCACCTAATTTAAGGCTGACTGTGTAAAACTGTGCCTGATTTCTGCCCCATGTTAAACCTGACATTGCCCCAGTCTATGTATTCAACTCTTCTTTGTTCACCTTGTTCTTACCTTTTTTTTGGCCACACAATTATCTGTGGAGATATGAACTACCTGAGTAAATCTGCAAGGCTCCTCCCATACCAACAATTACAGTCCTCCTAAATACTTCTATCCTTCCCAGGGAGAACCTCATCCATTAATATAAACTTATCCTTACTGGTTATTCCAAAAATACCAAACTTCTGTTTGCACGTTTAGCTGTGACCTTAGAAAACATATAACAGCCTCACAAGTCTGAAAACACCCCAGAATTACTGAATAAATACGTAATTTAAAATAAAAAAGGGCAGACAGTTTAAAGGAGTTGAAATTAACACTCAAATACATAATTAATTTCATTGTAACATTGTGGCTAAGTAAAGATTAAAATAATTTGTGTTATGAAATGGGTGCAAAGTATCTCCATTAATTTCATAGTGTAACAGCCTGATTCTAAAATACATATATTAAAGAGATGGTTTTGTCATACCTGTAAACATAAATCAGTAATATGTAAACAAATGCACACATAGCTAGCTATGGTATGACCCAAATTATTGCTAGTTGGGCAGGAGGGAGAGCGAGGATGTTTTAGTGGGCAAGGCACATACTCTTTGTTTGCATAAACCTAACATACTACAGTCTTAGACCTCATATTTGTTTATTTTAATTGTTTCTTAATTACAGGAATGTGTACGTATTTGTAACAAACCAATCTGGAAGCCCTTTTTTAATAAAAGGCTTAGAAATCTCTTACAAGAGGGTCAGTACTCCTCAAACATGTAGCAATCATACAAGTTTGCGGGTTTGCATGCAGTGTCTTGATGATGTGATTAAGCGCCAGGGCTCGCACACACAGACACACGCAAAACCAAGATAAGGTGGATTCTTTTGTCAAAGATGTATTTGAGATTAATGGCAAGCTGGCAGACTGAATGGGTTCCACTGCACTGAGGCAATTACTGTAGTAGGTAAAGCAAGTGATAAAGATTTATTTAGTACAAGGCTGATATTCATTAATCTCTTTAAACCCCATGTTAAGGTTGTTTAAAGTACTGTAGCTCTTCTCTGGAAAGGTCTGTTGAATCTATGACAGAAAAGGCAGACCTGCATAAATGCAGTGCAGGTCTCCACGGACTATGACATTTCTATACCTCCACAGGGAGGCAAGTATTTTAGATTAGTTTGGTTAGCACTGCAGATGCAGCATGCTGATTTACTAAACTCTGATGCAAGTTCCAAAAATAATTAGCTTATCAAAGATCCACTTTCCTTCCTTTCTTTTATTAGTGTGCTAAATATGGCATTGTTGCAGGGAAATCATTCATTTCACTCATATTCAAGACACTAAGCACAGACTTGTCAAAACTGAGTCTTTTTTAAAAAAAGAGTTAATTCTCAGCACTGACTTCTTTTGAAAGATGCTCATGTTACATGAATAACAATTGTAATTTGGCTGTAAAATTCCTTCTGTGATATTACAAAACCAGGAATTAGTAAGCATTTCTGAAAAGCAAGTTATTTTATTGGCCCAATATAATGAGAGCAAGCATCCCAACTGACAGGCACATAGCACACAAGCTTTTTTATGAATTGAGGTTTGAGGTACCACACAAGAAACTTGGTGAATGGAGATGATGTTAAAATTTCATTCTTCCATGGTAGAGGTTTTGTTACAGGTTTAGTAGGGCTTTTTGCCAAGCAGAAAAAAAAAATCACTTTGATTTGGCATACAGAAAATACTCCTCTTGAAATAGGTTAGTTCCTTCAGTGTTTAAGCAAGAGCTGTTTCTCAAGACATCAGTAAGAAAGAATATTATTTCAAGAACCACGGTCAAGGTTCCCAGATACTACCGGCATGCATATAAATAATCAGCAAGACACCCACCGCCCCTCCTAATTTTTTATCTTCAGAAAGCATATTAAAATGATTTATTTCTAGCCTGCTACTCATAGCGAATGCAAGTCAGCCTCTCCTTACCTTGCCAGTGACAGGGATATCAACGGAACCCCAGGTACCAGCTCCCCAGTGAACCGTGCCTGGGGCAAAATCAGCTGCAATAATTCCAGCAACTGGAAATAAAAAGGAATGTTAACAGTGGAAGCTAATCCAGCACACATTGAAGTTACATCAACAACTTACACTATATAGCAGATAAAAATAAAAATCATCAATTCTAAATGTAAAAATATATTCTATGAGACCACACAAAAGCTGTCAAGTATATTTTAATCAATTTCAATTAGAAGATATTTCAAGTCTACAATAAAATTTCTCAAACTACTAGCATCATGCAGGATTATAAAAAGCAGAAAAGGCAAGTCAGCAGGTGTCACCTTCACTTTAATAGAAATACATTAACTTTCTTTTGTTGTTGCTTTTTTTCATGGGATTTTTTTGGTTTGTATTTACAAAAAAAGTTTCATACTGTAGGCTTATTTAACCCAAGTTAGCACAAAATAATGGGGTTGGCCCAGTGTTTCTCTAACAGTCTTTCACCCATACTCTTCCTTATCTCTGCTCTGCTCTCCTTCTCTCTATGTGGCCTCTACAGTTTCGTATCTTCATTGAAATGCCTTCCAGAAATGCCTTTTATTCCAGCAACATGAGATGGTTCCATTGTGCTGACAGAGTTGCCTTTTGGAAAAGAGCAAAATTCTCCAGAGACTGGGGTTTCCAGATCTGAATGCTTAATTTCATATTCCAGCCCAGCAAGGGCAAGGATTCAAAAATACTGGATCAGGTGATGAAACTACAAGAGCTAGTTATGTTCAAATATTCCCTCATTTTCCAATGCTGTTTCAATATTAACATCTACCAAAATATTTTTGAAGATCCATATTAACATTTCATGAGCTTAATATCCAGCCTATCAGAAACCCTACCCACAGAACGGTGCCTGCTATTAAATGTTACGGTTTTATTGCCTTAAACCAAACTAAGAACCCACAACACTCCAAAACAAAAAACAAGGAATCCCCACACAAACACTAACACCACCACCTCCCCCAAAAGAAAAATCAAAATACTTCCCATGCTTTGCCAGTTAAACAACGGCAAATATTCAGCAACGACCAGTTTCTTTTACCCCAGTTCTTACTTGCTTTGCTTTTCTTGGCCATGAGGTAAACAGACTACCTTTTACAAAAACTAATTTTTAAAACCCCTCAACAATAAAATACTTTGCATTGAATTTACAGAAAAAAACCCTCCCTCAGCATCACATACATCACACCAGTGTTACAACTAGAGTTAAATATTTCTAATAATGATTTTGTCCCCCAAGTCTTCCATGCTGATTCTACTACTGCAAAGGCATCTTTATTAGTTTCCAGGCTAAAATCTAGAAAACAATTTTCTGACTGAACAAGAGTTATATTAAGGAATGAGTTCTATAATGAATGAAATACCTTCCTCCACTTTCAAGTTATTTCTTCAATGCTAAAAGTATAGATTATTTCAATGGAAAGAGAATTAGGAGAATTGTGTCTTTCATGTCATCTATCATCAGTTGCGGCATTATAAAAATAATTCCATGAATTAACTTTACTCTGTGTGATTGTTACTGATTCACAAAGTAGCCTCTTTCTCAAGAGCAGACAATGAAGGCCCTCAAAATTTTCAGTCATCACTGCCTTCTAACAAACAATACACTAACAAATTCCCTAGACAGCTTCCTGA
This sequence comes from Hypotaenidia okinawae, assembly GCA_027925045.1. Taxonomy (NCBI): domain Eukaryota; kingdom Metazoa; phylum Chordata; class Aves; order Gruiformes; family Rallidae; genus Hypotaenidia; species Hypotaenidia okinawae. Next base: position 7,354,991 of record BSDF01000013.1, on the reverse strand, counting down.
TCTACGTAACACAGAGTGCTCTTCCTGCCTTCACAATATCAATCACAGGGGCCCTTTCTTATTTGAAAGGCCTCTAATATATCATGATCAAGCATGAGTAAACAAAGCATTAAGGCCAAACAAAACCCAAAACTATTTTTGGAAGAAAAAAAATAAATCCCTGCCTGATTTTTTGTTCTAATCAGCTCAACAACCACAAAATACCAAACCCCCAAACCAATCCATTTGGTTCTTCAATGATGCACCCAACGTTTGGTACAAACAGATAGACATGCCAACACAATTATTTCTCCTCATTGCACCCTCTCTTCACGCATAACATCACCCCAACATCAATTCTCTACTTTAAGGATGGAGTTTGTCCTTGCAAGGGAATACGTGAAGGCTCTCCTTTTGCTCAGGGTGGCTTGGTTTCATAGGAAAGGTCTTGAAAAGAATTGCCATGGAACACACGCAGCCTGCACAGTTTAGCTCTTCTCCGAGTTGTGAGATACAGGAATGAGATTGGTGGAAAGCAGACATGAAAATATCTCTGAACAATCCATCCCACTCAGCTGAGTGAAGTAGGTATTGTGCTTCTGCCCTTGAGCTCAGGGTTTCCTGATGCAAGATTCAGACATTGCGTGCCTGAGAAGGCTACAGGAGCTGCACTGGAGATACTGCGTCCAACAAGGACAAAGAACTCAGGATCTATTCTTTCTGCAAATGGGTACAGAGCAAAGAGCCAAAGCAGGGCATTACCTATAGTCCTGTCACTGCCAGCCAGAGAAAAAAAGCCTTTCTTTGACTTCTTTGCACCCTTCCTTCAGGTATATGAAGGTACACTGATAAGATCCCCAGAGTCTTCTCTTGTTCAGGCTGAACAGCCCCAACTCTCTGAGACTTTGTTCAGAAAGGAAATGGTCCACTCCCTTAATCACCTCCACTGCCCTTCACTGGACTCTCTCCAGAAGCTCCATCCCTCTCTTTGGGTACACTACTGGCAAACATAAGAAGGGCAGAATTCATGATGCTAGGAAAGTTGTTAAGACAAATTAAATGTAGTCATGTTACTCATAAAAGGTGAAATCACCTGTGAATTCCTATTCATCAACAGTGCTTGCCAAACCACAGCACCAGATGATCACATTTTCTGTGTGAACCAAATCATTTACAGAAAAGCTATTTTAAACACTGCTTATAAGAATTTCCAATATTTTCATGTCCCAATACCTCTCAAGTCAGGCTCCCTCAGTGCCCTTAGTCAAATCATATCAGCCTCAGAATGAGAGAAAGATTTTAACAAATACATTTTAGAAATCTCAAAGTGATTAAAGTAGTTTTTCTATGCATAGTAATGAGGTGGTTTTCAGGTTTGCTCTTAAAGGGCTCAAAGCAAGTTTTAAGATGTGATCTCAGAGCTAAAAGTGACATGCCCACTGGAAAGCAGGTAGTGCTCCCGTTACAGTTCTGTGCAGAAGCATAATGTTTCTAAAGCAGTGGATTTTAAGATACCTGACTTTAAACTGAACATTATCACTAAAATTACCACTTAGTCATCAGACCAAGGTACTTCAGTTGGAAATGCCACTTGAGGAAAACGGAAAAATATTTACTAGTATGTGGATTTTAATAGACCAATAAATAAAAATTAATGGCAGAGCTGCAAGTTAAGAATAACCCTAAATGACAGTAGCTGAGTCATCACTGACTAAAAGAGCCAAGAGTCTTTGATGGCCATTTTGATGTGGCTGCATAATTAGCACTGTTTCTCTACTACCCAGCTGTTAGTATTTATGCTGGAGAGGGGTGTCATTGTGCAACTGTATGTAAAATACACTCAATCCCAGGATTCAAAGGAATTGCAAAAATTCTTGTTGCTAGAAATAGCTATACTTTCCTTGTAGAATTTTTGGTATCCTTTATTTAAAAGGGATTTCTTGAAAATGCTGAAAAACTAAAATAAGAAAAACCAAAAAGATCTAAAAAACAGGACAACCACAGGCTTTTAGGTCTAGCTGTCAAGGTCAACTGATATCATTAGACTTACATGAACTCAATTCGAGTTACAGTAGGGAAATCATGTTAGGAAATATGGGTCAAGTCATCATGCAGTAATAAAGCTGTTACCTCCAGACTCAGTTTTTGAAATATTCTTTAAAACCTGTCATAGTTTAGTATTTCTAAAGTTAGAGCCATAACTGAACAATGAAGTATGCCAATGTTTATAAAGGGTCACTTCAATATTTAGTCAGATGTTTCAAAGAAAAAACCCAACATACACAACACAAAACCCCCAAAACCAACCCTCCCCTCCCCCCAAAAAAACCCCCCACCAACATGGAAATCCAAACAATATCTCAATTTAGTCCAAAACCATTTTGTCCCTAAATGGTGTACTGGGGGCAGGGGTGCAGTGGTGGTGGAGAGAAGAAAGAAAAAGATCTTATGCTTATGCATACTGAAATAGCTTAGATAAAGAGCTTCTTAAATGTCTGGGTGCAGGAGTACACCTGGACTGGTGTGACCATTACAGTAAAAATACAAGGACCAAAGAGAGAAAAAGAATAAATCCCACGTAACTATGAATTACAGTGCCAAATTCAGACAAGGTGCTAAAGTGACATAATCAAGTAGATACAGCACTAAATCTAGGGCACTCAGTTACTACCATCACAAGCTCAGTATCAAAATTAGGTTGCAACATTCTCAAATGTATATGCTCATTTACAGTTTAGGGAGGCATTTTCAAAGCACTCGGTGTTGGCATAACTACTCCCACTGAAGTCACAAGGACCTTAACAATTGATTTCCAAGGAAGCACAGTTAGGTTGAGCATTTTTGAAATGCCACTGTAAGTGATTTACATGGGGAGAATCTGAGTTTATGTGGCATCCTTAGTATTATAAGCACCTCCAAGGGTTTAAAAATAATTGTTAGATACAAGGTGCTCAGTATACACTCAGTAAGAGCTTGCAGAGACCCCTGGACACTCAAACCTGCTTAGCTAAGAAGAATGTGAGCAGATAAATTAGCCCCCAATTTGAATACCTCCTGCTCATATGAACAAACTGGCAGTTAAAGATCATCAGAAGACAGCTACAGAGGGATAGCCAATAGCTCCATACTCCATACCCACAGATCTTCATTTCCTCCTGCATATTCTCAGCTCAAACACTCCTTAGTCCCTCCTGAAAATTCATGCTTTGGCTCTAGTTTCTTTTTACCCCCTCACTCCTGTGTGGGGTGGACAGAGCAGCACTATGTCCAGAAGCAGCCACACAGCAGCTAGGGGACAGTCAAACAATCCTGAAAGGAGGACAGGAGGAAATACGCCAGTGCACTACATTGCCTGGCCACAGTGAGGGTTTAATAGGGATGCAACCAGAGCTGAAAAGATTTAGACATGCACAGAAAGCTTCTGAATCCTCTAAAATTAGGTATCAAAAATGCTGACATATGAATTCAGCCAATTACTGTGATTGACTGAAGCGGCATCTTTTTTTCTATGACTTTATTTTTGTACTTTTAAAGACATGTTAAACATAACATCTTTTTCAAGTTTGGTATGCAAGTACACGTACAATTGTTCTATATATTGCTCAAATGTAGGCCTTGAAATAATAGTTGGATCTCTTTTTCAAAAGCTAAATACAGTGGAAGCCATTTAAATGAATAATGCATTTTTTTAATGGAACAGCAAAGTAATATAAGTGGGGCATGTTAATTCCCAGGCATGTGAAATTTATTGTCACTTAGGTGCCCACTGGGAATAATTTATGCATCCTCGATTAAGAAAATATTTTTAATTTGAATTTGCATATTTTACTCATTATGACTAACCTTGACACAGTCCTTTTTGGAGGTGCCATGCCCTCAGGTGGGAGTTTACAAAATGTCCACTTACCAGGAAGAAATAATAAACCAAAGATGCACGTACACTTTCTAACCAGAAAAATAACGCGTGTCCTGGAAAATTACACCTTTGGTTCCAGTGGTCTTGGACTTTGTCTAGTACAATCAAATCCAGGTTAGATTTGATTCTTCCTCCTTTAAAGGAGACCTTTATTCAAGTGCATGAAATCAAGGTAATTTAAAGATAGTATGGGAAATTCCAGCACAAAATGACAAATTATTTTAAAAAAACCTAAACTCACATGGGTCAAATTAAGAAAGAAAAAATTTTCAATAAAATTAATCTCTCCATCATCTGACACTGCAAGAAAATACACACACCAGTGAGCTAGCAGCCAGCCTTAAAAGCTTTCTTCCGACACGTCTGGCAACTGTGAAATTCTTAGATTGATAAAACAAGAATTTAAAACTGTTCTCACTAAACCACAGTCAAAGTAAATATTAAAACTCCAGTCTCTAAAACATTTAGAAGCATATATACTAATAAAGGTAAAAAATAAAAGCAATAGAGCCATTTGCATCTCAGAACTACAGCTTGCCAAGTGCCAGGGTTCTCTTGGCCTCCATCTGGAAGCACAGAGGGAAGCAGCATTATTAAAAAAAAAAAAAGAAAAAAAGAAACAGTCCAGAAAATGCTTTGTACAAAGCCCCTCCCCCTTCCACATCTGGCCTCGGCTCGTCTCCACTCAGTGCTCACAGGTCTCACTGTGTGTGGAAGAGATGGACAGAGCCAGGCAGCAAGGCTGAAATGAAGGTATGACCATCATACTAGACCCCGGCAATGCATTGTTTCAGGGTAGAACGTGCTCACCCAGCTCACAGAATGCCCTCAGGATAGAAAATACCAAGGGACACAAAAAAGCAGTCACAAATCAAACGAAACAAAAACTCTAAGAGTCTGCAGGGAGTCAGAGGTCCCTAGATCTGGCCTCACCTCCGTGCCAATATACAATCACCTGTCAACTAAAAAGCAAAAGAAATAGGTGGTTTCAGAAGAACAAATAACCAATAAAATAGGAAATGTAGATGATACTCAGTGCCTGAACAGCTAAGGACCTTCATTACCCAAAGGTCATCTTAACAGTAGCCTTGCACTGTTATGCAAAGGCAGGAGTACAGCACAATGATGGCTTACATCAAAGGTGAGAACACTGCTGCAGGCTGGTTTCTGAGAATTAAGACATCCAACTCCAAATATGCAAGGACAGCCTGCACATTCACACACAAGCATTCCTGAATAATCCCACCTGTCCTCGTCCATACACAGCCTTCTACAAGCAGAAATAAGGAAAGAAAGGGGAAAATGCCATGAAAGATAAAATGAAGTTCCAAGCTACCCCAAAGCCTTCTGAAGTTTACATTTTAAAGTTCTTTTTCACTACAAATTCCTGAAAAAAAGAAGGGGGTCTGTAATTAAAAATCTCCTACATTCTCTTAGCTCCAAAACTGTGTTATAATTTTACAGGCTTTATAGAACAACTGTACAACACAGAAACTAGACAGGCTCTGGAAGGAACATGATTTATCAGATGTTAAGTCTTAAAAAAACCCAAAACCCATCAGTTTAACAACTGACTTCATAGGGAGGGCTGCATATTTCAGAAATCCTTACAAGCAACACAGGTGAAGTAACATTGAATCCAACCTGATTACCAGAATGGGTCAGCACTGCGTTGGTTACAGGATGAATGCTAGAACACTATTTCATTTACAGTCTGCAATCAGACTCATGCAGGTAGACTCCAGTGAACACAAGAGCCCCACCATAGCTGCTACAGCTCTGAAGAAACAAGCCTGTCGTTCATCAGGTGATATTACAGGAATTGGGACTGACTCTCAGCAAATGGACTATAGCCTCCTGAATACTTTATGCAATACATTCTAAAAATGAAGCCAAAGAGCATCTTTCAGGGGTGTTTAAGAATTACCTCAAGCGTGATGCTGGCCATGCTAAGGATGCTGCAGTTTCACAGCCATAGTGTGACTCATAAAATCCATTCACACTGTCTTCACAGCTTGCCCTATTACAGCTTGTGTGAACTGCAGCTAGCCCAAAACTTTTTCATAACTTCTTCATAGGCCACATCTCGTTTTCTGAATTAAGTTTGTACTGCAGTTTACAAACAGCATAGTTTTCCCACAGTGCTGGGTCAGCTGTGTGGATCCCAAAAGGCCTAGTGTGGCACAGAAGCAGCATTTCTACTGAGTCTGTACCTAACCGTGGTCTCTATAGCTAATTTGGCTGGATATATTAAGATCACAATGGTAAAGCCAGGGGGCTTCATTAAAGGCAAACAGCTGCTTCTTACACAGGACACCTTTCAAGTGAAATACGTGCAGTTTCTTGGGAATATCTCTGCTTGGATTACAGGTTCCCAGTTGCAGTTTAGGAATTAAAAAGCTCTGCAATGTCAACCGTCTGCTTAGACTAGTGGAGTTACACCGCAAGGTATTCTTCAATTCTAGTTTACAACAGTAGAGACAGTATAAACACCATATTTCTATGCATGCATTTTATACATACACTGCTGCAGTTCACAGTTTGCTTTACTTTTCCATGGTTTTCAGTTTTCTGTAATATAAAACTGCCCAGGATTTCACGTTACACTTGTAATGGATGAAATTGATACTAGAAGTCCTACCAAAACACTTCTAAAAGGATAAAAAAGCCATGTCAATACAAGAAAACAGCTCACACTGGATCAAGTGCATCTGTGCTTTAACCTGACAGTTCCCCTGCAATACAATGGGGTACACTGCCAGCACATCACAGATGCACAACACCTGAGCTGGCAGGGAGGGGAAAAAATGACTGAAAGAGGATGTGATAATCAAACGCTGGCCTTAAAATGGATATCCCAAGATACACACCTGCTACACATGAAGCCAACCTTAAGAGTGCAGTGCAGAGTTTAAAACAAGCATTTTTCTCAATGAAAACTCCCAGACTATACAGCTGCAGCACTAGGTTGAAGCTTTCTTCCCTCCTCTCCTCCAACATCCCTCATACAGCATGTGCCATGTGCTACAAAGATCTGATATTCCAAAAGGAAAACACTTTCATGAAGCCTGCAAGTTTGCTGAAAATATTACCAATAGAAAATCATTGCTGAAAATGTATTTACATGTTATTTCATATGAATAACAATAACTCCAGGAATCCAGCATGATTTTACATATACATAGACACAAAACATAGAGGTTTTGGTGAATCGTTGTGCCCTTTTAAAAAGGCAATCTTCCTCAGTATATGCAGCCAAACCTTATTTCTGAAGTTCCACGTTTCTCTATACCATCCTTAGGGTATTAAACAACTTAATTAGAATCTAAGTAAAACATACAACATTTTCCACCTGGCTGTGAGAGTGAAGGGTTTAAAGCATTTTATTTTAATATATTTTTTAAAAATTGAATACTCAAAATCATTACTTGTGCCTATTTTCAAAATATGATTTGTTAATAAAGGCATTAAATAAAGCAGCAATCCAATTATGATCAAACTTAGACAAGTAATAACAGAGGCCCATTTTTGTAACTTTTTACCAGAATGGGGGGTGTGTGTGTGTGAAATCTTGCATACACTGAGCAAAGGAAAGATGAAGAGAAGCGAAAAAATGATGGAAGAAAATTTAATGAGATAGAATATATTAGTGTTTATTTTAGCAACAAATTTCTTCTTTTGCAGCTTTTCTCACTGAATCTCACCAAGAAAATCGGGCTACGAGGCACTTAGTAAGTGAAAAAAATTACTTAGTCAATACAAATTAAAAATCATGCAGCCGGCAGTTTTTTCCTAAAGGTTAAATGCTTGTTTGAAGAACAGTAGAAGTTCTGGGCACAGAACATCACCTTCCTATGCAACCCGTTTGCCAGCCAACTGACATGGTCTCCTGACATCTCCATTGGAGGACTAAACAGTATAGAAACTCACTGCAAAGCAACGTAATCTGCCAGAAGATAAAAGGTAAGGCCTTCATTTTGCACTGTGATCCACTTGACTTTTTCCCTTGTCTTAAGGGAAAAGGTGACGTGCTGTATATTGTAGAGGAGAGGACACTTATCAGCCTGGGTCATCTAATCTCTGGGAATTCTCCCCAAGTGAGGTTAACCTCTTTCCTAAGACTCTACCGCAAAGCCATCAGAAAAAATGTTCTAGAAATGAATCATGAAAGTTATGGTTTCTAATTGAGTTAAAGACATGTGACCCCTAAGAAAAAACAGGGGAGTGAAAAAAATCCCAAACAAGAAATAACACTGCATGACATCTGACCATTGCAATCAGGCCCCTAGTGCTCTGCTGGGAAGATGCCCATTACAATGACATACCAGCTCTTCCAAGGATGGAGCCCATCAGTTGCTGGAGCACCTTGCCCCAAGAGAAGCTGCATGGTACACGAAGTGCTGCTGCCTTCCATCAGGGTTCTCCAAAAGTGTTACCAAAATGCTCTGCTCGGTGCCTTTGTACCTTGCCAGCAGGACCCACTTCTCCCAGAGGCAGGTTGCTGCTCATCAGGAAGAAAAGCAACAAAATGGGATGCCCTTGTATTCAGCCAGCCCAGGGACAAGAGGATTATTAAGACAGTCACACTCACCTCCATATCACTAGTTGAAAGGCATTTGAATTTGTTCATAAGCCTCGTTTATGAGTACTGTAAACCCCTCCACAAATTTTCAAACATGAGTAACTACAAAAATCTGCATCAGCCACAGTCCAAAACATTGCATTAACATTTTAATCTAATTCTCATGTAGGTGCAGATGATAAACTCAAAAATGGAGAGTCCATTTCCTGTACTTAATGATTTATGAAGTCTGATGGCCCAGACAACTAAAATTCGTCTTTTCTTCTATCTCCCAGAAAAATCACTTCACATGCTGAAAGGACAGAACACATGAAATCTTTCATCAGTTTCAGTACTGGTTTCAATTAAGAACACAAAATTGGTTTAATCTTACAGTAGCTCCATTCTGATTCCTTAAGAATATAAATACTTTAAATTGCCAGCTCCCCTTTGACTTAATCTGTAGATTATTTTTTTTAATAAAATCTGAATCACTCAATTTTGAGTACACCATTTTGCTGAATTTTAATTTAACAGAATCTTCATTGAAATTTGGTTGTTCCTGTTCTATGCATAGGATGCATATAAACCAATTTACTACAAGCCTACAACCACTTTTACAGGAAACACACTGGAAGGAGAGACACAACACGAGCCTGTCCACTTGCCCCAGACAATGGGTCCAAACCCAGTAGCAGTGCAGGTCCTTTCCTGGGTCAGCAGTTCACCCAATTTTAAGCGTCAATATTGCAAAAAGTTTTTATGAAAAACAAAGATTTTTATTTGCTTAAGGAGTCATTGGCACTTTAGCACTGATACTGCCAGCCTTCTAGGTGCTAAAACACAGTCTGGACTCAAACTTTGATACATGTGACACCATTTGGGGGATTTGGAATTAAGTTCCAGCATTGCATATGGCATAATATTAAATCACACACAATGCACTATACGCAATCCTCTGCTGGCCCAATCTTCTAAAATGATTTATGCACAGAAAGTTTAACTGTACAGCAGGGACACTGCTGCACATTTGCACCTTCACAAAGAACCCTTGTCAGGCAAGTCACCAGTATAAATGCCATTTGGGCAGGTTTTAGACTGGCGTGAGATTTAGAGTTTTGAAATAAACCCACCTTCTTTCAATACGAAAGGACAACCAACATATTATATGGAAAGTATGCAGTTTCTTATGCACAAACATATAAATACTTTTTATGGCAGTCACATAACAAAAAACCCACCAGCATTAAATAAAAGACCTGCCATAATGCAACCTGTTGTTACTCCTCAGAGTGATTAAAATATGACTTCACCGCACTGAAGTGTCTCTCCTCCCCCTCACACCAGCAAACACTTTCTTCTTCTGCATTTGTTATACGTTCTCATTTATATTATCTGTCTAGCTGTCTGTCCTTAGATTGTAATCTGCTTAGAACAGGCACTTTTCCTCCTTGACCATTCAATGAGCACTGCAGTTGGTGGTACCGTGGACAAATATTAAATGAACCTCTCTGAAAAGAGACAACTGTAAGCGGGAATTCTATTGTGTAAAACAAATGTTCCCATGGAAGAGAGCTAAGATACTTAACTGAACTACTTTTTACTCAAAAGACTATTCAAAATATTGAAATTCTCCTCTGCACTTTGTTTGCTTGCACAGAGACATATACAGTACATTTTTAGGGGCCTCATCCTGACAGTCTTTCAGATTCACAAGCTTCTGTTGATGTTGTAACAGGAACATGACTTGTGTAACTGTTTCAGGAAATTTAATGGGTGCATTTAAAAATAAGTCAACACCAGAAATGGGGGTTGGTCTGTGATTCCTCTTAAAAAAGCTGGTTAGATGGTACAGAGAAGATTTTTAAGCAAAACCATATTTCACCTTGCAGAGAACAGTGCATGAATGAAAAACAGGGGCTACAGGCTGACAGCATCTCTAGAGCACCCGCTTTCTGCCCTGCTGTAAATTTAAGTAACCTTGCAGCATGCAGTAACTTTGAAATTAGAACCTGTCAGAAAAGACTTTGTGTTATTTGTGTTAGCAATGCCTGAAAGTGTAGCTTTTCTGTTTGAGGATCTCCATTTAATTTTATAAAATTTGTCAGAAAAATTATTTCCTTGAAGCTTTGCTAAGCAAACAGTCCCACAGTTAAAAACCTTCTGAAAGAGAAATAAAATTGCACAAGTTGTGTTCAGGTACAGCTGTGAAAAGGGCATGCACAATTTGCTGTAAAGCTCTACTCAAACACCCTCCAATCCAGTACCCTTTTGCCCTCAGCATCCACCTTCTCCCCTGTTGAAATCAAGAATGCAGAGTGGATATTGAAATTAACTAGTACAGTAAGTGAACTGCAGAATTAGTGCCAGTCTAGCAAATTAAACAAGGGAATAACCTAAATTTTTTTCCATTTTTCCTTTTTTATTTCCAACAAATTAGAGGGCTCCAGTAGATTTTATCAAATACTGAGCTCCCCACTCTCCTTCTCAAACTGTATAAATGCCTTGAACTCCCAAAAGAACATCACCATTCCTTAGCCCCATGTAGTTCTCTTTCATTTACCCACTACCACAGCACCATTTTCAAAGACTTATTTTAGCCAAAGGGAACAAAAGTGGAAATCCTGAAAGGAGATCCGCAGATTTTTCCAGAATTTTTACTCTGCCCCCTCCACCAACTGTCCACAAGACCTCAACTCCCCCGCTGGGATATCCTTTATGGATGACTCCTGAGGCACTGGAAGATTAAAACAAAGGACAAGCCTCACAAGTCTTCCACCACAACGCTGGCCACAATAGTTTAGTCGCCCTCACTGAACACAAAAGAAAAGCCTAGCCTCACCTTTGAAGTTGTAAGCCTTAGTCAAATTCCAGAAAACAGCAGACAGACGTGACATTATATAATGTATTTTGTGAACTGCACAAGCACACACACATACTACGTGATCTGATCCGATCAGATGCAGGCGCAGAACACAGGTATCAACTACCAGGTTGAAAGTGTTTTCTTTAGAAAGTATTACTAAGCCAAACAAATAAAAATTACAAATAGCCTCATGGAACAACACTGTAAACATTCAGAAAAATAAGGAAAATGTCTCTTTAATGCATAAGCCATTCAAAATTGGGCCCCAAGTGTTGTGTGAGGCTAACTACAATAGAGCGCCTGCAGGCTGCTTCAGAACTGCACAGGCACTGAATGCAAAAAAGAACCACAGCGCTTCCATGGTGGCATCAGCTCCAATTCAAGCACAATAATAGGGCAGAGCACAGTATTCTTCACTTGCATCACAAAAGGAAAAGACCAGCAATCTCAATTTTGTGTACGTGCCTTAAAATTAATGGTAAGAAACCAACAACCCTGTTTTACACAGGGGTCCACACACAAAAGTGATAAAGCTCTGCTTTACACATGCAACAGATTAGTTTCTTGCAAATGTTCTTTCCCTATGCCTTTGCTTTCAAATAACCCATAATTTCTAGCCACTCCCATGGCACAATTTAACCCAAGTAAATCCATTTTGGTATGCCTCTGCCATCAGTTATTTGGCAGAGTACTAAATTCTAAGTATGTATTATGGAGCAAATTTTATACATAGCTATGACATTAATTGATGATGCAAATAGAAGGCCAGTTTCAGTGATAAAATTCTTCTGGTGAAAACTGAAAGCTCTACCTACTTCTCCACAACTCTGAGGATTATATGGTGTGCCAATAAATGTGCCTGTAGAATCTCTTATAGGTGTGTTTAGAAGAGGCCATCGCTGCTACCTGCTGTTTTGATGATGCAGCTACACAGAGCACGTCACCCCGAAGTTCTCTGCACATGCAAAAGGAGAAGATTTAGAAAGATGACAAATCTGACCATGTGTATGTATGGTATTAGCACTCGAGATGATATCTTGGTATAGCCATACATGTACATGTGGTTTTTTAAGCTAAAAAAGAACACTGACTCTGAGATCTTAAATGAAAAAGGAAGTAAACTTTCACTCAGTAACACCTCTACTGAGCTCTCTAGGTCTTAGATGCATTGGAATGTGGGGCTCAAGAAAATTACAGTTTAAATCAAGACTTCAAGTGACAGAGAACCTACTGGGGCAAGATGTTCAAATGGTTAATTACACTATGTTCATTATGGTACACAGGGCAAAACTACTCTGCTCAGGAGACATATTAAAGTCACTAGAGGACAACAACCTAATCTGCTAGCTCAAATTTACTTTGTGAAAGAAATTCAGGCTAAAAAGACAAGGCATACACACTCTTTCTTAAAGCAGGAGGTGGCATACTATATTCCACAAATGAGTGTAACCTCCTCTTATCTCCTTAATTATGGCCAACGTATCATCCATCTCTGTTTAAAGTATGTACCTTTCCTATGTAACCCAAAGTGAAGTCTTGGGTTTGAAAAAACTGTAGAGTTCATCATTTCAGACTGAATGAGGCAAGGAAGAGTGTACAAACAATGCTTTTAATCTGAAAATACTGAATAGCACACAAAATAATAATCTAATAACCTAATGCAATGCAAGTCCTCAGGAGCTGACACACAGCAGCTTTTTAGTAACACGAACTGTTTAGGACAAGAAGAGATTAATATTTTCTCCCAACTGAATTTCATGAGGAATTATGATAAGAATGTAATTTCCCAAGCTGACTAACAAGGCAAGTCTGTGAGGAGGCATAACACCCCTTCTGCACCCGAAATAGCCTCAAATTTATAGTTAACACACATGTTAGAGTTTAGTTTCACGTATCATCCAAAGTCAGCACTCCTGCTACATGCTGGCTTCTAACACTATTCTTGACACTTGTTTATAAACATTCAACTTTGTCTTGAGCATCACCTAAATGCTTTGCACAGGACATTTATCCTCAAGGACATCCCTGATGACTATTCTAAAATCTGGCAAGGTTATAGAAGAACAGCATGTAGGATATACTGCAGAAAAGAAATTTCAACCGCACGGGTAAAATACCTCTTCACACTTCAGCCTTGACATACGGTATATGCAATATGCAGTAACAACAAAGTGTATCAATTCAGGGGCATTGTGGTTATATTATAACAGACCTGTGTTGAAAGCTTAAGACAAAAAGATATTTTATATATTTTGATCTGAAAAGGCCCCTCTTTTCAAATAAAAATAAATACTTATACAGAACAAATGAAGAGCTTCTCTCATATCAACTATTTTCAAATAAGTTTTACTTGTAAAGCTTCTTCTAAAGCTTGTTTTAAATGGAAAACCACTTTGTCACAGACACATATGGGTTAATTAGAAATACTGTATGAAAACCAGGTTTTTGTTTGCTTTCTCTGTAATCATGATATGTGTCTTCCCAGAAGTCTTAATATGATTACAAATAAACATTTAGCCCGAGTACTGCAACTTTTGTACTGAAGCCTTTTCACACATTGAAAACATTTACAATGATGTAGGTTTATGCATGAAGTTATACAAATGCATACTCTTAAAATACTTTGAGAGTAATTCAGACAGAAATCGACCCTAAAAAGCTTTTAGTGCACACATTAGGACATTCAGCACAAAATAAAAATCACTGTAGAAGTTTGATGCAAAGCACTGTACTGGCATCAAATCACTCCTGTGGCTGAGTATTGTTCAAAGAATTTTTAAGACAAAAGCCTCACAAGGAGCATGTAACTGCAATCTTCAGCCTACGTATCTGTCAGCCCACATCTCTTTGCATCAGTTCCTTATCCTCTTCTCACTATTAATTCTTCTAAATCATTAATTGTCCCTTCAAGTTCCCACGATATTACCCCCCTGGGGTAATAGCTCCTCAGCTCCCTGCAAACCAACCTAATACCCCAACAGCTCAACACCAGCATGGCTCCACTGGCCAAGCAGAGGCAACCATAAGAAAGAGCACATGGCTTCTGACCACATTTCTCAGTCTTACAAGGGTTCTGGCAAAGCAGGATGAGCAGACATGATTGTTTCCTCAAGAGGTCATATCTTAAGTGAACTGCCTGCCACTATGCAATGGGACTGGCACCTAAGAGCACACAGTATGAGCTAGAAGGTAGGATGAAATGCAATCTTGGATACCACGCATAAGGCTCATCACACATGACTCTACCCCATAAGATGGTAACTTGCCATGTGCTCACAGCTGATCTGTCATGCCAGGTGAACTGTCAATGTGCTGAACTGCAATCTAGTGAACACTTACCTGCAGAGCATGGATGTACAAGCTTTACACTGGGGTAACTACATTGGTACATTCCTGGAGTGCTCATGTCTATCACACTGAGTTGTAGCCTGCACTTTCTGTGGTTTAACCCATCAGGAAGCTAAAACAACTGCACAGACATTCGCTCACTCCCCCTCACAGAGGGATGGGGAAAGAGAATCAAAATGGAAAAAAAGAAAAATAAAAACCCAACCAAAACTCCAGAGTTAAGATAAAGACAGTTTGATAGGACAGAAAATGATGACAATGATAATGAGACTACTAAAAGAATATACAAAACCAAGTGATCTGTAGTAAAGTTTCTCACCACCTGAACCCAATGCCAGGCTACTGCTTGAGCCACCCTTCCACCTGGCAAATCCTCTAGTTATATACTGAGCATGATGTCATATGGCATGGAATATCCTTTTGGCCAGTTTGGGTCAGCTGTCCTGGCTGTGTCCCCTCTCAGCTTCTTGGTACCCCTTGTCTTCTCACTATGAGAAGCTGAAAAGACCTTGACAGCTTGACAATAGTTACAAACATCAGCGTTATCAACATTATGCTCATCTTAAATCCAAACCACACCACTAGAACAGCTGCTACCCCTACCAAACCAGGACAACACCCAAGGAAAAAAAAATCCTAAATAACCCCATGTGAATGACCCACATATGGGATGCTATCCATTAAGTGTCAAACACAGAGACATTATGGGCTGTTTTTGAAAGAGTACATTCTGTTTAAATATTCAGTTTTGCACAGAGGTCTTAAACAGGCTAATTTCTTGGCTAGGGAAGTAGATTGTCATATGGGTCACAACCTCATGAAACAGGCTATCATGTATCTGGAATTTCTCACATATACAGGTTTTTTCAGACAGAAAAGCAAAATAGTCTTGTATTCTAGATTCAGCCAAGATTTGCAGGTATCCAAGTAATGCAGGCTGGGAAATGCCAGGCATGCTCAGATACATTTGTGTTCAGGCCATCCAACAAATCCAGTATATCTGCAGTATGCAACATTTCTGTACACAATCAGATTATCACTAGTGATTTGTGTTTCAATTCCTAAACACATAATACCGCTTTATTCTAAGAAGTTAATTAGGCCACCCTTGATCACTGGCAGAATGAGCCTGCTCAGCAACTTTTTCAAAGATGAGATGTGTGGAGAACGTGTTACTTTGAAAGGCTACACACAAAAATCAAATTATGTCCACACTTCAAATGATTTTGTATAGTTAATGTTAGGGTTTGGGATGTTTGCTGTCCACATCATGTCATTATGTGGAAGTGTAAAGAATGATAAATCAATACAGTTACTTGAAATGATGAATTAATACAGTTACTTGAATGTAAACTTGAAAACTAATGGTAAGACACTACTGGTCAAGTACAGGAAGTCAAGGAAAAGCAGCACATGAGAACAGTTTGCCCAGAGCATGAAGCAAACTGAAGCACCAGCATGTAAGAAATGTGCCACCACCGCATGAACAGGCTGCGCTTTGGGTCAGACATGTGACTAGTGTCAGCACAGACAGTAAAGATCTCCTCTGACATAATTAAGCCTGTCCTAATGTTGCAGAAAACATCTGCTGGATTCACTGGTCCCAGAGAAGCAACATTTCAAATTCCTTTAGATGAAATGTGAGAACCTCAGTAAGGAACATGGATGGTAAAGCCAGAATTCAGTTTCTGAGCAGCTAAGTTCCTGGGTCTCAAGTTAAAAAGGAAATAACTTTCTGATAGACATGTGAAAGCTGGATGCAAGCTTGGCTTTTGCATTGGAGATATTTAAGATGAATAAAATCTTACCATCTGATAATGATACAAGTGGTAATACTTCATATCAATCCTAGGCATAATACACTCCTGCATATCTCAAATCATTGTGAGTGCCATGACAATAGGTAATTTTGCAAGTTGCTGAGCTTCTGCTGAGCACAGAAGACCTCTATTAAATAAAAGCTATACATTAAAATCTATCTTTAAAAGCATTTTCCTCTCTTTTTGGTAAGCTCTTTTTTTTTTTTTTCCCCCAGAAGAAAGTAATTATTACCTATCCTTCCTCCCCTCACATATCCACTGAAATAATGAAAGGGAAGCTGTAGTACTGATCTAGAATTAAGAAGTTCTGCCTGAATTACAATTTAAAGCAAATTTTATTTCAGTCTTTATCTAATTAAGAAAATTCTATACATTTCTTCAACATGTATAAGCTAGTAACCCCCCTATCATACGTTACACTGCAGAGTTTAAATTTAATGAACTGAAAGGAATGCCCAAAAATACCCCAAACCCCAGATTTGGGGAGATATTACAATTTAATAACTCAAAATATAAAACCTTAAAATTACTAGTATTATAATTATTACTCTCTTAGCAACATAAATTGTCACTTCAATTGCGGTTTGCATGCCTATATTAAACGGGAGGCCAAAGTAAAGAGAGAATGTCATTTTAGCATGCTTACCTAGACCTGCATAATTTTCAAACTTCAAAAAACAGTTACAAAACAGACATCTCTACAGGTAAAATAAAAACAAAATGAAAATTCCCCATGGCTCAGATCCAGCCATCAGACAAATTCAAAGAATCAAAAAACACGCATTTGAATTGCTCCTTTACAAGTGTCCAGTAAGACACTTTGTGAAAATTACTGGTTTTCAAATGATATTTAAGTCTTACTTCGAGAGGAAAAACTCTTTCAAAGAATAATAGATTTTTTTTTATTCTATCTTCAATGGTCAGATTTCCATAATATGAACTGCTTGATAGTCACTTTCCCTTTAAATTATTTTTTAACCATACAGGCAGTCACATCTGATTTCTGATTCTCCTTACCTTACTTTTCCTTTCAATTACTTCAGTTCTTAATACGAACAATAAGAGTGCTCATTGCATGTCCTCTGTGGGACTCCTGGAACTTAGATACTCAATAGACAGGTGCATAGATAAGGATTCAAAGTCTTTGTTCCACTGTCCAGACAGAATATGTTTAATCTTTTTTCTACCTTTTCTATGCCATTTAAACTTTAACCTAGTAGTAACTTTTACTGCCTTGATTCACAATTCAAAGGTATAAAGATGAAAAGTCCTTGCCTTGGAACGTAGCTTGAAAACTTCATTCTTAGTCTGTATTTCTTTTGAACTTCTTCTTGTGGTTTTTGTCTTTATTTTTCCAGGGTGCCAACTTTACAGTATAGGACTTTCCAAACCTAACAGCAGGGCTAGTTGGAAGGAAGAAAAGTAGAGCAAATTTGCCCAGAATCATCTCACCTTAATAGAAAATATTTAAATTACTGACCAGGGTTGAATAGAGGGTAGTCAGTCCATTTTCCCCCATCTTTTTTTAAATATGCCACTAGTGACAGACTCTCGCATATAATCATAAACATACACATTGAACCATGAAGCATAGGACAAAGACTCAATGTAAAAGTATTAGAAGAAACGTGTTCTGTACAGCCCAAAACACATCAAAAATAATTGCACAGAAGCATGATATATACATAATGTATTTGGGAACCTAAATGAAGAAATCTTCTACAACAGCTGAGATGTTAATGAGTACTTCTTTCAGAGCAGACAAATACACACATTTCTGGAAAATTTAAATACCTTCCAGGACTGTGAAAGGTGGTGCTGCCGTATGTCACACTGATTCAGTCACGATTCAGTGATCATGCTGATTCAGTAATGCACCAAGCTGCTAAGCGAGGTGCCAGAGGCATGGGTACACATGCTGATCTGGCACCCTACTCCAAGGGGACTGGCCACCAACAGAAGGACGGGACACCAACCAGCTCAGTTTGCCAGAGGTCACCTGCAGGAGCCCATCTTGCTATTTCAAACTTTGTATGGGAGCTAGCCTAAGAAATACAAGGTTTCTCCTATTTTTAAAGTGTATTGCCTTTCCCCTCTCTTGGTTTAGGGAGGAAATAATGGGCATTACACACCATTTCCAATTATGCTTTATTTGAACTGCTTTTCAAAGCTATTAGCTGGAAGAGCTCACTTTTGTAGCTCCTTTAAGACCTTTTAACAAGACTGTCATTCAGCTATGAAAAGCAGCATTGCCTGCCCACTGCTAAGGAAAAAACCCAGCAAGGCCAGGAGGATGCTCTGCACCTCTCCCAGCATCACTCCCTGGAGTCCAATTACCATATCCTGCAGTCAGGCTAGGCGAAGAGCAATCTGCACTTCTGGGCATGGGACTCACTCAGGTGACCCCACAAAAATAAAACCAGCTTTATATAGCCAAAGCCAAGTGGTTTGTGTTCCTTGGAATGAGGCAACCTGCAGAGACTGCTGATCCAGCTTGGCTGCAGAATTTTGCAGGACCCAACAACACTTTCCAAGACCAAGATACATAATTTCCACCCATACAACATGAGCAGTATTCACACATTTAATATGCAATGATTTTAATAAGTGCAAGGCAAAAAGATAGTTGTGTCTGTCCATCCATCCTTTAATCAATTACTAAGCTTTCATATCAGGAAATGACATCCTATCCCCACTCTTTAAGGAATTATCAATAAATCTAGAAATTATATATTGTGAAAGCTAGCCTGAGTATTTCTTAGCATCATACTAAACTTACTGCTTTGCGAATAAAACCTGAAAGTTGCTTCAAGAAAATACTCATTGCCTATAAATGATAGCATATCTTTCTAACTAATTCAGAGTTACTGCAGCACTGTTCTTTACTGAAGGGAGATCAAATGGATGACCCCCTTCAACAAGGTGAAAGCCATCAGGAATGCAAGATTACAGCATGCATACTGTCAGGTATCAATGTGATTACCAACATAAATCCTAAAGCTATAAAAAGCATTTAAAGTAATTATGTAAAGGATATGCCCTCACACTCCATCATTTAAAAACCATTTAACTCATAATTTAAATTTACTAACAGATGTAAACTCTTTCCAAACACAAAACTGATGTCCATCGCTACATTCTCCATGCCTTTAAAGACATTTCAATTTTAATTTATAGAGCCATACAAACTTTTGAAGTGCTTCATTCACCATTCAGTCCAGATTTATAGCCTGGCAACCAAAAAGTTAAAGGGCATACATACCCAGTACTTACTAACTTCTGTCATTAAAAAATAAGCCATCAGAAAAGATCTTCCTTCCCTTAATCATGAAGGACTTCAAGAAACACCACATAGAACAAATGGTAGCTCTGGAGAATTCAAAGGTACTATTCTAGTTATCTCAAAAGTCATAAGCCTTAAGAGTACAAGTTAACTCTGTCTTCAATGAGGGGAGGTGGTAAATCAGAAGTTATTAAGAAAAGTCATGAAAGACCAAGGACAATATAGGTTTGGAAAGGAAGAATTCTGCATGCAGTTGAGCATGCACTACCTCTTGGACCTTGCAGTGCTACATGTTCAGGCATCCTCCACAACCAGGTCATCAACAGCAAGATCCTCAGACTTCCAATTCCTCTCTCTTCGTTCCTCTGATTAAATGCTGCAGCTCTTGCTGCCTATCCTGACTCTTTGTATTTCTAGGATGCTTCTAGATAAATACTAAGAACAGAAGTTACTCAGAAAACAAAATAATAATAACCAATAAAACAAATAAAAACCAACTAATTACCTAAAAACCTTTATGGGCATGACCATGACCCATAAATCAAACTGCCACATTTCCTACAAAAACTTACGTCTACTAGTTTGTAACAGAGTTTGGTTTTCATGTAACTTTTTTAGCTTATTCAAACTAATATACAGTCCATACAGACCGTACAAAAATTGAGGTCTGAACATTTCTCATTTAGAATTATACCATCACCTGAGAAACATGGAAGTTTATACAAGAATATTGAATGAATTCTGGAAAAAGTCCACAGAGATACTTTCAGTGCTCTAGGATGTCTATAAAGAAGGCCTGACAAGTTTTAAGTTCTGTTATCTATTTGATTCATACCTGAACATTTTTTAGGTATGCTAAGCCTATTCTTCTCTGAGTTTTCTGCTTGATTTACAGGTGATATAATTTCAAATTTAAGACTTTAACAAATACTTTTCTCTGAAACATTACCCAGAGATATGCTTAGATATTTTATGCACAGGTATGAGTCAAAGAAATCCACAAAATTCAGATTTTAAATCACTTATTCCCATCAGCATACTCAGGTCTTCATTTTTGTTATGCTCATGCTGGCACCAATTATTTAATTTTCCAGCTTTCACACTCTGCTCTAGACCCCTTGAATTCTAATTAAAAAACCCAAAAGGAACATCTATGACAAGTTTTACATTAATTCTTTACTTCATAAAAAATGAATCTATTTTTAACCTTATTGGTCTCTTTTTAAAAAAATAGTTTGCTAAAAGATGGAAAGAAAAGAACTCACAAAGTTATTTTCCATTACATTTATGATTCCCCCTCTTCCATCCTCTTGGAAGTAGAGAAAATTCACATGTTTTCTGCATGTTCTGAGTCACTCAAGTAATATAGTCACTTCTAAAGTAATTTTGAACAATGTTGAAATTTTAAAGCACACAAATCATAGAATCACAGAGGTTGGAAGGGACCTCAAGAGATCATCGGGTCAAACCCCCCTGCCAAAGCAGCTCCCCAGCTCATATTGCACAGGGAGGCATCCAGATGGGTCTGGAATATCTCCAGAGAAGGAGACTCCACCACCTCCCTGGGCAGCCTGTCCCAGGGCTCTGTCACCCTCACTGTGAAGAAGTTCTTCCCCATGTTGGTGCGGAACTTCCTGTGCTCCAACTTGCAGCCATTGCCCCTTGTCCTGTCTCCACAGACCACTGAAAAGGGGCTGGCCAATTCCCCCTGCATCCCATGCTTAAGATATTTATAGACATTAATTAGGTCCCCCCTTAGTCTTCTCTTTGAAAATAACGACTTGAATCAAGTAGTCAATATATATCAGATAGTCCTAAAAATATTAATATTTATTTGGAGCCAGAGTTGCCTATTTGTCATCTTTTTTTTTTTTAATAATTGTAGCTGTATTTAGTAGTCTTCAACAGAAAACATTGCATTGGAATCAAAGAGTGCAGCACATTTGGTGTAACAAAGTTAAATGCATTTATTTCCAAGTGCTCAATAGATTTCAAAAAAGCTCCTTTATTTACTCTTTTTATGAAAGTGAAAAGTCCTAATCAATGTATTTCCCTCTATATTCATCCAAATACCAGACACATAATTATATCTCAGACACACTCATGATTGTCTTCAATACAGAGGCAGCCTAAAGCGGCAGTAGTCAGTAGACTAGTAAAACTAGGATACAGATACATGCACCATACAGTTTACAAAACTGTCACCAGCAATAGATTCTGTAGATTGCTTCCAACAGGCTAGCGTTCATTCTGGCTTCATCTATGACTTTCTGTAGGTTTTGTTGCTACAGGCAATAAACTCTCAAAACATCCCAGCTGGACCAAGCAAAACAGCTATGTCCTGTACTCTTAATTCAGAGACAGATATTTAGCCTTTTACAGTCTATCCTCAAAGGTATAGCAGAATCACAGTTGCCTTGTAAGTTTACCACTATTACTGTGTTTTCTTTGCATCATGTTAGCACACAGGGCAAAAGTGTTGCTCAGGGCTTAACGTGTTGAACACCAATGCACACAGAAAAGAGAGACTGCCTCCCTCTTAAAAATATCAAGCGAGACAGCCAGGCAGTGACCAACTTGGTTTCTCAATCAGTTACTTCAAAACCACCTTCACAAAACCTGTATGATATAAGAGGAATGAAAACCATGTCTTAACCTCAAGCTCTATGCAGGCAACAGAATTGTTGTGGGCAGTTATGAAAGCATTCTCCAGTACAATCATTGACTGATGTGCTGAAACTATGATAGCCAAAAAATAAATTTTAAAAAAAGGGAAGCGATTACAGAAGATCATGACGTTATCTAAAAGAGACTGCAGATTTAGTACTGTTAACCTGGTTAAATTGGGTGAGAATTATACACAGACATTCTAATCTCTTCAGAAGGAATCACTGAGCTGAAAAATTGCAGTACTTGAAAAGATCCCTTCTGGTGTCCTCTTTTCTTTGGTGATGTATACATCAAAACCAGTTAAAATTCTGTAGGCTTTAAGATATTAACTAGATGTAATATCACAGAATGATCAGGGTTCAAAGGGACCTCTGGAGATCATCTAGTCTAATCCCCAATATACCACAATTCATAAAATTCAAAGTATGCTAAGTGTCAACAAGAGGAGATACTACATCACATTTATGTATCCCCTAAGCATCTACTACTGCACACTAACTACTGGGACAAGACCTTTGGGATGAAGTTATACCCATGTCCTTAGCAATGCTGAAACCAGGTGAAAGCACTGCCTTCAACTGTAGCCATTGCTCCTTATCAGAGGTTATTTACCTGATGCAACTAAATTTAGAAGTGTGACCAACCGACTCAAGTCCCTGGTCCCCATCATAAAGAGATGATGGTTGTGATCTCAACCAGAGAGACTGAGTTAGGCAGCAACATCATACACAGTCACATCTGGCATGAAGGGGGAGTTTCCCTTAACAAATACCCAGCATTGATCAGGAAAGCCTACTGGAAGTGGGGATTTTTAGCAAATAGTTTCCCCCGTATTTCCCTGACTCATTAGTACTGCCAGCAGTGGAAGGAACAGTTCCCTGTTCCATGCTATGGTTGGTGTATCCTGACTAACAGCTACTCCAAATGTATTGAACAGAGAAAGGAAAACGTGAAAGGCAAAGGACATCCTTGCCTTGGGCCGCTTCTGATGGGTGGCATTCAAATAAAGCATATGGAAAATTGTAGAACAGTTGGGCAGAGGTCATAAACTGATACATGAAATTAAATTTCTCAACTACTACAAAATGATAGTCCCAAAGAACCCTATTGACTGCCTTCTCTGAACCTAATGGTAGGAGGCAACAACTTTTATTCTCTCAGTTAACGTGATCAATGTGTTTAATGCTTCTTAAAGTTTATGAATTGTAGCTGCTCTTGGAGTAGAGCCAGACTGGTCAGTGAGGGTGAGCTGGAAGGGCTGCTACAATTTTCACTCATATTTCACAAGGTAGCTTAATTATTTTGCCCAGCAAGGCTTTTTGATTAAATATTTGATACACACAGAATAAAAGAAAAATACACAGCACTTGCACCCAGTTCTGGACAGCTCCTGAAATGTTTCTAGTGGCAATTGCAATAGAACTTCTGGCTATTTCCATTTCCAGCTTATTTTTTATAGAAAGCATTAGTGAACTTCCATTAACAGGATTTGGGTGTCCTTACAAGGTGAACTGCTCTATTAGAAGGGTCTTCTGAATCCCTTGAATGGCACTGTAGGTCCAGAAAGCACATGTAATGAACACTCCTCTATTACATACTGCTTACAGAATCTTTGAGATGAAGCTTGTCTTTCTACACAGACAAATTTCTGTTGGGTTCAATTGCCTTTTCTGAGTTTGAATATGACTGAAGCTCAGTGCCACCTAGATCCCAGTAGACTCTAGTGGGTGTTGGAATAAGTTCATAAAAAAAGGAAACGCAACATGAATTCTCAAGTCATCCCTGGGTCTCCTCTACCACATACATTATTTTCAATCTTTCACAACTTCTCAGAACAGTAGAGAAATTTCTGCAGAACAGTAAAGTGAGAGCATTCAAATTAGTTTTCATGTACATGGTAAAATCAAACCAAAACTCATATTGGGTCAATAAATTTGCACAGATGTCCCCCATTTAGCCACATTCCCATTCTGAATGTTTTTGTCATTACTTTTTCTCCAAAACTTCTATCATGACTATCACTACTACTCACTTTTCAACCCCTTTTATACATCAGAGCAATCCCCAACGTTTCTATCTGAAACAGCCTACCCCTCCAATAAACACGCTTTTGTTGAGAGGATGTGTCAAATGATTTATTAGCTTGGATCAAGGGATTTGTCTGGATTTCTGCATGATGTTGCATGTCCCAAATGCAGGACTAGATGATGCTTTTTAATGGTGTGCTCAACAACAGGGAAGGGAGGAGGGGAAAAAAATGGAGAAAGAAAAATACCCTTTGCAGATGTAGATTTACACTTACTGCCTAGTCATCTGCAAAGTAAAAGGAAATAAGTTGTATTGTGAATCCATTCAGATGGGTCAGATGATACAGAAAATAAATACTAATTTCATAATGCTGCATACAGAAAACATCTACACAACACCACAAGCTGTACTGGTGACTGCTTCCAGGTTCAATTTAAAGTGTAACCTTGAATAAATAGATAATGCTTTAACTTGGAGGTCCAGCACCTGCTGGGCACCCCTCTCTGCGTGGGTAGGAATTCAGTACTTGAACACAGAGGTATTTCCCAGAAGCCTAGGTCAGCGACTGGCAGTAAAGAGTCCAATGATGGCCACAGCAGCCAGAGCCTGAGACAGAAACTGAAAAGGTCTTCAGAAGAAAACCAGATGATATTAACCCATTGCACTGAGGAATGCAGTGTAAGAGCTTCCTGTTTTGGGAGACTTATTGGGTATTAGGCTTTACTGCAACATTGGTGCGATTTCTGAAGAATAAAGAACATGTGCAGCAAAGTGCCCAGGAAACTACTGGAAGCTGTTGCACACATAAGCCAAAGAACAACAGCTCAGTCATCACCACACTATCCACACCACTTTAAACACTACCACAGCAGTTGTTTGAACAGAAACCTGATACTTGACATTCCTTGGGACTAATCCCAGGAGGAACTTCTCATTTCTAGAAAAGTGGCATAAGTCAGCAGCAGTTACCAGTGCAGCTCCCATATGCTAAGAAACAAACACTTTTCCATAAGAGAGGCCAAATTTGAATTTTCCCTGGTATTTAATAAGCACCTTTATTAGAGACACAAAGTCTACCACTTCACTAAATATGAATCATTACTTTTGCAGTTCTAGTGATGTTTACTACTGCCTAGATCTCAGAGCTTTTTTACCATCACTTAAGTAAGCTAGCTCCACAACACTCACCCTGTCTACTTCGCACCCCAATAAGGCATCAGGTATCCAGGTCATTTACTTTGCGGCTTGTGTCATGGATGAAGGATGCCCTGTATGGAGGCTCACTCAGCTGCTTTAGTCAACTGTATTAATGCATAATGTGACTTTAGTCAACTTAGTCTGATAGCCTTTCTTGCCATTCATCTCAACAGCAAACAAGACCCTTACTATGGGAAAGCATATCATGACTTGTAACAGCCAACGTCCTCAGCTGTACACAAAAGGAGTTTCAAACAGCACAATGAAAAGTAACAGCTTAAACAAAACCATGACATCTCAAATCTGGTATCCCCTCTAAACTGATGTGACCCTTTACTGTTTAGTTTAAGAAATTTTGGGGTATGTTATCCTAACATGGTAGAGTAAAATTATATGTTAGTTTGGTTTTTTTCCCTGAAGGATAACTGAAAATAAAAATCAATGTCCAAGATTCTTCTCAGAAAGTCAAATTTCATTTTAGAAAGCTGTATTTATGGATGGTATTATTTGGGCTTTTGAATCCAGCCTTTGTTCTTTACCCTTTTGTCACATGGCCATGATCTGAAGAACTAAGGACAGAAAGACTTAATAAATTTCTTCATATTAATTAGCAAGAAGATAATGGTACAAAGGAAGTTCTACCTTGAAACAAGTCATTCTTTAGAACTAAGAAAAAAGTATATGCACAGATAGTGGTGAGAATAAAGCTGATCTTAAAGAAATATTCTAAAACATCCAGACTCCTGAAAACATAAAACAATCAGAGATGAGAGAATACTAGAAGCACAGATAAAAAACACAGTGTAAAAGCTTAAGCAAAGAGGACGAGGAAAGGTAAAAGATCAAAAACTAAGTCAACCTCAAAGTAGACACCCAATATAAAGAAGAAAAATTTTACAGTTTATGTAAGAATTAGTAAATGTTCTTCTAAAGAAATGTTTTGTAACTTAAAGGAAGGTTTGCCCATTTAGCTAGAAGCCTTTTATGTGTAACTCCATTATTAAGGATTATCAAGAGAATTACAGTAAAAGCTATCTTCCTCTCACTCAGAAAGTTCATCTACCATAGAGTGTCCTTCAAAATTATTGTAATTGTAGGTCCTTTTATGAAAGCTTAAAAAGATGACTGAAAATACAGCACAGCCTCTGTTACAGAGTGCATTAAAAATAAACAGGACATGTTTTAATCTACTTTCTGTCTAGCCAACTTAGAGACACTGTGGGACCCAAAATAACTCAGCTTTACAATTTTTATTGAAAAGACACTGATAAAGTGTCAAAAAACCTAAGAAAATCACACAAGAAAAACTACTTACATATCATTTCAAATGCTCTCCTCTCACTCTATGCTTTAGAAACTTTACACTATTCAATTTAGGTGCTACAGATGTAGACAAACCTTCCAAAGGAAGCCGTTACTGTCTTTTGTTGCTCCTCCTCACAGCAGTTCTGCCTCTTCTGGACAGCCAAACCAACATTGCTCTACATGACTAGAGTATAGACTCTGTTCAAGGTAGTCTGAGCTTTGATACCTAGATTCCAAGAAGGCTGGAACCCAGCAGAAGTGTCAATTTCTGCTAGCTTGCTTTCAACACACCGCCAGCAAACACAGTCCAGAAAATTGAATTCAACAGTGTATTTCTGTGTTTATTTATAAAGCCTTTGTCAGAATCACAAACAAGAACATCCAAAGCAGCAAGCCCACAACACTCTATTCCAAATTTTAGAATTATCAGTACAATGAAGAGCTCAAGATCATGCTGCACTGCACACCTTTGATGGTTGCAACACACATTTCAGCAATAACCCACACATCACTTTCACCTCCAGATTGTTCAGAAGTCATTTAATGAGGAACTTATACCCACACTAGCCTACAAGATGGGAATAATGCTTAGGGAAATGCAATGTCAAATTTAAGCATTTTGCAATTAAGGTAAATGCTAAATCATGTTAATTCCAATAATCTCTCAAGAAGTCTTTCCTACTGCTCTCAAAGGAGGACAGAAACATTTTACATTAGCCATCAAACACAAATAAAAAATTCAAAGCTAAAGCATTTCAATAAAGACAGGGATATGTAGCTTGGAGCACTGATGACTGTCTCGAAGTTGGCAAGACCTTCCTAAGACCTGTTCATACTGCTGCAATCACTTGCAAAAAACTTGAGAAATAAAAATTAACTGTCTCATTTATGGTCTATTGGAAGACTGTAGCAGAAACAAGCCAAATACCAAAAATGATAGTCCATCACCATAATCACAAGGCACTCTAATCTGTGATCTTCTGAATAATAAACTCAATTGAACAGGCATTATTCAACAAACACCACCAAATGCCAAGACCATGGAGGTTTTGGCAACAGCAACATTGCTTAACCACACACAATTTTTCTGAAAGCTATTAAGGACAAAAATAAGTGTTCCTTGCCACCAGGTTACATAGAGTAACCTAAATTATTTTCTACTGCGTAACAAGAGATACAAGCAAAACTTTTTCTCCCCTCACTTGGATTATTAATTTATTTTAGTTCACTTTTTACATGCTTAAAGATGCTAAAATAGATCTAGCAACATTTTCACTTGACATTCACAGAGTTGTAGGGGTTGGAAGGGACCTCCAGAAATCGAGTCCAACCCCCCTGCCAAAGCAGGTTTCCTAGGCTATCTAGCACATGTAGTAGAATCCTATTCACCTGAAGTGGAATTAAAAAAATAAAAAATTGACAAAGGTAGAGTGGCCTCAATATCTCAGGATAACCATACACACAACCCTCCCCCAAAACAAACCCCGAAACTCCCCAAATAACACCCCCACACACACACACACATCAAAACCACCTCTCAAAACTCAAAAAAATGCAGTTTAGCTCCAAGGAAGATTATACAAATCCAGATCAGCAAACTTTGCACATATAGGTTGAGGTCCTGCTGTCGGATTTACAGAAGTCCATCAAGGGAAGAGCAGGAGAACACTGGCTGCTGGAATGTTACCCCACAAAGACCATACGCCTCCCTGCTGTAGGCCCCTCTAAAACACATCCAGCACAGCCTAGAAATCAATTTGTAGAACTATTCAAGCCTGCCCTCTTAAATGACTGCATGAGGTGGAAAAGGAAGTAGACTGTTTACGAATAACTGGCTATGCCCACATTGTTTGTGCTTAGCCTGGGGAAAGAAAGGTTTTATTTGTTTGGGGGGTTTCATGGATGTTTGAATACATTCTAAAGCAACAGTTATTGTTTGAAAACACAGGAACAGCTGTGTGTTCTACAGTCATACATTACAGTGAAGGCTGATAATTTTTAAAAAGTAAATCATAATCCCCACAAGTAACAGAGCTCTCTAAATTAAAAAGCTCCAGCACTCCTCTCAGCCAGGAGCATGTGTATGACTAGTAACTGTGGCTGCAACAGTGCACACGTGCACACACACACACACTGGTATGGTAGGGGGAAAAGAGCTAATAATTGGGTCCTACTGATTCAGTGTACGAGCTTTTCCAACCTTGAGCAAGATCTCCACAGGAGATACCCACCACAGAGCCAGATCTGTGGACTTCTGTGCCACAAATGTAGTGGTGCTTTGCTGCTTAACAGAACTCGGTGAGATTAAGATAAAATGCTTCCTCTCTACATGGTTCTTTCAACAAATCAAGGATTTTGCATGTGACAATAGGCAGTTAAACCATTTATTTCCTTTTTTTGGTAAATGAATATAATTGTTTTGATATTAAAAACTACACTACTTGTGAAAGCAATGAGTATACTGCAGCATACAGCAACTTCTGACAAATTAACACATGCAATTAGAGAACAAGCTATTAGTTGAATGCACTCTCTCCTTACAAAAGAACACCAAGATTGTCTCATTTTCACCTCATACTTACTCACTTGCCAGAACTGCATGTAAAAGCCTTCTCTTCTCTTCACAACAGGATCAAGAAATCTCCCCTTGAAGAAGGTAGTAAGCAATACAGTGTGCCATTCAAAAGAAAATTTACATGGTGTGTAAAATAGCAGAGAAGGCATTCCAATGCACCCCTCTTCAAGCAGTGACATGCACTGCAAAGGCTCAGGTGTATGGGGAGACAGAACGTAAGGCACATCTGGCCTGACCAGTGGGATTCAGAGGATACACTGCCACCCTCAGCACGAGCAAGAAACCTCCCTCTCGTCACCTGCAACTACAGCACCCTATTTAAGGTCTTCGTGGAGGACTACGACAGACCAAGGGGATCTGACTAATGCCATAGCCAGCAAGGATCTTTGTGACAGGAGTACCTAGCTTTTGATTACACTGAGCCATGTAAGGTTTATCACATAAGCACTATCACGACGGAAGACTTTCCCAGTATCTGCACAGCTATATCAGGAAGGATACTGGATTTCAAAGAAGAATCAGGAAACACATTCCCACAGAAGTTACTACATACTTTTCAGCAGAAGGCAGAAACGGAACTTCTGCTGGGGGCAGAGAACCAAACCAAAAAACAACCCCAAAGACAAAAACCCAACCAAGTTAACAGCAGACTCCTACTGTTCAGAGCTTGTACACTAATCAGGCCCTAGTGAAGTGAAACAATAAAGGTATAGCAAAATAGATACTCAGAGATTTCAGTGGTGTTTGCTCCATTGCCAAATTCTTTGTTACGTGAGCAATCCCAACTGGAATCCCTGCTCTGAACAACTGCAAGGAACTGAGATTGCTACATAAAGTTAGGGGATAACATTTTTTAATCATGACTGTAAGGGGAGCATCTGATCTAGCCTAAAAAATTAGATGGCTTCATCCCTGGAACTCTAGGACTAAATTTAGCAGCTTCTCTGTAACGTCTTGCATCATCCTGGAAAACTGGACACCCTATAACGAGTGCAAAAGGCAACAGAACATGCTTCTTCATGCAATCCTTCCTGGAGGTCATCTCAAGGCAGGCAAAAGCCTGTGACTTCAAGGAAGGAGACAGAGCCAAGGAATCACTGCTTATCCCCAAGGATTTGGCCTATGTTTCACAGCAGTCTCACAATCCAAGGAAGTTGATGCTTGTTGCTCCGGAAGCGCTGAACAGCTCTGCTGGTCAGGGAGGCAGGCTGATTTTCATGATTAAGTAAAGCAGTCCTCTCATTTGCCCAAACTCATGTGTTGGTTGCTGGGTTTTTTTCTCCCCTTAAAGCAAATATTATTAAAACTCAGTAGCCAACACTATTAGTTAAAGTCATCACCCTAAGATACTGTATTCCACAGCACATAATTGCTAAACTTCCAGCATTTTGGTGGAAATATTCTACCTGCTACATCTGTTTCCAAGAGCAGGGGGTTGCTGGGAGGGTGGAGAGGATGTGACAACTTCCTGGTACTGTCACAAAATCTTTTTCATCAGGAAGCTCCACGATTAACAAATTTTATGAAGGATTTGAGAAGCAATAAATAAGGCTTGCAAAAGCAACCTTAAACAGACCCCGACGTTGTTGCTTTGTGTGAAACAATGAAGGCAGTTCTGGAGGCAATGTAACCAACAAAAGCAAAACACAGTGGCTACTGCCAAAACTCACAGCTTGACAGAAACATTAGAAATTAAGTTTCCAGACTTACTTGATATGGCAGGAAGTGAAGAAAGCAAATAAATCCAGAGCCACAAAGCATTCTTGGGGCATGTCTGACAATGGAACCTAGATCCCCCTTCAACACCTCAAGTTAAAGGTAAATATATCAGCATTAATAACTGTTATAATTATCCCAATCTCCCCCCACCCAAGGCTGCTCTTTGGCGTATTTTTAAATCCAAAATATTATTTTTTGTTTGCTACAGACCACTTGATTTCAGGAAAACAGAAGTTCTGCATATTTGAAAAGAAGGCTTGATAAAACATACAAATATTAAATGTTTTGGTTTTCTGTTATCATAAAAAACAGGTAATTCTTCAGCCCCACCATTCAGGAATTTATACCATACTCATCCCTGTGTAACTTAACCAATCTTAACTGTCCCGATATAGGTGGCAATATCTCAGGAGTGAAACACTAACTCAAAGACACTTTTTTTTTAAAGAGACAGAGCTCTCCTACTTTTACAACAACACACACCAAATATATCACTTCAATTTGCACTCTTAAGTAATATACACAAAATAAAACAATGGTGTTAACAAGGAGAAAGATAATGTTCATGGAAGTGAAGAATTACGTGCAGCCCATATCACCAGCAGAGTTTACCATCTATAAATTAGCCTGAATTTAATTCAGGCACTGTGATAATAACACCATCTACCTGCTCAGCTACCATGAGAATGATATTAATGGAATTACCCAGACAATCTGGACACATAAAATATATTTTAGAGGCTGTTTCACAGTGAGGTCACCCAGTACTAAAGGCTGATGGACTAATTTTGCTAGGAGATTTCAGTGCTCTAGTTTACAGAAGATTGTGTCACATGAGAAAAATCTCCTGGGAAACTTGGCCTTAGGGAAGAGAATGTCAGTAGGTGAAGATTGCTAAAGCTGTGCAACTAGAAGCTCAAGGCAACATGCTGACAGCATAAACTGTTCGTGAAGCATACTTGGAACAAACCATATTAAAAGACCAAAAAATTGCATGATGATGGCCATTAGATAGCTTTAACGTGTCAATCCTCAAATCACAAAGGAAGGCTAATATGCAGCCTCAACCTTCCTCAGCAGTTTTAGAAACACAGATGGTGCTGATATTAAGCGCTACAAATGGGACAGTCTGAAGGTTTTTCAGAATGACTCCAGGAAGTCAATATGCAAAACAAAAAAGGAAGACAGCAAGCAAGCTAACACAAAACCCCCAACAGTTTGCTTTAGTTGTTAGAGGACATTTTTAAAAGTCACAGAG
The DNA here is from genome assembly GCA_027925045.1 of Hypotaenidia okinawae. NCBI lineage: Eukaryota > Metazoa > Chordata > Aves > Gruiformes > Rallidae > Hypotaenidia > Hypotaenidia okinawae. Next base: position 7,322,466 of record BSDF01000013.1, on the reverse strand, counting down.
AAAAAAAATTAGAAAAGCTGTAGGAAATACCTTTTAAAAAAAATCTGACAGAATCAGTAGGGGATGCTGGTAACTAATGAGAAAATGCAGGCTAGCTAGAGAGGAAGATCAGGTCAGAAATGCCAGATATGATGGAAGAACTATGATGTGACAGTGGAGGCCCTGGAGACAACAGACAAAGACAGAAAAAGCAGAGAAAGAGACAGTGCTCAAGAGATGGTGCCGAGAGAGAGAAAAGAGCAGGTTTTCTAGCAGGGAGAGGGAGGGGGGAAATCTGAGAACCCAGAGAGAGAGCAAATATCTAAGAACCCAAAACTGTTTGCCAAGGCTATTTACACTGATTTAATCATGCAGAGTTGACAGATCTCAAACCAGGAGCATAGTGGGGAGGGAACAGTGAAGATAAGAACAGGCAAGAAGGTAGATGGTAGATTGCATAAGTTTTTGAAAGAGCTTTTGCTAAGGCAGTTTTAAAGAAAGGTGGCCACCATATGCAGCAGAGATCTTGTGAAGGATGAAAGGAAGAAAGAGCGAAGCTACAGATCATGCTGATGCCAAACAGACAATGAGCATGGAGAAAGCAGCCTCAGAAAAACTAGAGAAAATACTAAATCCAAAAGAGAGGGATAAGAAAGGCCACCCAAGAACACGAGGAATCAAAGTACTAAAGAACAGCAGATTAGAGGACAGAAAAGAGACTGTAGATCAGTGGCCAGAAGCAGAGAAATCTCATTTTATAATCTGTGCAGCCTGAAGAGCAAACAGGCAATAGAGCCATAAAAAAAATAAAAATAGTTACAATACTGTACAAGAAGGAAATCTGAGTAGCATTAGGAATGTCCATGAAACAACCCTGCCATCAGCTCCAAAGAAAATTAAGAAATTATTTTTGAAAGTAGTCAAGGTTATCAGGAGGAAAAGGAAAATAATATTTAGTTGTATTCTCCACCCATTCATTACCTCTTAATGGGTAAGCACCAAACTGTCAACGCATTTTCTGGACTTCAAACACTCATGATTTTCTTCACAGACAGTAGAGCATGCAAATGGAAGTCATACAGCTACTCAGAATTAAAAACAGCACTAAAAGTTACATTAGACCAATGGATACAGACTATATCTCTCTTCATTGCACTCTTCAGCACCAAAGAAACAGTTGTTTATTAAACAACGGGCCAAAAGCAAACAAACACAACATACCCAAACAAACAAAACACTCAACACAGAACTGAACATGTTCATCAGCTCTTACTGGGGAGATCCCAGCTGTGAAGAGAAAGAAGGGTTGTTCAGTGTAGGGTGAGGAAATCCCACAGCTACACTGAGGAAAGGGTGTGCTTCTGCTTTACAGGAGTTAGCATTTACAGCAAAGCAGCTGGAACACAAGCATCTCTCACTGACAAAAATGAATTACGGAAATTATACAGAATTATTTTAAAGCATGCAAAGAAGCAGGACCAAAGCAAAAAAGTGAACAGCTGTAATATAAAGCACATTTAATGAGTCTTAAACATTTGAAGGAGAAGAGAGAATTACGAATCTAAGGACTGACTACACAGAGCTTGTTCTGTTGTGAAATGTTACCTTCTCATATACAACAAAACCAGTTAGCGTTATCGCTAGAAGGGAGAAAACTAAAATTCATACAAGAGACAGAGGAAGGGGCACTTTGAGCAACGAGTGTTTACAGAATTTAAGCAGTTACCACAAAGAGATACTTCTGATAAAATTCAAAAGCATCAAAGTGAAGCAATTCCACCACTTCTACTCCTACAGAGAGCATCACAAACTGCCCATTATCAGCACTTCTGTTCTCCTGAAATCCTCAGTTTGAGCAAGGCCTATCTTCAATCATGATGCTTTCCTCATCCCTCCCCAAATAATCCAAAATATTGAAGTGTCATTTAAAAATAAGTAACTTAAATGATAAATAGATAGGATAAGAGCATACAGAAAAGGGTTTCAGGACAAGATGCTGGTGACAGCTACAGTTCTGTGCTGCCTGAAAGTAACCTAATACACATAGCTTTAACACTCTGCATGCAATGCAACAGATCTTATGAAGCTGTTCGGCGGGTTTTAGCTCAACAGCTGAAGGCCTGGATTCTGTTATACACACAAGCTGAGTGAAAAAATTCAGCTACACTTCCTCACCCCATCTTACACTGGTGAAGATTTCATCTTGATACAGATCAGGAGAGTTCTGTAACAACTGGCTATACCAGTATTTTTCTATTTAGTACCAACTGAGAGGTAAAAGCAGTTGTAGTGTATTTAAAAAACCAAAACAGTCCAATTACTCATTGAACTGTTGGGTTTGTAGATAATTATCCAAACTGCTTGCTCTTCTTTTCATACACAATAACCATGGTGGTTCAGCCCCAAGCAGTGGCTGAGCACCACACACTGCTCACTCACTCCCAGAGGAGAAGGAGACAGCCTCCATGCGTTGAGATAAGGACAGTTTGCTGACAAAATCACTGTGAATGTAGAACTATAGTGGTCAATTACACTCACACTGGTGATAACACAGAGTTCCTTACTGACCTGGTGATTACAGAGTGCTGCCCAACACAAGGACTGACCGACAAAACGACCACACTCAGACTATCCTAAAGGCACCACACCCTTCCCCAGCCAGACCCTTTTATGGGAAGTGATGTCAGGTGGTGTGGAAAACAGCCCAGACTAACTCAGCTCACCTGTGCTGGCTGCTTGGGAAAGTTGACTCTGGCCTGGCCAGAACCAGGACAATAACAAACTAAAAGCAAATTCCACCTTCATCTTGTTTCCATAAAGTCTCTAATGCAGACACCAACCACTGTGTAGTATGTATGCACTACTAAATGCAGATGTATTCATACTGACCTCTCTCATACATTGTTGCCTTAAAAGTGACAAAAGACTTTCTGGTATAATCAATCCAGTGTACTTGTCTGCTACCACCAAGGGGATGGTTCTGTTCCCACACTTTCTTCCCACAAGCACCAGCCCCTCTCTTGCATTGGATGTGGACACCATGCAATTGTTGTATGAACCAGCTCGGTTCCTCTGTGTGACAGGTCTGAATTTCTGTTTAATTTTGGGGACACCACTTTTCTGTCAGATTGCCTTGCCAAACCAATCCTTCTCCCTCCTTTAGCCACACTGTCACTAGATTTTATGTAAAGGGACAGGCAAGGCAAACAAGTAAGCAGAATGGGACCAGAAACAAGCAGTGCTGTCCTTGAGCGAGATGAAACAAGAAATGACACTGGAATACAAGTGCAAAGCTCTGTCAAAACACACCTGTCTTAGGCCAGGATCTGCAAACCGAGTCACAGCAATAGACGGCATTAACACTCTTCACTCGCAGCCTCCCACTGAAACATCTTTCCTCACTCCTTTCCTTGAAGAACAAACGCTGGCTTCACTTTACGGTGTGTAGTTAATAGCAGCATTAAATAAAAAATATCAATGACATGAAGATACCTGTAAAACAAATTCACAAGAGTACTTGTAGTGTTATTTATTTGTCTTCCTCTGTCCAACTTCTACTCCGAAGCAAACACACTTATGATAGCTGCATGAATAACTTATCACTGTTTTCCGGTTATTAAGACATTCTATTACTCCCTAGTTAAAAATGCAATAGAGTACAAATGCATTTATATTTGCAGACAATTTCTATGGGGGAGTAGAGTCACATAGCCAGGTGCACGTTAAGTGCTATCTCAGCCTGTCAAGAGACAAGCAAAATTACCTCAGAGATGCAGTGAATGGCCAGTGACAAAATCGAAGCTATCCCCAGTTTCAAAACCTGTGCAAAGAGTAGGACCAGCATGCAGCAGAGACATTTGGACACCACAGTAAGAACAAGCTGTCCCACACCAAAAAAGAATATATATATATATATATATACATATTGTACCCATGCACTAGAAATCCATGTTACAAGCCTGTACACATCTTCAGCTGGTTTGCTTTGCCATTCTCACATAGGAACATATTTGGGTTGACTGAAAGAATGCGGCCTCTTTTGAGAGGCTGTTTTGTGTCACTGCAAACATCTGCTGCATATATTGCTCCCTGTAGGAATAAGCCTCTAACAGTTGTTACCTAAATTCACTGGATGAGCCAGAACAGCTACAGTAGAAGACACAGGCAGGGGACAACCCCCATTACAGAGCTGCCACCTTGTCACTTCAGGACAGAGGGGCTCACAAGGAACAGCCGGTGGGATGCCTCAGCATAGATATGTACACACACACACATGCATACACACAGAGGTGCTTTTAATACCTAACAAGCTCCACAAAAGCTAATTTGTGGTAAATTATCCCACATTTTAAACTTTTTCACTCTCCTGACTACACAAACTTTTACAAACTCTACCTCAAAAGATTGTCTCTTGACCATATCAAGAGGTCTCCTTACCAGTTCTTTTCCCTTAATCAGTCTTTAGAACATATAGCCTTATTTCTGTCCAAAGCGAGTCTCTTATTCTGACAGACCCTCTGCTTTTTCCTTTTGTAACCTTCATCTTTTGTAACACATCACCAGCACTCATATTTTTCTGAGTTTTCACCTTCATCCATACTAGTTAAGGCAATTTAACAGTCCTCAAGATTACACAGGCATTCCTGATCTCACCTCTCCCTATCTACCTTTGTATCTCTGACACTTCTTTCTGGATATCCCACTGTTACTTTCAGTTCACAAAGCTAAAAATGAGACTACTTATTCTCCATCCATAGGACTTACTCTTGTTACTGTACTTTGTCTACTGCTCTCCCTAATAACATGGACTGTCTGCTCTGTGCATCCTCCTGATTTCTTTCAATAACAAAAATAATATTTAAAAATGTATGCTAAGAGTGGACCCTACCAAGCTACCCCTTGCTGCTCTTTACAACCTTTTCCACTCTTGGCTTATGTCTATCCTCTCCTAAGCCAGGTATCCTCACCATCATCTTCCAGACTCCTCCCCTGTGTCCACGTTATCATGAATTCTTCAAGAACAGCTTCCCCCACCACCCAATGTCACATATAGCACCTACTCTAACGTTTAAGTGTCTGATGCCAGAATTTCACCTTGTTAAGTGCCTTCCTGTACAACAACTGTTCAAACGTGAAAATAAAAGCTACATATCTATGTCAAAATTGATTCTTAGTCCCTGAGAAACAGATAAAGGCAACCTAAGACTGGGGTGAACACGATCTCCTTTTGGGAGAGCTGTTACAGCCAAGGTAGGCCTGCTGCTGTTGCAACCATGAAGCTTCAACCACAACTTGAGGACAGGTGGATGGAGGGGTCGGCTCAAGCTGCACGCAGCCCGCTCCTCAGCGCACCTGGCGAGGGCTGCAGCCAAAGCCAGACCCAGCACCTCAATTAACAGGTGTGTTCTCAAGCCAAGGAAACCAGCAACTTGCTCCCCGCTGCCAGCAGCAAGCAGTGACTTCCAGCCCGGGCATGGCCGTGTCTGGCTGGACCGTGGGTTTCGAGGCTCTGGAGACAGAGAACCACAGGACCAAGACCCTCAGATCCCCGGGACGCCTCCCAGCCTGACCCGCGGGTGGCACGGTCGCTCCCCTCAGGCGGTGGTGCAGAGCCCCCAGCCCACGGTCACGTCTTCCTGCCCACCCTGTGTGCAGGCAGAGGCACGTGCTGCCTGGCATTAACGGCTATACTCCTCACACACCCAGTCGCATAGAGAGAGAGAGAGAGAGCACGCATGCGAATGCAAACCATGCTCTCCCAGAAAATGTAATTTTAATATAATCTTTAAGCACCTTACATTTACCCCTCATTCCTGTGGTCATCTTGTCTGCTGTCCATCTTACACAGAGTTTTTACTTGTGAGTTGCAACCACCCTTGGCCTTGGAACGGTCTTTCAGTGTTACAGACTCGAAGCTCCTTTATTTCAATAGCACGGTTTTCTGCTGTCATCACAGGGAAGTGATCCAAGTAGTTTAAAACCCAATCATTAATAACTCCTAATGCAAATAGTGCTTTCCACCTCCTTCTGCAAGCATTAATTAGCGTATTTGGGCATCGCTAAGACTCCATCTTCCCCATTTCCCAAAGCTATAGGCTTCACAAGAGAAGGCACAGCAAACCTTCACATTCTCTGGTTTGTGGACAGTGACGCAGACTCCACTGCCTGCCCTTCCTCTTTATTTTAAGGCTACTTCAATTCCTATGGATGTCTGTAATTCTGTTCTCCATTAGTCGAACCAACTGCCATACCTTCCAGTGTAATCAGTGTCACTCCTGCCTCTGCTTTCTTTCACAGGTTTTTCAGTCCTGTTAATCTGAAAACAGATGAGAAAGAGAGTTAATACTGACACCGGGAGCATCATATTAAATTTGTCTTTGATCTCCATTTGCTTATTGGAACAAGTGGCAGCTTGCTTAGACCTTACCGGTCATCTTCCCAGATCACCTACTAATGATCAAGGTGCCAAACCCATTTTACTTGACAAGTTTATTTGCCCTGAGAAGCTGATCAGTCTGCAGGCCAGCCAGACCAGCAATATTACTCTTGGTGTTCTGTGGGAGTGCAGGCATAAGTCATTTTGTAGCAGCCCATGCAAACGTGGCAGTAGTGGTCCAGCCCAAATATATTTGGCTGTGCCCCACATGTGAAAGAAATTGTCCATTCTGATAAAACAATAAAACATATAGACATAAAGAATTTGCCTTGAATTTGACCCCTTTTGGATAAAATCATTGAGACCTCAGGCTCAGGTCCCAACAGTCTGTGTGCTGGGCCCCTGGACTGAGAAATGAGTCTGCTCCATAAGAAACAGGTTGTTCCCTGTTGTTCTTCTGGGCCATCAGCTATTCCTTTGATTAGTTTGCCTTCATCCCTCAGGGTCTCACATTTCTTTTCCCTACACAATATGCCATACATTGTATTACTCTGAGCTCAGTTTTAGAGCACTGTAGAACATAATTTTCTTTCTGGGCTTGTCCAACATGAGCTCATATACTTTAGATCTCTTTTTCTTCCCCTGATCATTGAAAGTAAAATATCACAAGTAACCTAATATTTTTGGATCCGTCCAAATCCTTAAAAGCTGTGGTAAATCCTAACATCATGGAGACGGGTGAGAATTAGTCCTTAAGTACCCACAGAAATCAAATGTATGATTACAACCTTTGCAGTCCTGGGCTCCAAATTAGCCTGTCAGGTTTGCATGTACTACTTCTTCTGACTTCAGTGGGAATTGCACATATGAAACGAACAGAATAATCAGGCCCTGAAAATTTGAGTTTGTGTCCCCAAGCATAGCTACTGCATTTTTAACTGATTCAGTGTGAGATGCATCTGTGACCCTAGAGCAACAGCAACAGCTGGGAGTATGTGCTGGCACCCAGAAAGCTAGTGCTGTCTTTTCACATGGGATATACAGCAATCTCCAACCTGCCCTGCTTGTATTTTAAACACAAACTTAGATATAATATAAAGGAAGTGTTTCTGTTACCATGACATCGAGCAAGAAAATAAACATTATGCTCCCTAGAAAATTAAATACAAGGTAACAGAGCATTTTAGCAAGTCTAATGGCAGAAGTCAGAGCCATCATAACACAATATAGAAGACAAATGAAAAGCTTGATTTTGATAGCTTGAAATAAGAGAGGAGAATATTGAAATATTTTGCATACAGAAAAAGACACACTCCAGACACTCTTTGTTCCAACCAAGTGTTAGAAAAGTGCTATTTTTATTTTCATTTTCATCTTATGTTTTTGAAAAGCTGCTTTTGTTTTGTTTTGACTGAATTCCCCAACTAAGGGATCAGACCAGATATAAAACTCGCTAGGTACTTCCTAGAAATCTCCCAAGCAGAAATAAGAGTATTAAAAAAAACCCCCTCAAACCTACCAAACAAGGAACAAATACTTCAATTTAAATCACAGGGAGTTTTAGCTATTATCAATAGCATTATTGCTGAAAGAAATATGGATTCAAGTATTTTATACCTGTTAGTGTTTGTTCAGCATCCCAGTTCTTCAAATTCAGGCTGACTAGCCACTCACTTAAGAAAGCAAAACATTACGTAGATGATCAGATCTAAAGGTGAAGGCTACATACGCAGTTAGTATTACACAAACATACAGAAGTCAGTGCAAAGAAAATACAACTAATCATCAGAAGATAAATGAAATAATGATAGTATTTCAGGCACATACTTTAAATTAAGCTTCCAGGATACATGTCATAGTCTTTTTTGTTAAAGTAGATAAAGTTGTTGATTGAATATTAAAATTCCAGTCTTTATTTCTGTACTTAAAAGTCCTGTGTAACAGATGGTAGATACCTTCCAATGGTAATTCAGTAGAAATCACTTCATTCACTAAATACATGAGTTACACTGACTGCTGGGCTCAAAAACGTTGCAACATTTATGTGCATCTCTCTTCAGGTCATCAGTGAAATCTCAATTCCATAGGTGTAACTCTAAGGATTTGACCTTGCAATGCTGCATTATTCAAACACATGTAAGTCCCATTTTATACTGGTTTAATTTTGATCGGAAATAAGAAACCTTCCTGAAAAAATGTGAAGAGGTTTCTTTGTGTATTTATTTCGGTTCAGAGTACATCAGTAGACTCATATGCCTGCTGTCTGTGTTACACTGAGCATAGATGTGGGGGCTGCTTTGCCCTCATGTTACAAAATAGCCAGCCTCCCCAGCACAGGCAGGATCTGGGCACATTATTTTCAGTGAGTCCATTACCTGATTACTCTGCCCAATTTTGTGAAGCAAAATCCTGACCACCCAACTTGATGTTAGTTATTTACTTTGTGAAGTTGTCCATTTTAGAGCTGAATTAGTGAAATGCAACTGAACTGAGCCAAAGGCTCGGACTGGGCTGCCATTTTGACATTCTCATCAGGGAAATGATGCTGTAAACACCCATACTTGATTCACATGCATGGTCTCTTGGTTGCCTACAGTAATGCCCATCTGTTCACATGGCATTGTGCCCACTCAAGTTGCTCAAGGGAATACATGCTGGGCAGTGATTGGCTTAGGTAAGTATTTTTCAAACTGGGTCGGTGTCGACCTCCTTTTGGGAAGGCCCAAGAGGAAAAGGAAACAAAAAGAATTTTCATTTTTTTTATTTTAATGGATTGTTTTCATTTAACATTCAGCAAAACCACCACCATCTATAAAACATTCAGTAGATGGCTTTGCTGATTCCTTGGTACCTGTGATCCCAGCAATGAAAAAAATAAATTCAATTATATTTTCATTTTTAAAATAAATGAGTTTAACCTGTGACAAAGTCACCGTCCATAGAGCTTTAAGATCATCTATTTTGTAGAAAAAGAAACCTGCTTCAGCAGGCATTGCTGCATTCTGACAATTGAACTAATTCATTTTGCTAAATGTTGGTCAACACTCCAATATCTGAGTTCATATGTATTCTTAGCAAGAACCACAGTTTTATTTTTGTGGGCAGATTGGTGACCAACACAATATTCAAAATCGTTAGTCAGATCAAATGAATGTTGTTGTACAAAAGCAAACACAAACATGCACGAAGATACAGATGATTGACATGCAGTATCATGAAAGGATTAACCCCTTTTTGCTTCTTAAATTGCGATAATTTCCAAATATAACCTTTTACTTTTCTAAAGCCAAAGAACTTTACCTTAGTGAAGTGCATTGTACAGCGAAGTCATTGTCTGTCACATTGCTTTATCAAGCAAGAAGTGAGGGGGGACGGACACATGTCACCCTTTCTTCCTGCAAATAAACTGTGGAGTTTTTTTATTTAAGAGAAAGCTACCATTATCACACACACACGCACGCACACACACACACAAAAGGGAAAAAAAAGATGAAAATAATCCAGCTTCTTTTCATTTGGGAGACAAAAGCCTTTCAGTGCTGTGTCCATGCACTCTGACTACTGTTTTGACACTGTGTCAAGATGCTCCCGCTCTGCTCCAGGTCTCAGATCACAGTTGGAGTGTCTTGATACAGTGTTGAATCAGTAGCGTCAGCAAGTCTAAGAGCAGAGTCAAAGAGGCTCAATGTAGCCTCAGAGCAGGTAGAGTCAAGAGAGACCTTTCCCCTAAGCTGAAATAGGCAGAGGGTGCTCCGTTTTTTTTATTTTTTAATTGTTTGTTTTAACGCATTTCGACCCAGCTGCACCAGGCTCATGCTTCTAATTATTTGACTGTCTTGCACTAAGGTATCAGAGCCAGCTCTCTCCCAACCCTGAAGAGCTGTTAAAAAGCAGCATGGAATAATGTTAATATTTTCTTGAAAGAGCAAGCCTAGGCAAAGGGAGAGAGGACCTGTGCTTCCTCAGAGCAGCTGGCACTGGAGCCAGGTTTTGTTACCAGGGCCAGACCGTGCTCCATTGGCACCCCGTTCTGCTGTGACAGCCCTGCTGCACTACCACGAGGGAAAGCGTAGGGAGCCTGCACCCGGGGACCCTGCTTGAGCTGCTGATGCACTATCCTCAGCTGTTGGAAACCCAAATGGAAAAGCGATGCCCCTTGTTAGAGGTACTGCCTGTATCTGCAGTCCAAAGCCCTGGCTTCCCTGACATGGATAGGAGCCTTCTCAGCAAGTTCACTGAGGACACAAGGTTTCTTACTCAGAGCAGAGCAGATCGACACAACTGCCCTTTTCAGCAAGATGGTGCCACACGCAATCAGCACAACATCACTGTGTTCTAGCAGTCTGCAAAAGCTGCTGCACACCCACTGTGGTGAGGACAGCGGCACAGACAGACAGGGCCCTGTCCTAAGAAACAGGGATAGCAGTTGTGACACAGTGAAGGACACTGGCTCCATAAAGAGGCAATGCAAGGAGGGGGATAGGATTTGAAAGCAGTGTTAATGGCCATGGAAAAAAAAAAAAAACAAAACAAGGGAAAGGTTTCACACCTGGAAGTTTGTCCTTTTTATTATATTTGTTTATTACTTCATTTAGAGAAGTAAGGTTGGTTCTTCCTCATAAACTCTGCCTCATACCTTTGTACTGTCACTAATGCAACAGCAGAACTTGAAAAGCTAAATGCCACTCTAAGGCACCTCTCGGATGGTATCAAATAAAGGGATAGTCCAAAGTGTGGGTAGATGTCATGGTCTGATCAGACCAGCAGCTAAAACAACTGCACAGCCATTCGCTTGCTCCCCTCCTCCTAGTGAGATGGGGAATGGACAAGGACAAAAAGTAAAACTTGTAGGTTGAGATAAAGACAGTTTAATAAGTGGACATTATTATTATTGTTGTCATTTTGTATAATCTATAATAACAATTGATGTGCAGCACAATTGCTCACCACCCAAAGCCAATGCTCAGCTAGTTCCTGAGCCACCTGCTTCACAGCCACCCCCCAATTATATACTGAGCATGACATCATATGGCATGGAATATCCTTTTAGCCAGTTTGGGTTGGCTGTCCTGGCCACGTCCCCTCCCAGCTCCTTGGTAACCCCCACCTCGCTGGCAGGCCACTATGGGAACCTGCAAAGTCCTGACAGCTTGACAACTGCTAGAAACATCAGTGTGTTATCAACATCACGCTCATCCTAATTTCAAACCACAGCACTAGACCAACTGCTAGGAAAAAATTAACTTTATTCCAGCTGAAAGCAGAACAGTAGAGACAAAATTAACCATATTATAAGCATGGACAGAAAAGGGAATTAGCAAGACAAAAAATGTAATAGCAGTAAAGGGGCAGGACACAGTACTTGCTTCTAGCACAGTTTTATATAAAAAAAAAATTAAAAGAAAAGAAAAATGTTTTAAGGAGTGAATATACAAGCTATTCCTGGGCCACCTCCTAGAAAAAAAAACAAAGGTGCACAAATCCAGTGATTTCAATCCTTGCTGCCAGAATAGCCATGTCTGGGAGGACCAAACCATATCTAAGGCAACAGCCTCTAAAGCGTTGAATGCTGAGCACTATACCAGGCATCACAATTTGTGACGAGATGGATTTCAGTCCCTAAGAAGGCATTTGTGAAGGGAAGAAAAAAGAACAGGGTTTAGAAAGAAAATAGTTAGACTTAAGAGGCTGGATTAGAAAATGTAAATAGGTCAAAGCCAATTTTGCTGTAGCTTTACATGTGAATATGTAATCCAGTCAATTTTGTATGCTAACACCAGGGGGGTGCACAGATCAATGTATATAATTTAGGTTAAATGACCACTGCAGGGTGAGATGCATGCATTGTTCTCACAGTTGAGCCAAATTTATCCCTGATGTAAATGCAGTGATTTCACTGGGCTTTTAGCAAGGATACATTTGCTCATTTATATGGTCAATACCTTCTCACTTACTTGTGGCTTATGCAGGTGCAATGTGTACCCACACACACAGAGGTGTTTCTGATTTCTCATTAATAAAAGCTCAAGATCATTGCTAATATAAAAATTTTAAAGCCATGTGTTTCAAATTCTGTTTTTGAAAATGGCAGTAGAGATTTACAAGTCAGCAGGAAATCCAGCAAAACAAGAAGTTACCTCCATGCAGAAAGCTGAGGCTCAGCCAGTGATTGCTATGTGGTTTACGATCCTCAGTGTAAGACACTATTTAAGGTGCAAAGTATTTCTATTTAAACCAAATAAAACTCACTGACTCTCATGGTGACTTCCTTGCAGTCTCTTCCACAGCAGGCAGAAGATGGGGGCTTGTTTCCTTCTCCTCAGCCCGAGCAGGGCCACTGTACCCTGGCTGGCTGCAGAGGAGCTCTCTGACCTGGCACAGCCATTTGCTTTCACCCACTGCAAAGAGCATGTCTGTCCCAGCGCTCTCCCAGCTGTCTCTGGAGGTAAAAGAGAAATTAAAGATTCTATCACTGAAGCACAAATTAAAATCTTTATTGGTAGAAACCTGGTAGAAAGTCTCAGAAGAGAATGAATTATGTATCTGAACACTCAAGATTTCCTTGCCTTTATTACAGCATGGGGTCTGAACTCTGCTTTCTTCCCTGCACTTTATTACATGGTTAGAAGTCCCGCAGTAGGAAACTTGCAGTTTGAATTTTGAAGCACCTATAGTGTCATACTTTTTATTTTAATATTTGTCACCAACAGTGCTGACAGATAAAAAGTGCTGGCTCCCCACAGCATGATATGCGGGATTTTCAATAGAGCTACACAATTGCTTTTGCTAAGTGCTTGCGGGGCTCACAGTGCCAAATCCCGCAAATTGCTGCATTCAGGCCACTTTGCAGTGCTGTACCAAGGCAAGTGGTACTAAAAAAGTTAGTTGCTTGCAGGAGGGACATATGCCTAAATGGCTGATTTCTTTTTAAAGTCCCAAGCAATTGTCTGAAGACATTTCTGCAACTCAATTCAATAATTGTAGTACTTAGAAGATGGTCAAAACTTTCTGTGTCACTTACAGTTTATTCTGTGTGTTGCATACAGTTTTAGAAAAAAATAAATAAATATCTTTTCCAGCTCCAAAGTTTGCTGGCCCAGGAAGTCCCAGGAGCAATGTCACCAATCATGGTGGCATTTTATTTACAGATTACTACTTCCTCTTTTTCTTCTTTATTTTCTAACTTGTTTTTTTCCTTAATTTATAGGAATTTCGGTGTTCATAATCCAGCCTCAGACCAGTATTATGGTGTAAATTATTTCATGGGCAGAGCAATGTGTGTAATGGTTACACCTGAGGTGTCAGGGGAGACTTTTGTATCTCCTGTCTTATTCACAGGTCAATTAAAAAGCTGATTAAACCCAAAAAGTCTATGATGATAATTGTTGGAAATAGACTGGGATGATAATTGGTTTAATGACTGCTAAAGGAGTGATTGGGATGCATGTCTCTCAAGGAGCCTGAATGGCACTTTAAGAGCTAGATTCATCCTGGGTGTTGGTTGTTGACTTTAATGGTATTACTCCAAAATCTGATTTGGATCAACTCACAAAATATTGCAGACAAGACAAATCATTTTAAAAGGATGTCTCTGCTGAGCTTTGGTGTGTCTCTTGAACTACTCTGTTCAATGTCAACTCCTCCGGTACAAAGTCTGCCTGTACAGCTTGAAGTAGCTCTATAAGGTGGGAATTCACTGAGGGCTTTATATTTTTATACATTTTTTTCCTAGCATAGCAGGAAACAAATTCTATATAATAACTAGAGAATGTAGGCCGAGACCATCCTCTGCACAGGAAATTTCACTCAGAGGGTTGGACACCCAGCGAGGTCCTATTCACAGACGTCTCTTTGTATTTTTCTGCCTGGAACCAAAGAAGGGGATTCATGCCAAAACCCTGCAGGATATGGAAATCTATCGGCTGTTCTGTGCTTCTGCATGTCTTTCAAAGTGGCTTCTGATTTGGGGAGCCCTAAATTAAGATCCATGGGCTTGGGGATTTTAGGGTTGGGGTTTTTTTGGTGGTTTGCCTTTTTTTTTTTTTTTTTAATAAGGACTCAAAACCTGCAGCTTCAATTCAAATACAGTACCTTTGTAAAACCCCTGACATTTCACTCCTCATGCTGAGGACCCAGAACAGCAAAAATTTAGACCAAAATGATTTTTCCAGGCTAGTCAGTCCTAGAGGATAATGCAGAAGTCAGAAAACCCTTGCTGCTGGTTCTCAGTCCACATGCACTGCCTAGGCTTGGAAAGGCTGTAAGGTTATAAATCTTTCAGTGAAAGCAATTCCTGCTTCATGCCATCCACATTGCCTAAAGACATCTGCGTAGGGCATCTCTAGAGGAGGCTCCCATTACTAGACCTATGCAGGAGAATAATGAGAAACTTGCAGCCGCTTTGAAAGACATTAAGGAGTCTCTCTTGGATACAAAATATTTCTTCAACACCCTTATGGGCAAAGTAAGGTACAGCTGAGCTTGGGAGCTCTGACTGTGTAGGGTGCACCGATAGGTCTCAGAAAAGCAGCAACACAGTGCTCTGCAAAGAAAGAGTTGATTTTCAGGCCATACTTGCCGTTCTGGTGTTTGCATGAGTCTGTATTACTTTAAATATGTATTTTCCAGCACCTACTTCTCTGTTTGTTGTAGAAGGGTTTCACATGCCATGGGGGTATTCTGGATTCCTCACTCCTTCTTTTCTCATTTTGTGTTTCTATTCCTAATAACATTTTTAACAACAACAAAAAAAACCCACCCCAAAACCAACCCCAAACCCAACACTTTTTAAATGAACTGTAGACATATTGACTGTGTTTTCCTCTCCCCTCCCTCCAGAGTTCTCTCACACACAAATATATACCAGGGTTCAGGGGTTGGTTTGGTTGTTGGTGGGGTTTTTCCTCTCTCTGAGCTTGGTGCATCACTGAGCTAATGATGCACAGTCAGGTTATCCAGTATCATTAGATTATCTAAGGCCCTGATCCTAGTGTGCCTAACATATGTGAACAGTTAACTCCTTGAAACTAAGGGGAATGGTTCTGTACATATTTGCAGTGCAACATGAAAGAAGATGTACTTTTCTGTCAGTTCCCAAAAAGCAAAGCATCTTGGTGTATTCTTTGATGTAACGTATCAATAACTGGAATTGCTCTGCAAAATGAAGAATGGAGAGCAGGGATGACTCTGGGCCTCATTTGCATTTTATACTCTACTATGGTGCTAAACCCCTCAGTAAGAGAAGAGGAGTTGGCATCCCTGTTTGCTAGTACAAAACAATCTGATCTCCCAGCAAAGGTTGCCTCCCATCCCAGCTGGACTTCCAGGTATCTCAGCTTCCTCTTTTCTTTTGTCCTTTCATCAAATAATCAATTTGCTGCCTTAAAAAAGTTTACAAGTGAATAAATTCTCATTCCTCTTGTGCCTCTGCCCACTGTCAGACAACCCTTCAAAAGCCACATCAAACCCAGCAGAATCTTCTGTGTCAGACTTACCACATGGTCGCCACAGGAGCACTGGTTCACTGTAAAATCTGGCCCCTCAGGTGCCACTGCTGAGACTGTAGGGAAGTGTCAAGGGAAGGAAATGTTAAAAAAAAAAAAGAAGGGAAAAAAAAAGAGAGATCTGGAATTTAAAAAATAACATGACTAGCCAGGGATCAGCTGAGAAGTAGACATGGTAGAGGACTATCACCAAAGCTCCAGGTGTATCTACATAGAGAGCCTCTGTAGTGCTGCTTTGAGCTTGCTCGGTACTTACACCCACACCCCCCTTGGCTTCCATGCTGAAACCCGAGTTAAAGACGGAATTTTATTTAAACACAACTGCTCTTGGCACCATCACAGAAATTATCAGGAGAGTTAGGGAAGGAGAGGCAAAAATAAGTAAGCTCATGTGCTGCATGGGCGGGTGTTGCCCACCTTCTCTTCTAAGTCTACTCACTTCATTTTCCATGGTCTATACATCAGACCTCATGCAGCTTTCAGCTGAGGCCTCATCTTCCAGGCTGGAGTGCTTTAGCATTGAGGATATACACTCTAATATCACATATTGCATAGTTATTAGGAATTATGCAACACTTGATCAAGTCTTAAGCCACAGGAGCCTGCATGAATAAAAATGTTTCTGGGACCTACTTTGGGTGAAGCTCACTCCCCATTACCAACCCAAATTGTTTCGGTTACATGAGGCTAAAAGAAAGGCTTGACCATTTCTTTAACACCATTCCAAAAGCATTAACTGTGCTCATTTGCACACTTCCTTAACTCTTCTTCTACGGCAGGCTTGCCCTCAGATACTTTGTGAATAAACTAGAAAATGTACAGTAGAAGCTGTATCTTTTGCACATAGCATGTATATTTTATAGCTTTCATGCATAGAAGCCAATTCTTGAGGAACAGTGCCTATAAATTGCAGCTGGAAGAAGAAGATGCAGTTATTTATTGCATTGCTTTCAACCAGGAGAAACAATGTTCTTTCTCTTTCCCTCCCCTTTAAATTAGAAGCTGGGTAAAGAAGAGCCCAGCACCTCAGGGACACGGCTTCGGCACACGCAGCTTGGAGGGATTGTTTGCTTGCTCATTTATTGTGAGGGAAGTATCGCGCTGGGGGCCAGGTACCTCTTCCAGTCACATAAAACTGAAGGTGTAGATTTTTAAAATTTGTTTTTGAAGTTTGAAGCAAGATTTTAGTTGGTACTAAAAGCTTTTGGGTCTAAAGATCTTTTAAAAAGGTGATGCCTCTTTTAGCAGGATTTCTTGCCCTGCAATGCACTCGCCCTCTAGTCCCTGCTTCTCCTGAGGATACCGGCTGTGCTGCACAGGGCTTGAACACCAATGTGCATTTGGGAATGTCAGGAGAACCAAAATCTGCAAAACCTAGTCTTTACATCCTGGCACAACTCAGTAAATACTTCTGCCTCTCCAGCCTGAGGAGAAGATTGATGCCACTGTGCTATAAATACAGGCAAAGTAGTAACATGTACCCCGGGGTTTTGACATCCCTGAAGCCCTTGGAGCCCAGGCCTGCAGCATGGCGCTTCTCACAGGGCAGCTTGTGAAATCCACGCAGAAACAGAGCAGTGAAGTCCCAGCGGGAATGTCTGCTGTGGGATCTGAGGGACCACCAAGCCCCTGTCTGGTTCCCTGCCATGGCTCCCACCTCTGCCCCTGCTGCCGGCCCATCCAGCGCTCTCACCCAGCAGAAGGATGACACTCTTCAGAAAATGAACAAAAAAGCATTGATTTTTAAAAAAGAGCCCAAAAGGCTTAGTAGCACATCCGCTGCCCTGCTCGACAGGAGGCTGAGGCAGAAGGCACCACAGGAAGGATTGGGTGGCCAGTAGCCTTTGGAGGGTCCAAGAAGCCCCTGACATGGCTCAGACGGGCAAGGGCGGGTTCCCGGTGTGGTGCAGGAAGGAGAGTCTCAGCAAGGCTCAGCCATTTCTGCTCCTGGCCACAGTGTTCTCTCCGCCCTCTCTGCCCCGCTGCGGCAGCACGGCTTGATGCAAGGCCCAGGCCCTGTCTCCCGCGCCGAGGTGCCGGGCGAGGCGCAGGCAGGCCCCAGCACTGGCTGCGGCCGTTCTGGCATTATCCCCAGGCCTGGAGGCCCCGCGTCCTCCCTCCGTCCTCCCTGCTGGCAGGAGCTGCATGGCCGCAGGGGGCACGGGCCAGGTCAGCAGCGCTGCATGGCGGAGCGGCCGCCTGCCGCGGGGACACAGATGGCCGGGGATGGCAGAAGGAAGGGGACAGCCGCAGCGAGCAGCAGGGCAGCGTGCCACCGGCTCCGAGAGAGATGGCCAGCAGGACGGGCAGAGCTGAGGGCGGCGCAGGGCTGGGCCCTGCCAGCTCCCCCGCCTGAGTAAGGGGCCAGGCCCCCGTGAGAGGTGCTGCACCAGCTAAGGCTAGCCCAGACCCCTTCCTCCTGGCACCCCCAGAAGAGAGGGGAAACACTGCTTTTTCCTCAGAAAAGGACAATCTCAGGTGCTTAACTAGCAGCTCATTGTTAGGGCAAGTGGAGACTGTACTTTGTTAGCAATCTTGTAGGTGATGCAGCAATTAGCCTGTCTTTCTCTTGGGGTGATGTTTCTCCTTGGACACCTCCTATAGACAGGCAGTCTCCCTCTGTCACCTAATCTACTAAGCCTCAGGAAAGTAACAATAATAATTCACAGATAAATAGATCAAAAGGCAAGCCCTAGCTGCCATTTGCAAGAGAGGGATCTTCAAGATGTGAGGATGACAGTAATTTCATGAAGACAGCTAAAACTAGAACAAACAATTTCACAAGAGGCAAAAATAGGGAGAAAAGAAAAAAGGCAAAATGATGAGGAACAAGTCACACGCCCTTCAGCTCCAAAGCCCAGTGCCAGGTCCCACGACCTGGGTTTCTGTGGCCACAGATGTGTTGAGCTCACATGCTTGTGTCCATGACAGCATTGGCAGAGCATTACCCTGGCTAACTACTGCCAGCATATGGCAGGGTGTCCCCCACTTCTGCACCTCTGTCTAGTGTCACTGAAGCTGGTCAGATGTTCTGAGGTGCTGGAGAGGGTATTGCAGAAACATCATTGCTTTAGGGTGTGGGCCAAAGTGCAGAGACTGCTTGTGCAGGCCAGGGAAAAGCCTTCACTGCCCAGAGAGTGATTTACATGTGTTAAAAGCCAGACAAACACATGCCAAAACCCAATGTGCTCTCGGACATTAGTAGGAGAAAGTGAGATGTGCACATTGGACATAGGATGTGTGGAGCCACTGCAATGGGAATGGCTGCCAGAGGGTGGATTTTCTATTTAACTCCTCTGGAGGGGCAGCCCCCTTGTGCACTTTGCCTCTCCAATTTTTCCCTTTCGCGTTCCCTCTGAGCTGCAAGCTTCCCCAGACCACTCAAAAATGCTCCTGCAAAAGCAACCGTTCACGCCCTCAAATGATCCCCAAACTCCCTTTCTTTTCTAGGCAATGAGCTAGGCACTTGCTTTTTCCAAAACTCTAAGGCACCAGAGTGAAGTTGGTGATCCATCCCTGATGGGACTGTCTACAAAAGCACTGAAAACAAGGTGTGGAGCTGACTACATTGACAATGTATCACTTCTAGGTACTGGTTGCTACTTCTTGAGGAAATACTGCAATGCTTTTTGGATGGGTGTGTAAAGCTAAATGCAAAGGTCGTTCAGTGCGTTTAGGGCTAATGGCGTGGACTGCCACAAATGCAAGTCGTTTGTTAACAGATTGTTAGCTTATATTTCACTATTTGCTTAAATATGAAGATATTAAATTGTCTATACAACATTTCTTTACTCATCTAAAACCTTTCTCACAGTTTCCAACACTGTACTGGCCCTAATGCCACCCAGATCATAAGGTGACTCTACTTGAAACCCATCCTCAGCCAGAGCTTCGGGTGTTCTGGTTTGCACTTACCTGTGAGTCATCTGCATCACCCACGCCTTGTGCAGCCTGTGCCAGCCCGTGT
Source organism: Hypotaenidia okinawae (assembly GCA_027925045.1). NCBI lineage: Eukaryota > Metazoa > Chordata > Aves > Gruiformes > Rallidae > Hypotaenidia > Hypotaenidia okinawae. Next base: position 7,302,641 of record BSDF01000013.1, on the reverse strand, counting down.
CTGTAACACCACTGCTCAGGAGCTGCGAGTTACACAGACAGGGAAACATCACGGAGATTGCTGAAAGCCTCTCCATCCCCTTTTCAACGTGTTGTAGCTGTCGAAACACAGGCGCCTCTGGAGCCAACATTTCTGACTGTTTACCAAATGTCTTTTGTAGCACCACTTGGCCGCTAAGAAAAAGGGGTGAAACTTCAAACATGTACCAGAAGCTGTGGTATTATCTTTCTCCACCTGCAGTTAGGCTCTGTTTTCCCTAGGAGCTTTTAACGGATACAGGAACTATATACTACGCTGGCGAAGCACTCCCTGGTGTGATTGCAGCCATGCCAGCAAAGCTGTGCTTTGCACCAGTGCAGGGCTGCTCTGTCCCTACTCCCAAGTGGGACCGGCAGCACAGAAAAAGCAGTCTCACAGACAAAGGCCCCACACTGGGCCGCAGAGCATTGCCACCCGCACCCTGGCTGGTGCAGCCCTGCCTGGGGAGGCTCCGTCCTCAGAAGAAAAGGTCAGACAACAACAGCGCTGCACCCTGGCATAGGCCAAGGACCAGCTTTGGGAGCTGCGGGTGTCCAGAATGTCACAGATGCAGCTCTGTGGCAGGAGCAGAAGAGCAGGTGCCCCTCCCTCTGCTTCCCTGCAGTAGTTTGTACCCCCACACCCAAACCGGATTGCTTTAGCCCCTAAGAAAACAGGTATCAAGACAGCAGCACTCCTTGCCATGGTGTGTGCTGGTGCAACGATGGCAGTTCATGAATCCTTCACCAGAATGATCCAAGCGTCCCTGCACTTTTGCACATAGTATCTTAGAAACTTAAAAAGCAGCACTTGTCCATTAGTGCTCAAATATTACCCAAATACTGTAAGACACCAAAGCACCTGCAGAAGAGGACCACAGCTCAATTTTTTCCCAGCCCCAGTGGCACAGTCCAGCCCTCTCCCCCTGGCCTAACTTTGATCCTCATCAATGAAGCTCTTTTACCAGAGGGGATGGAGAAGATGGAGCGGGGCCACAGCCCTCACGCTCATGCTTTGGGATCCCTTACCTTTTAAAGGTAGGGTGGAAAACCAAACCATCCTTCCCCTCCAGCCCTGCCCAAGCTGTTCAGGGTTCAAAGCAGAAGCAACAGGCAGCTGAGACACCAGAGGGTCACGGCAGAACCTGGCCTCATACCCACGTTTCCAGTACAGGCGCAAAAAACTATGCAGCTCAGAACAGGATCCCGATGTGGGGAATTCCCCATCTCAGCACAGTGAATATACACCTAGTTTTAACTACGCAGCCTGGAGATGCCAAGCCAAAGGCACATGCTTCCATACAGCACTGCTAAAGCAGCTGTCAGAATTGTGGGGAAACACCAGTTCACTCTTGTGATTCCAAACACAGAACCAGTTCTGCAGATAAAACCTACATCTTTCATGTCATTTCCAAAGGCCTGCCCAGAATGGTCAAGCACAATTCCAAACCCAGTGTTGGGCAAAGAGCCTCCCTTTTCAGTATCTCCGTCCTGAGAACCTGCTACCTTGCCTGTAACACGGGGAAGATGGCACACAAGTTGTTTCCAGAGCAGCTGACGTACGTTCCCAGCTAGCTTTTCTTGCAGGGGCATGCCTGTGAGCCTGCACTACAAGGCACTTTTCCGTTTGCCATCTTGAAATGCTGCAAGTTAGGAGTATGCATATATTAAGAATGAGAATGATGAATTGATTATTTCACTAGCCAGTTTTTCAGCCCATAAACATCTGTGCCATGGGTTAAGGAGAAATAGTCAGGTAGAAAACTAACACTTTTTCTAGAAATGGATCGTTTTAGGATAATGACTTTGTTGCATAAATGGTGAGCTAAGAGTTACCTAGATGAAAGCAGATATCACTTACACGCTCCAAGCCTAGACACAGTACAACAACAACCAGTTGTGCTCCAGCTCTGAGCAGCAATTTTGAAAGGCTGTAACTGTGCATGTTCCTATGCCACAGTCTTGCAAAGCCTTGTACATCGTGGGAATGGGTAACCACATCATTTCAGCTGTCACAACTGCTAAACATCTTTCCTGATGATTACAATTCATTCAAGCAGGAGGTACCATGAGAACTGCATTTCACTAACTTTCTGAAGGTGTCCATGGTCCTTAAAGTGACTGTTTCTCTTAGTGGAGATAAAACTTACCTCATTACCATACAATGTGTTTAAAAAAGATAGAAAGAAAAGAGAAAAAAAAAGGCAGCTAATTAGCTCTGGTAGGCTGCATGATGGCAGTTTCAAGTGTCAGAAGTATGGCAGTTACACAGAGCTACAATACCTGTGGGCCTAGCAGTCCACACGCTTGAAATATACAGCCTCCTACCAAGGTCCCCGAGGCCTGATCCAATATTTGTGCATTTGTATAAACCCAGAAAGTTATTATTTTCTTATTGAAACAAAGAAACACAGAGATGAGGTCAAGGTAGCTATAGACCAAGTCCCCTCCATTCTTGTTGAGTACAAGTTAAGAGTATGATACGCCAGCAATGCCACCAGCTGGTATGATACACCAGCAATGCCTCTTCAGGTAGATTCATAGAAGATGTCCTTCTATAGCCAGATTCATAGAAGATGTCCTTACCTCACCTTGACCCACCACGGGAGCCTGGGAGGTGCATCCAGACGCGAGCACAACGCCAGGCGCAGGAACGTGGCTTCGCTTTCTCCCAGTCTGCCTTCCTCCTGGGGCACTGAGCACTCTGCCCTGGGGTAAGCCATCCCTTTGTGACTGACACACACCAGCCAGCAGTGGCGGTGCAGTGTGTACTGACAGACAGACAACCTCTGACGCTAAGCTCATGTATTCCCTTTATTGAACTGTACTAGTTATTGCAATCAGATTAAGTCACATTTATAAAGCAGACCATCCAGTTGCACTGAAACCGATTATATTCATTACATAGTTTTAATCACTGTCCGGTGAACTGGCAAATCCAATCAAAGCATTAGTCTTTAATTAAAAAATTAAAAAGAAATATTCAGACAATAGCCAAGCAATCACATCACAATGCACAGTTACCTAAAATTGCAATTAAAAAGCAGTTAACAAAAAAGAAAAAAATCACACCTAATCTTGAACTATCAATATAATACAAGAAGCAACAAAGGGCAACAGCATCAAAGCAGATTTATCTAACACTATAAATTCAGTCAGAAGCAGAAGCTCTAAAGTACACTAGCTGAAGCAGGACAATAAAAAATACTGAGCATGGAATACTTTTAATCTCTTCCATTAATATTCATTTCCAGCTGCTTATAATAGCAGCGCCTCATGGCCAAATCATTAGAGTTTTACATCTGGGTTGCAAATGACACTTTGATTGGATGTAATGTTCAAATGGTCCTCCCCACTGTGCCACCGTCAAGTCTTCTGCAGAGAGGTGTCCTGTAGTGCCAGTGGCTCACTGTGCGTGCTGGCTCAATGTGTGGTTCTGGAAAGACGAAAAAAGGAGACATGCGTGAGGGGCAGAATAATAGAAAGCATGCCCATACCCTCCTACTCAGTACCATTTATGCAGAGCTTGACATAAAAGCTTCTCAATTATTACAAAACAAAATGCAATAAAGAAAAAGTACTCATAAGTAACAGCTGCCAATATGACACATTTGCTTTGTTCTGACAGATCTGTTAATGCTGGCATGAACTTAGAAAAAAAATGCTACAAGCCAAGTACAGCCACCAGGCTTTCTTTTTTTTTTCCCCTCCTTTCAATACATGTAAAGAAAGTGTAACACTTCACCGGCTGAAACTGCCTTTAGGGATTCCCTTCACTGTAACAATTAAAAAAAAATAATAATGTGAATCGTGGGGGGAACCCTTGCCATATTTTACTCTTTTATTCTCACTAGTACCGGGTGCAAGCACTAGCAGCAAGAGACACCAGATTGTGACACACACTTCTCAGTCCAAGAAATACTTTGGTAATAACAGCTGAAAGACCAGTTCAGGCACCAGGGTAATATACCCAGCAGAAAAAGGCTGAACATGTAACCCAGAAGTTAAATCTCTTTAAAGAATAGACTTAGTTCTCCTCATATCTTTCAGCAGTTTAGAGGTTTTTTTGTTCCTATTTTCCCTCTTGGTAGATTTCTAATAGCCTCATGTCATCCCAGTATCTGGCATCAGAGGATGCTGACCTGTCTTGCTGCTTTTTTGCAGGAGCCAATAAACCGCGAAGCCAACCCCAGAAGCACGTTTTTAAAGCCGTACCAGTTCACCTACGTTTTGTGTACTGAGTGAAGCCCGGTCCTACATGTAAGCTCAGCTTTATTTGTGTGATCATTCAACTATCTGGGCAGCTAGAGATGTGCTTTGTGGCGAGCTTTTCGTGAGCATCCCCAAATATAAAAATTCATTTGCATTACCTCAAGCCTAGGCACCGCTACTAGTCTCTGTCTGCCTAATAACAGAGCTGGGCAAGTCCGCCAGCTTGAAGAATAAGTTTTTAAACACGAAATTAATTTTGAATCTAATTATTTATTTACAACGATTAAGCTTTAAAATAAAATAAGATATTTTAACTTTTCATAAATCATCTGGTCCTTGCACACTATCCACAGTCACATCTTGATCGGGAAAGAGAATGATGCTACGCTTTATCAAGAGATGGCATCTCCCCATGAGAACCCTCCATGGAAAGCGGTAAGGGGTGGGCAGCAATGCGCGGGGCGGTGACCCCATTTGCAGGCAGGAGCACTTCTGGGCTCTGTGCACTCTGAAACGTGACCACCAGGTGTCAGAAGCGCTGCTGAGTTCCTAAGCCATGGCAAAAGTTACCTGGGATAGATAGAGATATCGTGGGGGCTGCAAGGAACCTCCATGCAGTAATGGTCCGGCTTCACCAGGCCAGAGGGTTTAGAGGCGGCAGAGGCATCATAACTGCCTTGTGAAATTAAATACAACCCACTGGTGAAGCTGTGCAGTAGCTGGTCCTTGTTTGGTGGAACCCTAGTGCTGCAAACACATCCCTAGTGTGAAGCTCACTATTTCAGAACCAGACCCCAGAAGTACCGTGAAGATTTGGCAAGCTTCTCAAGGGATCAAGTACTATTATACGCAGATGACATCAGGTGGATCGACAGTTGGCACTACTTTGCTTTTAGACAATTTAATATCAGCAAACATAAAATCCAATGGCTTTTTAGTTTGCTATACATGGAAATTTTCCTGGCCTTAAGGAGGAATGACCTTTGCAGTGCTGGGTGTTACTCTCAAGTCAAATAATGACTTTATGGAAGAGGATGGATGGAGCCCTACAAACACAATGGCAGGACTGACAGGACACTTGTCCACTGAGCTTAACTGGGAGAGCACGGAAATGTGAAAGAATACAAAGTGCTCAGACACACGCCTCAGCATTTTAACAATGGCTGTTTCTCAGGCACTTCATTACAGTTCTATTTTTAGGTCATCCTGAATATTAATTAAAAAAGTTAAAAGTTTACCATCTTCAAATTGAAACACAGGCTATTCGTGGTAGACAAATCCATACTTATTTAAGCAGTGTCATTTAAAAGATAATGCACAATCAGCACTAGATGCATGACGCACAGTCTACAGTCAGGGAACATGATTTCAAACTTGTGTGGCTGCTGCATTGATTACACCAGGCAGGTCAATAAAGGAATGGTATGTGGCTCTAAATCTGATAATGAAGCTTTCATTGTGAGCCCTCCCTCCTCAAACATAGGTTAATAATAAGTTCTGAATGCTCCTAATACAATGAATGTACTGGGTTTGTGAGCAGAGTTTACACAAAGAAACAAATGGATTAAACTCAAATCCTGGGCCATTCAGAGCTGGGCCAGGTAGGAGCTCAGAAACTTGCCATGCCACGGGGCTATCGGTCCAAAACCCCCCATTTTTCATATGCAAATTTTGTCTTAATATCTGGGGAACGTGCCGTTTTTTCCCTTTGCATCCATTACTGGCAATCAATATGCTGACTTGTCCCCGGACCAGGCAGTTAATAAATAGAGCCACACTGCAGACAGGGCCGCACAAACAAACAGACGCGTGATGCCTGCCACCACAAGAGCCTGTGTCCACCAAATCCTGCCCCTGCCTTTCAGAGAGCAGGCCCTGCATGAGCCACGTGGATGAACGGGTAAGTCCTGCATGCCCAGGTGCTGGTGAACACCAGGCTGTCAGCTTCCTGCCTGTGCAAATACCACAGAACAACCGCTGGTGTGTAGCCAGAAGCCCATGGAAGCCCGCCTGTACCCTCTGCGGCCAGCACAGGCTTCTCACCCACTAAAAAGTATTTCAGACCACACAAACATGCTTTCCAAACAAAAGTCTGGCGACTTGTCTCCTATTACTAGCAACTGCCATGTCTTACCTTCTCACGTCTACTCCCTCTGCCCCACGCGTGCGCAGTGCCTTGGAACTGGGCTTTGCAGATGTCAGAAAGCGCCTCAGACGTTCAGTGCTCATGTCACTTCTCTTACATGTGTGCTTCGCATATCTGACCCACGCTCTATCAAGTAGCTTTATTGGGCACCTCTGTGTGTGCCCACGGATGAAGAAAATTCCCCTGGCTGACCGGGTTTTCCAAGCAATTGAAAAATAAGTAAATCCTAGCAGCGAGACTGCCCTGTGCCTCAGCAGAAACAGCTTCCACCCCAACACTACGCTGGGCTGTTCTGGGCCAGCGGAATGAAACTGTAAAGACCAGAAGGGAGCGAGGGTTTTGAGATGTGTGGTACTACAGGAATGCTTCTACCCAAGTAACCTATGGAAACTTCACCCACCTTCCCGCAGGACAGTGGGCTGGCAGCAAACAGCTCGGGCATGAGTTTTCAGCTATAGTAGTTTTAAAAAAATAAATCTTTATGGTGATTTCCAAAGGAAAATAGAGCATTCACAAAACAGAAGCCTCTCCAGGCATGCTTTGTGTGTTTGCACATGCCTGCCTGCTCCCAAGGCCATCCACACACATACGCATTCGGGGGCTGGCAGGAGGCAGGACATAATTTGGAAGCTGAACAGTAAAAATGGTTCTTCACAGCTCCTGTTAGGCCCCCTGGTTTACACATGGCTCACAGCTGATACCCCACTGAATACATCATTCTGAGACATTATTGCAGCTGGAAAACTCTACAGCACCACTAAGTCACCTGTCAAGATCAAGTAAGTCACAGCTTATTTATAGGACAAGGTTGGAAAATTTCTTCTTTTCTTTTCTTAATAATCATGCAAAATGGATAGCCATTCTGTTAGCCACATCAGTGGGAAAAATGCAACTACCTCAAGCCTTGAGGCTGCTGCAGTGTTTAAGTGGAATTTTCTACGGGCTGCACAATCCCGAAATGAACCACTTGCGGAAGTGTCTGTGACCAAGGAACTGGGCGACGTGTTTTGCAGGAAATAAAAAGATTTCCAAGAATGGCTGATTATTGTCCATGTAGATACTGATTGCTCTCCAGATCTTCCCTGGGGACACCCCCTGCCTGCCCTCTGGATGCGGATCAAGTCATTTGTGCAGGACATCTACAATGAATATTTCTCTGTTTTTCTACATGTGTTACTACGAAAATACTGGCACGACGATCTCCATTTTCAGAGCACTGTGTCAAGAAGGAAGGCATCAGGCTTGAAAGATGATCACTTACAGCAGTTCAAAGAACTCTTACAAGCTATATAGAGATCAAGAGAAAAAACACACACAAAAAAGCAGCGCATGATGGAGCAAAGCTCCAAGCCAGGCAGTCAAGCTGGGAGTCTCCCACACTGCAACGAGGTTCACTGCCAACAAGTCACAGGTGTACTACACAGGAGCAGGTGAAAAAAATAAAATGCAACTGCAAGGGGTGTGATAATGGTTTGGGGCCATAATACATCCAAGTCTATAGTGCCATTGTACATCTGTTATGTATTTAGATATTTTGTACCAGCCATTTGAGGTATACTGTCTATGTGCGTGAGCATATGCACCTAAAAGACCGTATGTTATACAGAGGTTAAGAAATGGCACAAGGCTGGTGATGCCCCACACCCTCAGGTGAAATTCATACTGCTTCTGTGGTGTTATACAGAGACTGGGTCTCAGATGAAAACTTATGCAACCTCACTCTCCCCTTCCAAATCCCATTTAAGTGAACAGAAACCATTTCTAAATAGTTTCTGCACATATTATGGAGATAATAGATGCATGTGACAAAGCCAACGTGAAACTTAACTGGTGACAAGCCATCGGGTGACCCGTATGCACGACCATGCTGGGTGTTTGGGTGTGGGAACACACAGGACTTGCTGTGCTCACATCACTTCTCCAGTTCTCGTGTCTCCCTGCCTGCCCCCACGGGTGGTTCCTGGGGACAATGACGTCAACCTGGTCCCACAAAACCACCCAGACTGAAAACACCAACCCTAGGCTAGAAACACCAACCTCAGGGAGGATGGATGAACAGAGCTGCCCCATCTTGTGACATGGAAGATAATTCATATCAATCCCAATGTTTTTCCCAGTGTGCCAGGGTTCCTCCAAACCAGGTGAGAGCCCAGGGAGTTTCTCTCTCTGCCTCTCCCTGCCCCCTTTCCTCCACCCCTTGCTTGAGGCACCACCTGGCCCCAAGCTCAGGGAGCAGGGTCTGGGCAGGGGGCTCCTCAGGGCTGTGCCCCCTCCTCCCCATTCTCTCCGCTTTGCTCCTTAGGGAGCAGGGCTAGGGGAACAAGAGAAGCAATCCCTCTACGCACTGTCAACACACACAGCTTGCCAGACAAAAGCTAAACCTCAGATTCAGTCACTGACTTGAAGCAAAGGTTCAAGCCTCACATTTGAACATATATATAAAAAAAAGGCAAAACAAAACCCCCAAATTGCTGGAAACAGAAGTTAGTGTGTCTAAATATTTACGACATACCATCTGCAGCATTCTTTTTTCAAACAATATTTTGCAGCTCTTGAATTCAAACTGGTCCAAAAATCTCCTGGCCGTTATTCCTCGTTACCTTCCCATTAGCACAGAGCCATGCGTGCACAGGTACTGTTTCCCTCTAACAGCAATCCATAAAGATGAAAATCTTTATGCCTTGACTTTATAAAGGGATTACTTTAGACAGAGGACACCAGACGACCCTTGCTTTAGCCATCAGAGATTATACTCTCTACAGAAAGCTGTGAGCCTTAAATTGGTGCTGCTCTAATCCTAAACTGGAGAGGCATTCAAGGGATGCCATGACCCAGAAGAGCAAGAGGGAAAAAAATGAATTTAAAAAAAAAAAAAAAGAAGAAAAAAAAAAAAAAAAAGAAGCAGCACTCATTGAAGGGGAAGGGCAAAATAAGGGAGAGACACAGGGAGGAAAGGAAAGCAAGCCTGCTTTACAGGATAAACCTGTTAATTTTTATTTTTTAATTTCTGGTTGCTGCTTTCCCTTTGCTATCAGACTAAAGAAAAATCACCTTTGCACCCCCTTGCAGTTTGTATGCGCTTATTTTTAGAACTGTTTGACAATTATCCAAGGGTCTAAGACTAACAGATGGCCTGTCTTAAAGCCTCATATGTTCACTAGTTTGCACTTCTGACAAACAGTAAATGTACTCAAGAGTGTGCCATAAACAGGGCTGAATGAATACTCAGAACACAATTTAGTTAATACACTTCATTAAAACTGATAGTGGTAACCAATGTTTCCCATAAAACCAGGTGTTAATTGCCCTTCCAGTTGTTTCAGGTAACTCTTACACAGTGACATTTATACGTTTAGATCATCATTTTTCAGGAAATACAGTATTACTCCTTTCCTCTCCCCTGGTATTTCATCCACTGCATAAAACACTTCTAACAAGTGAACCTCAAGTTATCATGGTACTCCACAACAAAAAAGAAAATTGTCAGGCAAGACAGGTTCAGGTGTCCCTTCTTCATTTGAAGAACCCCCTGAAATGGTGGTAGAGGCAAACAGAAGGTGGTACATCCTTTGTGAAAGGACGCGGCTGCCTGTGTTACTGCTTGCTTCATCTTTGAGCATCTGATAACCTGCCATGCGTCAGTCAGTCCCCATGTCAGCGCACTTGGAGACAGCACTCCCAACAAACGCAGTCAGGAAGCTGTCCTTTGCACGTTATTGAATCAAGAAAAAAATGAAAACAAATCACTTCAGGTGTCTATGGAAGTACTCCTGGAGGTTTGGTATGCCTGCAAAGCTGAGTTGCCTGTTTCCAATGAAAATACCTGCGCTACTCTGACACTTGCACGTACTCAGTTACTCCGGGGCCAAACGCACCTTTCATTGGTATTGGGATGCAGGAATACTTCTCAGTGCTGGCTGCGGCCTCCCCCATGTTTCTGGACCCCCTGGGGAGGTTGAGCAGCACCCTTGGTGCTCCCTCATCCAGGGGATGCCCCAAGCTACCCCTGGAAACCTGCCCAGCTTCTCCAGCAACCAGGACCTGACACTTCATCTGGAGTCGATGTGAAGATTCAGAACTTGTAAAATATTTACAGGGAAAAAAGCTGCTCCACACATGACCGACTAAACACTGTCTGCTTTTTTTAATATATAAATCTTTTCCAGTGGCTGGCATGTTTCTATATCGAAATGCAACTGCCCAGGCGTTGGTCTGTAAAGCCCTGGCCGACCCTGAAGCACCCCCCACCCCGCTGCCTTTGTTCTGCACCCCAGGGGCTGTGCATGCTGCTGCCGTGCTGCACTGGCCCAACGACACACTTGCTCTGTTTTATCTCCATACTTACACTGCTTCTGTTAATTATAATGTATTCTGGAATTTTGCTAGACATTTCTGTGTTAATTCTGGGTTTGAAAAATTCCCTTTGTATACAAATACCTTTCTTAGAGTTATTTTTCCCAGCACCAGGCTTTTCTCGCACCAGCTAAGGATTTTTTAGATGATTTATGAATTTAATTTCTCTTCTAATTCAGGTTGTTTAGTCCTAATCAGACTTTGACAACTCACCTAACAGACTTTCCCCTTTCCACTCGAGACTAATAATTCTGTATCATCAGTCTTCTAGACCTGCCATCTCTTCCTATTCTCTAAAAACTCAGAATTAACCAAGGTGAGCCTATTACAAGTGAACTCAAAACATGAGTCTGAGCCTGGCATAGCCTCTCAGATTCGATTAAATGCCTCACCAAAAAAGTCTATATGTGTCTTCCAAAAACACTGGGTAAAATGCTGAAGCACAAAAGCAAACTGAAGCCTTTGGGAAAATCTCCTTACCACAGCACTTTGGAAATAAAAACCACAGGAGAATACATTATTAAGAGATAACCGGAATCTTCTGTTAGAGAAACTAGCCGTAAACACACCATGATTCACTGAGGCACCCAATGAAACCAGGGAGCTAATAATACCTGTCCTGAGGGACTGTGTGCTCCTGAGAATTTCACTCAGAAATGCAAATTTATCAGCGTCCTTGTGACTTGTAGTCTGCAGTATGCCATGTGCAAGATCAAAATAAGCTGAGGGAAGAACCTCACGCTTCCCTAAACATAAAGGGAGAGGGACAAATTTAATTGCTATTGTCAGAACTGCATAAAACCAGAATATTTTTAGAATTCCTCCACTCCTCCCTTAGCCCCACCTTTTGTCCCTGACAGGATCCCAGAGCCGCTGGTGATCCTGAGAGCAGAAACAGGCTCACAGGATCCCAGCTCACCGCTCTGCTGACAACACTTGGTGCTTTAACCTCGGCTTGGGCAGCCCATGTGTTTCTGGGGAGCTGGTCCCACAAGCGCCCTCGTGCTCAGGGCCACAGCCATCTGTTCACCTCCATGGACATGCTCACCCACTCGGCCTGCAGCACATGCACGGCCTTCATCCAACTTCAAAGTAACCCTCCAAAGGTGCTCCAATAAACGCAAACATCTCGCTTCCAGTTTGTTTTCAAATCTAAGCCACACAGTAATCGGAAAAAGCAGCTACTACCCAGGGTACCTTCCTTTCCCAGTGCTACACCAAAAACACCCATGCCTGACCCAGTGCTGACCTGTTTTTATCTACTTATGGGTCCTACTCAGGGAAGCAATGATGTTTCAAAATCATTTGCAAAAAGAAAAACATTTTACAGGTATCCTTCTTAGGCATTCCTCTCAAACCCCTGATCTGTTGATTTATATTTAGCATATCTTATTAATCCCTCCTTGATCTAAGGTAAATCACATTGCAGAAGCCAGTTAATTGTTCATTTCTGTGAGAGCTGGTATCATCACCATGGGACCCTTTGTGACTCTTCTATAAACACTAAGTGATTTCCTGATTGGGTCTTCACTATAGGACCAGGCAGCATCTGCTTGCACCCTTTTTCTCACAAAATACTTAGAGCAAAAGGGAACTGCTTTACATAGTACCTTTAGCAGCCACCAGTCAAAATACATAGACGAACTCCTCATTGAATAACTGTTTCTATGAGAATATAACCCAACAAAAGCCAGAAAATTCAAAGTTGAACCTCAAACCAGCTCCTCAACTTACCCTGCTGTTCCCTGGCATGGCAAGGGTCACTGAACACCACCTGATTTCTCACAGCTTTATTTTTCTGCACTAGTTAGGTATTCCTGGTGTCAAGGACCAGGTATAAAAGTTCCAGCCTTAACTCTGAATTTTAATGCAAACATTATCAGGGGCACACCTTGTGCTCCTCATTTAGGCAACATCTGCCATTAAATGATGATGGGAGCTGCAGCTGAACCAAGTTCCTTGGACTAAATAAGCAAGTACGGACAACCGGACTTCACACGAGCCGTGCCCCGCAGAGGCTACAGCACATCGCGGTCCTTCTACCAGTAATTCTGTCAAACAGCAGCAACTAAAGTAAAATTGCCTCTAATGGAATAGTGATCTGACAGATTGTATTGCCTTGTGTTACGGATACATTTTTTGTAGAGGCAAATAAATATTCCTGTCACGTGGCGCCCACATGCTGCTCAGGCTGACAAAATGGCTGGTCAGTGACCTGTTGCCTTGGACATAATGGCTGTTATTGCTGGTTTCTAATTTCAAAAGGAGCATAAAAATCCTCCAATGCAAGTCTCTCTGCTATAAAATAGCAAGGCCACAGTTTATAGAAGTACTTTACATGCCGCCCCATTCGTGAACATGCCACCAGCAGAGCAGAAATCTGCAGGCAGGACTGAGTTCAGCCCACTGCCTTGAGGAATTAACCCCGGAGGAGCCGGTAGTGTGAAGGAGCCAAGCGGGATTTGTTCCCACACGTAGAAGAGGGGCCAAAATATCACCAACATGAGCTGTCTCCTCCAAGACATGACATGACAAAATGTGAGGCAACATCGCTGTGGTATATGTGTGAAACAACTGTAACTGTTACAAAAGGGATGTGCTGGCCAGCTACTCCATTATAAGAGCATCGCTGCCTCAGGAATCCTGCCTTCTGAACAGCACGATGCTACATTTTAAACAATCGTGTTTTCACACGAAGACTAAGAGCATGCATTGGTCCCAAAGGAGGACAAATTCTTCAGAAGTAAATATGCTCTAAACCTCCTCTCTATTCCTTTTGGAGACACGGTGATGTAATGCACCGATGACAGATATGCTATACACAGTCAAACCTCAATGCCCATGGCAATTTATTCTGGTTTAACTGTGCAGCAGAAACAAATGAGGAGGCTTGGTGGCCAGGCAGAGCTCTCCCCCAGGGCTGGAGTGGCACAGGCAGTGCTCTGGCTGTTTCTGCATGGTGAAAAGCCGAGGCGATATGTTTCTGCAGACAGGCTCTGTGCAGAGGTGACCTCAGGGTGTCTGTAATGCTTGCCCAGGCCGTGGCACAGAAGACACACAAGATGCTCTGCAGTGAATCAGCTCCAGAATGGTCAAGTTGATAAACTCAGGACTGCTGCTGCCAAATCTGGGCTGGCTCACATGGCGTTGGGATGACAGAGCCTCTCTGAACCCAAGTTGACCTTACACAAAGCTATGAACTGTCACCACGCTGACACCATCAGCATGCATGGACCTATCTCCATCATCTAGATTTTTTTCAGCAAAGCCTCATCACTTCATTACAGATACACAGTTCAGTATCTTGTAAGTTATTGTATTAACCCAAACCATGAAGAAAGAAGAAAGCATCAGCAATTACTGCACAAGTGGGGTCACTGCACATGCGCACCCAGCCTGTGCATCAAACATTCCCATCCCGTTTTCATTTACCAGAACCAGAAAACACAGAACAGGCAGAGTATGGAAACAAGCTGTATCCTAAATTATTTTACCTTTCTTCTTTTTGCCTCTGATCAAAGAAAGATCTAAAACTACTCTCAAAATATGATGTTAGAGCAGAGTACTAATTACACCAACATTAGTAGATGATTGAATATGTTTCTCTGAAAGCAACTTCAGAAAGCGTGAGCAGCAAGCAGGCCGAAAACAGGCTGGGCTGAAAATGCCGACACCTTCCTAACAAGGGCAGGGTGGTTCAGGCAGTCACAGCCCTGTACCCAAGCACAGGGGCAGAAAGGCATGTTACTGACTGACTTTCTAACTACTCCTTCACCTTTTGTCCTTACCAGGACTCATGTTTTCCTGACTACTCGTCATACTTGGTCCACGTATCTGACCTCGCACAGCAGTGAGAACAGTAAGGCAGTCATGAACTACCAGGAGTCTCTCTCGTGCTCCTCACCATCACCCTGGGAACACCATCCCTCAGGATCAGGCCACAGGGCATGATCCCTGTCCTCCACTTGCTCCAGCAGACAGAGCTGGAACCACTGCTCGTGCTGCCTTTCACCGGCTGAGGACACAAACCACAGGATTACACCTTAAATCTCTTACTCAGCAAATCAGAAGTACACCCAAGGCCTTTTAAGTTCCTACATGGAACTATTATTCAAATTCTTTCTAATGGTAAAACTGATGGGGGCTCCACCAGCCCCACAGCAGTAGGCAACAGCAGTACAGCATCACTCCAGGATTTCCTGCCTAGAGTTGAGGCTTCATGTCTGAAATACAACACGCACACAACACTTGTACGACCGAGGAAACACAAGACGCTTGCCACACATTTATTATCTTCCTGGGGAAATGATATAGAGGACAAAAGAGACTATATTTACTCCCTCCCCAGCTGCTTTTACAATCTAATAATTTATTTCTACTGGACATAAATTTCAGATTTAAACGAAATCCCTGAAACCTAAAGATGCCACATGGTAGAGGCGAGGGCAGTATTTCTTTCTATTTTGGAGACTGAGATGGTTTAATGCATTGCTGTGTTAAGCAGTAGCCTTAAATTTCGGGGGGTGGGGAAAGAGACAAGCAATTAGACTGGGGCAGCAGGCTCTAGACACAAGTACAGGCAACAGTGATTACTACCTTAATACACAGAGTTAAAAATACCTGGTTACTGAAAATTATTTTCTCGGTCCATGGGGGTTTATCTAGGTTTAGGCTGAGATGTTTATTTTTTCTGTAGCAGCCATATGGGGGGGTTCTTTTACAACATTTTCCTTACACAGTAGCTGTATATCATTCACGTTTCTGAAAACTGAGGCGCTTTCTATGATGTAAGAAATCTCTGCAATTAGAAACAACCATATCTTCTTTCAAAAAAACCCAAAACAAATAAAATGCATCTTCAAACCCTCCTAGTCAGCAGCTAAGATAGCAGTGCTCCTAAGGCAAATGTAAAAGTACAGGGTATAAATTCATGTTAACTGTTACAAATATATCCATCTGTTTGCAGACTAACTAGTGACTGAAACTGATGAATCCAACGAAATGTAATTTTCAAGCCCACAAGCGTCTGTTCTCTTCTAGTAATAAAGTAAATGCTTTTCAATAACGGTGCTGCTTTTGAATGCCAATTTCTATTTAAGTAGGTTCAGGGTCTTGCTTTAAAAAAAAAAAAAATTAAAATACCAAATGCCTTTTCTTTCCAAAGGTCAAACTAAGCTTTTAAAGAACAAGCAACATTTCAGCAAGGCAGAGAGGACAAAACCCCAATCAGATAAATGGGCTGTGTAATGATTGAGAACCACGGCTGCCTCAGGTTTCCTGAATGGGCTGCAGGATAGAATTTGGCACAAACAGGCTGATGTTGAGGCTTATATCTCTTTTACTGCAGACAAGAAATTCACTAAAATATATAAATAATGAATGTGGCTGGGGATCTCTGCTAGTACTACTGCTGGTTTTGCAAGATGCAGGAGCAGAAACATACACTGCTCCATGCTTTTGTTATTAGCGAATCCTTGTTCTCCAACAATAAACACAGAATATTTTATCTGAAATGGCTTCTGCAGCACATACAATATAAGTTTCAGCTCCCTCAAAGTGCCAGCAAATTGCAGAAAGATAAGTTACAAAGACGTACCTAATTTGCTGTGATGAATTGTGTGCATGCTTCAGTGATCAAAACTGCAGCTGAGACCTATTATATTTAATGATCTAGACATTTCTTGTGAAAACACTCAGGCATATACTGTTATGTCTGGACAAGCATCCCCGTTTTGCTCTAGCAGCAAGTAAATGAAGAGACTGAACTTTTAAAAGGATGCTGTACACCACCTTCCATGAGGTCTTTAAAACAGAGGTTGATCAGGCTCCACTATTTTCCTTAAATAACACAGTCTGCTCAGTGCGGCATCCCTCTTCCTTTGACAAATGAAGTCAGTTCCTTTGGATGCTATTGATACTTACAGGAGGAAACAGCTACTCTGTGCTCAGACCCCAAACTACATTCTACAGCAGCTACTAGAGCAGAAAACCCAAAGGGCTATATTCAAGATCTCTTCCCACCAGCAAAGCAAAATTGTGATGAGACTTTTTGGAGAGAAAACATGCCACTTTTTTGGTTTGTTTTTTTTTAATTCGCCTCCACATTACAGAAATTCTCTATTTGAAGGAGTAGGTCCTGCCTAGACAGCCATGTATTACCAAGCCCAGGAGGGCCAGGCAGCGGTACCCGGCTCGGCTGTCCCTGAGGATACGGTCCCTGCATAGCCAGCCGTGCGGATGGCCATGCTCACAGCCCTACAGCTTATGCAGAGCAACAGGAAATGGGGCTTCCTACCACCGTCCCGTGGGGACAGGAATGTCACCTTGTGAACAGAGGAAGGACTTCTGAATAAAAGGTCTGAGTTTTACAAGGCTTTACGTCTGGCTCCTCCAAAATTTTCCTGCATGGAGCTGGGTAATATTGCTCAACCTCTACCTTTCCAAATTTGTAAAACACAGCCTTAGAAAAAGTGCTGGCAAGCCTAATTCATTCATGGTTATAAATCCATTGAGATCTGCAGAGAGAAGCCACATAGAACATTCTTGCTACCACACACTGAAGAGCTCATTTTCTCCCTCCCTGGTCAGTCAGAACCTCTTTCTGTCATTCATTGTTCAACAAAACAGAGCAAAACACATCTGATTCCAGAAATACGGATTTCAAAGTGCTATTTCATTCACTGAGGAGCTGCTAAATACTATCACAGTGGTAATTTGTGATAGTGTGGTAAAGAATGAAGAAAAGGTATTTGTTAATTGTTGACATAACAAAATTAATTTTCCATCCCTAAACTTTTTCACATCTCTCCTGTGAGCTCTGATGCAATGTTACTGACTGGCACTGCTGAAATGCCAACTTGCATTTCTCATCCTTAATTTCTCTCTAAATGTCATTAGTAATTGTTATTGCCAGACCAGAGAGTGCAATCTGGTCTTTCCGAAAGAAAATCCATTTCTCATTTCTTCTCCTGTGCTTCCTCCTTTTGGTCAAGGATGGATATTTAACACAGCCCCTGTGTTCTGTTTCCAACAAGATGGAAATGTATTAATGTATCTGGAAGTAAAACACTCCTGCTTTATTTATTTATGTATAGCATGCCTGTATCTTTATGAATACCAAATTGTATATTCAGAAGGGTCTTTAAAGCACATCTCTCAAGAACACTAACAAATCTTAATTGAACAACGCTAACAAGCAGGGAAAGGAAACACCCTTTAATCTGTGCATACAGACCCCCCTTGGGATGCTTCCATAAATCACTGGTTTTGGTGGGCAACAACGTTGTCAATATAAGAGCGTATTATGTGATTCTTCTCTCTTCCATGAGCTGTGTACACTAGTCTAGCTTCAGTCTGGGTTAACCTATCACCCCCATTTAGCCACACAAGTAAAAATGGTTTCCACCACTACGAGGAGAGGTGAGTTTAGACATCTGTGTGCAAAGGAAAACCTGCGAGTGTGAAAGGTTGGCCCCCCTGCACATCACTATATATTATGCCAGGGATTTACATAGTTATGTGCAGCTCCTACAAAATCTGGTCTCTGGTACTTAGAGGCATGTAGTACTTTGGCACTTTGAGCCAATTTATGAGGGACTGTGTCATAACAGACCTTTAACTGGGCTCCCCATAATCACCGCATCTTGCATTTGCATGTCTGCATTGTTTTGTAATGTATATAAAGTAATTAGTTCAAAGCTAGGCTGCATTTCCATGTCCATTAACTAAAGGCATCTTATCTCAGAATAAACAGACATTTGGACATTTCCAGCCAGGAATTGTGCTTTCAATAAACACAATTGATGCATATACATTGTCTCTTGGCGGCTTACACTCCTGCCCATCTGTTGGGATGGCATGATGCCTATGCAAAAGTTGGTTGGACCCTTGCCCTAGGGCATAGATGACAGGCAACGACGGGTTTAGCTGGGCAGCCTGAGCACTGGATCCAAGTGGCATCTCTGCTGTAGGAAGCCCCTTCTGTGTGCCAGCACTGCCACATTGGAACGACATGCCTCCTTACACTTGATCACACATGTTGACACTTGGGTGCGCTTAAGTGCATTAATGACTGAAACGATGCCTTTCACCTGGCTCCCTTCTTTTCTCCCCCTGCTCTGCATCACTGCTGGGTTTTCTACACATGTTAATGCAAAGTCTCCTACACTTTGCTAGCTAGGGCCAGCCACAGAAGGGCGTTAATGGTGTAAGAAATGAAGGAGGGTTATTTTTATTGTGGGACACGCCACTCCAGTGCCAGACATTTCCAAGCTACATCTCAGGTGAGTCACTGCAGACTCAAGAGAACATTCTGCGTCTCGCTGAAAAGACCTCAAGGATGATAAAGATCCAGGCATATATTGATCAGAATCATCTTTCCAAGTGGCCAAGCGCTACACCTTGTCACTGTGTCAAACACAGGGCAAACCAAGACTTCTGCAACATCCTCTGTTTCAACGGAGCTGGCTGCACAAAGAGGCCATACGGTCTGGATTAGATGGCTGTTCCAACAGCATCCCTGGCCCCAGACATAGGAAACACACCTCATTTTGTGCTAGGGAAGAAGCTGCTGACAAACCACACAGAGGTGCCTAACCTTAAGCAGCACTTGCTCTTACATATAGCACCCACCTCTGTGGATGTCAGGCCCAGGAAGCCTCCAGCATCACCCACACTGAGCCTCAACCACAGCTGCTGCAGAGCCCACCGACAGCCCCACATAGTCCGCAATGGCATCTCTTAGCTTTAGTCATTATGACAGCCTGGCCCTAACCCCACATTTTTAAAGAGCCATATATTCCTCCACCGAATTTAAACACGTATATTGAAAACCTGAGACCTAATAGGTAAAACTCTTCCCTGCTGAGAGAACAGATCAGAGATAAAACTTGTGGGTTTGCAGTCCATAAAGAACGTTCAGGCAGACAGACTCAACATGATGGGTATGTGCCTACAGCACTTTCAATTTTTAATTATTGTTAGTTATAATTATCTGACTGCGTCTGAATGAAACCCAGCAATATGGCTGGAATAGATTTTGGTATTCTTGTAATTTATTAGCTTTATAACTACTAATAATTAAAATTTAACAATACTCCAAGCACCATAGCAACATTTTTTAAGACATGTTAGCCAAATCTGCTAAGATAACTGACTGGGTCATTTTCATGAGGAGGACTAATATTAAAAAAAAATTTTAGAAAATAGGGAAAGACAGATAAAACCCTCAACAGCCAATGAGCAGCTGAAATACAAATATATAAATTCTGTTCAAAAGAAAAAATGTTTTTTGCTTGCAGAAAATTAATTCTACACATGCTTTTGTAGGTGCTTCATATGAAACTCAGAAAGAGCTTGTGGTTTGATTCCAACTAGAATCTCCTGGTGTTTAACATCTAAGTGGTACGTAAGTTCTGAAATACAGCAAATGTTACATTAAGTGAAAGTGCTGCCTTGAGACAGAGCCACATTTCAGGTCTTGTTTCTCTTGCCCTCCACACATTTTTTCCTAGGGAAAAATATTTTTTTGCAACTTCATCAAAATACCATAGCTTTGGTTTTCTCTTACTGACTGTATGGACAGAGGAGCCTGGAAGCACTGAGACACATGAGTGTTGCAAGCACATAGGGCTGTTTGGAAGAAAGATTTTATGCCCTTTTAGGTAAGCTTTACCTTTAGATACCCCCAGGAAGTAGGTAAACCCCATTTTTCAACTAGGAGCTGGATATATTAACCATGGGAAGATTTTGAGTAGCTGGGTACAGACTAGAAATCGCCTAAGTCTATCTTCAGTGCTCTGAGCATTGGTGGTAAGCTGAGCCCTTAGATGGAGCCTTGTGGACTCACTTGGATGGAGGTAGGTCACGTACAAGCCAAGAGGTTCTCATTTGCCCCTCGTCCTTCAGGGGACACTGTTGTACCCAGATGGCCCCAAGGACCACTGGTGTGAGCTTTTGGAGATGTTGCTCTTCATTGCCCTGCTCCCAGGGAAGCCACCACAGGTACAGAGCAGCATCTTAATGTCCTCCCTCAGGCCACATCAGACTAGGCAGCAGCTCGCTGCAGTGTCCCCCTCGCCTGGGCAGGATCCAGCCCTCTCAAGGAGGCACAGTTAACATCGAGCTGACATTAAAAGCAGGCTTAAAAACAGAAAACCTGCTTAGGGCTTGATCTGCTGTAATCAGCAGAAAGAATCCCAAGGACTTTGATGTGGACCAAATCAAGCCCCTGGAGGACGTTCATGGTAAATCATTATTAATATAATGAGTGCAATTTCTGTGCAGAGGCTCACGCCTGTTTACGGATATATAAAAATTGCCAGCTTTTCACATAAAATAAAATGAGGAGGGAGACAGACCACAGTGTTAGCCAATGAGCCATACTAGCCACTCTCTTTTTGATATGTGTACATTTAAAGAAACTGGGCACTTAAAATGACAGCAAATTCCTCTGGTGAAGCTCCCTTAATTTAGTGGTTTGACATATCTCCAAATCTGAACAGGAAAGAAAGCCCTTTATTCATAGCAGGCAATAAAACACCTGAACACCTGTGCTAGGAAAGACCTGGCAGGTACCCTGCTCCCTTGGTACCTGGATTATTTGCGCATTGTTTATTATATCCCTTGCCTTAGTTTTCATCAATTGTAATTATTTAGGAGGAAACGGTATGATTAACAGTACACAAGCAAACAGCAGGAATTAATCCTTTAAATACAAATACTTCATTGGTTATGTGATGGCTCCTTGGAAAAAAAACAGTCTGGCAAAAGAATGCATACAAAAAGCCTCCTTAAGTTTCCTCTGAAAATCACTGCTCAGTCACAATTTGCTTAATGTTTTTCTCAATGCAAGCAATTGAGGAGGTATCTTTCCCTGCTGTGAATCACACCACAAATATAACTCTCAGCACCCATTAAGCATCATAATTTCTGACCCATCTTCAGTGTTGGCAGGGCTCCCCACTATGTTTTAAATAGTAAAGACCAAAATTTCAATTGTCAGAGTGAGATTCAGCTCCCACATCCGAATGGCCTGTGTGCCGCTGTGCCTCCAGCTGCCTGTGAGAAGCAGGTCGTGGCCAGCAGCTCCTCATGGGTCCTAGAGATGGGGCTCTGCCTGAAAGGGCTCCTCCTGCCCTATGTGCAAGGAACCCCCCAAACCTCTACCTCTACACTTGTTTCAGTAAGTACGGGGAAAGAAGCATGGGAAATGCCATAGCCTTGGTGTTCCATGCATGAGCTACACATTTGCTTTTTTCCAGGAGATTTTCATCATATTCACAGCTGTCAATCTTACAAACCAAGGATGTGAAAAATGTGGAGCTGCCAGCCTTTCCTCTTCTGCCCTCAGGGTATGTGGGGTTATCACACATACTGTTTCCTTTGTGTTTCATACTTAACCTTACTATGCTTTCTTTCCTCATTTCCAATGAGATAATGTAAGCAGTTAAATAACATTCTGTTTTCTTTTCTTCTGGCAATAGCATGAACCTCACTGAGTCATCGCTTCAGATTCACACCAGAATTTCCACCATGACAAAAAAACGAGCTTTGGAGCTTCCTTAAACCACCAGATGATGCAAGCTTCAATGCAGAAGCCTGTATTAAAACACAACTACTAGTCAAGAAGTGCTTCCAGAGCATTCTGCTGCCCAAGCACTATTTGCACCAACCACTAAAAGTACATTTGCAGTGACAAGGTTTCTCATCACATGGCACATACGTGCCCTTCTGGGCTTTGTGTTTACCCTAGCTAAAGAAGTGTTCACAAATCAGTGTTGTCAATTCATCCCTTTCCACGACATCCCTACATTTTTCCCTGTGCTCCCTGTCATTTTCCCCATCCTCCTTGTTTTTCTTGCTTTCTGTAAGCACCCCTCTCTGAGTATCTTCTTGAAATAGCTGAATGTTCAATTTTTAAAAAGTTTTTTCAGTAGTTTTACTTGCAAATACAAAGAAATAAACAAAGCATAGGTTCAGAATTTGGTGCTAGTTATTTTATGCCAGTGGGAAAGCAAGATCAGAACTGAAAAGTCAAATTCATTAAGCAGAACACCTTGATGGATAGCTATTTGCCTATGTAAGAACCACTGCACAGTTAAGAGGCTGAAAGGTTTATGCAGAGTTAACCCTAACTGGTAGCTGAACAGCTGGTTCACTAAAATAATACCAGATCTTCATTACTCAACAAAAACATCACCAACAGTTGAAGGAATCTGGAGCAGGCACCTTATAAATCAGAAACTGGTCAGATAATCGCACCAAGGCAGGCTGGTTCAGAAATCTTGACCATTTCTAACTGATTTATTCACATGGCCCAGGTATTTGGATTAGTAAAACCTCTGGCATCAAGTAAACACACATTTCTGAGTCACTGCTGAAATAAAGACTAAAACTGTGCAGCTAAGTACTGACTTTTCATTCAGCCAGCACCATTCAGAACTGCTCGTATAATTATGAGCACAGAAATTTTAAATGCTCACAAATCCTGCATAAAAACTAGAAAATTACAATCATAATTTATCTGATTTAAGCCGCTATTTGCAGCAATTTTGCAATGCACAATACTTCAGAATTGAAACAGCATGTAATTAAAATTGCTAATTGCAAAAAACAGGCTGCTAAGACCATCATTTATCAAGGTTCTCTTTATCTGACCATCTGAATTTAAAGGTTAATGTGGTGACCTAGGAAGCCGGCGTGCCCATTTTAATTGTGCTGGCATTTTGACCAAACACCACTTTAAAAGAAAATTGGGAGGAAAAATCAGAGCTGGCTTTGCAAGCCTCTGTTGCCTTCATAAAACGTTCATAGTGAGAACACAGAAACCCAAAATCTGCTGACTTTATTAAAATATTAACAAGGTATAGTTAAAACTTTTGTACACTTATGTAAATCAGGTTGCTAGAACAAGGGAAAGAAGAAATTCCTCTAGGGAAAAAAAATAAAATCAACAAAGTGAAAAGATCAACCATCCTTCCACAGCATGACAGCACGACATAAGAGGCAGCAGCTTGGGAATTCAGCAAGATAAATAAAACCCCTCCAAAGTTTAAGTAAATCATGGTTTATAAAGCTAATAGATTTAAATGAGGCATACAGTACCCTTCTATAAAAAGATCACATTTGCCAGGGGACGGTAGCAGGATTTTGGTGGCCATGCAGCACAGGTCAGATACACCCAAGGAGGATGGCCAGGGCAGGCCCCTCCTGGGAGCGCCGTGGAAGGGCAAGCTCCAGCTGTCCATTGCCTGTGAGGTATCAGGCACACACGCCATGCAGGCTTCAGCATATACGTGGGTTTAGCACCAAAGGTATCAGTGTGATTTAAACCCCAGCCTCACCAGCATGGCTCCAAGGTGGCCTCTGAGGCCAGGGCCCTGAGAGCAACTATAAGACACCCAGGTTGGGGTCGGCCTCTCCAAAAGGCTTGCTGCACCCAGGAGTGGGTGCTGGCCAAGCACCAGCTTTGTGGAGTTAAAAGCACTGTTGCCCCCAGTGCTGCCAGGGACACAGGTATGTAACGCCTGGTCTGCAGAACCTGCAGCTTATTAACGTGCTAATGCCTTGCTGGAGTATCTAATTAAGCATCGTGTTGAACTGCCCACACACTTCGCTCTCATACCATGGTAGGGAAAATTCCTTTACTTCTGACTTAACAGTGAGGAAGGGGAGGGGGCAGCTACCATTTGCTCAGTCTTTGTATGTTAATCAGTCCCTAAATTATTAATAGCGAAAAAGAAATTATTTACAAGGTGTTTGACGTAGACATGTCAGGATGTAGCAACAGTACTGTCAAGAGAAATACTCATAAAGAACCATGATATCTGTCTTGTCTTATTTATTTATTCCAGCCATGCTCAGAGACCCCTTTCTCCTGATAGCACCTGGGGAGGCAGGAGGAGACTGAGAGACTGTTTAAGGGCAGAAGAGACCATACTGAGGGCACGCACCTTTTCTAAATGCTGCACAAGGGTGACAGTTGCACAGAGAAATCAACGGCTTTAGCTTTGCTTTTACTTTTGTTGTAAACATACCTGAAGCTCTGTTTGAAAGAAGAACTTCTGTGGGCACTGGGAACAGTCATAAATTTTATCTTCCTGCCCGTGGACTGCAAAGATGTGCTGCTGCAGTTTGTTTGCCTGTACAAAAACTGAAACAACAGAGTACGATTAGTTCAAGTTGCTTTGTAGAAGGCATCTCGTCTGGAGCTACACTTTTATGATTGCAAAGACTCTGAAGAGTCCAAGGATAGCTGCCAGAGAAGTGCCGATACACTCAGTTCAGCAGAATTTCCTTACAAGTAGTCAATTTAGAGTCTCCAGGCTGACAGTCAGCTTACTTCTAACAGACTCTAAATCCTGTATGGATTTTTGATATTTCACATAAAGCTAACACTGTCCACGGGTAACTGGAAGAACTCAATCATCAGACCAAACAGAGGACGTCACTGTTTCCGCGGGGAGCCCTGGGCCCACGGCAGGTGCATCAAATACATTTTTAATGCAGGACAACTGGGCCAGGAGAAGCCTTGGTGACTGCTCTGGAGGACACGTGGTCCAGAACAGCATTTCTGGCAGACTTGTGAAAATGAAAGGGCAGCAGGCTTGTCACAGGTTTTAGACCTCTTAAATGGGTTGTCCATTCAGTGTATGTATATATATATATAAAAGATAATTTAACATCACAAATACCATAGCATCTTCATTATGACTTTGAACCAATAATTATTCTGACTTTGTCAACTGAAACTTGGAAGTGAAACATATTGAACCTCATGCTTTAGAGGGTTAAAAAAATATATTTAATTGTTGGCTCATTCTATATGAATTATAATCAGTATGTGAAAATAGCTTCTTCAGTAGAATTAAACACTTGCACTCAAAGAGTTATTTTGCAGCATGTTTCAGGAAAGGATAAATTAACTCCAAGCTCACACGAAAAGCAGGCTCTCAAATTGTGGGCCAAAGCTTTTGTGGGTTCACCCTGCTCCCACTGAAATTAAAGGAGGTGTAGGTGCTGCCATTCCCCTTTGCTGACAAGGGGTCCACAGCCACACCTGCCTGACCCCCATCACTCAAACAGATCGGAAATGCAGATGTTAACTACTTTTTTTAAGAGAATATTAAAGGCAGCCTTTAACATGCATCCTGCAGGTCCTTTAAAAGCAATATCACCCAAGATCATTTGCACTGATGAGGCAGCTTAAAATGAACTCCAGGGAAGGAATACCTAGCAGGCCTCAGACACGAGTTAGAAACATGTCACCACAAGAAAATGGGGCTTAAAGAAACCTCCAAGAGAGCAGCTGGCAAACCTATACAATTGTACGATTTAGTCTTACGAAACCTCTACTTGTGTGAGCCTCACCCCCATGAGCGGGCTACAAGCTGCCTAGCCTTTAAAGGGTCCTCGTTGAGGTGAAGAAGAGCTCGCAAGAGCAGGTATGTACCTTGCAAGTCCTGCATGTGGAAAAGCATCACACCTTAGAGCCATGAGGTATAATTTAAAAGGCTCTGGATTGTAGGGGGCAATGCAGAGCCACCACATGTGGCAGTGCCGTTCAGCGTCAAACGCCATGGTGCTGCTCTTTGGAGCGAGCCCCAGTTTCAGACAGACAACATTCTGAACATTTCCAAGCACAGTATTTCTTTTTCTCAAGGAAAGTAGAATACAGTATTTTACAAATTCCCCGAGTGTCATTTCTGGATCAAGCCATGCACGCTGAGGCTTGTCTTAGCCTCCCTGTCTTACCTGTGAAACAAACAGGGCATTTGAATGTGCCTCCCATCCCCTCAAAGCTGTGCTCAATCAGGTGACACAGGAGCTTTGCCGGAGAGTCAAACATCTGGTTACACAGCTTGCACTCATGATTGATGCCTTCCTCTGCAAGGTTCAAATGATACAACTTGTTAGTGACACAGCAGATTAGCGTCGGGGATGCAGCAGCAGTCGGCGAGGAACGCCCATGCCGGCGCACACAACTTCAAGGACCCACAGACATTGCGGCGGCTCTGGCCTCATCAGAAAAGCGGGCCGAGCCGCTCGGGTGGGATGTTCAGGTGTACAGCCCCCAGTCACATTTAGGGGCGTTGATTTTCAGCGGCGATGAAAGCGGCGCTGCGATCAACCCGCCGGGAACCCACGCGCCTGCTCCCAGGCTCGTGACAACACTGCACCGCTCCACCTCGCATCCTACCACAAAGGGAGAGCATCCCTGCTCTGGGTATAGATTATTAAAGAGTCAAACAGCATCTGAAATGAATTTAACAGTGTGGATTCAACCAACGACACTGAAAGCGGGCTGAAACGCTGTCCTCGCCTTGGACTACACTGCAAATATTCAGGAGAGGAAACTACGGGAGAATAGCAGGAGCCCAGAGCAGAGTATCTGCATTAATTTTATATCTCTTGGCTTTTTCCAAGCTGAAGAGACCACTGAAGGTATTTAAATATAATTTGAAAGTGCAATTTCCATGTCATGTATCTTAACCGCTGAATACACAGGACCCATTTCAAATACCCCCATGTTCTAGCTTAACTCACAGGGAAATAATAACAATTATTACTACTATTTCAAGCCTACCAGCTTTGTAAGATGCTATGTTTCTCTGTTTACTGACATTTGTGAGTTTGGGTGCAGATGGGCCTTTTTTTGAGATATTGAAACCATATTAAAGCAATTTCCACACAGAAAATGAAATAATCCTTCCGTTTTCTTGAAGTGAAGGAGAAAACAGTAGAAATTTAAGGCAACATAATATGCATTTTATATAAATCAGCAAACACCTAAATTTAAAAAATTTTCCTGATTGTCTTTCTAAATACTGCCTGAAAACATCTTTCCTTCATTGTAGCTGCACACACAAACTTCTTGTGAAAACATACTTTAAAAACTAAAGTCTTTTGATGTACGCTCAGCTATTTTTATCTCTTCATCTCACCAGCTTCAATTTTTAGTTCCAAGACACCTAAGAAATGACTGTATTATACCATGAATCTCTTGCCAAATGCATTTAGATCTTACTACTAATGTGAGCCTTCAGAAGCAGTCTCTTTACTTACAATTGCTTTAAATCAGCTTTTTATATCCTTAAAAGGGCTAAACAGAGGGAAATTACTGTTTTCTGTAAGGCCTTTGGTACTCTCAGTATCCCAGAGCGCTTTTACGAGGCAGGGAGGTAGGTGCCAGGGCAGCAAGTGGCAGGCTCTGTGTGGCACACTGGGCACAGCCTGTTCTCCAGGCACGCGGTGGCTCTCACGTTGGCACCTTGGCACATTTGTAGCTGGAGGCAATTCCCAGAGCACGCAAGTCTTGGAGGGCCCTCTATGCAGTGTGAAAAATAACAGTAATTTAAAAAAATAATAAAAATCTCCATGCAGCACCTCGTGCAATGGCATGCGCTGGCAGGGGGCTGCCCATCCTGCCCTGAGGGAGGCCGGAGGGCTCTGGGAAGCGGTGTGGCCATGGGTGCTGTGCCCTGGAGAGCAGTGATGGCACGCAAGGCAAGAGCAGGGTGCTGATGGCACGTTCTGGCATAAGGGATAGGTGGGATGGGGAGAAGTAAACAGGCAGGTTGGGAAGGAAATGGAAAGAGAAAAGGGGAAGAGGAAAGAGTCAGGAACAGAAAGATGAAAGGGCTGGTGGCTCACGGCCGTGGCTCCACGAATTCCCTGGGCAGCTAAAACCAGTGACTGGGATATTTCTAGGATGCACTGAGGTTTGCAATTCTCTGTTTGGACAGCCACCACAGGCGGGCACATCGCCCGCACTGACGGATGGCTTTCAAAACCTGACCTTCTGCCTCGCTGTAGCGTAAGGCTGGCTGCTCACATCAGACCTTTGCCTGGAAAGTTTTGGCTTTGTGTGATCTTTGCAATCTGCGCCAGAGGGGAGAAGAGACGGGGAAGGGATACGTGCCTTGTGCCGAGCATGCTGAGCGTGCCTGGCCACGCAGCTGTGTACAGCCACCGAACGCCGCAATAAACTTGGAGAGGACAAAGCAAGTACTGGGGGGAATGGAACAAATTCCTTCTATGAGTAAATCAGAGAAATCACGTTTGACATTAATTTTCTACCCTCCACATACTGGGTATTTGAAAAACAGTGATTCATGTACAGCCCATGGTCCTGTGTGAGCATGTGTGTTCATAAATACTGACAGACACATACTGATGGTTAGATGACTGCTCCTTTTGCAGCCTAAACACCTATAATTTCAGTAGAATTAAAAAAAAATAACCAAAACCCAACAATGCTCAGCATTTCAATTGAGGCATATTCTTACAGTCTCGGTATGTTTAATTAGGTAACAGAGATTGTGTATTTTCTTGGCTGATCCCTGCAGTATTTTAAATAGTTAAACCCATAACAAACAAACTAAAACTCGAATGAAAAATAATAAAACATAATGGGTTCCTGCAGATCTGGAAATTTATCCCACTCGAGGCAAGACCTTTTGATTTGCAAATCCACTTCTGAATTATAAGGCCTTCTCCTCACCGGTGGGGGTTTTTATTCCACTCCCACAGGAGTCCATTATGTATTTCTTGTGTCTATAAAACCATCCAGGAAGAAAAAAGGGGGAAAAAGTACCATGGTTAGCATGACAAACGTTTCTCTTTTCATGCATGTGTATTCAAAATATGAAAATGCCCAAAGATATAGATAGAATTGCTGCTATAATCACTCTCTCCTCTATGGCATTTTACAGCATATTATTTTACACAGCAACACGGCGCAGGTATAGGGATATTCAGTCACCTTTGGAGAATAACTTCCTTGAATTATACAAGATCATATAGGTACATGCAAGGCAGCTTTTTGACAATGCAGCGTGACAGCCAACACTCCAGCCAAATGTGTGGTGCTGGGCGTTAGCAACAGAAAACATACAATCAGTTCCCTCATTTTTATTCTTCACCCCCAACAAACATGACAAGCATCTACAAGAGACCTACATAACTCAGGTGAATTATGCAGCCCCTCTCATTTGTAAAATAAAATGCAGATTTTTACAGCTTGCTGCACTAGATCTTCTCCTATTTCTCCATAAGTGTATCTGTGCTGGGATCAATTGATTATAGGCCTAAACGAGCAAGGCACAGCAAACAAGAAACTTGGGTTTCCTGCCTTTTTTTTTTTTTTCCCAGAGCTCAAAATAATAAGTGTTAATTTTACACTTCATTTCTCAAAAAAATAATAGGATGTGCTCTTGTTTAAAACAAGCAGGCCTGCTGGATTCTGTCAGGCTGAAACTATGTCAGGCCAAAAGAGGAACAGAGCGCTTTGTGTAAAAGTATCATGGGGAGATGATAGTATCCTGTAATGTTTTCAGTACCTACTTTTGTCTCCAAAAGCATTTGATCCCTGGCAGACACATACTTATTTCCATACTGGTCTTGAGGGAAGCCAGTAGGAACGAGAGCTGATTATCTGAATCCTGAAGGTGAAACCTGGGTGGTGCCCACTGATGTCAAAGGCAGGCATTTGTATAAATTTAGAGGTACATAATTTACTGCCTGTTAGCGAGGATTAGCGGGTTGCGCAGACCCAGCTGAACCGCGGCAGCAAAGCATGTCGCTCATTGTTCTCAAGTTGGGATGCGTTCGCAGGATAGTTTTAAATGTGTTGATAGGGTGCTCAGTAGCACTTACACTGCCGTTCTGCCCATTTTAAAGCGGGAACATGCTTCTCCATAAAGCTATTTCTGCTGCAGCAATGTGCGTTTAATACATATTACAATGAGTCTCTCAGCCTCTAAGAGAACCGACACCAGCAGCCTCCTGGCGAGGATGCAGTATAATTAATAATGCTGTATTAAACCCGTGTACTGTATCAGCTGCATTTCTAATTATAACTGTATTAATGGCAATATAAGAGTATGCATTAACGCTGTCGTGTACCGACACGTTATCACACCAATAGCAAACAGGAGATTCGAACGATAAAAATCAAGATGGCATTGTCTTTGCTGTTAGTTAAAACTTCTCTCTTTAACTTGATTTAATAAAGCAAAATTTTCCCTGTGGAGTATCTGCAATAGTCCTAATTTGAGAGGTTGTGTAAGACAATCCGATGCCGGTGCCTGACAACAACATGTACATCCCATACTATAGCTTCCCAGACCAGGGTATTTCTACTCTGCTGCAGCAAATTAAGGCCATAAAGGGGAATATTTTTCCCATACTCAGATGCACATATCCATGAGTTAACCGCACTTCTAATGAACTTTAAAATACTGTAATTCCATGTAACAAAGCATTAGTATACTGTATTCACAGAGAACCTTCTCCTGTCCATTATATCATAATTCTGGTAGAATTAAATGGGCCATGTAAGGAGTGCTCTAATTGTAATCGAAATAAATAGAAATTGGAATGAACACAGGGAAATAAAATGAAAACTGCATGAAACTATTCTGTTTATGCAACTCATTTCCCAATGAATAAGTAAGCAAAAGGGAAAACATATAACGTAAGAAAAGCAGGAGCTTCCCCAGTAATTTTTTCCACGTGGCTGTGAAGGAGCAAGGGGCTGGAACCAGGGTAAGATGACAGTGATAGACATCCGCTCTGAAACAAAGCCTGCGGAGAACCACTTCAAGCCCTCGCCTGGCTGGCACCACTTCACCACTGGTTTTCATTATAAACAATCCAACAAGGGAGGTAAAACCAGTGCCTAAGAACATGATACAACTGCTGCAAGGGGACAGCAAATTCGCAGATGCCCACATCATACGAAGGCAATGTCTGCTGTACACGCGACATTTCTCCATCACCATTACTGTCTAAGCCCACAACCTGCTATACAGACCATTTGGATGACACCACTCCATTATCTTTTTGTAATTAATCCCAGAGGATGTAGCTGAGCCCCTCCTTCGCCCGCAGGGTGGCTGCAGAGCAGGGGACCCTGCGCTCCTGCCACGGAGCCTCTCTGCGGCACAGCGCCCTGGCGATTAGGCAGCCCGGGCGGTGAAAGGCAGCGGATTGATGGTGTGGCAGCAGAAATGTCACCTGGGGAGCTGGGTGCCGTCCTCCCAGGGATGCTGGAGGTCAGTTACTATGGCAACGCCGAATGAGCTCAACCTTGTAACTGACCCTTATCTTTTTTTGATCTGTGGCCCACTTGGGACCTTGGCTGGAAATCAACTGGAAAATAATCTGGTCACATATCAGAAAGAAAACTATTTATACTTATTTATCCAGGTAGAGCTCATATCTCCCTTTGATGACTCTGCCAGCCTAACGACACCCGTCATGTTCTCACAGCGTTTCACGCGGCTGTGCAGAAACACCCAGCTCCACGCTGCGAGAAACCATGCCAAACCTCCCCCACCACCGCAAGACGCACACACAAACTGCCAGGGATATCTGTGCTCATGGCTCCCCTGATATATTGCCAAAATCTTGCCTTGCTCACAGCCCCTGACTTGCCTGTGTGGATAAACATACACCTACACCCCTTTTTGGATGGTTTAATATTTTATGTCGGTATCTGCTACTCATATTCTTTTGTGCTTTATCTCTCGGCTGAAATACGATTCTGCTTTGAAATATATTTATATGATCTAGAATGGCACAACACTGATGCCTTTTATGAGCTGAAGATTGTTTAATAAAACCTTGCATTCCTGCTTCATCCTTATGACAATTTTACTATTGTAAGTTTTCAAGGGATATGAGAGCTGTCCACCGTGGTTAGAAACATCACTTTAATGAAAAACGATAACACAGGGACTTGGATTTTTCTAGAAACTATGTAAGGAAAACCAACAAAAACACACAGAGTTCGCACGTTGGGAACTGTATTTTCATGTTTTTTCTTACGTTTGCTTCTGGACAAGACTCATTAAAATCAGTCCTGCTCTTGGCTTTCCAAGTGATAGGCAGTCCCGACAAGGGCCTGACAATGAAGGGGCTGTTGCTGTTCTCCAGCTGGGGAAGGTCTCCAGGGGAATGGGATTTGGGAAATCAGGGAAGGTATTAGGAGATAGAAGCCACAGAACCTTCTGGCAAGCATAGCTGCTAGAGGAAGCACCTATGGATTCCTGGTAATACACTCTAAGACTTGTGATGTACTTACATGCATCTTGCCTCAGAAAGGTATTCTTTTTCAGGCTAGATTAGCCTAACCACACAACGGGCTTTAAACTCTTTTCATCATCTCAGGGGGCCTCAAGCTCAAAATATGCAGAATTAGATGCCAAATTATTCATAGGGTAGCTTGTAAGTTCACTGCCTCCAGTACATGTCAGTACACTGCAATATTAAAATGACCATTAAAAAGAAGCACGGTCCCAGAGGGACTGGGGATGAGATTGCAGGGATTTTCCTACTGACTGCGATGGTGGCTCCTGCGCTGCTCCAGAGCCCCTGCCTCCCTCCCAGCCACAGGCTGTGTGCTCCCCACCTGCACCACTTCCTAAGGGGAAGGCTGAACCTCAGACCACAAGATGTGTCTGCCAAGCCTGTCTTCATTGGATGACTTTCCAGTTTACAAGAAAAATACAATCTGAAAGTTCAAAGGAGTTCATGGAGTTGTGCATCATCTATCTCCTGACTGCAGCACCCCAGAGGGACCCTGCCTGCAGAGCTTTATTTTAGATTTAGATATTAATCTGGGAAATTGCATAAAGATAATTTATAGAAATGCACTACACTCTAAGCACAGTAGCTTCACACTCTATCAGCCTTTCTCTAAAGAAGACTTTTTTTTAATAGCCTGTATTAAAACTTCTCGTGGACCAAAGGTGGATTGATCTGGCTGTTCTCCACAATAGTTCATTCAGCAGTAACTCCAGTGGCTTACAGGGAAATGCAAAACTCATACGGGAAAAGAAACACACGCTGCCTTTGAGTGTGTAAGCCCCTACACACACACACACACAGAATGAGTCTGGATAAAGCTAATGAACCCCTAAAAACAGCTAGAAGTTAATAAAAACACCACATTCCCATGCAACTCAACTCTAGACATGTATTTCAAAGTTTCAATACATTCACAGCTGTATTATTGGCAAGTTTAATATTGATACCTGGTGGAACTGAAGTAACACAGTCCTGAATCCAGGCCCATGGCCACACCATCCATTCCCTGCATTAGCCTCCCTCATGCCATCGTGTTGCTTAAACCTGAATACCCCTCAGTACTCCTGCTCTCTTCTCCACTCTCTTCCCTAGAAGCAGTTCCCTGCTTTTCTATGCAGTGGGAATACGTCTGTCCTCTGATCGTATTGACAATATCACGTCAAAGAGCTTAATACAGACAAACAGCAATAACTAGTATCTACTTGGCATCTATTCTTCTTGTGGAATTAAAAATTAAAATTAAAACATCATTATACCCTTATTAAACATCCCACTGGAATATGCCAAGTGCTTTTAAAACATGCAGAGCTTTAAACTGAGTTTAAACGGGTGTAAAGCCCTTTTTCCTCCTTTTGCAGGCCTGGCACATTCCCCAGCCTCAGCACCAGGGCCACCAGAGCTGCAAGGTGCCCCCTTCCCCACCACATCCCACCCAGACCTCATGTTGTCCTGGCGTTTGTCAACTTTGGTCATACAGAGGTTCCCAGAGCTTCCAGGACTTAGGCAAGAGCTGCCAAAGCCAAAGCCTTCCCTCTTACTGGCAGCCCCCTCCCTGCCTGGGCACCTGCACACACGGAGTGGCAGCTGCACCCTGCAGCTACTGCTTAAAAGCCAAATGCTGGGTGCATTTTTGTCTGCCCGAAGGCAGGGTCCTGGGGTGGGGATCCACATCTGGTCGGCATTCCGGCCCAGCTGCCAGCCCCCTGCACTGGCTGGGCATGCTCAGGGCAGCACATGGTATGTTTTAAACATGCAAACTCATGCTGAAGTCTGTCACTGATCTTCAGATTACAGTTTCCCAAGAACACATTGACATGATAGACTATAAATCTATCGTGTAAATAATCATCAGATTAATGGTCTCTAATAGTATAAAATTAACATGACAGACAGGCTACAAGGCAGTTGTTGTCTACTACACTCAGCAATGCAGAGTAGGAGAAAGCCATAAACCACTTCCATGATGGCATCAGGGAAGCAGAAAAACTGGTAGAAGATAAAAACAGTATAGATAAAATTATAACACTTCCAAATGTACAAATTAACTGAGCAACACTGAAGGTTCTTTCAGGCATCAAACTATGGTACACGTCAAACTTTTGGGGGGTGGAGGGGAGAGGGTGAGGAGTGGGGTAGAGTTTTATTTGCATCAGCAAGGAAATATTTGGTTATCCCTGCATTGATGCAACACTTCTTGAGTGAGTAGAGGGGCACTAGCATGAGGGACCTTATTCTGATATTGCAAATTCTGCATAAACAGCAATACGTATCCAGTAACATAAACTCTACAGATCTATCACCTACAGTCAAATTAAAGCTTCTATTAAGTATAGATATCTGGGAAATGTGGTGGCATAAAGCTTTAAGTGTGAGAACAAATTGTGAGCTTTATTTCTGTTGCAGTGCACCAAACAGCTCAGACATCGACCAAATGCTGCTCTCCTGTAACAGTGGAGCACTTCACACCCATTATTCAGATTAAACAATGCATTTCTTTTAAATATTAATTCAGCTACTCTTCTTATTGAGAAAGAGAGCTGTTTGCAAAAATCTCTGATTGAAAATCAGTCTCTTATGGCATTCTTACCAGGTTACAGACCAAAATTCTAAAATTCTTCTTTAAAAATACATTCAGGGAAGCAAAAAAAAAAAAAGAGGGAAACATCTCTCAGCTTTTTCTTGGGGTGGGGGGAATGATAATTACCCAGCTATCTTGACATGATCATTTAGTACAACTACCAGAGCTTACTACTTCATACGAGGGCTTAACACCCATCAAAGCCCAGCCCTGGAGAGGCTCCTGTCCCCGAGCACTACCCCCATGGTGCCTCCCCTCACTGCCTCTCACTCCCCACAGACAAGGGTGGGAGCTCGGGGATGCAAACCAGTTATCTGAGCTGACAAAATGAGATGCCATTACCAATAGAGGGAACCAAGGGTGACTAAATAAGGTCTGGCTGGCTAAGATAGGTGACTGATTTTGCATGGCATGAATATCTCTCAAAGCTCGTTAAGTGCAAATATGCCCAAAAGAATGAAAACCCCCTATCAGATATATTTTAAGTCAGGAATCCTAAGGTGCAGTAACGCATGATATTCCTTAAGGCAGTCAAAAAGAAGAATCCACTTGAAAACAAGAAAATATCTTAAGCATCTCCACATTATGCAGACACAAACCCTGTACTGTGGGAATATGCACAAGTGAATGTACAGAGCATCTCCCAATGATGTTGATGGGGCTGCTCGGTTAACACTCTCTGGTCCAGGTGGAAATCATGCCCTGTAGCAGCTTTATCTCAAATAAGAAGAAAAGCTGTAACCCATGACCTTTCGAAGAGATGTCACTTGCAAGCAATGACCGCGTAGCACAGACTGTAGGGTTACTCTCTGTAGCACTGATCTAACATACAAGCATTGATTACAACACACAAACCCTAATATCAAACTAATATCACCTTTACCTTTGTTCTTTGTTCTGCACCAGAGCCAGCAAGCTTGCATCCATCACATGTGAACTGGAGCACAAGGAGCTGGATAGGCAGCAATGAGCCAGTCGCTCCAAGCCCTCCACAGAGGGCCAATGCACACATCCTGCACAGCCACCCAGGGCACCAGCAGGTTGGCAACATGGGCAGAAACCTTCTTCCTGACTCCTAAACTCAGAGTACTTTGGTTTTTGCCTCTGTAAACAAATCCCTTTCTATTATGTGAGTAGCTCCATCAGGCATTCAGCTGTTGGCAGATATGTTGTCAGTGCGTAAGATGGCCAGCTTGGTTTTATTTATGTTTTAGAAACACATTTTCTTCATTTTTATATGTCATTAGCTTTTCAATCCAGTAAGGAGAGCCACGTGCCAAGTCTGATGCTGTAGACTGACTCCAAAGACCATGTGGGATGTGACAGAAAACTTAGTGGAAGATAGAAGGCAAGTCCATTCGTTCCTCAAATAAAGCCAACTGGAAACACCGACCCTATGATGGTGCTGAAGAACCTTCCAGCTGTGGGAAAGCTACACCGCTATTTTTGCTTAAACTTGTGGACACGACTCCACTCATTCCCAGAAGTTACTTTTTTTAATTTGAAAAAAAAAAACCAAACCCAAAAACCCAACTCTCCCACCCCCGCCTCCCCCCTCCCTCCCCCAGCAAAAAAAAACCCAAACCAGAGTAGCACTACAGGGGTTCCCAGCCACAGAGGGAAGGCAGGGCCAAGCCTGGAACAGACTGCAGCCCATGCAGAGGTGGCCGAGAGGACTTGGAAAGGTCCAAAGACATAGTATGACTGCTGTACAGAAGGGCCTGATGTCCATTCACTGAACGTGAAATAGATTTAGGGGTATGTGCCTAACAAGCCCAGATAGGAAGGAGCATGTTCCACAGCCCTGCAAAAGTTACTGAGAAGAGTGAAAACTGAGAGGAAAAAATCAAGCTGCTTTTCAGCTGCTCCTTCAAGATCCGAAATCAAGCTGTCATGGAGGCCCTGTTTGAACAATAAAGGTTTGTCAGGGACCTGCTACCCACCATTTTATTCTTCATTTTTCTTTTGAGTTCTTATTTTAAGCTCCGACTCAACAGTCTGCATTAAGAAGTCGGCATTTGCTCCTGTCACCCCAGAGAGGTAGGAAAGATATCATCGTATATATGCAAAATAGGTACAAACTCTGATAACAATACGTTGCCTGTAGGCAAAAATTGACTTTTTAAATAGCAGCCAGAGCAGTAATGATAGCCTAAGACCCACCCTTGCAGGATTTTCCTCTGCTTAGTAAGAAGTAGTTAACACACTGACAGGAAAGGCAAGGAATTTGGGCAGACAATGACAATCTGGGCAATGTTTTAGTGGGAAGAGGGGAAAAGAAAATCATAAAATAAAAATAAAAGGTCAGTCCACTTAAACTACACATACACCTGCTCTCCTGACACATGGGAGGCAGCACGTCTGTAGCCATCAAGGCAACACCAAGATCTGTTCCCCAGAGCTCCCCAGTCCCAACCAGCAGCACATCAAGACCCCGGCCCTGGGATGCCTTCCATACACAACGCATCCTTTGGGGAAAACTGCCTGCAGGGAACAGGTCTAAACATGTGGCATCCATGCCTATTCTTTACACTTCTATTCCTTATGACTGCCAGTGGAAAATACACCTGTGCACAACAAAGAGAAGGAGGCTCCCTTCTTAATCCCATGTGAGGATTGTGAGGCCGTGAAGTCCAGCTCCTCAGGGGACTGCTTTAGGGAACCCAGGACACCCGTGGTACCACTCCTGTACCTGAGCTGCCCCTCCAGGCTGTGGGAGCCACGCCAAGGCCACCCAGGCCAAGAGCATCTGGCCATTCATCCCATCACTCAATGGCACCACCGGGTCACTGGGTGAATCCTGGGAAGCCATGAGCAGGCAGTGCAGCATGCACAACAGTTGAATCTTTGCAGCTCCATGAGCATCAATTATGCATTGTATCAAAACCCAAAATGCTAGAACATGGAGCAGGCAATTCAAAGAAGCAGCATGAGCAAAGCAAATGCCAAAGAAAAGAAAAATGTGTCCAAAATGGTGACAGACCACTCGACTACTTTTCATGTGACACTGTCAATCATCTCTTATCAAAGATCTCAAATACTTGGGAAGAGATTACAGAAATATTTAAAGATACAATATTTGTATTTAGAATGTTAATTTGACACAAAGGAGTGTGCATGAGGGAATGTTTATAATCAGCACTCCAATAAACTCACAAATGACTCTAGTATTTTATAAGCTTGTTAGAAACAAATCACTCCCTTAGCTTATATTTACTTACTGATGAATCATAAAAGGCCTCAATACACAAAGAGTAAATTCAAAAAATGTTTTCCTCTTGTTTTATCTTCTATAACAATACTGAAACCTTCTCGGTCAGGCTGCGATTCCCAGCCATGGCCCTCCTGGTTTTATGGCTAAATACTGATCTCTCCATGGGAGCAGAGACAATTTAGAACCTCGGTTCTTGCCCCAAACCCTCTGCAAAATAGTTGCCCCAGTGTGGAGCTGAACCAGAGCAACTGGAGTTGCCTCCCATTTCATGCTGCCTGGAGGGATGGCAAGGGGAGCACATCCGGTTGAGCAAATTTAGGCAGCACTGAAGCTGCAGTCCGGAGTGCTCTGCCTTAAGAAGACATGTACACCTCCTGGAGCAACACACAAGGCAGGAACAACGCACAAGGCAGTGGAACCAGAGTGTACAAGAGGAGATTCTACAATATATTCAAATAAGCCTGGAAAGGTCCTGAACCACAAAGTGCATTAACAGCTTCAGCTAGCTGCAAAGGTGTGGGCAAGGTGTAAATACCACATTGGCCCCGTTACCACCCAAACGCCCCACACACTCTGTCCCTGCAACAGCCCAATAACTGACCACAGCTGAAACCCCCTTTTAGACTGTTTTAAAACACTGTGAAGCTTTAATGCAATACAAGTCATGCTTCAGCAGACAACGTAACACCTACACCTTCCAAACACTATTAGTTATACACCAGCTCAAACTAATAACGCTCCAGTTATGAGCACAGGAGACCGGTGCTAGCCATCAACTCCTGGCAGCAGCCACGCTGAGGTACCTAAGTGTGCCATGATAGCAGGGTTTCAGAAGTAATTGCTTCATAGGTCGGCATGCTGGATTCATGACCAGCAAGTAACACAAATGGAGGGAAACAAAAGTTGGCAGAACAATGCCTCATTTCTCTAATGTAACCAAGCGCTGTGCGCACTAATGGGAGTGGTGGGGATACTTGCCTTTATGCTCTTATTTACCCGATAGAAGGAATATGGGGATATTCTAATGCAGGTTTTACTTAATGTACAGTTAAGCACTACGCAAACATTTTATTGTGGTCTGTAAAGATGATCTATTTACAGCAGCTGAAAAAAATCACACACTGCATTCAGCAGTAAGTGCTTGCGGTAGGCACACAAGTGCAGAGTGACTTGAACAAGTAAACGTAGCACAGCCTGTTATTCTAGATGGCCCTGTTGCCTCACACACAGACATCAAACACATTTTCACCATCCTTTAAAGACGAGCCAAATGCTGCCATGGACCGAGCTGGCTGGACACACGTCAGCTTTGTAATTGCATTAAGATGCTGAAGGAAATAAACACAGCCCCAGGCCCACCCCCAGCCCCGATATCCACTGGTGCTGCTGGGGGTGAGGCTGTGAACTCAGGAGTGGCGGCAGAGGCTTGTGGCCGCTCACCTTGCTCCTATTGTGGGAGACCACAGCAGCTTCTCATCGGATTTTGAGGCAGCTTCTGTAACCTGCTAGTGCTGGAGCTGGCCTGGTGGTCTCCACAGGACGCTGTGAATCACTGCAATACTTCATACTACAGCAAAGGTTGCCTGAATTTGCACAGTCCCATGCTAACATTAAACATGATTCAGGTATGTATTGATCTGAGCAGATTAATCACTACAAACATACACACCTTACAGCTTAGGATCCATGCTTCCAGAGTACATTATAAGGTGCTTTTATTTCTAGAAATTTTAACGGCAGCCACGAGAACAATATTGTTATTTTTTAAGTAGGGTACAAGCCATAAAGCATTGCACAGGAATTTACTAAGAAGTGCAAACTTGACAAGTGGAATGCTTTCAAAATCTGCTAATCCCGGAGAATAAAACTCAAGGATCCAAAGCCGCTTGGCACTCCCACAGCCCCTTCTGTGATCCCTCACCCACCACTCTAGCCAGCCACTGGAGTGACGGGAAGGCTCTGGTGCAGGTGAGAGGTCTGACAGAGGAAATCCAGGCAAGGGAAGGTGGAGGATACTCTTCCAGCATGATGTCATCTGCTGCCATTCCCTGCACTTCCATACAGCTCCCATACCCGCCTCTGCCACGTGCTTCCCCATCACTGACTATAACACAATGCCTCCAGGACAGCAGCTCTCTTGGAGACCTCCAGATGTCAAAAGTGAAGCTGGTGTCCAAAACTTCAACCACACAAACCAGTAGCACAGTTTATAACTTGTACCTGTGTCTCATGGGCTGAGCCTTAGGACCAGCACCGCACGTGCCTCCAGGAAAAGGGGAGGGGGCTGCTCAATCCTGCTGCTCTTCAACCCCAGGCAGGTAGGCACAGCCTCCGCAACAGAGGATTCCTTATATGTTGTTCAAACATCAGCATTTCAACCCAGAGAGAGAACAGCAGATTAATCCTCAACTACTCAATAAACTTTGTGCCTAAAAGAATGGCAGGGAAAAAAATACAGTGTCTCAGAGAGGAAGAAAATTCTTATGGGCATGTGAAATGCTAATGACGCAGGAAAGAAACAACTGAAGGAAAACCCATACAGGACACACCAGCGTTTCACAAGGAAAATGCAGACAAGGTGCCATGGCCTGTGTCAGACACCTCAATGCTGCTCAGCCTGAAGTCACTGGGATTTTCCTTATGTAACACTGTAACTCCATCTGCGATGTTGTAACAGTGAATTTGAAAAGGAAAGAACATCAAGAAGAAAACAGAAACACGTACTTTGGGTGGAGAAATGTTGCCCCAGTCTAAATGAGAGAGTACAACGTGTATTGCTCTCCAGTTTTATCTAAGCATCCCAAGAACGTGAATCTCCAGGATTCTCCTTTGGATTATCCATTTATTTTTGACAGCTGCTCTGGAAAAAAAAATTAGCTTCTTTGCAGAAATACATGACATTTCTGAGACCAGTCTGGAAATTCAGTACAGGCAGTAAGTAATGAGGCACAGGAAAGTTAGGATGGTGCGTTCCTGGAATACACCTGTGCCACCGTGTCTGTGATCAGGTGAGATGCAGTTGCTACTTTCAAGAAAAATCACAAAAGAGGAAAAAACGTCTATTGCATGACCCAAAATTTCATAACGAATACCTTTGCCAAGAGTCTCTCCACCACAAATTGCTGCCTCAAAGGATAATTCAGTTGCATGCATTCAATTAGTTTTTCTGCTGCATCTGATGTAGATGGAAGGGATTCACTTGTGCTTGGCAGCCATCGAGATCACATGGCAGCTGAAGCATCTCATCAGTTTTGCTTAACAGTGAAATCCCGTGGATAATTAATACACAGACAATCGAGCACCTGAAATACCATTCCCATTTCAGAAAGACAACTTTGCACAAACACCATGAAACCTCTCTCTTGGCCTCACACATCTCTTCCTTCTGCCTTTGGCTATACCCAGCACCCCAAGCAGTGGCACACTTGCTCAGTACACAAGACACGGGTACACTTGCACTTCCTGAAATCCACCTGGTAAAAGCAGGAGGAGCAGCTGGGAAAGCCCTGGGTGGACAGGCTGCAGCTCTCCCAAGGAAGTGGGTCTGCCTGCGGTGGCTCAGAGCTGGGCCCTGCCTGCTGCCCTGGCCCGGGGGAAACGTGTCCTCCCTCATCTCCATACCTGGAAAGTCTTCCTAAGGAGGGGAATACATCAGCTGCTTTTGGACATGACCTGAGACAGGTGCCTCAGGCACAGGCAATGATGGTCCCAGGGCTTCCTGGTGAGGGCTTTGCTGGGCCCAGCATCGTCAGCTGAGACGTGTCACCCTTCTCTCTGCACAGCGAGCGCAGGCAAACCCCAGCCTGGGCATCGGGGTAACACCAAAAGCAATTTCAAACGGATCGCAAACCTGCAACATCATTTATGCTGTTATTTGGCAGGTGCTAAAAGCTGCCAGTATCACCCTATTCCTGCTACACACAAGTGAAGCCAGAGGAAGAACTTCTCCTCGCAGTCCTCGTGTTGCAAGTTCATTTACTTGCCAGCGTGTTCCCATTTAGCATGCGTGGGGCTACCCTTGCTGCTCATCCCCTGGCCGTGCAGCAGCACACCTTGGCAGCGGGGAGCTTGGGCGGCAGCCGGCACTGGCAGGCACGGGGCCACACCGCAAGCCTGACATCTGAATCGGTACTTGAGCCCAGGTGCTGCATCCTAATTACCGCAGGGTCGTCCCTCACATGTGCGGTTTAAAAAACCAGGGAGGATTTCAAGGGTTTTCATCGCACCATTTGGTTTCCTTTTGCTTTTCAAAGCAAAGGATGTATTAATCAATAAAGATTTTTAAAAGAATTAATTATCACCATCATCAAGTCAAGCTCCCCAGTGCATCGCTCTCCAGCGCCTGCCTGAGTCCTCTTCCCTTCCAGTGAAGGATCTGCGATCTCTGCACCATCCTCGTGCTTTGGAGCCTTAAAGCACTATTGAAATCAATTCACTTGGTGTCAAAAGCTCTCATTCTTCTTGCACCCACCAGTACAGCTGTAGTATTCCTCAGATTTTTACCACCAGGATTAATGTTATAAAATGTCACTTGCTACAGTAAAATTTATCAACATTATTATATACCATAGAAACTGCCACCACAGACAAATGCACTACATTAAAATTTTGTCTAGAGCTCCCTAGAGGAAACATTTGCTGCAATTTGTATAACAGTTTATATATTTATGCTATTTAATGGTACAAAGCAATAATTATGACTTCATTCACTGATAAGCAACAGCATTATATAAATCAGATGCGGATTTAGAACATGCCAGCTTTGTCACTGGCCTACTACTTGTAAATTATGTTGCTGTTAAAAAAAAAAAATCTAAGCAAATATGAGTTAGCAGCAGGAAGCTAATAATGTGCCTCCAGCTGTTCCAGTTAACCTGCAAATGTGGCCATCTGCACCTCAGGAGAAAAAGAAAAGGAGAGAGAGAGGGAGGGAGGAAAAAGAGAGAGGAGAGAAGCTCCCGCCAACGCCAACACAAAGCCTAGGCCCTGAGCAGTAGGAACGACCTTGCTCCTTATGACCAGAGAAGCACATATTTAAAATCAGAAAAGTTACTAAAGAATAAAGGACCTTTTCTCCCCTAGACCAGCAGAAAAGAAAAAAAAAGGGGGAAAAAAAAAAAAGAAAGAAAGAAAAAAGGTGGTGGGGATCGGGTAGGAGAAGTCTTTTCCACTGCCTTTTTTTCTAGAACAGGCTGTCTTTCACCTCTGGGGTTATTATTTACTGCATTGCAGGTTTGTCCAATGAGCAGGGTTTCCTTACAACTTCTGCCTTTCATTTCTACTTTTTAGCACCTCTTCATAGACCTATCTTGTATCATTGTTTAAAAAAAAAATGGTGGTCATTGTAATAGATTTATTCCTGCTTCAGACAATTTAAAATGGATCTGCAGGGCACAAAGGCTGAACTATCAAACAAGACCAAAATTCTCAGATCGAAAGTCACAGATCTCACAGTGCACAGCAGCTTCACTCCTACCTTTGGGTTCACGGGGATGAGGTGTCCTTAGGACGTGCAAGTAGTGTTCACTCAAAGATTATTTTATAAGAGACTTCTGGGGAATCTGGGTCACAAGGAACTGTCACAAAATATTCCCTTTGACATTCATCCACACACTGAAGAGACAGTGGCTGAAAGCGCACGTCCTGTACATTGTTACACTTTGGTAATTTGACAGCAGTTTAATACTAACAGTTCTCCAAGATCCTTGTTACTGAGGGCTCCCCAACACCCCTCCTAGACAAGGATGGAGAGAGCCTCAAAGGATTTTTTAATTTTTTTCTTTTAAAGGTCTGACTCTGTAAAACAATGAACTTAATTCCTGCAAAGGGTACCAGGTCAGGGAGGTCAGCACACATCGCCGGAGCTGTGCCGCTCCTCCCTGCCTGCACTGCTACACCGTGCCTTTGTACTGCCAACCTGCCCCCATCACCCCAAAAAAGCCTTGTTCTGACACAGGTTAACAAAGCAGCAGTTGGCATTGGGATGCTGAAACAGACTCATCTGGCTTCTTCCGAAATTAAGTTGTTTCCTTGCTTTAGGTGCACATCTGCTTGCAACAGTTCGAGTGTCATAATTTTAATAAAACTCTTAAAATACTGCACATGCCCAGTAGGGAGTGTGCTGTATTCCCTGATCTCAGGAGCAGGCAGCGCGAGCTCCTCAGAGTGCATCACGTCAGGATGCACAGGGAATCTACATCTGAGCA
Organism: Hypotaenidia okinawae; assembly: GCA_027925045.1. NCBI lineage: Eukaryota > Metazoa > Chordata > Aves > Gruiformes > Rallidae > Hypotaenidia > Hypotaenidia okinawae. The sequence continues at coordinate 7,257,823 of BSDF01000013.1, read as the reverse complement.
GCATTGTTGTATGGACCTGACAGCTATTTCTTGAGTTTCACCAAGGAAACGTGATTTATCTTCATTCCTGGTTTTTGTAACTATAATTCATTCCAGTGCTACCCCCCATTTACAGGGCTTTGTATCTCACTGGAAAGATCCACTTAGGCATACATCATTTCAAAGGAAGAAAGACATTTTTTTCCTTGGAAATACTGAATTTCCTTTAAATTGATCAGCTGTGATAGTGTTTGGGCATGGGTGCATTTTTAAAGCCTCCTTTAATGATTTTTCTCTAGTTAAGAGTTTTGTGAGCCAACGCTGCTTAATGCTGACTAGTTCTTGGTATTTCCAAGTGAAATGCCTCACCCTGATGGTACATGCAAGCAGTAACTGCACATCTTTTCTAAACATTTGCACTACACTATGGGGATGTTGGTGAAAATGATAAAAACTGTGATCTGCAGTAGGCTAAAAACCCAACACTTGCATACTGAATCAGTAAGTTACTGGTATTTACCCTTCAAATCATGTTAACCCATGCGAAGTGCCAGCAGTGTGATCAGGGAAAGGCATTAGCCATCTCTCCAGAGGAAAATAAGCTTTCCAGGTAAACCTGTAACTTCATCTGGCCTTTCCAAAATTAATTTCAACTAGAAATTGCCACATCTTTGAAAGCAGCTGGGAAAGGCTGAGCTTTCCAACACCACAATGTCTGCAACAGCAAACAACATCCGTGAATGCTACAAAATGCTGTTGAATGTCCAAATTTAGCGGGACATTCTGTACAGCATAGCATGGTTCTGGTGTCTGATGGAGCCCCACTTAATTTCACCAAACCTCAGTTTAGTCCATTGGTGTCTTCAGAGGCAGATAACAAGTAAAGCTGGTGAACATCTACATCAAAATAATGCATGTTCATTGTAAAGACTGGTGACTAATCAGTCAGGTTGCACAAACTGTACCTATCTGCTTGTGTGTGGAGTTCTTCAGACACTTAACTCGCCTACTTTTGAACGCTCCTTTCTGCCATGATACCATGCATCTATTTCCTGTCCCTATCTGTTCACTGTTAAAAATAGCACACACACACAAAAAGAGAGATCCTAGATACATGCAAATGACCCATAATCCTCATTTATAAGGAAACTCTTCCACATTGTCTCAATGAACGAGGAGCATAACGTCAGATGGACTCTCACGTGAGCACTACTAACAGAAAAGAGAAGCAGATGGAAAGGGAGATGAACAGCTATTTCTAAAACCATTAATAAAAAGATGGTTAAAACACCTTGCTCTAAAATCCAAACCGACGTATTTAATTAATTTGTTTAATTTTGTCAGAACACTTCTGCTGCCCTCCTGATGCTAATGTGAGTGGCACCAGTGGGGAACCCTGCGCAGCCCATGCAAACGAGCATCTCACAGCCCTCAAAGGTGCCCCACCAGCATGCTGTGCCCTCCCAGCCTCTCCTCAGCCGCAGGAAATCTCCCTTTTATTTTTCAACTCCCACTCCTAATGCTACGCAGGATTTCTTTCACATTGCATGCTGAGAAACCAATGAACAAGTCAAGTAAGCTCTCATACTTAGCAAAATAAAAGTTTGACTGGAAATATTTAACTCCCAAAGAGATGGTATGAGAAAGGTCAAAAGACATGGTCAAATAGAAGGCCCTCCAATACCTCAGAGGTGCTGCAAGCATTCAGATAACATGTTTGCATCACACAGGTGAATAAATCCAACTGCCTCTCTCATATTCATGCAAAGGACCGTGCGTGTTCCATAAGATTTTTGGGGCAAAAAAGTTAAAGGAAAATGCCTAGAAGCTCACACCAATAATGCTGTGACATTTTCATTCTCTCCTTATTGACCTGAACAATTTGATCCAGAATTATTATGCAAGCAGCAGAAACTCAGAATGAATTTTTAATAGCACTGTGTGTGAAAGAGAACTAAAGTTCATTAAATATGTTAAAGTGACTTCCATAATGCTGGTTTATGTAGCTCTCCACAAAAACAGGCTAGGCACTCTCAACTGCAATAGTTAATCCTAACAATTTACAACACATCATAACTCATTCGGGCTGTATGGAGGAAACCACTTCTCAAATGCAAGCGATGTTGCAATCACAGATGAACTCCAGCACTTAAGTACAATGGGATATGTTTCACAGTGTCAACCTTAATTTTCAGCCTTGACTTTGATTTCCCCTGCCTTGGTGGGTTCCAGTCAGACCCTCAGTGTTACTCTAATGTAGCTTTTTTGTGGTTTTAATATGAATATTGTGTCAAGGATCTGAGATATTAAGAATGACAATACATTATTATTGCAGCACGGAAATCTCCAGAGTACTAGAAGTAGAATTTTGAAAACCACAGTCAAAAGTCAATAGTAATCCACAAGAATTCATAAAGGAAACATGTCAGTCAGCATCTTTGAATACAAATCTTAAACTTCATCTTAAGCAGACTGGACAAAAACAAGTCATTTAAAAGACAGAGAAGGTGGTGAACGTGCCCCAGCTTTCCAGGCTGCAGGAGGGAGCCTGTCTTGCTTGGCTGCCCCAGGAGTGCCTGAGATCCCCTGCCCTTCTCTGCCAGAGCGTCCCCAGCAGGTGCACGGGCAGGGAAGATGCTGCCTTCCCAGCATCGCCTGTGCCCAGCAGAGACCCAACTCCTCCCTCTAAAGCACCATCCAACATCCTGTTGGGAACACCAGCTCATCTGCACTCACTGAGAAACGTGGTAACAAGAAGAAATGCTAAGAATCGTACACATTATCCTTTGATGACTCCACAGCCAGACATGTGTTTGCAGGGTAACTGGTCTGCTACCTAACCCCAGCAACAGGACTTCTTATTGCTTGGGTTTGATTTGCATAACCAAAAATATCCACAAAATTAATTAATTAAACACTTCACATGTATATGGCTAACAATGTATTAGTAGTGTGTTATCAAAGCATCCTAATCCCCCTCTCAGGAAGAAGCCCGCTTAACGGGGTGCAAAACAGAAGGTATCACACACAGAAACGTCCATAAGGCGAACGTAAACGGACGGCCTTTGCCATCTGAAATGTTGCCCAGGGACCAGGTAGATCAGTACGGGGCTTACAGCATATTCTCACCATTCAGATCACTCGCCGACACTCCTGACTTTGAAAGAAGTTTTTGAAAGAAAAAACAACCTGCAAGGTGCTGAAGATGAATGGTCTTGCTCTCTTAAGTAAGAGTTCGTAGCAGAGCTCAGAGGGAGAAAGAAATCTTTCTCTGGACCTCACTCTCCTGTACAATTTGCACAACAGAAAAGCTGGGTTTGATTCACAAAAGAGGTGAAGTTATAAGCAAAGGAAGCGCGCAGTGGTTTAACTCCAAATCTAGTAATAGACCTTAAGAGTTGGTCAAATGCTCTCAGTATCTTCCTACAGTCTCTACAGTCTGCATGCTTTCCCACTGCTACTCAAAAATACCTTAAAAAATATCTGTTATGATTTTGGAGGGGAAAGGCCAGAGGATGTAGCTCTGATGGTGGCACAGGGTTTTCAGTTCCTACTCAGGAGACTTCAAAACTGTTTTAAAATGGAAGTACATAGCGTTCCCCAGCTGAATGACACTGGGGCACTGCTTAATGGCCAAGGAGGATCTGCTGGCAACGGCACTGAGGACTTCCACAGTGCCCAAAGTCCTCTGACTTCAGCAGCATATCTTCTTCAGGCCATGGGGAACGCTGCTAGGAACCGTGGCAGTCTTTCAGGGCAATCGCGAGACAGTTTACTGTATGTGTGCTATTTATTATGCATCTTATTTATTAATTTATGTAGATTAGTAGACTGCATGACCAAAAACATGCCATCAGCAATGTTGGGCATCCAAGCCTGCAGTAAAAGCTTGATCCAAAATTGGTTTCCATCATCGGAAGATCTTTTTTTTTACTGTTTCCAGTGAATCTCGGTTCAGGCCCTGTGAGGAGCTGCTTTTACTGCAGCAGTCACAGCAGAGATAGCTGAAATCTCCATTACAATGGCTCTGTCACAGGTACTGCAGGAAGACAAATTCATTTAGGGAGCCCTATTGATACTTGATTTGTTAGATCTCAATTGCAGAGCTCTCTGAAGGAGATGTTACCATACTACAAAACCATTTAAGACTAGCCACCTTCTACTGCATGCTTCAGCCCAAATGCAAAGGATCAGATTTCCATATCCAGGTGGATATCCTTTACTGTGCATTATTGGTACTGATAGGCACGTTGAAATCCTGTAAAAGCATTTTATGTGTTTTGTATTCAAGCTAGAAAAATGTAAAATAACACCATCAACCCACCGACAGCTAAAAACTAACCCTCTGGCACACACTGCTGCTCATCTGCACTTCCCCCACACCCTGTGCCTATTTATTCCCACGACAGCAGCGCCCACTTTGAGAATGATTTTTTTTCCTCCTTTCATTGGAACAAATTAGGAATAACCTCACTAAAGCCAACACTGCTCACTGATGAAAAAACTAATCAGCAGTGGACTCACACCCTGGGATTTTCTCAAAAATTTGACAGATCTGTTAGTACTGAGTTCTCAATCTGCCCTAGTTACCAGATGCAAGCTGGAAGGGCATTGAAAGGACAATAGATGTGCTGATATTTCCTAACTAAAGTTATAACATATTCTGACAAAAGTAACATTTCTAGGGTACCCCAAAGCAAAAAAACCCATAAAATCTATTGAATCTGAGTTTGAATACATTGCCAAGTCACCTGGTTTTCTCTCTTCTTTAGCTCCCACAGCCACATTCCCAAACCTAAGATGTTCATCGTCAATAAACACTGTGCAAATACACATAAATAAGGGGATCAGCAAAAGGAGCTGCTTGCAGTTACTGTCTTATCCACAAGAGAGCACAGTAACCTGAGCACATCCCCAGCCTTTTGTAAATGCCTAGTGTACATACAGAGCACTGTATAACTCAAAAATTATAATTAAAATGTCTTAGCTTCTGTATTTATAGTAACATTTAAACTACTGTGCTTTCTTGAAGTCAGAGTCATTTACTTGAGAACAGCACACTTTATGGTGAACAGATCTTTGAAACTATACCACGGGGATATGGCACAGCCACATGTAACTCAATATATGTCAACAGCTGTAAAAATATTGGTAGGAGAAGGGAAGAAAAAGCCATGAGCACAGATCAAGAGCCCCGTCTCTCACATCTGACTGTTTTCAGATTCTCCCTCCTCTCCTCCCTGCCTCCCCCCCAAATAATTGGGCAATTTTGGTGCAAGCTGTCATAAAAGCCAAGGCTTCTTTGAGGTTGAATGATCAAAAAGGTTATAAATGAAAATGATTTCAATGTTGGAGGCCTAGCGAGTGACCAAGGCACTTTCTGTAGCAGAAGGGTTTGTTCTAATCTTACCAACTGCACGCTTTCGTCAGAGCATATTCCTAGGGAGTTCACAGCTCCCCAGGGCGAAGCTACAGTAAATTCTGACTAATCCCCTCTGCATACAAATGAGCCCCTGGTAAGAGAAACTGCAGGGTCAGGCAGCTTATGCACAGCACTGATTCTCCAGGTCTGAGCCTTCAGCAAAGCAAACAAAATGGCACTATGTTTTGATTTTATTTTTTTTTTTCACTGTGACAAGGTTCCTGAAAAATAAAGGCTTAAATCCTAAAATGCAGGACAGGCTGAGGGAAGAGGCAAAGAGCGCAGAGAGAAAAGAGCACCTCTCTCCTCATGTGCCCAGGCAGCAGGGAAAACACACAGGATCAGCTCTTTACAAAATAACGAATTTAAACTTTCGTGTGGCTACAGGATGGTGGGCTTGGTCCGAAATATAATGTAAAAGGAACATGGCATAAGATAAAATATTTACTAGCCTATTATAAAATAGCAGGATCGAATCCCACACCTTCCTTGGCTGGCATCACCATTTTCAAGACACTATAGAGTACCAAGTCATTTATATTCATTCCATGGCATTTCAAGGGATCTTTAAATGTTAAATTCTGCACCTATTGCTGCTTTAAAAGTCTTAAGCATTGCTTAGTGTAAGATATGATTAATTTTTCCAGCTGCACGTTATTTAACGACAAAGCATGTATTTGTTATAATTATCAGCTCTTGATCATAAGTGATATTCCTGCTTCACAAAATTTCCTTTGAATCAATTGGTTGATGCAGTGAGAGTAACTGGAGCTGTTGGCACTAATGAGGACTGGAAGAGGAAAGGGCTACAGAGTCATCCCCTCCAAAGGTGGGAGCACTCCGCTCCCCAAGGGACTCAGTGCTTTGGGTTCTGCATCTGCTGGGATCCAAAGCGGAGAGCGCTCAGTGAGAATCACTCAGAGTATTTCTCTCCGCAGACTCTCAGAAAATCGCCTGCATTCAGATACACACAGAGCCTGGGATGTTTGCGCTCTGCAGCCATTTAAAGAACAGCTCAACAAAGATACCATCCTGCAACCTATGGTTTGATAATATGCTATTTTCATCTACTCAGATTAAGTATAGTTATGGGGTCAAGGTGTAGGTTGGTTCAATTTTACAGTCTCAAATTTGGTGCTTCTTAGAGATGATTCTGCAAACTGTAAAGACATGTGAATGCTCTACAATTCAACCTTAGAAGTTCCGGCTTAGATTGGTCCTTAACATTAAACTGCATAAGCTAATAATTTGCTAACTCTGTTTTTGTGCTTTAAATTGACTCATTTGAACCTTACAAGCTCACCCTAAAGTTATAAGCTGAAGTAAATGCTCTCACAGTGTTGTGATATTATGAAATAATCTAACCAACGAAACCCAAAGCATTGGCTGACAAGATGTTGCTGAATAGCCGATCCAACAGAACCTTAACACACCAAGGGGGTGAATTTGCACCAAGCCACTGCTCTGCTTCACAGCCAGCACAGCTCTTGGAGAGCAGGTGAGCAGTGAGCATTGCAAACACTGGCACTTCTGTCTAGCTGCGTGCTCCTGTGTGCCCAGGAGGAGAAGGAAGCTTGCAGATAAACCCCTTCCCCCTGAGCTCCAGGCTGGACTCCCACTGTGTCCCACAAACCTCACCAACCTCTCCATACATTTTGGTGCTGGGAGGCCACCAGTCAGAAGTCCTTCTGCAGTTAAAATAAAGCATTTCAAAGCAGCAGCATTCCCATCTCCTTGCCACCTTGCCACGAGAAAATATTAAACATTTTGCACTGTGCTTCAGCCATGAGGAACTGCAGTCTATAAAAGGCACCACTACACTGAAGGGGGGACTGTGTACCCCTCCATGGAAAAAAAGTCTCCCATCGCAATCAGGAAAGTGTGTTACAGGGATGACCTTCTGACACAAAGCACAAATCTATCAGTTTGCCACTTTTTACATGCTTCTGGTATTTATCTCTTCTGCACTCCCAACTCATCTTTTAATTAGACAAACTCTCATGAAAGTCAACAAGAGTTTTGTCTGACTGAGGGCTGGGTTGAGGCATAATTGGATCACAATTCCAGGGGTAACAAAGGATAAAACACATGCAATTCTAGATAGGCACCGAACCTGCAGAATCTTTGGAGTTTTGAAATTAAGCATTCCGGAGGGAAGAGAACTGCAGCAGAGGCTTTACCGTGTTCCCCAGGAGGAAATTCTTGTCTCTTCCATCTGTAGACCCAAAGGCACCACTAGCAGTAACACACTGCAGCTGTCAACACTTGCCAGCACCCAGCCATGTGAGCCAGCAAAGGATGAACAAGAATAATAGTTAATCAATGGCACAACTCAGTGACACGACATTAGTGAATTCAATGGTCATTTTGACATACCACCAAAATGCTCGCACAAATAAGTAGAGATCACTTTCCTAACACACCTACAATACATGTTTGAGCATAATTACGTTGCATGGAGAAGCTAATGCTAACACACGCAGTGTAAAGGAGGGTTTCTTTCATTACTTTAGGTAGACTAAGGATCAAATACGTAAACAGCTTAAACGCAATGTCAGAGAGTGGCAGCTTTAGCCAAGAGTGTTCCACCATGAGGCTAAGAAACAAAGCAGCCATGCAACAGAAATGTAGGGCAGCAAAGGCCATACCATACACATTACACCTACCCTTTAGGGTATGTATATATTTTAAATTCTGACCAAATAAATAAGGGTCTTAAGTGACCCATATGGTAAATTTTCCTTTAAAAAGGCAGGAGTTGCTGAAAGCCAAGTTCTTGCTGCCGAATTCCTGGACACAGTTTCCAACTATTCCAATCAAGCAGCTCTGTGGTTGGGCTGGGATTTCAAACTTGCCACAGTATGAAGTCCAGTTTGGGCTATATTCCCTTCCCTCTCTCAGCTTGATGAAGGCTTCCCCGCAAAATCAAAAGGCTTACTGTCAAGTTTTCGATTGGTCTGGGCTTCATGCTATCATGTGTGTGGTGATGGCAAGGAATACGAATGTGGCTCTGGCTCCACCATGGGGCCTTGAGGTTTCGTCCAATTCATCCAGGGACCTTATGAAAGTAGAGCGGGTCTCTTTTCATGTATATTCCGACTGCTGAAATTCCCTAGATGCACTGCAGTGTGCAAACGCGGTGTAAAAAAGAACAATAGCTTGAGAAAAACTGAGGCAAGTCTTACGCTTAAGATAAACCAGCCGAGCTAATGCAAAAAAAAACTCTGACACACATTCTTCTGCATTCGCAGCTTAATGAAAATAAAAGCTTTTAGAAGTGGGGGAAGCTTCTGCATACTGGCAAATATCAAATTGCCATGTTAACTTATAAAAAATTGATGCAGGTCTCCAAAATGCAAATATATAATATTCGGCCCCTTGTGTTCAGATGTGATTAGATGGAAATCTCCAAACCTTTCAAACAATACAACAAAACTCAGCAATTCCTTCCCAAAAACCTCTCCCAAAAAACCCAAACACTTTAATTTTGTTTGCATACCAATTCATTCACCTACAGCTATCTGTGTTAGGAATCATTCCATGGCAGGAACAAGTTAACAGAAAACTGAAATCTCACGACAGTGCAGATTACACTGTATCATTCCTACACAGAGTGAGAAAAATCCTTAAGAACTCAAGGAACAACTGCTAACAAATGAACATTTTTGTTAGGCTTGTTGTTGCTGTTATTTCTGACAATACAGTATGATTCTCCTTCCTGGAAGAGCAACAGAATAGCAGCAAGCTTTGTTTCCCTGACTTGATACATGCCATACATCAGGCCGAGAATTTTAACTCCAATACATGTAATTTAATTTTCCTACCACAAAACTTTGTAACATGTGCATTTGTTGCAAGTGCCTTTACAAAGAACATTGATCACCCTGGTTTCAAAATCACAAGCAGAAAACAATGCTCAATATTTAGTCCTTAATAAATGTGGATGCTTAGCCCTTTACAAGTGCTTTCTACGTGTTCCTGCCATCACTGCACTAACTTACTAACCTCCTTCTACACACAGCAGGACGTCTTGCTGGTCCAGGAGTTTCTCAAGGGCTGATAGAGGTGACTTTGTTGACTCCACTAAAGGCCAAATGCACATATGTGCCCTGTGTTCACCAGGCAGGAGAACACTGAGCTATCACTGACTCCACACAGAGCGGGAAGTTCAACACACACGTTTCTTATTTGCCACTGTTTGGCGATTCTCAGCACTAGCCAAGCGGGGTGCTTTCTCTTTGAGTTACTTTCTCTATACTTAAGGGATGATTACTGAATTTGCATTAGCTCTGCTCTGCCACACAAGTAAAAGCCACCTTTCACTACTGTCATTATGAATAAATAATATTAACCAACACGATCTATGTGAACATGTACACACGTGCACGGTCCCATAGAGGACTATCATCTCCGAAAGGTATGTATTAAGAACTACCACACTAGAATGAGTTCATGTGTCAAACTTTAGATCTAAGGTCCCAAAGAAAATTACTATTTCTGCTTTGAGTATTCTGGGAAGATCACTAATTTGGTCCACCTACACTGCTGGAACACCAGTGTTTATTGTACATGCTACAGATAAATCTCACTAGTTTTAGTATGCCTTTCAACTCATTATACATATTCATTTATATCCAAAGTTATCCCTAATTTATATACAAAATAGGTTAACGTATGCTGACATTAATGTTGGATGATGCTGAAAAATGTTGAATAGTTTGGGATAACCAAGTACCTATGACATTAACCTAATTAATTACTGATAGCTATTCTTTAGCTGAAGAACACAAGTTCATTATTTTATAGGGTCCTTTCCCAAATGAGACTGTCACTTCAGTAACCAAGAAACTACCCAGAGTTGACATATTGTTTTCTGTAGTATCGTGATAAATCCTCATGGTATACTCTGCTTCCCACTCCAATCCCTTCCTTTCTGCCAAGCTGGAAATTCATTATGCACCATACATGAGAAAGCAAGCGAGAGGGCATACTTTCAAATTCATATCATACATTTCTGATAAGAACTGAAGCACTGTAGCATCTGAACTCCAACAAATTATTCATAACAGACACTATATACAGACAAAAGTCAGTGTTTTAAACAAATATTTTTGAATATTTTATTTTAAATAAACCAGACACAAACCTGGTTTGGGCACTCCCAGACAATACTGCAAGACATAGTCAGTTAACTACAAGTGAGGAGCAGGGCCAGATCTGTTGCAACTGTACAGGCAAGTTAAACAAAAAACGGGTACAAAGTCCTTGGAAGCCAAAGTATGTCAATGTGGTAATATCATTAATTCATATTCTTTGCTCAGTTTTTCATGAATGGCTCTCTGCATTAAAAATTGCTGAGAAGCTGGCATGTACCAAGGACATGAAAGCTACTCTTGGTTGTGGAAGTGAAGAGACAACCAAAAGGCATGGGTTCATTTACGTTACTAAGGCAAGACACGGTCAAAGAAATATGCCCCAGCAGAGAAGTAACAGAATTCAGTATAGGGGTGAGCATCAGCATGGCATTACCATCCATGAGGCTAGAGGTGGGTAGGTGAGGGATCAGCCATGCTCACGAGATTTCCTGAGCTTGCCTGGCTAATGGGGACTGCCTCTCCCATGGTAAAGACATACCGGGAAACAGAGGACAGGCCATAAAGATTCCTGTTCTGATAAACACCTCTCTGCTAACTGCAGATTTGTATGAGCCCACTCCCTGGGGAACCGGATGTGCTATAAGGTCAATATCAGCAGAAAGCAATTGCGTGAGCTGATCAGCCTTCCTCACTCAGACATGCAACAGCTTAAGAATACTTGTATTGTGTTTATTTTGCAGGGAGAGCTACAAGTACAGAAAAAAGGATTATTTTTATATTGACAACAAGTAACAGCCTTTGACTGGACATGCCCCTTCTTGATCCTTGAAAATTACCTCCCTACCTTCCAAAGGGTCAGGCTGCAGAGGCTGAAACCTCCTGCACAACTGAATGCCTGCCTATACTTGATTAATAAGCAGATGCCTTATTTTAAAATATAACTTTTCTTTAAGTTACATCCTTTTCTTCAGTTTTCGGTTGGAAACTTGGCCTAAATGACAGCTGTGTAGGCCTCACCCCAGCTCGGCTCAGCAGGAGCTCTAATGTACTTCATTCTGGGGCTGGGAGCTGCTTTTAATCTATCAGCACGACTCCGCAGCTGCTGTAAGCTAGCTGAAAATTGTCTGCATACACAGGGCTTAAAATTTTGTAACCCTTTTGGTGCAACTTGCATTTAGGCAGGAACTCAGAAAGGCAGCCACCACGATCTCTGGAGAGTTAAAGGAAAGCTCAAGACAAGAGTCTGTGGGGCTCGCAGGGCACACCAGAGACCTCTGAGCAGATCAGGAGTTTTCCTGAGTTCACAAGTTCAAATACCAATTTCCAGTAACTGTTTGAGTGGATTTAGCCTTGTTGTAAGCCTGACAATCAGACTACAAGCCAGGCAAATAAATATTCCTGCTTTACATTTGATGCCTTTAGCAATTAAAAACGTGTCTCGGTATTTTTAATAGTGATTGGCCTGTAGTTTGCTCTGCCTCTTGTTTACAACTTTTCAGAAACTGAACAAATATTATACCCTCTTCCATGAAAGCATGCTGCAGAGCAATTACTTCACACACGCGAGACAAACTTCAAATACTCAAAGTAAAATGCAACTGTGTAGAAGTGTTAAATCTGCTACTGCCATCAACTACACACAGTACAGTAACCCGGCGTCATGTATTCCTGTGGGACTCAGAGAGGACGGATATGAAACTATTGCCAAATATTTACACTTACAATTCTTACAAAATATCCTGAGTCCCTGAGGGATTAAGCATAATCTCACATGTCAACAACCACCACCAACAAAAACTTAAAGTATGGCTGCAACATGTTTTCACAAAACTTTACTGTGGTCACTGTTAAAAAGTCTCTTGCCTTCTCTGGTTTTTTGTTAAGAGGCAGCAAAGAACCTCCTCCCCTAGAAAAGCATTGGCACCACTGCTGATCTGCCAGCGCTGGCCGTGACTCGCTGCCAGGCACGTTCCTCCATGCCTGCCCAGAAGCTTGGGCTCAGCAACAGCCCCTCGGCTGCAGGGATGCCACTCGCTGCCTGTGTGTCCCCACATCCATGATCCTTTCATAGCGAGCACGGCAGCCCCATGGTAAATCACTAAGGCCTCACCTAATGTTTTAATCAAGTTGGGGCCAGAAGACTGGGCAGCAGCAAACAACCAGAAATTAAAACGTGTGACATGGAGCTCTGCAGAAAGCAATCCCAGAGAGCTCCATCAGCCCCACTGGGGTGACAGCTTTTCCCACCTGCCCACAAGCACGCTTCCTCTGAACATGCAAGGCCTGAAACTGCAGCTCCTTTTCTGATACCCTGCAAGGGGCTCAGTGGGGAAGGTTCAAGCGTTCATACAGAGCACAAGCAACTTCATAGGGCTGCCAATCAGCATGGCTCTCTTGCCAGACCCTACCCGCTGGAGGCTTGTGGGGATGTGGTACTAACCCTCCTGCAGAGTGAGCTGCATGTACATGTGGAACAGCTTTCAAGGGTCTTATGTAATTTAAGTTGCAAATAACTTTATGGAGACTTTCACAAGCACATCTCCTAACTGAAGAGCAGTCCCAAGCTAATTTTCTACCTCTGAGCACCGGAGACATACAATGAATCCAAAATAGTAAAAATCAGAAGACTTATTCCACTATATAATTACTGCTTCTACAAAAAAGCCTGTCGCTGTCTATTTTAAATAGTTAAGCACAGAGCCACTGTGGGCTGGAAAGTAGAAGCCAGGAGCCTGGGGCATTACCTGCTGCAGGCCATCCATAAGGAGCTCTTCACCTGGAGAAGAGGTGCCACAGCCCTGGGCTGGCGGCTGCGTGGTCCTCATGGATGCTCTGTGTATTTTGGCAGTGTTATCCTCCATAGATTCTAGGGGCCCCCTTCTTTGAACTGACTCCACTTTTTTTACATTTGCTAACTTCTTTTCTTCCTCACCCTGTGTGTTAATTGCCCTTCTTTGCTGAGGTCATTTGGGTTTGCCTTTGTGCCAAATCCTTTTGTTCCAGTTGGTGGTCTATTTGGCCTAGTTGAACCTTTATACTTGACTTTAATTTATTGTGTGATTTCATTGTGTGGTGCTTGCAGACTGGCCAACTGGCCCATTATGAAGGTATTACATTCTATACAGTTACGTGCACGTGTACACAAACACACACCTCTTTCCTGCAGTTTACTTCCTTCCATAGCCATCTGTAATGGAGCAGGGTCCTGTGCTGTTGGAAGCTTTGCCTTAGTTCCTCTGTTTTAATGACTGTAATCCACAAGGAGCAGTAAAAACAGCCAGCGCGGTGCCCAGTCCCTCTGCTGCCAAATGTATTCCACACTCCAGGAAAAGAAGCTAGGAAGGTAACATTACCTGAAATTCACCTCTGCTCCACATTCTCAAAAAGTTACCTTTGAATGCCCACTAGCTTTTGGAAAGGGCAAGAAAAAAACCCACGTGGAAATCATAGGCCAATTCCAAAATCTCAGATTCCTAGAAGAATTGATACAGCAGCAGCTGTATCTCTTTCATTTGAGTAATTATCATATAATTAAGTGCATGAATTACAAGAGAGCCAAGGCATTAAATTAAAATATTTAATGCTTGTAAATCTGAAAATGATTACTGTGCTGATGTGCAGCTACCGAGCAGCGAAGCTAATGGCAACATGACAGTACCACCAGCCACCCATTATTCTGCCGTAGCTTAGAGAAGGCATCAGAATTTTGGAAATCTTTTGCTGAGGAGGAAAATTACCTTTGATTTTTTCCTAGCAACTGATCCTTAGAAATTGCACACCTAAGTACTGAAAGCAAAAGAGAAAAGGAGAAAGAAATCTCTGAGCTAAAATGTAATGTTTCATCTCACAGATGCATAGGGAGAATTAAAAATGGAAATGTCTTGTTGAGAATCTTACAGAGAGCTGAACAGAAGAGCCATTCCCAGCATTCTCCTTTACAGTGGGTCACCTTTTATTACCCAAATTTAGCTTCATCCAAGCTCAGTCAGCAGTTTTCAGGATGGGATTTTCAGCAATTCAAATAAACCCGATAACCAGAGATCTCTAGTCAAGACATTTTCATACCTAGACACTGACAGAAGAAATCCTTGACACTACAAAGTCTCCCTCTTGAGATTTGGGGGCAAACTATTTGTACTTGCCTTAAAAAAAAAAAAAAAAAGGTGTTGTGTTAAAATTCTTTTCTGAAGTACAGAAAAGCCCATTCATGTTTCTCCAGCATGTAATTCCTGTTTGCATAAATAAGCCAGGAGTGGACACTGCCTTAGCTCAAGGGAGATCCATAAGCAGTACAGGAGCTGGGCTTGTGCCAAATCTCTGCAGGTCTCCAGGTGCCGAGACAATTTCAGGGACATTTCTGGGCTGGAGATGTCCTCCTGTATCCTTACTGCAGGACCAGACTCAGGGGATATGCCAAGCCAGACCCCCCTGGGCAGCTCCGCCTCCTGCCGCGGGCTGATGCCATCCTCCATAGCAAAGACACGGCTGCAGCGCATCATCAAGCTGGGGAGACTCAGCACATCGCAGCTCTATTTACACTGGTATTTTAAAAGCTGAAAAACAACCAAGAAGCCCAACATACATTTGGCTGGTATTTCACTGAAGAATCCCTTTCTGTCACTGAAACACAACTGCCATTGAACTACCACAAATGCAGTGCACGCAGTACACTGGAACAGAGAATTAATGGTGTCAGGTAGTCTAAGGGGTCACGGCTAAGGGTGAAGGCAGAACACATGGTTAGTCCTCCTCCCTCTGAAAGGCTCAGCTGCCTCCTCACAATGAATGGATGGGGCTGAGGGCCCAGGATTTAGAGTGTGTGTGCTTTTTAAATACACACATACACACACACACGCATCGGGGAAAAACTCTGTAGAGACATAAATGCTGCATCTATGGACACAATAAATAGGGCAAGTTATCAAAGTTAAAATGAAGTGCCATCAGCAACAGATGAGCAACATACGACAGCACCCCTTTCAGAAAAAAAGCTTACCATCAGTATCCCTTAAAAAGGCAATTCAGTATACATCTGTTAACTAAGTGACCACTAGCACATCTGACCAGGAGCCTTCCTGAAGCCCCCAAAGCCAACAAGACCTAGGCACTTGGCAGCACTAGTGAGCTATAGCCTTGAATTAACATAGAGAAAAGGGATTCTCAGCTTAGGTACCAAATGAATGGCCTTTGATCTCAGCATCTGGAAAAAGGAAAAGGTACTTAGGTACTTCTGAAGTGTTGCCTAAAGGACATTTAATATTCTTCGTAAGAGTAAAGTGGTGTAGAAACAGCTCTAATGAGAACATTCAATTTCTTTTCTGGACTACCTTTAGGTCTCCTGCCCCAATGCAACTGCTATCCTAGAGGGCTTTTAAAAAAGAAAAATAAAAACAAAAAAAAAACTTCATCTTTTCCTCTGGGCTCATCTCTCACTTAGGACTCCTGCAATGTGGAATGGTAGCAAAAAAAACCAGTGAGAGTGGGTGAGTACCTGCCTAGGTGTTACAATGCACAACACAGATGAGTCTGGCCCGTGTGTGAAGATGTCTGTTTGCAAGGTTGCTAGAAGGTCCCATTTTGGCCTTGGCTCTGGGAAAAGGATGCATCTCCTCTCAATTGTCAAGTGATGCTCCCTGTTACAAAGGTTGAACAGTGGAAGACATTAATACCACTATAAATACTTCAGGTACATTGATAGGCTAATAACTTGTGTAGTAATCTCCAAAGCATCCGACTTTCATCTGCCAAATACTTTATCATCACAAGGTGGTAATAAGAAATAGCCACAAGGGAAGAGTAACCTTTTCCTAGTGGTAAGGAAGCCAGGATTTCAGAGTTACTATGTAATTAATTCGCTTTTCAGGAATCAAAACACCCTAAAGCAAAAACAAGTTCAACAGACTTGTAATAACATACCAGTGTAGTGTTAAGTCCTCTTATTCCTCAACAAAAATCTATCCTTTCCACTTCACCTTGACCATAAAACCCCTAACCCGCACTGCAACCATCTCCTGCCTTAACTACCACATTTTCCTTTGCCCTGGCCTCCTTGCATCTTGACTTTCAAGTCCCTGGTGGTGTCAAGGTGCTCACACTAACAGCATCTCGCTGTCCTGTGGCTCTGAGATCCTCCCACCCAGTAATCCTTTCCAATCCTTTCTACCTCACACATTTCAAGTTCAGATTCTTCTCAGTTTCCCAGGTGTGAACAACCTCTCGCAAAAGCATACCTCAGCCACATTTGCCTACGTTGGTATTAGGTTCCAGGCTTGACTTCTCTAAGACTTAGATTGGATCCCATTGCCACTAGTCTTCAGTAAAAATAATCCAAAAGAGGTGAAGTCAAACCTGTATGAAAGCAGGGTAAGACACACCAGGATGGGTCACCCGTCCTGACAGATACTGCTGCACTTGTAGGCACCTGACAACTGCCCATGAAAGGATGTCCACCACCTCCTGTAAACCTCTAAAAACGGAGAACAGGTCTGTACCTTCACACGTCACAGCAGGTGTCCTGGGTACCCTGCCTGCCCAAGTTAAACAGCTGGCCTTAGCTGGTGTGCTCTGCACAGAGCAAAGGATGTTTACGGTGCTGTGTGAACTTACCACATACAGAAATGCTCCATGTGCTTCAAAGCATATACTCTGATTATAGAACATTTTTTAATGTGGCTCACTCACAGCCAGAGCTGAAACTATCAGTTAATTTTCAGCATGGACCTCCCAGGAAGGTGAGGTTATACCTGTCTTTACTGGTGAGACTTTAAAGGGCTGTTTTCTTTATTTTGTTGTTTCTAAGACAGGAAATGTTATTTGGATGTTAATAAAGATCAACACTGACAGTAGCTGTAATTAATTACCAGCTTTTTAACATACAAAAACTGAGCTTACAAATAACTGAATTTACATACATAGTTGATGCTATATGTAATATTTTAAAAGTTGGCCCTCTTCGGGGATGTATCAATTGAGAAAGACGACAGATGTTACTGAAGACATTTTTGCGGTCACGGGAAGCAGGAGATGGCTGAAAAGTTGAAAAGATTATGCAAGTGCAACGATTTTCGACACAGGGGGCAGGAGCTGTACTTGGGTTTCATTCCCCTTTTCATCAAAAGGCTAATTTCCCCCATTTTACATTCTGTTTATGTGGTCTATTTTACAAAATCCCGTGTACCATTTCCTGATTCTGTATTCAGTGAGCATGTGCAGGCAGGGAGTGAGTCAACAAGGGACCACAACTGACATTGCAGTATGAGTAGAGGAGCAATTGTGGAAAGGTTACCACTGACACACACAGACAAGAGATTGAATTTACCAGTTGTCCTGATGGACAGCCTTAATATGGGCAATTATACCCTGCTCAATATGGATAAACACTGTAAATCATCCTAATTTAAACTTGGAAGAGGAGATTAGAGCAGCATGGATAAACTATTTATCTATGCGTATATGTATTGCTCTGCAGCAGTATACATAAAATACAAATGTGATCTATATGCTTGCAAAAGAGTTTAGGTCAGCTGTCACAGTGAAATTGGTTGTGGTTTGATTATTGCATGCTTAGTAAGCACTTAAAGCACTAAACCAAACGATAGGTCACTCCCAGGGACCACAGCCTGCTGAAATACCGAGCCCTTCCGGCTTCGTTCGATTGTTTGTTTGTTTTGATAGAGGTACCTGTGGTCTGAACACAATCACTGCCTGATTCCGCTTCCAACAACAGCCGGAATATTGCCATTAATTTTAACGGGAAAGTCTGAAGGCATATTTACACAGACCTACACAGGACAGTAGCTTTGCTAATGCCAGAATGAACTAATCCAGTTAAGCAGCTGTGAAGGATCAGAATTCATTAGGGGACAGAGCAACACTGCACATCCTCATGCACTAAGTATTATCACTACAGTTGCGCCACGCACCTTTGGTCCCAGCACACAACCTGGCAGATCCACAGGGCCCACGTGTAACCCGGGTGCTGCTGCTCATGGGTGGGCTAACACAACTCCACTCCAACTCCTCAGTGTTAGCCGTAGCACTGGTCACTACAGCCACCCTCCCTCAGACACAAGTTCTCTTCTACCCAGCCACACTTCCCTACCCAAAAGCAAACCAACCCAATGCATCCCAAAAGACCTGTTGTCCTCATGCCATCCACAGCTGCCCACACTGCAGAAATGAGAAGCCAGCTCCCCAGCAGAGCAGAGGAGCAGGCCCTCCTGGCTTCACACCTTCCCCGGGGGAAGCTGTGCCTGCTGTGCAGCGGAGGTGGCTGTCCCAGCTCTCCCACATGCCGGCGAGCTTCCGCAGGCTCCTACGCCCTCCGCTGCCTGGCTCCCACACCGGCGGTGCGCTGTGCAGCCGGCTGCTTCGCCAGCTCCTGCCCCCAACGCCCTCACAACAGCTGTGGGCTTAATTATCAAAATAACATTTTAATAGTCTCATAACTGAACTCCCTTCCAAACATGCCAGCGGAGAGGCTGCAAGGATTCTTTTAACATCTTCAGCTAAACTTACTAATAGGCTGCATTTAAGCGATTAGGCTGTCCTAATGCATGCCATTTACTGCTGGAGCCATCCCTCCCACCTCAAATTGCCGTTTGCCATCTCTCATTTCCTAAGTGACTCTATTATCTGCCTGAGTATTGAGGTGGTCAGCGCTCCCACACACCAGACCTCTGAGGAAAGCAGAAGACCAGGAAATTACCATGAAGGTAGCATTCCTGCCTCTCCTTATCTTTTTTTTTTTCTCTTAAAGGGACTAATACATTGGTACCCAATCAGCTCTCCCAAGGAAGTGAATGTGCTAAGTGTACTTACGCAAATTATTTAAGATCACTAGGGGTTTACTTGCTTTTAAAAAAAAAAAAAAAAAGGTAAATTTCCTATGACAAGCATTAGTTTCCTTTTTTACTACCTTCAAAACTGAACCATTTCTTGCTTTGTAAAATAATTCTAAAGGGACTCCAAACTAGTATTTAGCTGCCAAGTTAACTTTTCTGTACAAATTCCAGAGTAAAAGGTGAATGCACATGGAAACAGTGCTGTGATTTCTTCTCAGTTAATAGGCCATTTATTCAGCAAACTTTCCTTCCCATTTCCCACTTTTCACCATTTCTTTTCATACCATTGTTACCAGAGTTGGGCAAATGTTTATTCTCAATAGAAATTTTAATGACAGCAATCAGGAAATTGATGAGTATATCCACATCTCCACTCTCCTCATAGATTTGTCTGAGCTGATGCTTTTTTAAAAAAACCAAAAAACTGCAAATTATATACACTCCTCTCATTCACCCAGTCTGGTTCCTTGCAAGTCTGAAGCAGGTACAGCAAGGCTTAATTTCTATAAACATGAGGGTGCACTGTGGAAAAGAAGAACTTTGGATAGTGTCCTGATAGTTCTCTAAATGAAGTCCTAGCTGCACTAAGCTCTTGCAGTTAACTTTGAGGGGGTCAGAATTTTCTCTCCTCTCACAAGAGTAAATGTGTCATTCTATTCTTGGGAAAAAGAAATTATTTAAAGATTTACTGAATTGTTTATTACACTGGATAATACCTTAAACACTCTGCATTGTCAGCTGAGGCGCTTGCAATGCCACAGCAGTGTTTCTGCTCACGTTCATACTGTTAGAGGGTCAGTCTGCTCTGCCCAAACATTACCGGCCAAGATGAGACACCTCATTGTAACCGATGTGCTATTTTTACTCGATTTTACAGCTGAGTTAAGCAAGGCACTGGGTTGTTGCATGAATTATCTACGGTCACCCAGCCTATACATCTGCAGGCTGCCCCCTCCCCATTAGCCGTGCAAACCATTTGTTGGTTAGTCAAATTCATTTTGGTTGGTCTGGAAAAATCTGCTTGTACGTGTTTCATCTGTTGTGCAGCGAGCCGAGGCTGGTGTCCATCCAGCAGATGGAGGAGCGAAAGCGCTGGCCTCTGCAGATGGAGCCTCTGTACCCTGCCCTTGCTTAACTCACCCGGGAGATGACCCACTAAGAGAGCCAAATATCTCTAATTTGTCTTTACCACTATTTGTGGTTAGCCTTCTTCATGCTTTATAAAGAGCGCAAGTAACTGAGGTGCAAAAAATAAAAATACATGGAACAACGTTACACTGGCCAGGGGCTGTAAGTTCACAAACTCGGGTACAAAGGAAGCGCTTCTCGCAGCCTGTCATGGTGTTGGAGGGGATCCTCATGTCACAGGAGCACCCAAAGGTGTGGCTCCATAGGTGCAGCCACTAGGAACACACTGCGTAGTGCTACATCTCAAACTATCAAATTATTTATTGTGATACTGAAAAACTGAATACAGACCTTTTCTTCGTTGCTATTCATTATCTCTTACAGCCTAACAGTATCTTTAGATATCCCAGGATGATCAGCAAATCCAGGGAGATTTAAACTATATTTTTGTATTAAAATAGTCAAGGATGTAGGTGACACGTTGTGGCCCCATGTAATTTAAATGTGATAGATTTAAAGGTAGAAAGCTCTTTGCAGTCTGTTGCAGAGAGTGGGCCAGATTCCCATCTCAATTACAGAGAAATAAACCCAGACTAACAATGCTGACTTCTTAATGTTGGAGTTACTCCAGATTTACATTGGGTGTAATAGATTAACATATAAGCTATTGTGTTCACATCTCGCTCTCTCTAAATGAAATATTTATCTATGCATTACAAATAGGTAGGAAAAGCTAGCACAGGGTTCTCCTACTTCAAGCTGCCCAAATCTCCTAATTATAAACAGGGAGCAGAGCTTTAAAAAGGACATTCCTCTTCCTTTCTTCATCACAATATAATCTTCAAAACTAGAATATTAAGGAAATAGAAACCAGGGTTTTTAAGGTTTTTACAGTCTGTGCTCCAGGGGAAAACAGGCACTCAGCTACGACTGAAATTGCTTCACAACGTGCGCTTCTGGGCCTGTGTTATCCTCACTCCACAGATGAGCAGAAAATATAGTTTGTTTCTTTTTTTTCCCCCTGGTTTGGCATCTGTGGCTCACTTAATGCTCCTGGATCCTGCAATGTTCTCAGGGAGAGACAAAGAGCGCTGGCTGAATATTTTACCGGAGAAAAAACCCTGCTCCTGTCTTCTCTAAGTGTGCTTCGTGCATCCTTAAAATGACCCCTTATAGAGCTCATGCAAAGAAAAATAAAACCACAGTCCTTTTGTTCACAAAAAAAGCAGAATCTTCACAGTCAATCGCTTCCCTTCAAAGAGCCAAGATTGGTGCTTCATTTAAAAAATCATCAAACCAAACTACCTATCATTAAAACATTAACCTACTTCTCAAAAGGAACACAAGATGTGATGGGCACACAGACAGGACTGCCTGCCAGGCCCGGCCTGCACATGGCCCCCTTTCACCACCAGCCACCTCCTCTTCAGCCTCCTGCCAGCCCAGCACCCAATGCACCCTCCCATCCTGTGGGAAGTGCACCAAGTTAGAAAACCATGGACATCTGTAATTCCACATCCATGTTTATATTTAAGAAAGGAAAGGTGACTGCTTAGTCTAGAATTCAAACCCAAAACAAGGCCGAATGATAGGCACTTTTGGGACATGGTGAGCAGCTGCACAGGTAGTCTGGGCTTTGTGTCCCAACCCTGGCCGATGCACACCAAGTTATTCAGCAGCCAGCTGAACACCTGCAATTCCCAGCTTTGTTGTGGGCAGACAGCAGTGATTTTAGGCTAAAAGACTGCTGGGCCACAAGGCCTGGGCACACACTGCGATCCTCCCAAGCACTAAAACGATCTAAACCCCAAAGGCACTCTTCTCACCAAGATTATACCTGTGCTTCCAGGTTCACATCTGTTCACCCTCTAATCATCTCACGATACAGTATGGTCGTACAGGCAAAATTCCTGCAGACTTCAGTGCTCTTTGTCCAAAGTAAAAATGTACTTAACTCTATTATTTGTTAAGCAGTTTATGTTTATTATCAGCCCTTGTAGGCATTTATATTTCTGCTTAAGCAATACACTATCATGCCCATAAAGCTCTTATTATTTTTAGCTCACCTGTAAGTGCATTGAGGAATTCAGTCAAGTAAAACATTCTGCAAAAACACCAGCTGGCCAGTGATAGAATTATCACGATGAAAGCTAGTGATGAACCTCTGCAGTGGAGTTTGAAGCAATGGTCTAATTTCACTGTAGTTTTCACCTAGGGAAGAGGTTCAGGGCTGCTCTTTTTTGACCCTACTCAAGTATAATATACATTAGGCTGCAGTGCAAAGATCAGTCCATTGCCACCCCAAAATTTAAAAGCAGTAACAGAGAATGAGTTCACAGAGCACCCACCAGTCTCCAAAACTATGGGTTGTCTTTTTTAGTATCGCTGTACCAAAAAGCATGCCTACCTGCAGCCCTGTGCTGAGCAGCATCTCTGTATGGCCCCACAGCACCAACCAGCAGCCCCCAGCACCAACCCTGCTCCACCACCAGCTCCTATATCCTTGCCCCTGCTCCTCAAGCGAGGTTATACATGGGCATGCTAGTAAACATACTCTTTGCTGTCACTGAGCAGAAACCAGTTTCCTTCACAACTTCATCTGTGGATGCATTTGGTTTCTGGGAGAAAAGACAGAACAGTCAAATTTCATCCTTCAGCCAACAATAATGTGTCCTCTGAAGAGTGTTAGAAGGAAGAGAAGTTTTTAACTTTCATAAAGCATAATAAAGTATTGTTTAGGTTGATGTGATGCAGCACAAAGCTCATACGGAAAGTATACACTGGTCTCCTGTTGTTGAGAGCAGGGAATATGCTGCCTGTGACTGGAATATGGTACGTTATTTGAACTACAGCAAGGCACAGGGAAGTCCTTGCTGATTTCAACTCAGGCAATGAAGAAATGTCCTGAGAGTTCAGGAGTAGAGAAGATTTATACCATATCCGTGATATTTATATTAATAAATGATTCATGTTATTGCAAGGGCCACTGCTCAAAACACTTTGCCTTCAGAATTGTGGACAAACAAAAAAAAATTGTTTCCCAAGATCCAGTGATGTGGGTTTACATGGTACTCTAATGTAATCACAAGAACATTAAACAGTACGAAAGTCTTCTCTCTTTTCCATGGCTGATTAAGCAGTTGGGAACGGAGAATTTACTGTGAAAAAAGCAAACAATTATATGCTATCTGAGGTAAACATTACCTTAGTAATGGAAGCTGAGCTTTAGAACCTTATTGTCAGTAGGGATTAGCATTATAATACTTAAAATGACATTTATAACACTTACTGAAATTACAAGAATGAAGTCTGTGGAGACACAGAAATGAAATCAGCTCAATGTGTTTTTATAAGAATACTGAAATCTAAGTCCCTTAGAGGAAAGATATAGACATTAACAGTTTTTGCAGGCTTCCATTAGCTGTTCAAATTTGAATACTGTTTCTTAGGTGAGCTCTAATCTTCTTTGAATCCTCCCAACACATTTTATCTGTAAAAAATTGTAGTTAAAAATTTAGTTTGATGGAATGATATTTAAGTGCTTTTCCTCATCTAGTCCCTGAAAGAGCCCCTGAGAGTCTTACTGTAATTTGTTCAAACGAAATAATATTTTCGTTTCCTGGGTTCTCTTTGTTGTCTTGTGTGATGAAAAGTAACATTTCTTTTCTTTCGATCCTATTAAATGTGGCTTTCTGAATGCCAGCCGCTCAATCGAAATAGAATCTGGCATGCTTGCACCCAGCTTAAAAAATGTGAACTGCCACATAGAGTTTTTGATCTAAATGTGACATGTCACCAGGAGAAGGCTTGGAGTAATATTTCCAGAGCCATAATCAAGTGTTATAAACAATTGGGTTTCATTCATTGACACAGTTTGTCATCACCTTTTCATTTTAAATGCCTGGTTATTGAAATTCACTGAATGTGAGAGACGCCACAAGCAGGCCAGCGCTCAAGTGGTTTTGTTTCTCAGTCCACAGCTCCTGTGAAAAGGCTTAAAGGAGGAGCTCTGTACGGAGACCCGGATCGGCTTCCAGCACAGCATCATTAAACATCAGCTCACAGGGAGCTGAAGGCAGACACCACCCCACATGTCCATGGTCTTATTTCTTGCAGACACGAACTGAAGAAAAGGAATTTGCCTAAAAATATTTCCCGTCTCAGTCACTCACCTGTTTAAACCATCGAGCAGAGTCTTCCTCTGACCCTGCAGGAGCCTGCCTGACCATCAGCCTCCCAGTAAAAACACAAATGCATAGGGAAGGCCCTTTAGAGCATTTGGCAGGGCAGAAAAGCAACCTTCAAACAGGACTGCCGTTTATCAGACCCAAACTTTTCTTCGTTCTGTATTTGTTTCAAATTCCCCATTTCTTCCCTTGTAAAGGAGCTTCCCAATACCTTTAAAGATGATGCATATTCTTCTCCTCCTGAGCATGCTTTGAAATACCTGCTGGCTATGGATATGAATAGATGCCTTTCCACCCTCTCTTTTTTTAAAATTCAAAACATTAAGACATTATCTCAGGAAATATGTTAGTGGTTTGGCAGCGTTAGCTTGACAAAGGGCTCCAGAGAAATAGCACAAAGGGCAATAATTTTAGCAAGGTTGAGCAAGTAATTTAGGGTGAGGTTTTCAAACGCACTCACAATTGTTGGCTGAAGAGTTACACTTGATAGCAATACTGCCATGGACTTCAAAGGCAGCACGGTTTGTCCGTGAATGAACTCTAGAGAAAATCCTCACATCAGCCCATCAGAAAGTTTTCCCAGATCCTTTGGAAAGGAAAAATAATGCCAAAGATTTGCTTTGTGATCAGTGTAGCTGTATGACAACATCC